>JAWIIS010000029.1:12026505-12667222 GCA_033682625.1 Helicoverpa zea x Helicoverpa armigera | reverse complement strand
TTTTATATACTTTTCATGAAACATGTCTAATGCAACTGGCACATAAGTCACTATAAATAACAACACGGACACGGACAGTCACGTCACCACTCTTTTGCCGTCGGTTAAAAAGTACTTAAAATTCTTAAGTCCTCCTCTATACATATAAGTAGTAGTCATTAGTAGGTCACAGAGGCGCTATAGAGGCTAGGCACTGGAACATATTCCCGTGGTCCCCCGAGCGCGCACCACCGCGCGGGAATGTTAATGGAAGCCGCCGCGCAGCTATGTGTGACCACTAACATTCCTAGCCTGCTTCACTTACACCAGGGAAAAATTACTATCTCGCTTAGTACTCATGCAGTGAGTTTTTTTCAAAATTAACATAGGGGGACTTTGGATCAGGCCTACAATCAATCCAGCGGTAACAGTAGATCGATAGTAATCATTAGTAGAAGCGCGTGTTGATGTGCAGAAGTACCTAGTCACTAACAGAGTTGTTAAAGTGTCGGTCACACATGCCCATAAATACAACAGGTTCTATGATACTATACGGAATGACACTTTTTATTCATAAAATTATACGTATGAGGTAATACTATCGCTATCACTAATACATCTAGTGCACACAAATGCCAGTAGACATGATATGATGATGACATGGAGCAGAAGGTGGACGCAGGTCGCTGCGAGCTGCCTCAGGGAGCGCAATCCCGGCCGCTGACAAATACCGGCGCAGCTGTGTTGCGAGTGCAGCGCCGGAAATGAACGGGTCGCGCGCTCTCCGCAGCTTATCACTCGCGTGTCGCCAGCGCCGACACTTCTGTTCACTGCAGTGTCAGTGTCAGCCTCCACCGTCACATTTTAATAAAGCATTTCAAAATGTCGCGCCACGATGTCACGAACGCGAAGTAGAGTGCTCAATTGAAAATTATTTCACAGAGTTGTTAGGTATATAATACATATGGCCGAACTTCCTGCGGCAGCTGGCTGCAGCGTTTACAACGTTTAGATGCTCACACTCATTGATATCTAGTTAGAACAGTTCTAGATTAAGGTATCCTGGCCAATGTATTTTATTTTTATGAACATTTGTTTGCACAATCGTTCTTAATCTAAATATGCAATGAATGTAAATTCGTTAACTTACATAATGTGAGACGAGGCGACGTGCTGCGACACCTGATTATGTTAATAGCTTCGGCTGATCACTGGAGTATGTGTGAACTGAACTTCATTACGGAATACGACGCTGCCCACATCGGCAACACCTAAGTATTTGATTTCTGTGCTCGTAACAATTGCCAAGCAATGCTAAACAGCTTGCTTGAACAGCGATAGGAGATAATTTGTGCGTTGTCTCACAGAGTGGTGACCACGTGGTGACGCCGTGGAGGGACGGAGGCGCTTGTTCACACGTTCATCAAGAGGTGTGAAGGTTCCGCGATGACTGTCACATTCTCACATTCGTCACCCGAATCTGTTACCAAAATAACCGACGACTGCCCACTATGTATGTGTGTGTTTGTATTTATTTATATTGCAGCTAATTGGTACCTAGTGGAAGGTGCGACGTGGAGGAAAATTCTCATATTTTAGCAGCCAACGAATTTAGTTTGTTTACGATACCTACTAATACTATACCATGTATACAGTGTATATACATATCCTACGTAGGTAGGTATATTATATTGTAGGTACAAGTTGATTTCTTAATAAATAAGGCAGATTAAAGCCAATCTAATCATAAAACTATGATGTATATAACACTTACGTGCTAAAACGTCAATTGTACCCGGTTCTGCGGGTTTCGTAAGAGGACGACTAGCAAGCTGTTCGTTTATTGCCTTTGTGGCATCAGTTATTTACAACTGGTAGCTATTCGCATTTTTAGAGATTTCAATAGGAGTTCCAATTACTTATTTAAATAGTGATTTTGTATAAAACTTATAAAATAACTATTTGCGAGGCAGAGTCAGACTCATCTCAATAACTAGACATCGCAGACTAAATAGTGCATCGGCGGCACATGCGGAGACGCTCAGGCGTCGCCACGTGCGCGCAACTGTGCGCTCATGAGCTACCTGTAACTATCCTCATTTGTTTATATTTACTGCGAGAACGTAAGCAGCGAGCAGCGAGCAGTGAGCAGCGAGGCAGACACGTTGGCACTGTGTGCCGCCGTCAACATAAAACTATGTTTGTTCAGCAATAAACCGAGTCCGGTGCACGGCAGGGGCCGCCCGGCCGGCGGACCTGGCGCGCCCGCGGCTCCGATTACATTACGATCATGATAATAAACTCGTGTTGAGCGCCGATTGTGATTATATTATGCCTGTTTTATTTCTTTCTGTTTAATACTCAGAAAAACACATCTCGTTCCAAGTAGAAACGCGTAGGTAACTCTGCCGCTGTTTCACATACACCCTGCCTGGTATTGAGCAATGGTCAATGTGCACGGTGCGCGAGGTCGCTTTGTCAGTCAGTCAATGGAGAGCGACAGTCACTGTAAATAGAGTAATAATAGCCGCTGTTGAACGACGGCGCGACATGCCGGCTGAGGGCGACACCTCGCGGTGCACTTGACCCAGCTCGCCGCGCGGATACACTTCCAGTAACGCCAGCCCGAGCTGACTGACCGCTGTGAACTCCTGCCACGCATCACTTGCCGGCTTTTGCCTGAGTGTTACTCGTGCCCATGTCCATTACTAACAGGGGTTCTCTAGTAGCTAATGAGCAATGAAAAATGTTCACGTCAAGACGGGCTTAACTAAAACCACGAAAACATAAAGTAGGAAATAGATTTCTTAGAAATGAGGAAAATGAGTTATTGTTTGGAAGTACACTCTTCGTACTTACAAGCAATCTTATCAAAATGATAACTGAGGTGATGCCTATTCGGGTGTGTTTTATATTTTCAACGGAGGTATATTGTTCACAGATAAATCGAAATACACAAGGGCTTATACAAATATTGATGTGGGAGTCAATATTGGTATGCTTACAGCGCGAGCGGTGATTTCAAATGTAGCTAGGTATTTGTTTGGGAGCTCAGGGATAGTTCAGTTCGGTTCCTCTCCGAACAGAAGAGTTTCCTTACTTCCTTGTAACTGTTCCTGAAGAGAAGCTCTTCCAGATGGTTTAGAACTTCCCAGTTCAAACGAATTGTTACGAGTTTTTATTTCATAGGTATTAAAGTAGTGATCAGGAGAGTCTGTCTGAGTTTAGTGTGCTCACTCGGTACACACTGGTGCTGGTCCGGGCAGCAGGGGCGCGGAGTGCTCACATTATGTATAGTTGCGCAAATTACGTGAATCGCTTCCGGAAACGTAGCTTTTAGAGGCGGAGCGGCGGCTCGCCGACTGCCCACTAAAATAATTTGCGTAAGTGCGCGCCACGGAAACACGGACATTTCGCAAATTGCTCAAGATTTATGAACCACTGGTAATTAGCCATCAGCTTGCAATCTCATCATAACTAGTTACTAGGCCCATCTTATTTATTGTGCTCCGAGGGCTCTACAGTCTTTCGAGTCTACAGAGTTTTGGTCTGTGGGCGGTGAGTTCGGGTGGCTCATCGTTACTTTGCCTATATACACGGACCCGTGTCGGCGGCGCGCGTTGTTACCGTGCTCCTCAAGGAGATGCCAGCAACCCCAGCGTAGCGGAGCAGGGCCAAGGCCTGCCGGGGCTGCGGGATTGTTCGAAACCGCGGCCCTGGTACATAAAAGGCTTACGACGGAACACGACGGTGTTTATTCAGTAAAAGTCTGACACTCCCTCACCACTGCTAACCCACAGCGTTAGGGGTCATTTGATGATTTTTGTAGTCGTTAAAAAAAAGGGCTCTGCAGTCTGTTGGAGAGTTAGAGATTATTTTATTTCAACTAGAGAGCGTAAGTTTTGTCATTGGCCAGCGCGAAGAACTACGTAAAGACAATAAACATGAAGTAAAAAGTTAAAGTAAAGCGGTGAGGCGCGGCCGCCGTGCTGCGCGCACTCGCCTCGCGTCCTTGTGTTCTCTCAGCAATAACTTCAAATGTTCCTGACATCAGGTAACACTCTAGGACTATAACGAATGAACAGAGCACTTCTTCACGGCGGGACTTTTGCTTATCATGAATTTACCGCGGATTCACCGTCTTTGCAAATTGTTCACAGCACGGTAAACCCATAATAGCTGTGGGTCGTACGGTGAGTTTACCGTAGACACATATATGGCAGACAAATGTGTGTGGACAAGACACCTTACTTCTTATTTAGGCAAGTATACATAAGTGTAACGTGTTTCAGTAGGTACATACCAGAAGGCAAACTTTTGCCACAGTTGAGCAGTGGCGGCGCGGGCCAGCAAGCCACGCGGGCCAGCAAGCCGCGCCGACCGCACATCCTCACTCAGTTTACATAAAGCGATGACTATTCCCATATGGAACAGACCGATATACTGACATACTACTTTTAATTTACGATATTGACCGCAGCACGAAGATTTATTTTATGTGAATTCCCGCGTTCTGATCTCCAGAACTTTTGGGAAATCTTATTACAAATACTGCAAAAAGTAATAAATACCTTACTTCTTACATACCCAAGGTCGAAAACTTTCCTAAACTCTTGAAAAACACAGTGAGTAGTTACGGAGGAGAGCGCGTGTTGTCGCGATAAGCGATTAGCGTCGCACGTCGTGTTGCGTGGCGGCGGCGGCGCGGCACGGGCGTCGCGCGCGGCGGCTGCGGAGCGACTGCCGGCCCGCCGCGCCCCGCGCGCCTGCTGCACGCTGCCGGTGCTGCACGCTGCCGGTGCTGCTGCTGCACACAGCGAGCCCTGTCCAGAGACATGTCCTATCTAAAGACACGTTTAGGTAGGTACCCACGTGTTTACTTTTCATTACCTTCTTGCCACATGCATAAATTATCAGCGTGTCTAAGTTTTTTTCCAATTGGTTACAACTAGGTATAATAATATGTATAATTGAAGAATAACGGCCAACTGTAATGAAGTTGAGTAGGTTCGAGTGGGCACGAGTGCTTGGTGCACTGGTAGACGTGCCGCTGCTCCTCACGTGCTACAAGGCAGACACAGCACGCCGCCAGCCCGCACGCACACACACACCTGTCGCCGACTTGTTGCTCGCAGACTCCGTCATCGACTCGCTGTACTATGTGGATTTCATTAAATGATATAATAGGTATGCAATGTAACTACTAGGAACTACACTTGCGGCCATCCACCTCTCTAGTTGTATTTAGTATAACCACATATTACTATAATAGTGTATAACGATGAAGATCATTAAAAGAGTCTCGGATGTAGGTTTAGAGATAATGAGAGCGAAGTATTTGTGTCCCGCGTGAAATGACGGCGCATGAAGACGCATGGCCATCAGCAGCCAGCCGTCGATGTGCCGCGGCACTCCTGCACTTCACACAGCTGCTAAGGTATAGGAGCGGATCAATTGCTACTTATCTGTATTTATTTAGAAATTAACCGATGTTAAGATAGGATTTATGTAACATTCAACTTTCAAGTGTTCAATATTATAATTTTCCCAAAGAATTTGTTATGATTGTTGCGCTTAGTTTCCTGTGTCGTCGGAAGCAACTGCATGCTATCCTGCAGGAATATCATTTTAAACCTACTTGGGTACAAGTGGAATCACTACCATGAAGAAGAAAAAATAAAAAAGCTTTTTTGAGCACGTCCGGAATTCCGAGGAAATGTGAAAATTATGTAAATCTTTTGTTTAACTCATGGGCGCTTCATCTGAGGTACTTATGTAACGAGCTACCCTCAACTCACGCACTCATGAACAAGCTCGCTGAGGATGTCTTCGACAAAAGTCTTCGGTTTCCCACGAGATGATCATCGCCTTCTTCAATGAGTAGTCCACGGAGTGGTCTTCGTAGCCGCAGTGCAACTAGCCGAGCTTTCCCTTCATCAACCATGAAGTTCCTCATGCGGTGAGCGGGACAGCTGCGGGACCGGTGCGGGGCCGCTGCGGGGCCGCTGCGGGGCCGCTGCGGGGCCGCTGCGGGGCCGCTGCGGGGCCGGCACGGAGCAGTGCGTCACTTCGCTGATGTGAGCTCGACAACATCGCGATACAATCTAAGGGAGTGCGGTTCCAAGGAAAGGTTCCTTTCATCTCGCCTCCCCAAAAGAAAATGTTTTACGATCACATGTTATTCATATGATTGACAATATTTCTGCTCGTTGCTCAATATTCTTTCATAGAGAACATAAATAGTAGGTAGATCTATTAGTTTTCAGTACATTACTTCGATATGTAGGGACTGTTCTCAATTACAATCCGACATTTCCTTGTAACAGTAGCGAAAGGCGCGCCCTAAATAAATTTCTTTCAGCAATCGTACCCTTCCTACTTCACACGCTACGAGTACATGATGCATATGGCAGCCGAAACATTAAAATTGAACAAATAAGAAAGACATTATTATAAGAGAGCCCATGCTAGTCCCTGCGGTGGCCCCGGACGTGACGTCGGAATGCATTATAAGCGATACGTCAGGGAGACGTGTGCGCTGTTTACCCGGCGTCGTCGCCGCTGATGCATTACCATACGCTTATAATACGACGCCGTCAACGTACCATATCTGTGATTGATTATAATCTGAGCCTCACCTATGCTCTCCTACTCAATGACAATTGTAAATGCAGTGTCGAGTACTCGCGAATGGTTGTCATGAAGCCGTCACCCATGCCAGCAGCTAGTGCGGTCCTCGCCGACATCAGCAGGAGGTGCTCGTTGTGGGCATATACTCGCATCAGTACAAACATAGAGCTCCTCCAAGTGGGCGAACGCGCGTCACTCCCGAAAATTCCGCAATATGTTAGAGATTTTAAATAAACACATCATGCCGTTACATGCAAACGTCTTCATAAAACGCTAATAAAGCCAAGCTGTCAGTATACATGTTGAGCGCCGGTCGGGCGGCGAGCAGAGGTGCACACATGATGTCTCCACAATAATGTGTTTATATCGCGTCCGTCCAGCGAGCCGGCTGCGGTGACGTCACATCACCTGTTTATGAGTTAAATAACACTCATTTTTGGGGTTCCGTAGTAAACTAGGAACTATAGTTTGGCCATTTCTAATGTCTGTCTGTCGAGAAATGTCGCTTTACTTTGCGCTGTTAAGATTTTTTG
The DNA here is from genome assembly GCA_033682625.1 of Helicoverpa zea x Helicoverpa armigera. Classification (NCBI taxonomy): domain Eukaryota; kingdom Metazoa; phylum Arthropoda; class Insecta; order Lepidoptera; family Noctuidae; genus Helicoverpa; species Helicoverpa zea x Helicoverpa armigera. The sequence goes on along the minus strand of JAWIIS010000029.1, from coordinate 12,660,080 downwards.
AGTGTTCATATAGGTAATTGGGAAACTATGGACCCCTACACTGAGCGTGGCCCGTCACGCTCTTGACCAGTCTAATTGCGACCAAGATCAACACAAACAACTAACTGAGTATATACACGACAGCCAAGTCGTTATCACGTGAAAATATATGAAGAAAGAATACTTAATAGTTTGGTTGATGTTAAACGTAAGTAGATACCAGAGATAGCATAACGTTTGGTCGCTCTCCAAGTACCTAAGTAAATGTGAAGAATACGGCGCGAGGCGGTGCGGGGCGGTGCGGGGCGGTGCGGCGCGCGGGGCGGGAGAACTGAAGGGCTTGCTTTGTCATGGAAATGTGGTGTCAGCAGCCGCCAGTGACGCCGACACCTGAGGCAGCAGCCCGCGACCTCGCGGACCACGATCTCAGCACTCGCATTCTGCATACATTTCTGCTCACTTACAAACTACTTGTTCACGAACTGAACTTTTTTTAATTGCTGGTTTCTTCGCCACTTTGTGCATCGCGATGATCGTGAAACCGAACACAAACTTATAATGAGCAGAGAGCAGGGAAGCGGACTTAGCTCCGCGCAGTTGTGCAGAAAGATGTTGTATGCAGTAGTTAGCGGGTACAACTTTAATAGGTGTTCTATGAGCAGCAGCAGCACTGCTAACAGTAGCAGGCAGGTGTAGCATGAGTGTCAGCACACAATACGAGCTCGTTAGCAGTGAATAGGCCGCGCGCTGACCTGCCACATGCGACATAAATCAACTCGCTAATCCGACGAGCGCCGCTTCGATCGCGCTCGTATAGCGTCCGACGAACTCCAATAGAGAGTAAATATACGATAAGTACGCTTTTTATACAGATCTATAAGTACGTGTTAAACTTCACCTTTGAACTTGATTGAATATAAACAGCGCGGTGAGGCCACGACTACTGGAGCAGGACCTACTTCGCTCTTCTTGTTGACGAATGATAACATAACATCATATTACTTAATTATAAATAAAAATGGGAAAGGTAAGATTTTCAGTCAGTCAGTTTCATATTGACATGATATAATAATCGCGGCCGCGGATGTCAACAATAGCCACATATTGGCGAAGCAGCCTCCCGCATTGAGCGCGATTTAAACTTCAAGTAATACACGTAATCCCGGCGCCGCCCGGTCCGGCCGCCGGCGCTGCGATAAGCCGCGCTAAGCCGGCGCGCTACGAAAGCTCACTAATGTTTATTGGCCACTATAAAAATATATTAATTAGCCAAGTTTATTATCCCCGACGCTTCAGTCACATAAATTACGTTCGTTGTGTCCTACCTGTTTACGATCGTCAGATTTTTTCGTGTTAATTAACATTATCCGATTTTATCGGATTTTCTCCCGAAAGTCTTGTCTGTCTGTTTCGGTGAAGACTTTTATAAAAAAGCAACGTCTAGCAAGTTGGCAGTATAATATAATTAATTAAATTCTCGCTGTAATACAGTGAGAGGTATCCACTTTAACATTTAAATAAATGAAATGGAAGTGTGTGTAGCAGCGAGCGCGAGTACGCGTGTATGCTCGACAGCTGTGTGGAGCGAGCGTCGGTGGAGTGAGCGCCGGTGAGCGCTATCTACTGATCGGCAGTTACCAGCACGCGAGCTGTCCCGGCGCGAGCCGCACTAATGGACTGATCGCTTTAATTCAAACACAACAATATACCTAAAGTATAGTCATGAAGAATAAAAAGTCCACAAACGTAACTTACCTGGATATTGTTGTGTTTCGTATGTATTATGATAACATATTGCTTCAGAAGATGTTCCCATGCAGGCGTTGTTAGAGAGCGTCTGATACTCCGGGCCTTCCGTGAGGCTCGTGTGCGAGGCAGGTGAGGCAGGGTGAGGCAGGGTGAGGCCTCGCGTCAGATGAGCCCTATCGTGTGCACTCAGCTGCGAGTGGCGCCGGGACGCACTGCTTGCGTGTAATGGAGACGCATCACCTCACCGTGCCCGCTCTGTGCATTCACGTGCGGCGCCCGATAGCTTCTCATTAATCAACATAATTGAACATAACACGCACATTGTTTAATCTATAGACTATATCAATGTAAAACTTTGCATCCAATACAAAGACCAAAAAATCTGTGGAAGTTTTAGAGTCTGCTGCATGTTATCATAACACACTATTACACACGTTGAAAATATTACTACATCACATGCGGTTGAGTACAGTATTCTTTTGGAGGAGCTGTACTTATATCATTGCAATTTGTATTTCTTGTAAATGTTGTAATCCTAACTGATAGGTAACCGTGAGATCAGTGACGCAGCGCGTGCCGCCCTTGCTTCGACAACTATGTTTATGACACCAAATAATAAGTGGCCCACAGTTCGGGAAAGCAACCAGACGGCCACACTGCCCTCGCCTGAACACTGCACAATTCGTACAAGCTTGAGAAGTACGCGATCAATTCTATTTTATCATGCAAATATACAAATGGCTTAATGAAATGAAATATTGATCTCCCGGAGCGTGCAGCGTCTCCTCGGGCGGCGTGCAGCATCACACTCCATTAGGGGTGTCTCCGGAGCTGTCAGGTGCCGGGGGGGGGGGGGGGACACAGTATATATTATAAATCCATTACCGGCAGAGGTACGGCGGAGGTACAATTGAGTGAAAAATGCGTCTCATTGATAGCGGCGCGCGCTGAGCACGTGGAGGCTGACTCACGCCGCGCGCCGCTTCAAATATGTTGCTGTATTTACTATTGATACCTATACTTATCTCGTTCCATCGATGGGGACCGCCTTTCATTTCATTCATTTATTGTTAAAAAGTACCTGGTTTAGAACAATGACAAATTAGTAGATTACACTCATCAATTCCCTATTAAGTGATTAGCCGAGTGGGCGTGTGTCGGCGCGGACGCTGACAAACACCGGCCACTACAGGATATTGTCTGCTGAGCACACAGCAAACTCAGGCACTTTCACTAAGTACACACAATACTCACCATTTAAACTGGTCCTGTCACAAGTGATAAGTATGGGTTTGTGGCATACATAGAGACTTAGAAGCAATATTCCAGCAGCACGGTGTGTCTCGTGTGAGTGTAATGATGACTGGTGCACCGCAGTCATCGCACACATCAATGCCTAATCGAGCATTTCAACTTTGGGCATAAGCTGTGGAAATTACAATAAGTACTTTTAATGTACAACCACAAAAGATTTGTTATCATTACAAGAAAGCAATATTCAATACTGAAACAACTGGTCCAGAGATGGAAAATAATATAAAGAACTTAAACGTCTTTTTTCTTTTCAAATGATTCATTTACTTGCAAAAAAACGAGTTAAATCGCTGGAAAGTACATTAAGGTCGTCGTGAAATGAACTAGAGGCGAGTAGTTACTGGCAGTAGTAAAGTTAACGACACTTTAGATAATGAGATGCGCTTAACTTGAGCAAGCGAGTGGCGAGTGAGTGTGGCGAGCCACGCCAATCTGTCACCACAAGTGTATGCCGCGCCGCAACAATACCAAACAGTTCACTCAGTTCTTCTGAACATTTCGGCGACAGGCGCACTGCAAGGTAGTAACGGTCTCAGGGTCATGTGTACGTATGAGCACACGACGCATAGATCATATAGGCATAATTAATGATATGGTGCAAAATGTCTAGATACAAACCATGTTAGTGAACACGCTATGTAATATAGTCGGGCGGCGTGTGACCAGCCCTCCGATCAGTTCATACATAATTGAGAGGCCAACTGCCGACGGACGGACAATTGGCGGCTGAGTGTGAGGCTCTCGACACACGACATAATTACGAAACATAATACAATAGCACTTAGTGGCGGCTGTTTGTTCGCTAGGTGACGTCATGGCGGCCGAGCGCTTTACGACCTCATCTCACCACAGACGCTGACTCCGGCCGCTCTGGGACTCTTGATGTTCCGCGCCCCCTGCACGCAAAACTAGCCGAGATTACCTACTTTATTCTTAGTTTCCGATATTTACTTATTTATACTTTGAGTAAGTAGATGAAATAATGGTTAGCGATGGAGTGGGTCGGCGCTAGTGCCGTCTCACAGCTCAACAAGTGCGCCGGCGAACATACCCGACTTCAGGGTTTTGTTAATAAATATTTTGACGGTGACGTGAATTAACTTGATTGCTCCTTGCGTTAACGTAGACCTATTTCGGTTGTAAACTAATTGCATCATTAGGTACTTTCAAGTTACAAGTCTTGAAAATTAAAATACGCGCTAGATAGCTGCACTTGCCTATATCTAACAAGATTACAAGACGTGCCTACCGTTTATTTGAATGAAGCAGTTCACAATTCGAAGCCAACAAACCAGTTTTTGTTTAAAACAGCCTAGGTAGTAGATTAAGTGAATAAATAGTGACGTGTACGTTATGCGGCGACGCATTTCTTACTATAATTTGTAATGTTTAACATATTATCGTTGTCGGTGGCGCTGACGAGGGTCCGCACCTCACCCGCGCCTCACCCGCACCTCACCCGTGCCTCTGTCGTGTCTCGGCCGCACCGCGTCCGCGCCTCGCCCGCGATTCGCCCGCGCTCGACCCGCCTCGGGTTGAGAAATAAACAAAATATCCGATCAAGAAACGGGTAAAAAGTAGGGTATTGTACACAGTGGCGGTCGTGCCGAAGATGGATCGGTGATAGATGACTCGCCTAATCGACTCCCTGCGACCTTTATAAAACTGATCAAGAAGATTAAAATTGATTTTGAGAAAATAAATTTCAAATACTCGTTTACAATGAAAAAAAAAATCATAATGAGACAATACTTTGTGAGTAGATGTGAACGGTCGCGGTCGAGCCTCGGGCGACATTGACTACTGCCATTTGTATCCATTACATATCATACTGTAATTTGAGGAATCACTCTCAGAATATGATTCTTGCGGAACATAAATCTCCGAGTGACAAAGTTTGAGCTGAAGCCGTGTCTGCTAAAAGAAATGAACTCAACAATAAGCACATTCCTGTTCACAAAGCTTTACTATCTGATGTTCAACTCTTCTCTCAAGTCGTATCGAATACAGATACTTACTTATTCACTAATACATACTTTATGTATTATTTTCGGAAATTAAAACACGTACAGGCATAATTTTCATGTAACTCGCGGGAAAGTGCAAGCCGGGTTAATTAAGCAGCGCTTGGCGCGGTTGGCCCGTGGATGGGTGACCGTTTATGTCACAACGACTCTAAAGCCTTAAAGTGTGACAGAAGGGCAGGCAGCCTGTGTTGTAGGCAAAGAGTACGCATCGGGCTGGCAACTCAGTAGACGATAACAAATATGCCTTACTGATCACTTACTTTACAGCACTAGTATATAATACTTAATCGTGGCTGTTTGTCGATGTTTTTCAGACCTACAGGATAACGTTATTATGTCAAAAGTGGAAAAAATCCAAAATGTACGCGTTCGTCGTGAATTGGCAATTGAAAACTACGAAGATGATTATGTTCTGTCCCACGCCGTGTAACGAACTTACCGCGCCCGGGCCGCCCGGCCGGGCTCCTGCGCGACACACGCCGGGATTCTACCCATTTAGTCTATTCAATAGTCAGTTATAACGTGTTTATTACGAATACCATAGAAGTTTATCGTACTCGAATGTTAGACAACAATTTCTAGATACAGGACTTTTTTACTCGTAGTGGGAACGAAATACGATATATAATGGGGCTCAAAAATAAAAATGATTTCTGAACCAATCGGGGGCATTGAGGTTTCTAAGAAATTATTTACATTTAAATTGTATTTAGTTATTGCTCAGATCGACAGAGGTTCCTGTTATATCTACATTCCGTTTTATGAATTCCCTTTTTGTGTAGAAAGCTATTTTATCAAGTAATCCTCAGTATACCTAGATAATCATCCCGCATACGTATCTAATAACCAAAGTATCTTATTAAAGAGCCATTAATCTATACTCCATTTAAGCAGGCACGTAACTAAAGATAAACAAACTTGAAAAACTTTGAATACTGCTAAAAAGTAATGTATATCCAATATTGACAATTACTTATTCAATTGAATCATTATTTTAAGCAATTGATCATTTGTGTAAGAACTCCGATCAAGATTGTTTACGGTTAGTTGAGGGCCAACTGGAATTGACTATATGTCTAATCTGTTTTCTATCAAAAGCGACAAGACACAAGGAAGCGAGGTGGGCACGCGGCGGGTGACGCGGCGGCCACGGGTCCAGTGCTGAGCGTCGCCGGGCACCGCTCAGCTCTCACGCACATCACGACTCTGCTCACTTGTACTCACAAACTCTTCCACACTGTCCTCGTGCTTACACTTCAGCTCAGCGCTGACGTCACACCCCGGGGGTGACGAGGGGGGGAGGACTGTGACACGTCGACCACTAATGTAAATATGAGCGACGGAGAGAAGGAAATGTTAAGTAAACGTGGGATTGTTCGCTTGTTTGCATAGTTGAAGACAACGAGCGACGGTGACTGCGCCGATGTCATGTCGCCGGCAACACACTACATGTTGAGTGATTTGAAATAAGCCCTAACACGTGGTAGTTGCTATATGCCGCTGTGGTCAGATCAACCCCAATCTTGTCAGTAATATAACACAAGACAAGACTCACCCACTAATATAACATATGAATATCGAATTTTCATGCGATGAGGTGCTACAGTACAGTGAGGTGCTTACAATTTTCGATAGTAGTATTCGATGTTTCATCTTATATCTTCTCTCAATGATAACTGAAAGCAGTCACCATAGCCGAAATCGGCAGGGAAGTATATATATCATCAAATCCTGACCTGATGAAAATGGGACCAAACATATCTACTCTTTAATTTAAAGGATTTTAATTTTCAAAATCAGTCCAGGCTTTCAGCATCGCGAAACAAAGACAAACAAAGATTCGAAGTGAGAACCTCCTCCTCGTCTGTTCAAAAACAAAACTCTGTTTCTGTGCGATTGGGGGACACTGAATAGGAAATGTTCAGTGATTAATATTGTATCCAAGTGAGAGCACTGCGGCTTTACTGCCGGTCGGCAACGACACGAGGAAAACATTCGACGCGGCGGCTTATTGTCACACCGTAATAACTTATTGGGAGCACGTCACCTCGCCACCGGGGCCGCGCCGTCCGACAGCGTCCGACACTGTCCGACAGCGCGCGGCATCACAAAGTAGCTCGTAATTATTGTCAATTCATTATATTGATTAATTCTCCGATCCCATTACTGTTTACATTTAGTACCTATTTCATATTTTGATTACAAGCATACTCATAGTCGAGGAAAGCTCTTGATAAACTAAATCATTAGTAATTAAACCGGGTTCCAGGAATCGTGTAAAGAGCTTTAGGATAATGTGAAAACTTGCGCTAACTACTAAAAAGGTGAACTCGTAATTATTCAAAAGCTGTACAATTTTAATAGCAAATGAAAACAACTCGTCCGCGTTACACGCAGCTGGGGGGAGGGAGGGAGGTGCGCCGGGGGGGGGGTGCTGTACAACTACCTAGCATAATAAACTAAGTTATCAAACTATAATTTGATAGTTTTTGTCATACGTTCATAGGTTTAGATAGCTTAATTATCAAAAACAGTAGGAATAGTTTGCATGATATGTTCGGCTTAGTAGGTAACTCCGGAGTGGAGAGCCTCACCTTACAGTTGTAACTTCGGCGCAGACTTATGAAGACTCGGGAGGCTTTGTGTTCACGATCGACACTCGCATAAATTATATTTGTTTGCGCTAAAAGGGGTATTTACTAGATCACACGGTTTTGTGGGACTCAGTTCAAAGTTTTATATTATTTTGACTTAATTAATACACGAATAGACGATAAAGTTTACTTCGTAGGCGTAATATTGGCAAACTTATCAAATCCCAGCTGCGAGGCCAGCTCGAGTACATTGCTATACCTACAGCACTAAAATAAACGTAAATAAATCGCTCGCTCGTAAATATCGTAGCAGGTTCGTAGACGGTGCTACGTCGTAGTAATATGCGCTACGGGCGTAGCGCTCCTCTTAGAGGCAATTTGCCGGTCCTTGACCTTGATCTGTTAAGTGTTCACTTCGGAACATAGATTGACTGCACCGCGCTCACACTAGCGCCACTCTGTGTATGTACGAGTACAGTGCACACACACACGCACACGCTATATGTTCGAGATTCGATTCGTAGAATCGTTTTATTCCGATCCAGACACATTGATAAACGTACAAAAGACAAACCTAATCGTGCTCGTAACTCAAAATGATATCCATACACCACAATACAGTAAAACGGTGGAAAAATACATCTTGTCATGAAGACGCGTGTGCTGTGTGGGTTGACATGAATGATATGCGTGTGTGGTAGTGGTGACAGCCTCCCCGTGATACCGGCAAGGTTTAGTTGCTCCGTATGTATCAGGTTTATTAAGCATCTGGGTACATATAGTACTTATGTATTTGGTCCAGTAGTCGCATAGCGCGACGCTGTACGGTGTAAAGTTCCCGGGAATCGAACCAGGGAGGTTTGGTTCCCGAGCAGCTTTCACATTTCAGTGTTCTGTACAGATGGTTGAAATAGTTGAACCTTCGATCACGATCTATGTATAAGGAGTTATACGTACATATATATGTATATTGGATACATTAAATAGGATGTGAACTAGCTGTGAGCTGTGCAGAATACGCATAAAGCCGTCACTTTAGTGGCAGCGCTGGTAGTTGGTATGTATTGCGCGACGCGGACGTGCCGGGAGAGTGCACTCACACAAACATACAAACAAACATCACGAGTATACTCCAGTGCATATCTTTCATAGAACAAACAATACAAGAAGTGTTGATTCTACAAATTAAGTTTTTCTCTTGGATAGCTCTTATTCCCTCTCTATTGTGATTGAATTGAAATGAACCATTAATTGTGGTACTAGAGTACAGCTGACGCAATATGACGACTGGGACCATAAACTCAATAGAGCAATCTTTAATGCAAACACATTAAACACATGGAAAATGTCTTACACTGTTCAAAATCATTACATACTGAAGTTAGCAGTTGGGGTCTTAACCACACATTTTTTATACAAACACACGTATATTGACATGCGTAGTGCGTGAACATGACGCTTCATTGTTAGCATAACGGATAACATGTTGTACACAGAGAGAACTGCAAATGTCATTACATAGATCATACAATGATCAACACGTTTGTGATGTGTTCGGTACATTATCCGGCGGTTAATCCCGCATTACGAGCATTCGGCTAATTAATGACGAGAGCGTCCGTGAGTCCGCAGCCGACGCGCCGCGGGGAGGCGTCGTGTGAGCCGATAGTGATGGCATTGTGAGTAGATGTAAGCAATCGCTCGAGCCACATGAATTCACCTATATGGGCGCTACGTGATACAGTTATTTCAGTGGTACCGGTGGATTGTAATATAATATATTCAGCTATATTCATTGGATAATGCCTCGGTGACTGTACATTTCGGAATCGTAGACACAGAACACCGGCGTGCCGAGGCGAGCGCGTCACATTAACATTTATAATTTACGAGCGACGCTCACTTCACTCATTTTTCAAAGTTTAAAAAGTTGTCATTATTCAGAAACACATGTCCCCCCCCCCCGCCCCGCCTGGCACCCCCGCGCTCGCCTTCACCCCGCCGCCACAAACTTTTAGTACAATGTTTTGATATTTGTGGGCGACCGTAACCGACTTTCCTTGTAACCCACATTGACACAGCTATAAATCGCGCAGGCTTTTTGCGACTACATAAAAGGGCAGAACCGAACTTTATCAGGTTCAATATTAATGTATGTCCGCCACACTGCCTACTGACACCGCGCATGAAATATATTCAGCGTGTGAAACTAACTGCGGACATGACTAAACCTTCGTTTGAATGTGAACAGCAGCTCATTTGTAAGCGTCGCGTGTCGTGCGTAGTGTGTCGTGTGTCGGGACTACACACAATACACCGCAGTCATGAGGGACGCACTCATGGGATAGCTTTGTTCGGCCACAAGGAGGTACCTCACAAACTCATTGCTCTTTTTTACAATTTCCAATACATGATGTCTTGGTTCGATAACAATTGGCCTGATGACAATAACTTTTAGTCAGCCGATAGATGGTTTGGGCTCATAAATCAGTATGAAGATAAATGGAAGTACACACGTAACAACGATTAGGTATTTGTTCGATAACAGACCGACTAAAAACTATGATTAAATTCACGATTTTTAAAAAAAGGTGTGCGCGTAGGCTAACTGTAGAGATTGGATCTCAAGTAGATAGTGTAAACTAGTTGAATGAAGTGCGCTTATGTAAACAATAAGCGCCGAGCGTCGGATACTGCCGCTGACTGCTGCTAATTATAGCGGCGTACTTTGGCGGCCATGCTGTGCCGTGCCGGGCCGTGCCGCGCCGAGTCGCTGCTGCAGCTTCACAGAGATAACGCCGCGTTGCACCAACTTTATGCTCAAGCCGAGAGCCGTTATCTTCCAAACTTAGACTGAAGCTTTCATTCTAAGTAAGATTCACGCTATGCCAGGCATCATAAGCCTAATCTATACGTGATGGTACATTTTAATTTGAAATTATTGGGTGTTGCGGACATTCGGCAACAATAATTCGTGGTATCGGACATGCGAACAAGTTCAGACGCAGCCGGATCCCGTACACGAGTGCACACACACTGCTCGCGCTCAACATGTAGCGCAGTGTGTGTGTGTGTGTGTGTGTGTGAACGATAACATGTCGGCGGCACATTGTGAACATTATTTCGTCTTAGATGACGCGAAAGTGTTGAAGCTAGTGTAAATACACCGCCGGCAGTAGCGCGGCGCCCGCGCATTGTGCGACCGCTCTATCGCACAGTGGACCCGAGGAGTGGCGGCTTATGTTCGCAGTCATACGCGGAGTGATACAGCAGCGTCCTCGGGGAGCGCCGGGAACATCCAGCGCACGCACACATCCATACGGCAATACATTTTATTACACGACCTTGTAGTTTTGGTGAAGATACCTGTTCAAGGCTGTCAGCACTATTTCAGTAACAACATTGGACTCGTGTATCAAAAAACAGAAACACATTGTTATCACCAGAAACAAAGTTAGGGGAACATCCGATACTTGCCGACAACTCACAATTAGTTTTGTACCGAGTTCAATGAAAACTGACATAATGGAGGAAGTATCTCCCGTTTCGCCGGCACTCACACACACACACACACACACATACTCACAGCACTTATTTGTAAAAGTGGCGCCTGGAAACATATAACACGATCAAGTGAAGCCAGGCCACACGATGTATGTAGTTGTGTGCTAGACGCTGATGTCTGATGTCAGTCGGCTGAGTGAGGTGCTCACGGACAACTGAGCTAATCAAATGATCTCATATTCCAGCACCAGTCTGAAATCTTACAATAATAGGAACGTGAACGTCGGCAGTTCCCGGCGGACTATAAACTTTACATAATTAAATGGAAGCTGCGAGACGCCTCGGAACATTAATTGTAAGGTTAAATAGAATCGTCAGCGGAGTTGCGCCCGTCGGGACTTACATCTGGAGTTACGTTGATCCTCACTTTACACTTCGTACAGATAAGTACCGAGCATTGTTTACTGCCGGCTCACTGAATCAATCTTACTTTGTTGCCGAGGCGCCGACCGAGTCTTACACTCGACGTTCTGATAGGTATCACTGCTGTAACTAATGACTGTTCACGCTTGATAGATAGCATGATGAACGTTAATTTATGCGAACTTAAGATAATGTATTTGTTCAGTTTCAGATATTGTACCCCGAGTGAGGCGATGGTTACCTACGACTACAGGGCTGGCGCATTACATATTCCACAGTTTAATATCGCGCCGTGTCCGCGTCGCCTCGCTCGCATATTCCCTCTCGTTAACTGTCCGAACTCGTAATGACCTCCCCGGAGGATACCGCCGCTAAGAGACCTTTCAGACGAACCTTACTTTGAAAAAAATCTCAAACTTCTTAAAATATGAATACTGAAAGAGTTGCTCCGAGAGCTTTGTAACTTTTTGTCTTGTGCGGAAAGTTTGGGACACCAAATGGATGTTTAATGTGCGAGTTCAGCTTCCAACAAATGTTTTGCAATTTTTGTTTCTTTCAAACAAACTTGACCATTAAAACGAAGTCTGCTTCCAAGGAAGCGCAGCGGTGTCAGCTTGCGCTAAATTTATGTCTTTCCACAAAAATACATAACAAACAATAGCGTCGAAGCGGAGGCTCCACTGCGAGCTGGTGGCTACTTAGCGCGCACCGCTCACTGTGACTGACATCCAATTAAACGCTCGTGGCATATTGCCGACAGCACACAGTAGCGCCGCCAGTCAATCGCTCGCGATCAATCAACCGCTTCGCCGCTCGCTCCGATCAATCAAACAAGCGCCGCGCGGAACAACACGACTGCTGAAGTGGAGCGAGCGTCGGGAGCGTCACGCCGCGCGTGTGTGCGGCGCCGTCGCATCTGTCGCAACAACGCACGACGCAAGCTCACTACACGAGTTAACGCTATTAGACATCAGGACAGATACTTAAGCCTTAATAAAATGTCGAATACGTATACTTATTGGATGACGATGTGAGTTTTTTTAAAAACAAGAGCCATCTCATATGGGTAGATTTGTTTCCTAAAGCCATTAACGTTGTCTAAAACTAAAGCTATTTTACCGTGAATAGCGGACATAAAAATATAATTCTTATCATAAAATTGCGGCAAAAATGGCGGTCGAGTGGTTTTATTGCGGCTTGTGCAGTACAGTCGTAAAGCGCGTGCGGCCGCGGACTCGAACCTAACGACCCGCGCCAGCCGTCACTCCCTCCCGCGGCGCTGCACCATCGCACCGCACGAAATAACTCTACAAAAATTGTTTGATTTTAGGAGGTTTTTTGTTTAAGAAATATTAGCAAAGCATAGCAGGAAAGAGAGAGATATACTGTTTGATTTCTACACTTCTTCTCAAACATGGCTGAATAAGAGGACGCGGGTGTAACCATAGAAAACAGCTAGTTTAGTATTACGTATTTGTCCAATTAAAATTGCAATAAATTATCATATAAATTCCAAGCGAGCAATTATACGATTGGAAATGGACATTCCAGCAAAAATGGTTTTCATATAGATTCATTAGTGGCGAGCACACCGCGGCAGCGGCGCGATACTAAAATGTGCAATAAACTGTGTGCGAGTAATGAGCGGCGCCGCGGGGCAGCACACGCGCGCTGCTCCGGCCACTCTCTGCGATATCAATAAACCTTATTGCACATTAAATGTATTACACATATAGGTACAGTTTGTTCCGTACTATGGCAGTCATTCCTATGGTAATCACTGAAATGATAAGTAATCAGAACCCAAAAACTCTGTAGAAGATCCTGCATCCTGTTAGACTGTTAGCTCAAACAAAGGAGAAAAAACCTAGGCATATGATGAAGTTTGTTCCGTACTTATCGACAACGTATACTTCATTTGGTTACGCTGTTTATCAACTTAAGGCCACTAAAGTTTGTTACAATCACAATCTAAGCCAAATAAACAATCGTAATTCAAGCCTTGTGGTATTCTATCTAAATACACTCTTTTGCAAAAAAAACGGGCACTTATGCGAAATCTTAGTTTTGACGACTTTACGTGTATTTCAAAGGGTTTTGATGATTGTAGTATGTTTCTACCCTCAAAAAAGGTAGCCGAGCATGCTTGAGAGTGTATTCTAAATTAGAATTTTGTACAATTGCTAAGAAATTGGTTAAACCTTGTTTTGGACTAATTACTGGCAGAAAGTTCGTCGGTGTTTTGAAAAGTTTTTGAAGTGATTTTCAGGAAAATGGTAATGCAGTTTTAATTAATGATTAATGTACTTTTTTGTAAGATCAAAACATTTTTGAAAAACTATGCGTATTTGATAAAATTTTCACCTGATCTAAATGGGCTATACTGATGATTGATGGAAATGTTACGAGTATCGGTATTTTAGTGTAAAGCGTTCTATAATTTAGATATTGTACCCACGTGTTTTAAAATATCGCTTTTTTATAATTAAACACTATTTAGAAGACTATCATTACCTTTGGCTGCGACAAAACCAATTTAAAGTAAGCAGTGCCGATCACAACCCGTCTCCTATCTTACTTTGACATTAAATTGGTTTTGTCGCAGCCAAAGGTAATGATACTCTTCTAAATAGTGTTTAATTATAAAAAGCGATATTTTAAAATACGTGGGTACAATATCTAAATTATAGAACGTTTTACACTAAAATACCGATACTCGTAACATTTCCATCAATCATCAGTATAGCCCATTTAGATCAGGTGAAAATTTTATCAAATACGCATAGTTTTTCAAAAATGTTTTGATCTAACAAAAAAGTACATTAATCATTAATTAAAACTGCATTACCATTTTCCTGAAAATCACTTCAAAAACTTTTCAAAACACCGACGAACTTTCTGCCAGTAATTAGTCCAAAACAAGGTTTAACCAATTTCTTAGCAATTGTACAAAATTCTAATTTAGAATACACTCTCAAGCATGCTCGGCTAACTTTTTTGATGCTAGAAACATACTACAATCATTAAAATCCTTTGAAATACACGTAAAGTCCTTAAAACTAAGATTTCGCATAGGTGCCCGTTTTTTTTGCAAAAGAGTTTATATAAAACTCAAAGGTGACTGTCTGACTGACTGACATAGTGATCTATCAACGCACAGCTGAAACCACTGGACGGATCGGGCTGAAATTTGGCATGCAGGTAGATGTTATGACGTAGGCATCCGCTAAGAAAGGATTTTGATCAATTCTACTCCCAAGGGGATAAAATAGGGGATGAAAGTTTGTATGAAACTTTGTCAATTTTAAACCGATCGGACTGAGACTTTGCATGCATAAAGCTACTATGGCGTAGGCAACCCTTAAGAAAGGATTTTGATAAATTCCATCCCTAAGGGGAGAAAATAGGGGATGAAAGTTTGTACACATCTTCTTAGATTTTATGAAGAAGTCCTGATGACGAATCAGAATTTTATGATGACGTTCGCTTAAATACGATATTGATTAATTCAACCCCCGTTCAACCCCCACGGGTGATAAAATAAGGGATGATGAAGGATGTAAAATGTATTAGTTGAACCTATCAGTACGTAATCCTATGTTGTTGCGAAATTTAAAACCACCAAAACTTTGTAACGGTACGAGACTGCAAGTGAAAGCGTTACATCGCAATATAGTGGAAGCCACTATATTAACTGGGTGTGCAACAGGGGAAACTATATTTATACCACGAATCCCATTAATACCTAACGATATCCCGTTCGAATTTAAACGATTACAGTTTCCCCTAAAAGTCTGCTTTGCCATGACAATAAATAAGTCTCAGGGGCAAACTCTCAAATTTGCGGGTATTGACTTGAGAGAACATTGCTTCTCTCATGGACAGTTTTATGTAGCTTGCTCACGAGTAAGTTCACCCAATAACTTAATAGTTTTAGCGCCTAATGACAGATTAGTAAAGAATATTGTGTACAAAGAAGTTTTGTAGGCCCTAATTTTTTACACACGCTAAACAAAAGTAAAGCCGCAAAAACCATACCTAATTAATAATAATACTTCTTAACGCGAGCGAAGCCGCGGGCAAAAGCTAGTTGAAAAATAAACGTTTAATTTCAAATACGTACAGAAATACATTTGAGTCGTATTTACCGGTATTGTATCAGAGTATCTTGGTCCATATGACAGCTGAATGACAAAAGGTTAACATGTAGCATCGCTGGAACACACGCCGGCGACCTGCGCGCTGAGCCCCTGCACTTGACAACGGTATTGTGAGAGCGCAGCAGGCTCTGACCGCAGACGTTGTAATGTAACAACAATGTAGTAGCCCACTATGTATGTCATTTCAGATTGTAAGGACTTGTTTCATGAAATTCCGCATCACTGTGTACATTGGTGAGGCTTCTGTAAGTGAACTTTTGCTTGTCAGTCCTCACGGGCCCTTAATTGAATCCTTATCGCGCGTGGCTGGGCGTCCAGCCGGCCGGAGCCCTACACTCGATTGATTGATCAGGAATCAATTAACGACAGGCTCAGTGGGGTACACTCGTCTCGACTTGTGTTCCACTCTGAATACACGACCTAATGGGCTTCATTAAGCCGAGCCACAGGCTCAACAGAAGCTCCATCAATATGAAGCTACAGTGACCACTCATACTCTCACACAATCACTGTATCTTGAAGTGGACAGGCGTATTGTCTGCCTAACAGCACGCTGTAGGATACACATGTGTGCAGACGGTGAATACATTACTTAGCATGAGATGAAAGTATTGTGTGCAGCGCTCCGTCACGTATACTGAATGACAAACGTGGATTATCCAGCAAATACATTAGTCACCAAGTATAGAGGTCATAATGTTGAACCATTGTCAGTAGGTACACAAACATAAAGTCCGCTATTTAGACAATGTATTAAGTGAAGTATGCACATATTGTTGACATTTCATATTGCACGCAGTAAGCTCTCTGGTGTCTATTTGCCAAACAAGTTAAGCGGGTCCCGGCAGCGGCGGGCGCGGGGCGGGGGCGGGGTGCGGGGCTCTGGGGGAGGGGGTGAGAGGTACAACATCAAGTATCGGTGTAATTAAGTGTAAATAACAATGAGCGCAATGGAAACGTAACGTTGTGTAGTGGAGAGAGCTGCGCAGAGCACTCCACCTCGAGTGCAGCCGGGAGAGGTAATCAGCTCGCCGGCTGCCGGCATCGTGCTCACGCAGACACTTGTGCTCGCTGCCGTTGTCCCGCTCTGGAGCGAAACCTCACTGATTTATTGATACTTAATATCCCGCCGTAAAAGAGCCTACTTCAAATGAACCCTTTCGGGTAACTAATGAATGTATTGCTGTATGATTACACACGGGTTCACAAGTGAAGGTCAGGGGGCGTGTGGACTCCTAATGTTTGTGTCATTAGTCTCCGTCACCTGCAGGCTGTAGTGTACACTGCACGCGCTCGCGCACCCTTGCACTCACTTCCCGCTAGTTTATTCGCGCGGCCTTTTAAACGCAAGTAAAGCCAGATTATGTAAATGTCAATCTCGTCGCTGAAAGGAAAGCTATTCCCGCTCACCTTCGCCCCGGCGCTGGGTAAATACGTGCAATAAAACTAAATGCATTGCCTCGTTACTTGAATCGTTTATAGTTTCTTTTACTAACCTTTGATTTGGTTTCTGTTTATATACCATCTAGGCGCTTAGGAAAAATAAATAGGATTCCATATTGTTTTGGAACGCCTCGGGGTGGAGGGGGGGGGGGCGCGGTCCGTATCATCTCATGCACATAAACATTAGGGTCGGCTTATCGCCGCCGACATATAAACTGCTGTTCCGTCTGTTTGGATCGCTCCTCACTGGACACAACAGTGGCTGGTACATGTGCGTGCTAGTCACTATAGCTACATCGATCTTGTAACGATATTAATTTTAATGTGACATTATGAGGACATGATGGCACCACAATGGCTCATTCATAACTGAGTGGACATATACAGGCATGTGATCGTGCGCCCGATTCATTCATTGTCTCGCGGCGCGCGTGATGCGCCACCACTCGCTCCCAGCTGCGGCATGACGAAAATGTTCCGGCAAACATTTATACATCTTCGTAACGTAATCAAGTAACAAAAGCAACTCATTTGTAAACGACGATACTTTAAAACTGGCGTTCAACAAGCAGCAAACTGTTTCCAAGTAAAAGAGAACTTCTTAATTTAATTGTCTGTAAGATAAATGACACTTGAGTACTTAATTGTTCGTCCCGCCTCGCCCCGACTCGCCCCGCCTCGCCCCGACTCGCCCCGCCTCGCCCCGACTCGCCCCGACTCGCCCCGGCCGGCACGAGTGCACCTGTTCTACTGCTTACATCTTTGGTACGCAGTATATTTACTTCCGAGCTGCCTGTGAAGGTTATCATAACAAAAATATTTATAAGGAGACAAAAAGAAGACACTTAGCAATACTACTATTCTTAAGTAATGCAAATCGGAAATCTGTGTTTCGTGCGGGTCTATAATAACGTGATAACGCTTATCTATCTAGAACTTCTTTCTGCCTTTTCTTTCGGCAGCCCGTAATGAAGGTCACCTGTCAGACACAAGTTATCAGTCCCCGCGCACAATGGACGGAGGCTTTTATTCGGCCGGGCATTGTGTCGGCGACCACCACATTACACCAGATCAATTACACGCCAGACTAACTGAAACAATAGCATTGAGCGGCGCCGAACAAAACCGACCATGTACTAACATGTAGCTGTGGTCATTATCCCGAGCGGCCCGCGCAACTATACCTAGCACACCGCCCGCTCTGCATTGCACTATGATTCACTAGAAAGCTTTCAATACAGACAAGATTTGATGTTTCATGTCGGTTCTTCTCCATAAGATCCACTTCTTGGCACCGTGCACCTTCCTTCCTATTGACGTTCCTTAAGGACCTGTAGTGAGTCATAGTCATATGGGTAAATGAAAAACCTTTGACTTTGACTTCCTAGGGTGTAGTGTGTAGTGCAGACCTGAGCGTTAAGCATTAGTTCTCTAATGGAGCGTCACTAAAGCGTTGTTGCAGCAGGTGTGATGCATCACAGAATAACGATCCGACCACCCGCACAGACAGCCCGGGCGTCACGCCGAGAGCTGCGTATCTATCATTAAGCACATCATATCAATAAACCTGCCAACAATCGCTTATTGATATCTAAACGTAATATGATGAGTCGTTCAAACGTAATCGGAGTTCGGTTAATAGAGTGCTATCGTTTTTGAGCGGATCCCTGCGGAGGCACTCACAGATGTCATACACCGACGACACTCGTGTCGGAGTGTCGCGCCCGGCACGTACGGGTCGGTGTGGAGGCGAAATGTTCCATAAACTATGTTATTGGTGGTGGTGCGTAAACGTGTTATGAGCAGTTTTATCGCGGCGCGGCGAGGGCGCGGCCCTCTCTATAGCCCGCTGCTGCACTAGCTTACTGACTTCGTGTGGTTCATCATTACAAATATTGTATAGATAAATATATAACACTTGATACAGTTTGTTAGCTAAACAAAACAAAGTCAAAGGTTCTTATTTCATATTAGGGATTTTCCGACGGTTTTTGTAGTATATGAAGAGTATCCTCGAGTGAGTGCTAGTATCGCTGATGGGTGTTTGTTCACGCACTAATACTAAGCGTCAACATGTTGTTGCCGTTTGAAATGTGTTAGTGACATACAAAAAATACTCAACAGCTTGCCGAGCATTACAATGAGGTAGACTAATAATTCATTTTGTAATATATGGTAGCACGGAGTAGTTAGCGTGCGTGGGAACCATGCTAATGAGGATACAGAGCGCGACCACGTGTGCAGCAGTCGAGCGGGGCGCGGCGACACCAGGCGCGCGGAGTTGTGCACTGCTACGATAATTATATCATGTTCATTAATTAGCGCTTACACGTAATTATTAGTAATCACATTAAAACAAGTTTTTCAAACAAAGTTTCATTGAAACTAGTACAAACAAGCAATATTGTGAGTTCGGTAACAAAGTAAGGAGCTGTGTGACCCTCGCGTCCACCGACCGGCTGACCCACTTCCCGCACACGCACAAGCTCTAACAAATCTTATACTTTGATATTTTCGGTGTTCCCGTCGACTTGGGAGAAAGTTGCGCGATAACAATTTGTAAGATTGTGGAATGTTTCCATCGTTTAATAAAGTTCGAGCGGATCATCTCATAAAAACAATATTTAACGAGATTTACATAAAGAGATCTTATCTCGGGCGAGATCTTTTATGCCGTCGCTCACAATGGAAGAACTTATGCCGGAGCATAAATTTACCTCAAAATGAGCTGATTGGTTTGACCTTTGAGTTCAGTAAAGCTTTTAAGTGGTTCGAGCTAATATTTGAATTTCTAAATATTGGTGACCGCACCCAATTTGCTCGGTAAAAGCTTGTGAAGCCAACCCCATCAAATGCGCGCGCCCGCTAATCCCAGTTCATCGCGTCGACGTCGGACGAATCAAGAGCAAAATGTACAACATTCCGCTACTGATGTAGTCCGAGAGAGTGTTGTGAGGCAGGTCACATAAGCGGCTGCATAATTAGCAGGTCCCGCGTAGCGCGCCTAATGCGTCGCCCGGGCTCGAACCCGCGACACGTACGCACAGCGCCGGCTGAATTAACCAGCGCGTGCGGGGGGAGGGGGGGGGGAGAGACGTCTGCTTGTTAATACATATTTGAGAGCAGTAATTAGCCGAGCTCCCGCGGGTGACAGCTCTGCACAGTAACGGGAGGTCATTCAATAGACTTTCACCTGAAAGCTGTGACCCGTTCATAATAGCCTCGTCTGCTAACCTAACAAAATGAATGCACACATGTCAAAGTAAATAAGGATTAGGACGAAGTGATAACCTGCCAGTTTGACATGTTGCATCTGTGAACATTGACACAGCTTGCCGCCCGGCGCCGCTCGCACAACGGACTGGAGCGAACTTAGCGATGCAAGGACTCGCTATTATTTAGAGCGACCTCGCCGAGTCACGTCACAACATACTACTACTGAAATATTAAGCAAGCGGTGCGCTGCACTCTCTGCTCAGCTGACTAACGACAACACACCGCCCTGTCCACCATAACAATACAAGTTGTTCCGGCTCAAATTATAGCCGGGATCAAACCGGGACAACTAATACGGTAAAGTACACGAAGGGTTTAGCGGACTCCCTGCGGTTTGTAACCCGAACACAAACACTTGTAGCCCGCTATTGATCACACCACATACATAGAGGTACATACATACATACATACATACAGGACTACACTACAATACACGGCTGAGACCAGGGTGCTGCTCACACCGATACACATTTGGACATCAGTGTGAAGAAGACATTCTAAAGCTACTATTATATAACATTAAAAAGAATCGATTCGCAGAAACATCAAGGGAAGGGTCGAGATTCAAGAAACATTTGACAAGGCTGAAGTCGGGTAAAGGTAATCGTAATTTACCCGGAAGTGTTGAGTAACACGATATCATCAGTGAGTTGAGTTCCTGTATTAATGTTGTTTGTATAGGAGCGTGGCCAAGCTCAGGGCTTGCGTGTCTCGTAACAAATAGCGCACTGTCGTCATGTGGCGCTCACATCACCACCGCCAGCATCCCTCACCTGTCACACGCACACACACACACACGCTACACTAATATCTCCGTCGGTTAATGAACACAATAACTCTTTAGCTTGATTATCCGCTCGGCAGATAATCAGCGCGGGAATAATAAATGCAGGCGGCGTCTCCGCCGTGCGGCTGCACAAAGTTTCATTAAAACTAATTAAAATTCTGTGTTGTTACGGCTTTATTGCAGGCCACTACATTTATATTCAAACGTTACAGATTAAGAGTATCGCTGTGCGCTAGCATTAGATAAAACATTAATTAGCGGCACATGTCAGCGTGCACTGCCTGTGCGCGTGTGTGAGTGAGTCGCCTGTTGTCTCGCGCCGACGCTGCGGTAATGAATCGTTTGCGAAGTTTGCCATTTCAGCTACAACTTCCACCATTATATCTGACGAGCTGGAGGCTGCTAACTCAAGTTTGAATAGTTTATAGTGCAATCGGCCCCTGTCTAACTAGCGTCACCCGCGGCGGAACTTGACGACGTAATCAATGACCGCGGCGCGTGCGCAATGTAACGTGTACATGTTGTGATCGTCAAACAGACTGCGCCGGAGCAATCAACTTGTCTACAACTGTAACGAGGAACAGCGTGATGACGTGCTGTAATCGTTTGTTGTGACCCTTTGATGATCGACGATGCAAAGCCGTACATGCTCGTACCCGACAGATCGACTAAACATTGCGAGTGCGGCTATCAAAGAGTTCCACATAGATCTATAGGATTTGTTTATAGTCGGCGCGTTGCGTACAAACGCCGCCCAACGAATTCAATGTAACTGGTCGACATGGAATGTTTCCCGATTTAGCTAAAGTAATGACGGTAGGCGCACAAATATTACAATGAGCAGTAGCGAGGCGGGGGGAGGGGGGGGGGGGACAGGTGGCGAGCTGCGCGGACGCATCAACACAGTTTACGAGCGCGGGAATAGAATTCCTGTAAAATGCGATGTTTGCGTAAAAATGTCTGTTTGTGTAAGAATGCCGTGTTTTGATCTCGGAATAGATCGGCATCACCCCGCGTGGGCGCCCCCCCCCCACCCGCCCCTCGCGCCGCACCGCGACAACTACTTGATTGAATCGGAAATACTATACTATGTGTACAGGCACTTGTTCTGAAGCTAATTGTGTTTTACTTTACTGACGTTCTAAATGAATACATCAATCATGACGATATTGAGTAAGGTTTCTATCTTTTCTAACCTATTTTAAAAAATGTCGTTGCAATCATAATGACTGATAGGCAGGAGTTTATGGCAAAACACTGAAGGCATAAAAAAAATGTTTGCCAGCGAAGAACTTGACTTGATATGAACATGGTGTGCAGTACGCGTACAGAAGGCCCCGGGTCCCGGCGCTCCGGGTCCCGGCGCTCCGGGTCCGCATCACACGCGCGCCGACACTTTTATACAGATTATAAATCTCACACTTTAGCACATCATAATGCGAGAACATCTATCAAGATTTCGAATACCGAAGAATAATATAAATATTTGCAGATAATATACGGCTGTATTGTGATTTACCGACGCAATACATCAGCGCTGTTTATTACCGATATTATATCGCTCTCGTATAAAACACACTTTGACATTTTCAATCGGTGTTTTATCCGCGATACTGATGAAATGTGGCCGGATTAAATATGTATTTCTGCATTGTTTTTCCGTGTGCCAACAGGTTTATCAGTCAACTAGCTGAATACAAAACATAGTGAACCACAAGCGGTAGCGGTAATCTCATAATTGATTAATTATATTGTTTAATTTAACCAGCAAGTGTGTTCATAGTTGTCCTCTCTACGAGAGTCACACTTGCATGCTGCAAACATGTGTGAGTGAAATGAAACGTCAGTGAGAAGTGGACAGACGGGAGTGTATCGGAGAATGAGCGCAATCGGTGGCGAGTGCTACCTGTGGAGGTGACAGCACTCCGCCCGGGTTAATTGCTCTCCGGCCGCACCGAGCCGGCTCGAGCCGGCGAGAGCCGCCACAATCCGGCTCCCGGAGAATCAATTATGTTGTTAGATGGGTTCGGGATCAATCGCAAAGAAAATTAAGCCGGATAAGGAAATACACGAAAAAATACAAACCTTCTTATATACCTACCTACGCTCTTAATTGAAATTCGGAACGATGTAAACTGCTTCTACAAACTGTTTTGTAGCTTGCAAAGACTTCCTGGAATAGAACTCTAGTGGGTTATAATGATGAGGCTCGCCTCCACTATCTATTAGTTTATAATAAACTCATCGAACAAGTTGATTGCTTACTGAAATAGTGAAGTGACTCAGTAATCACTAACATTGGCCGTGAACTAACTGGCAAGGCAAGCAAGGGCAAGTGGTTTCTTTCATCTTACGATCCCGTTACGGATTATTGCAAGTAATTTACGAGTATCGTGCGAGTAACACCACGAGGAACTCATTAAATGTCCGAGTAGTTGGTGTATGTACAGCGGATCGGACTAAATTAGCATTTATTACTTTAACGATCATCTTTTGAATTTTAATCTATTATTCGAAAGGTTTTGTAATCGTTATTCCGTTCTGTGAGGCTGTTCACTCTCAGTAGAGGTCGTGTGAGGGCGAGGGAGTGGAGGGGGAGGTAGCGCGGGGGGGGGGGGGAGGATTAAAGCAAGTTATTTTTACGTGAAGCTAAATAATAGAGTCGGTGTAACGGCGGGATTACAGGCTGGAGCGAGTCCCGCGGCTACATGTGCGGGATCTTATTGTGAGTGTTTGTTCAGCGGCGATACAACGCGCCGCCTATCATATCATAATGTGTTTCTAATGTCTGTTTGTGTTTGTTCGTGAGCCGCCAGTCTGCCAGTCACGCCGCGTCGGGGGAAATCACTCGCATATGGCTTCATTCTGTAGCGTAGCGTAAACGTGAAATAAAACACAATGAATTGAGTTGGCTAATCCGGGTTTAAGGGGCCGCTTAATTAGACGTGTGTCGGGAGCTTAGTGCGTCGCAATTAGCGCGCTAAGAGTGATTCACTTATGTAGATGTGGACACTCACTGCCGCCGCATGAATAATGCATGGCGCCCTGACTTACAGCCCCTCCCCTCCCCTCCCCTCCCCCCAGCTCATCGCTACCTCCCCCGCCGCACCGGAGTACAACATTACCCAGAAGGATATCCTCACAGAGTTTTAAACTGAAACTATACTACCCGATGGCAGATGCATATAGTATCCAAACTTCAAGGTCGAGCTTGTCTTTCCATTTACTCGATTACCGAATATATTACAAAAGCAGCAACCTCGCCTGCCCTTCACTGCTAGATAACAATGACACAATGAGCAGAGTCCCATTCGGTCGACAATGGATGTAACTTCTGTGTTCACTTGTACAGTGTTCCGAATAATACGTTTTTTAATTAGTGGTCGTAATCCGTGGCGGCTGCCGAGCGCTCGCCGCGCCGCTGCAGCGCTGCACCGCGCCGCTGCGGCACTCTGACGCGCTGTCATGAATCGCGATCATCTCACAAAAACATAAGCTATCTACCTCTACGTACGCCACTCTCTGTTGAACCACTGTTCGTAACCAGTTATTAAATCAAAGCTTTGCATGATTTGTATCAATAATACTACGCCGATGCTACGCTGGTGCTACGTCAAGGCTACGCCGATGCTACGCGAATGCTACGCCAATGCTACGCCGATGCTACGCTGGTGCTACGCCAATGCTACGCCGATGCTACGTCAATGCTACGCCGATGCTACGATGGTGCTACGTCAAGGCTACGCCGATGCTAAGCCGATGCTACGCCGATGCTATGCGGATGCTATGCTAGTGTTACGCCGATGCTATACCTATGCTACGTCAAGGCTTCGCTGATGCTACGTGGAACTACTCGAATTCTACGCGGTAGCTACGACAGCGCTATGGGCACACCAAAATCGCAAGTCAGCCGGATCCAGTCAGCAGAGCTCAAAGGCTTGATCTCGGGCGCTACACAGACAATGCTGCGCTCGGGGTAAAGGAAAAAACGCCGCTCGCGACCTTTTAATTACAGTCAGAACACTTTGTGCTGCAAAACAGTGACGCGGCTGAAAGCCTCACATAAAAGAGTATTAAGGTATTATAAGAATCGCTTAGCTCGCTCTTCTAAAGAGAAATATGAATACTTTGAAAGCAGTTTTTATTCTCATGAATACAAATGAACACATAATATGATTGTACTCGGAGCTGTTTTACATTACTGCGGAGTGCAACTTTGTCGAAGTGATTGCATCCATCGGGGTCAGTGTGTCAATATCCGCTCCAAGCGACAAACGTTCGTTCCTTGTGCTATATTCAAAACGCTCGCTGACACCTACAACATATCCACAGCTACAAAACATATGTGAAACCGTGTCTGAAAGAAATGAGCTCGGATGGAAATGTGTTCAATTAATTTTATGAACGCTTTTATTTTATTACAGCGAGTGAATAAGAGTTGAAAGTGGTGTGTTGAGCGAGCGCGGGCGGTCCCGCGGGACATTCCTAGCGGTGTGTCTGCGGCACTCCCGCCGCGAGCTTTGTGAAGCACTTTGTTGTCGAACAGGAAAGGTGACAACATACACAAAACAACTTGTAACAATTGCAGCCCGAAAACGTATTCAGTTTTGTACTCATATTGTAGATAATATTATCTTTCTGACAACATCACGGTTTTGACGAGCACTTGTAGTATAAGTGTTTGTGGTGCGGGCTCGCAGGTAAGACGCCGCGGTTGCCATGGCGACGGGAGCCAAGTTTTCCAATTCCCCGGCGCGGGCAGACACACCGCGCGGCGAGAGATTACACAACTTCAAGGTGTATGTGCTGCGGATATGAGCGTTTTGTGAGTCGTTTGTCGAAACAATACAAACCGTTCATCACTTCTCGCGTTTATTGTTGCCATCAGTTTCAGGCGTGCACGTTACGAACGGTTCTAAAACCAATTATTTACTGAGTAGGTATCTATTGTTACAAAGTTTGTACATATTTCCCATCAAAAAAGATATAAATCTAGTGGCCAATATATTCAAAGTAATTTGATTTGATATTTGGCATATGGATGCGTTTTGACGTATTAAAATACAACAGCAATTAGTTTCTCATTGAATCGTTACGACAAAATATGTAAAGCAGCCTCTCAGGACGGAGATATCGCTCCGTCAGCAGCACATTGAACGCGCCGCGCGGTGATGACGTCACGTAGCGCCGCTGTGACGTCACACGCGGCGGTAACTCCCGCCTGATTGCGCGCTAACCCCGCTATCAGCCGCGACTTACAATACGAGGATTGGCCGCAGATAAAGCCATCCAATCACATACATTGTCTTCACTCGGAACATATTTTCCACTGGAAGAGACGACCGAGACTTACGTATATTTAGGTATAAACATTATTATATACTTACCTTCAAACAAATCGACACCGAACAATTGATCAGCAATGAGCCTGAAAATATGTAAATTCATGAGTTTCACCCTGTTCAGTCAATTGACATTTTGGCTCTCAAGTGTCGGTCTCACGTTTGAGCTAAAGAATAACTTAGAAGCAAATCTTACGAGGAAAATCCCAACAAATGACGTACTTAGTGCCTTCACATTTCATGAGTAGCAGCGAGAGCCGACCCACATTACCTACTCTTACACAGGTGATGCTAATATTTAAGACGGACCTGGCGGGACTACATCAGAACCCTCCCGGGAATAAAGAAAAGCAAATTAAAACAAAAACAATTTCCCTAAAACATGGCCCCGAAGGGTGACGCGGAATAATTGCGTCGAGTGAGTCGAGGCGCGCCCGCCGCCGCCGCAAACTGTAGCCCGGGACATTCGCGCTGAACATGTGACGATATACGTGCCTTGTCATAAAGTATGTTATAGAAACTATAAGAAGTCGTGGTGGCCTAGTGGGTAAAGAACCAACCTCTAAAGTATGAGGGCGCGGGTTCGATCCCGGGTCAGGCAAGTACCAATGCAACTTTTCTAAGTTTGTATGTACTTTCTAAGTATATCTTAGACACCATTGACTGTGTTTCGGATGGCACGTCAAACTGTAGGTCCCGGCTGTCATTGAACATTCTTGGCAGTCGATACGGGTAGTCAGAAGCCAGTAAGTCTGACACCAGTCTAACCAAGGGGTATCGGGTTGCCCTGGTAACTGGGTTGAGGAGGTCAGATAGGCAGTCGCTCCTTGTAAAGCACTGGTACTCAGCTGAATCCGATTAGACTGGAAGCCGACCCCAACATAGTTCGGAAAAAGGCTCGAAGGATGATGATAGAAACTATAAGAAAAACCCAAAGAAAATCACAAGCAACAGCAACACTAGTACTCCAAGTAATAAATGAATAGCACTGCTAGGTGTTGTTATAATAGTCGTAAGTTAATAATGCTGTGTGTAAGCGGCGACAGACTAAGAGGCAACAAAGCTAAATGTGCATGAAGTGCAATAACGCCACTTCAATACGAGCGAACACTAGCGCTGCACTCCGCGCCAGGGCTGACACACGCCTTCATACTGCTCACATGATTATTACTATCTCGGAGCTTTTACTTGTTCGTAAAAATATGTACCTACATATTATAGTAACTAATGTATTCTTTATTCTTAAGGATTCGCCTCCAGTGGGAATTATATCAACGAATCGTATAAGAACGATCGCGGATCAAGTACACTCGAAACAAAACAAATCACTTATCGAATAACATTACAAGATAGTAAAGCGACCGAAATAAAATGAAAACACGTAAAAAAACGTCATGGGATGTTGTAAACATTTAATTAATTAACATAGACGGACAAAAACACGGAAATAAAACCGTAATAATGTGTCCAAGTGTACCTACAATAACGAGGTGCTCCGTCCGGCCGCACTCGGACACGACGTAACGACTTAATGTAGCAGCCCTCATTAGCGACGGCTCATTCATTAATGAAAGTCTTAATGTCGCCAGTGAATAGCTGCGAGCTTGTGAAGCGACAGCCGGCGCGTCGCGCCTCACATACGTCATGCGACTAGACGCGGGTGATGAACACACCACCTCCAACGTTCACGTCTACATTATGTTATATGAGCTTCAACCGAATATGTATGTCCCTCGCCTTTTGGATTTGTGTGTTTCAGCAGCCTTCATAGGGCAATAAAGCTGAATAACAGTTCATTCGCATTGAAAACATTACAGAACGAACTACGAATAGTTCGAGACAGGGACGCCGAGTAGCTTGTATGCAGGATAATGCTAAAATTGTTGTTAAAAGAGTAGAGTGGTTCGGAGTGCAGCGAGCGGGCTCGGGCGGCGTCGGGCGCGCTTGTTAGTGCGAGCATCCAGTTACAATAACAATGAGAGGCCGGCGCACATCAAAGGGCCCGCCGTCGCAGTAACTCGAACACGGGCCATTTGCTTCACTAACTACACAATATTTAAAACTTGCTCGTTTGTTTACGGTGCGTATCAAATGTTTCTCAATTACCGCGTGATGGAGACACTTCTATCGACTATAGTTTCATTTCCTCGATTATGTTGCAGTAATATATCATGCTTTAGTTATTGATACCAATAAAGTAAACCACGACCGAGTGCCAAACTCATCAAACTAGTATGTGGCGGTTGGGAGCGCAGCAGCGAGCACAGCACTGTTTAGTGGTCGTAAGCACGTCGTAACCACCGGCGGAGCCACTGCGACGCGTTATCGCCTCCAACTCGCAGTGAGACGCGCACTGCTCAACCAACATAGAGTAAACAAACACTACTATAAACATATTTTCGAATGCAGTGCGGCGCCGATGTACTTGTGAATTAGGATTAACTGCAGACGAGCTTCAGATCCGATCGGTTCACCTATTAGCGTTCACAGAGTGATGTCACTCTGGATTTGCTATTTCGTTATAAATAATCATAGATGTAGCTACACAGCTGTGTACGAGCTTACCTGTTGTAGTGAGATGTTCGTTTATTAGAATGGGAGCAGTTAGGGTGAGGAGACGCGATGCAGTCCCAGAGCTATGCATATTCAGGTAGCACACAATGCAGGCGCCTCCACACTCACTAAATATTTGAGCGCTCACAGCACGGAGCTGCTGCCGTCTCACACAATACTACTTAACATTTCATAGCTCCTGCCTACTTACAACTTCCATAACAACAGTTCAACAAGAAGGTTATAATTCAACTGGAATTGGTTTGTTTGTTTGTTAGCCATCTCGGTAAAAATGCTGAACTGATTATAACAGGCATGGAGATAGGTCGCCTGCACGTAGTAGCGAGGCGTGTGCGTCGCTCGGCAGGGTGTCGCGGCGGCGTGTAGCGAGCGCGTGTTGACGTCGGGAGCGCGCTAAGTGGGTTAATGTCCCGCGCCCGCCGCCGCAACAACTCAGGTAAAAATAAATGGCGGATCCTCGCGCCCGACATGTTGTTTATTTCACGTCGGTTTCGCCACACAAAGCCTGTTTACAAAGAAAATATAACGGCAGCCCAGAAGCTGTTATGAGTGACTTGCTGACGGAATACTAATGTACGGAGCGTCGGGCACAGCTCACTCCTGGCAGATTTGAGTGCAGGCCGCAAAGTTGCATAGTTGTGGTTACCGAGGCACGTTACGCGCCTTACATTGGAACACGATATGATACGAATTATTTCACAAAACTTCTACAAGCAGACCTATTTGGCGAAACGATCCAATTTTTATGCTAGTTAGAAGATTGTGCAACAACTTAAAGCCATTTTGAAAGTTTCGTTATTTTCAAAGAACGTGTTTAGCTTGCAAATTGGGACAAAAGTTGAGACATACATATTTATAGGTAATCTAGACACACGGCAGTGTGTCCGCCAAGTTCGAGCAAAAAAGGCGACACACCGGCCGTGGGTTATATTACACGAACCATTTCGGGCCAAATTCGACCCCCCTGTAACTCAAAATCTATTTTATTTACGCATATCAAATTTCTAGTATCTGTTGAGACCCCCTCACTTATCTAAAATACAAAATTTCATTAATATACCTATTGTAGGTCTTGAGATATTGACGTCAGAAAATCGCTATTTTTACTATACACTGATTCACTGATTCACTTATTCACTTATTCACTGATTCACTGACTCACTCATCAAAAACCTAGACCACTTCCAATGGTCGTATTGACTTGAAATTTGGCATGGAGGTAGGTCTTTATGTCAAGGTAAAGGGAAAAATCTGAAAATGGCCAAGTGTGAGTCGGTTTCAAAATAATGAAGGTGTTTTATACCCGGTGTAAATTTATACCCCTAAAGAACTAAAACGAACTAAATTTATCTATATTTATATAATATATCTTCGAATGGTACAAAGGTTTGTATTTAGTCAAAGTATAGTAAAAATCTGAAAACGGCCAAGTGTGAATCACTTTCGAAAATAACGAATGTGTAACTTTGATCCACGAACATAATATATGATAACATGTCATGTCAGTCAGTTGGTAAATCTAGTCATAGTTAATCTAGTTCATTTCTTTGTAAGAAACATAGTGCATATTAACAAATCTAAAAGATAGTATAAATGAGACATTTCTTTAACTAACTTCATCATAAGAAAAAAATAAAATAAACAGCCTTCCAAAAATAAATGAAATCCCACCCAAAACAAAAATGTGAAAGACTGCCAAGTTCGATAATATGGGAATGCTTCGCCTATAAAAGAAGTGAGATCTGAATAAGTACCAAGTTCCATACACATACCTCAGTTAAAAATAGTTACTTTTTAATGATGATTACTTGGCAAGTTTTAATAGAAAATTAAATACTTGATTCATTGCGTTTAGTAGGTTTATAACAAGGTGTATGAAAACTTGCCAAGTAACATCATTAAAAAGTAACTATTTTTAACTGAGGTATGTGTATGGAACTTGGTACTTATTCAGATCTCACTTCTTTTATAGGCGAAGCATTCCCATATTATCGAACTTGGCAGTCTTTCACATTTTTGTTTTGGGTGGGATATAAGTATAACAAAATGGGGAATGCACAAAATGAGACGCTGTAAGTTATGTAAAACAAATATATAAGTAGGTAAGTAGATGTGTTGAAGGATACTCCTTGTACAATACACAGGATACAATAATAATCCGTCACATGTAGTCGCTTGTTTAAAATACTGTCTTTGATGTCATGATCCTATAAGAAAAGTCTGTGACGTTGTATTTATGCTATGTTCAATTTTAATATACGTTATTATCGGTACCCTGTGCAACTTTGTTTTATTTACCAATTAGATGCAATGGTAACCACATTGATAGACCACAGATACACTTAAAAACAATAAAATGAATGACTTGATATCTGGCGGATAGCTACACACAGCTACATATTCTCCTGAACGTTATAAGAACAGTCGTTAGAGGTAACTCCAGCACATTGTGGCACAATGGCAGGTCGCCGCGACTCTCTCCGGCGCAGTTCAAATATCTCCCCGCGCCAGTCGCACTCCCGCAGCCATCGCGCGTCTACCACAGCACCCCGCGCCTCGCCACAACATGCCACACACAAGTTCACATCGCTGTACATTGCCTGCCGCACTCGGCGACAACACACTCCACCTGCAAGACGCCGAGCAATGGTGGCCGACACTGTGACTCTGTCGAACTAAATACACAGCTTTATTACACGAGCATGTAAATGAGTGTGTGTTTCATCGAAGTGTACAAACGACTATTGTGAGAGGATGGGATTACAATCGGAGACTATTTCCTAAGCATAACGTTTGGAGAAAATTCTATCTGGATAAGTACATAGTTAATTTATTTGAATAATCAAATATTACAAGAGATGATGGTGAGAGCAGCTGGTGACACGGGCCGACACCCACGTGCGGCGGCTCGCGTCCGTCGCTAACAAGAAGCTTCAGAAAAGGGGTAATATTTATGAGGTCGACACCCAATTTGTGTCAGTGAGCATTCGTGTGCGAATAAATAATGTAGTACGTGGAGCCGCAGACGATAATGTGAACAAATAAAGTGAACGACAGCGACATCAGCACGTGGCGGGTAGTGGAGGTGCGACTACAGGTTACAAGCTAAAAATATTGTCCGTCCGAATTATGTTCACTCCATTAACATTAAAGCGTATCGCGGTGACCTTTAGACGGTAGCTACCCGCGTGGCTATACGACAGTATACAGCTCACAATACACAGGTAAACACTTAGCGCGAGCCTCGAGCGGAGCGCTCTCTTCATTGTGAAGCACTTGTTCGAGTGCAGTCAATAATTGATCGCGCGCCGAGTTCACCCGGAGCCTGCCTTCATTTATATGTCTTTCTCCAACAGGAAATTACAATGTTTTGTACGCAGATATACAACGCGTGAGTTAAGTACGATGAGCTATTAAATAATGCGAGTAACATTACGTCCTGTGTAGCAGTTGTTTAACATTATTGAACAATGTTGTACTTCACACTACACTGTTTTGTTGATCAAAGACAAATTGTATGAAATATTTTAGTGGAATGAGGAAAAGAGTAAGTTTCCCGGCCATTGTGACTAATGGTCGGGACACAGCGGGGACGGCAGGTCGCCGGCTGTGCAGTCGCGGCACGTCGCCGTCTGTCAACACGAGTTTAATTTGCGCGCCTGACAGATGCCCTCTAATTGATAAAGGGCCGGCGCGGGACAGTTGCGAGCCAACTCCGCGGTTTTAATCACAAACTGAAGCTTTGTTTCCCGTGTCGCTTGTTGAATCTTCAATTGTGACACGGCTTCACTCACGGCAAACGTTTTCCTCGTGTGAAGTATTTTAAAGTTAAAGTAAGACGCTCGAGGGGTTCCGCACACGGCGCGAACACTTCACGCGTTGTATTGCACACTCACGTTGAAAGGTTTGAGTATTCTTAAGGGAAAAGAAAGTAGCTGATAAAGGGAAGTATCTACAGCCGTTTTTATGTGATTCGATGACGAAGACGGCGTGTTCCCTACGGCGCGGGCGTGAGTGATGATGACACGCTGCGCAGTTTATCATCTCACATTATAGACGTATTATACTGATGTGGAGACAGTTTGACGTGACACCAATGTGTCTCCGTCACCTGAGTGACAGCTCTCCTCACGAGCTGCTGCCGGAGCCGCCTCACCTACTGCATAAGTTTGTCTACAAAAACATAATTGGTAACACGAGACAGTGTCACATTGAGATTGTTCCTAATTCTATTTCTACGCTTCGCTACTAATTTAATGACCTCCTCTCACATACAAAAAATATATTCAAGTAATTACCTAAAGAACGAAAACGAGTAACGAAGCAAGTCAGTAGTAGCAACAAAAGTATCAGTGGTTTGAAGTTACAGCAAGCGGTAAGTTATAACGAAGCGCGAGCGCGCCCGCAGCCCGCAGTCCGCGCCACTCGGGGAGCACTCCGCCGCAGCAAGCGCTCAACCACTCCAGTGTTCACAACTACTTGCGCCACTCGGCTGTCTAACTAGGCTAACTGCGAGAACTCCAACATCTGACTCCCTCACCGATTGTATTTACATGAAACAGTAACCCACACTCATCCGGCACGTACAGTACCTACACTCTCATGTTTGTAACCTCATTTTCCGCTTTCAATTTACTTTCTGTGAAAAGACGAAACGGAAAAAACCTGCTAAATAATACAGAACAATGTTTTTTAAAAAGTAAAAATCCAAACGTAAACGCTCGGTTGACATGCTCCCACTGAATACATTACGCTAATACGTTTCAGATACACGTAAACAATCCCCCGTAATACCGCGAGGCATCCCCCCTCCCCCCCGGGTGGGTCCGGGAGCAACAAGTAGGCGAGGCAACATGTCGGGACACGTCGCGCGCCCGCGGCCCGCCACGCGCCACGCGCGGTGCAGTGCGCCCACTCCGCGCACACTGCGCTGTGCACCACAGCGATGTTCTGCAGGATTCAACTACTGTTATGATGATATTTTATTTTATATTTGACTTGGTTTGTTTAGCTGCATCAATCTGGAACAAGGAACACTAGATGGGCTAGCGTTACCTCGCGAGTGGTACTGCTGGCGTGGCGGCGGCGTGGCGGCGGCGTGGCGCGTCGCGTCGGCGGTCGCGTGTTGTGATAGTTGAGGGCGCCGCGACGCCTGGTACATTATCTGTCGCCACTTGCCCACGTTACTGCCGCGCCAATGAGCCCAATATTATGTATTATGAAAACGACATCTCGCGAAGAATGAGGACAAATATAACTCAATATCCTGTTCAAACGAACTCCAATTCAATATAATTGACTTCGCTTCATTGCTACTGAGAGCCACTGAACTAAATATTGTAACAACATGGAAATCTAATTTTATACGCATTAAAATACGAGTATTTTTAGGGAAATTGTGCTGATCAGGTACATAGTACACGGACCTACTTTAGATTCCTCCTTGGATAAGTTAATCGCTGGGCTGTGCTGCACGTCGCCGAGCTACACGTGTGATGAAACACAACAGTGAACTGTTCAATAAGCTCACAGTGTCGGCTCATGTCGGAGCTCACAGTGTCGGCTCATGCTGGAGCCACGTTCAGTGTCACAAGCTGGCGGATTACATTATAATTGATTTGCTCTCCTTCACAACAGACTGTAATCTTCTTGTAATTATTATTATTTGTAGTGAATCTCATCCACGGGTCACGCCGCGGTTCAGCACTCCTTATCAAAGATTGTCGAGATAGCGACCTTTTCTCGAACATTACGAGGTAAGCGCCTCCCCCCCCCTCCTCCACCCCCCGCCTGACCCGAGTGCTGATATCATCTCACTTGTTCGGGAAATGCGACAGAATTATATTTACAGAACGCTGACTAAGGGATACCGAATACACGGAATGTCTGAAGGTAAACCAACAAGCGAGTACCATTTAGTGTTTTATTCGGAGCCGGGTCAGCGAGAGTACCCGCGGCGCGAGCTAGTGCTGAACTCATCTCACTTCAGTCAACCCGTCGTGTTATCATTCCATCTGTTCGTGTGTGTATATAGTATACTAGTGTAATCACATGATACCTGACCAAATAATGGCTCCCAAACTCCCAACCGAACATCTGTACATTTTCATCTTGTTTAAGTTCAAAAGAAACAACTTTCCCAATACTCACAATGTACATACAAAGACTATAAAAACATATTGTTGTGAGTTCTCCAAACAGTAACAGTATATCTCACAAACGGTATTTATTTTATTTTGGCAACATTCCGACGCCCGGCCCGGCGTGTCGCTGCGTGTCGCGGCGTGTCGCGGCGTGTCACTGCGTGTCGCGGCATGTCTCGGAAGGCTCCCGGATGCTGCGTCAGCTCGGAGCGGAATCCCATTGTACTTGATTCAATATACTGTGGGGAGCTCAAATATTGTCTCACGTGCGCATTTCTACCGAAATGTTTTATCGGAGGGTTTCACTTCAAATAAACCGCTCTATTTACACAAACTGAATGGGTTTAACCGACTGCGCTGCTCTAGTGCTCGCTAACATTCAACAACGGTTATTAATTTCCTTAATTCTATAATTACGAGTATCCTGATTGAGAGCTTACTGTATTGTCTTAATGAATTGACGTCATTACGGGAACGTTCAATCTGGCGCCTCATTTCACCGCAGTTACAGTAAACTTGTCAACTAACTTGGCACAGTTCAACTTGGCAGCTTGCCGACTGCCAGCAACTACCTGTTGCTCGGATCGCATATTGTTACTGCTATACATATTTTTACAAGTAAGTATACTTTATTAGTCAGAGCAAGTCAGCAGTCGTAGCACGACTAATAGCACCTACATTACGAGCTACGTGCTACGCCGTAGCCGACGTAGCGGCGTAGCGCTGCGTAGCGACCCACAGCGAGTCGCACGTGGTCGAATTGGCAAATCAGTGAGCTCCGCGTACGTTTTACACGATATACTGAAATTGAGTCTATTCATAGAGATTTTTATCGAATAATGTTATTGCCTACAACCTGTTGCTAGGGTTCATGCCTACGGGTGATTACAATTTACTTTATTATGGACATAAATGTACAAAAGAGCACAATAAATAAAACCTTTTGATAACATTTGTTTGATATAACCGCGACCTTCTCCTAATGTATCTACAATACAATGTATTGAACGTGAATATTGTTGATAAATGACGGCGCGTCGCGTGGCATGTATTAATTAATAACTCCTAAGTTATTTGAGTCACATTTAATTACTATGTACATACATTTTCAGTTAATAACGGTAGCAGCTATTAACTACACAACATATTTACTCACGACTTAAATTAAATACACAACCTTTAGTGTAAACTGTTCATCATGTCTAGAATGTTCTGCTTAATGTTTTAATTTCATTTGTTTGTATTTCGGTGTAAACCTCAAAATCTTACTTCGTACCTGTTTACTAAACATATAAACTTCATTATATTAAACTTAAACACAGATAACAGAACCATATTATGATTCGTAACTTTTGCTGTCTAAACAGATTATTCTAAGCGTTAGATAAAAACGCCTTTAACTAACTTTGTAGAAAGTTTCAAAGAAAAAGATTGTCTCAGGTGCGCGGCGCGGCGGCGCTCGTGCAGCTGCGAGCCATCTCAATGTTCGCTGGAATCAGAACGTCACTAACGCTATCTCTCACCGACACTTTGTAAACTAGCTCAACTCGATTACCCAAGATATTTCTAAAGCTTTTTCTTCTTCGATTATTGGGTTTCTTTCGGAAAAAAGTATCAACGTTGATGAGCCCCGTAACATGATATGTCTCACAAGAACATGTGCTGTGTGGCACTCTCAGTAATGTATTCCGTTCACAGGACGTCTTATAATAACAAGTAAACAGCGACAATAAGAACATTACACAGAACTGCGAGAGTTAACGAGTTGCCAACATGGCGGGTTATTGTGTAATTATATTGTTATGCGCTGAGTTCAGCCGCCGCCGATGTCGACTTCACTGCGATGTGTTTTATTGTCACTCGTTTACATAGCATTAAATATTGTATATTTACAGCAGACTGTATCTAGCACGCAATCAGGCGCCGCAGCCTCCCGCCGAGAATTAATCAGAGCAGATTACAGATGACAGACACCAAGATATGATTAATTACCGGCTCTGCTCGAGCGGGGAATTAACGGTTTCTCAGATCATTTACACTCACATATAATACGAGCATAAATCTCGTCCGACGGTGAGAGCTCGCTAGGTCGCTACTGATAGACTGGACAATTGATGTCGATGTTACACAAACGTGGTGTAGTTGTATATAACAAATGTTATCAAGCATTAGCTACAAGATTAAGTTTATTTCTTCCTCAATGTGATCTGCCGCGCGGAGGTCACGCGTGATGCTACTACACAAACTTCGTTACACACACACACACACACACACACACAGACACAGGTACTTGCGCTGAGTTAGCACAGTTCACTACTCCTGCTCTACAACAGACCCCCCCCCCCCCACTCGCGTCGTCAGCTAGCTGTCGCTTGGCTATTAGTCGAGATATCTCAGACATTTCTTGTATTTGAGTGCAAACAATCCGAGCTTGCAATCGGAGCCATTCTTCCGTTATAATAAACAGCTGGCGAGACAAGCGCAGTCAGTATCAATTAATGCGCGAATGGTCGAGAATGCAAACATCTCCGCATAGAGTAGACGGCGCGACAGTGATGCCGCTCTACGAGAGTTCATTAAATAGTGTCAGACGGACGAGCAGCATCCCGTCCGGTGCACACGTAGCTGCTGTACTCGCACGAGGACGCGTCCCGCACTGAATGACAAGTGTCGGCCAGCCGGCTGCTGCCGTCCCCGGGCGCAAGCCATTCAACACGTCCTCGCACTGCATGCCGCTGTCCTTATTTATAAGGCAATTTGAAACAATTGTAAGGAGAACTCGGGAATGAAGCGCGGCGAGTCTCCCCGGAGGACAATAAAAGCGCTCACATCGTAATTAGAATCCGTTTCGATTTAATTGTTGATTCATTTCAAGATTAGACAATGTTACTCTGTGTTGCTAACTCCAGTGATTCATTCAAGCGTTTAACGAAATCTGCCGAAAAGATTAAAGTGACGCTACAGGGCTTACTTACCTAGATTTAAGAATTTCAACTATTTTAACTAAAAATACTGCTGTAGACGGCTTTTCAAGTAAACCATTTCGCAGCTCAAATACGTAGTAACTCGTGTGGAAAAGTGCAAAGTGGCCGCTCGCTGTGTGATCTCAGAGCGGAGAACAATTTTGTCGGAACAATATTTTTCAAGAAGCTCCACGAGTTGTAAGTTTGTCTGAGGGTGACAAGCTCCCGGCTCGTGTACAGGCGCGCTCGAGTACAGGCGCGCTCGAAGTCTAACTTTAAGTGGAAGTTGTGTGTCACACCGCGCTCACAACAACCCACTTACCAACACATTTTAATATTAACTTGTGTTCGAGAACTAAATCTTGTCTGTGACATGTTGGCACGTCTCCGGCATTTCCTGATCACATCTAAGTATTATTGCTTGTAATGTACATTTTAAACCTTTTCGGGCTTGAATTTCTGGGCTATAGAATTGTCTGAGCTTAGCTTTAGTGACGTCATACGAGAAGCTACATAGAGTCGGTATCGTTACGTGCACGCCGGCGAACGACAGGTGACGGACAGCGACGCCGCCGCCATTAACCTGTTACATTATACTGTCACTGATAGTTAGCCACAGCTACGTCTTGCGTGTTGCTAACGTTCATTAAAGGCTGCCAAGCAGGATATCATGTTGATAGTTCTCAGAGTACCGCAATACCGACATGTATTATTAAGCACTTAAATAGAACGAAAGGTTTCAAACATAAGAAACTAAGAGAGAATAACTTGTAAAGTCAGACAGAATACACAATGTATAAGCTCAGACGGTTGTAGGATGAGGCTGTGGGCGGTCGCGACTGCCCATCTAATATTAACGGCGCACTTAGCAGGCGGGCCCGGGGCGCGCTGCACTGCGCACTCCCGGGACAGACAGACACACTGCTTTGTGATGTTAACGGCCGCTTACACGCAGACAAGCTGTTTCCAAATCACGCCTCTCCCGTGCCGACCTCCGGCAGAACAATATCTATTCTGTTTGCGTATCTATTGGAGCACATTCAAGAAAGCGATAAAGTAAACTAAACATGTTTAGCGCAATACGTAAAAACTCGCCATGTATCGAATATCTGCTGCTTTATCGAATTTGACTTTCCATTAGGCTCTCATACGCAAATACGAGTCAAAATATCGCAAGCAAATGCAATTTATGTAACAGAAAAGTAAACATACATCACAGTATGTATGTGTGTATGTATGTATCGTCTGTTCACATAGAATGCTAGTGCGCGCTCGGTATGTGTCAGCGACGCGACTGACAACAAGACAACAAGTCCTGCACAGCGACGCTTTAAATTAAACTTTTTATTTCAATCTTCTTAGAGAGCGTTTTCTTCGTGAAATTAAACGGTAAACTTCCTTGTTTACAATACAGAAGTAATTGCAATCTCTAACGAAGCGGAATGCCGCCGCTGTGTTCTGGTGGCGGAATATTCCACAATAATACCTAGCGGCGGGTACTCGCACACACTTCAGCACAAAACGTCGACAATTACCAATTATACTCTTGAGACTGTCCTCGAAACTCGACATTAGATATCTTCGACGGTCTTGCACAAATGGGGATTTGTGACAATATATCACAAAGTCGATAACGTCACTACTCCAGACAAATAACTCGTGTTAGGGGTCTACCCGACTCACAATGTACATATTTAACATACATATAATACGGAGCTAAATTATATTTTTCCATAAAGGCAGAAACCCAATGAACCGCTGAGAATAATTCGACGCCGACGCAAAACGTTTTATAATTTGCGAAGTTAATTTACAAGAGAGGGAAACTTGGCACTCTCTGTTAAGATCACAACTTCGCCTAAACCAATTTCATTTTAATTTTTCATTAAGTTGTACAAGAAGTCGGCTTTAGCGGTTAGTGTTCGCTGCGTGCCGCCGACGTGCCGGCGACGTGCCGCGTGCGTGCCGCCAGCGTGCCGCGTGCGTGCAGCGGTGTCTGCTATATTTAGAGTGTACTACGAGTCCTCGGCTAATGTTAT
Organism: Helicoverpa zea x Helicoverpa armigera; assembly: GCA_033682625.1. Classification (NCBI taxonomy): domain Eukaryota; kingdom Metazoa; phylum Arthropoda; class Insecta; order Lepidoptera; family Noctuidae; genus Helicoverpa; species Helicoverpa zea x Helicoverpa armigera. The sequence goes on along the minus strand of JAWIIS010000029.1, from coordinate 12,619,763 downwards.
AATCTCTTTAAACATTCTGATAAGTAACGTCTTATTAGTAAAAATATATGAAACTCATAATTACGATAAACATAAATATTACTGATTAATTACATAATGCTTGTTATTTGTACACAATTATTAGAACTTCCCGCCGCACGGAGTGGCTCGCAGCTCGCAAATGTAAATATTTGACCGACCGCTGCTGTTTGTAAATAATTGTGGGCGATATCGAAAGATAAATTGTCTTTCATCTGGTGAATAGATGTCTTTACTTTAAAATTAATTGATGTGAAAGCAAAATTAATTTAGACTAATCAATAAGCCGGGGCTCGGCGCGGGAACATAAACACATTCTTCACGAGCGATAGATTTAATGTCAACAGAGTTGCCAACTTTACTACTCGCGGAACTCACAAATACCGACTTCAATAACAATAAATACGTAATATTAAGTTGGTGACGAAAGCACAGTTCGTGTGTTTGTAAACCTGCGATGTGTGATATATCGCCGCCGACACCATAAACCTGTCAGCATCGAGTGCGTATTGCGGTACAGTCGCACATTAGCCGTATTCCTATACGAAACCTAACCCACTATAAATGCTGAACAGTAGTCATAGTCCAGCAGCAGTGTCATCTTCGAGCAGCATGTCGGCGAGTCTCTCCCCGAGGGCGATGGCGGCGGCGGCGGTGGAGGCGCGGGGCGCGCGCGGCAGCACGCCCAGGTCGGCCGCGCGCAGGCGCCGCACGCCGCGCACGCGCAGCCGCGCGTCCACCACCGCACCCAGCGCGCACGTGCCCGCGCTGTGGAACACCGCGCTCGTCACGTGGCGGCTGTAGCACCTCCAGTAGCCAGACCTGTCCTCGCTAATACCAGGACATCCCGGCAACTCCAAATGAAGCAGAGTCGCATTCCGTTTCCTAAACAGCGGCGTCTCCATGAGCTGTTCGATTATACGTATGGAGAACATCATTTCGTCCACGTCCCTCTCGTCACTCAAGTAGTTGGGGAAGATGGCGGGATGAACGCTAGGGTCGGAGCTAGCAAGCCTGACATATCCGACTGAATGGGGACTCAAGAGAACTGGAGATATTACAATGAGCGCGTGGTTCTCATTTGCTTTTACTATTTGTTCCACGACGTCGTCATTAAAGCCTGTGATACGCTGGAACACATGCTTAGCTGCAGGCAATAAGTTCCTTTCTATGTACGCATGAATTATTTGAAGATTTGGTAGCTCACAGTCGCTTCCATCAAAGCTTACGTTCAGCAGTTTTCTTCGTGTAAAGTCATAGCAGTGCGAGTTGATGAACACACTCACATCCGTTAATCCGTTGGAAGTGAGAGGACCTGACCGCGTTACAAGTAACTGTGCGAGCTGGTCTGCCCAGGTCGCCAGCTTCTTCACATCGTCGTGTATTCGGTTACTTTGATCAACCTGAGCCAAAATGAGCGGCAGCACATGATCTGTCATGTTCGCTCCTACGCCTGGCAAGTCCACTTTTATTGGAATACCTAAACTGTGTAAATGTTTGGCAGGTCCTACACCAGACAACATCAATATTTGCGGAGTTCCAATGGCTCCAGCACTTAGGATCACTTCCCTGCGCGCATATACTTTTAACTTCAACAAACCTTGAACAACAGTGACACCTCGAGCGATATTTCTTCTATCAATAATAACCCCCGTGCACAGAGCATTCTTAGCGATCTTAAGAGTTCTTTTGACATCTTCTCTTGCTAAATATCCTCGCGCCGTACTCATACGCTCTCCGTCGTGAACGTACCCAATAAGTTGACTGACACCAATCTGCGAATCTGCGTTTACATCAAGATTTTCTGGTAATCCTAGAGACATGTATGACCGCATGAGCCTGGAGTGCCACGGGTTTTGGGAATCATCAAAGAAACCGATGCGCATCGTACCTGAAGTGTTGTGATATGGCTTAGAAGAGGATGGCAGCAGGTTCAAGTCTTGTAAACCTTCGTACTTTAGGAAGTATGGCTTGAGGTCGTTCCAGGTCCACCCGGGCACGGGCATGTCGTGGAAGTCCTGCCTGTTGCCGCGCGTGTACAGCATGTAGTTGATGGAGGTGGAGCCGCCGAGGCACTTGCCGCGGCTGAGCCGGCACTGCCCGCCGCGGGACGACAGACACGACACGTTGTTGGGGATCGTCTGGTACTGCCAGTCGAGCTCCGAGCCGAGCAGGAACATGGCCGCACTGGGGATCTAACGTAATTGCAATAAGCATTACAACGCCAGTACGTACTCAAGATGATATAATAATTGACACCTATGTCGGGATATCTCGTGAGTAATTCACCTTGGAGATGTAAGTGGGGTCTGTGCCAGCCTCCACCAGCAGCACTTGGGCTCCGGCGGCGGCCAGGCGTGCGGCGGCGGCCGCGCCCGCTGCGCCCGCGCCCACCACGATGTAGTCGAACCGCTCACCCCCTGTTGGGCAGAATAAGCCACTTGAATATCTGTTGTATGTAACTACGCTAAAACAATATTAAACGAAAAATTAAAGCCTATTACTAAACTAACACATAACATTTTGACAGCGTTAATAACACAGTATTTATGTCGCACCACCCGGAGGCGACTGTTCCAATTTACGAGCACAGCTACTCCGGTAATTACCGGAAATTACAATCAGACAACGTTCCTTTCAATTTTCAAAATGTAGTTTGTTTGTGCATTGTGTGTATGCTGTTAAAAGTTCAACTGTGTATTCATTACTTGGTAACTAAACACGCGGCGGCTCTGACACGCAGGTATTAATTGGAGGAAATCCCCACATGAAAATAATATTTTCATAGATTGACTAATTACGAGGAACTTTATGTTCATAACAAAATAAACAACCTTCAAAATAAAAAAAACGCTCATAAAGAATTCTATAGGTGGATATAACCTGGAGATATAATGTGTTTAATTGTTTACGAGCGCCAGTTTAACGACGGAACAGTGCACATCGAGTGACAGTCACACACTGGCACAAGGACACATTTTGTCGCTCGTTCCGTGAGTGAGCACTCAGCTCACCCGCCGGAGTGCACTCCGCCGAGTGTGGAGAAGGTTGAGCGGCGCCGCGCGGCGACCCACTGCCTGCTACTGTAGGTACCGCCTCGTGAATAACATCCAAAGTGCTTGTTTCCTAGCGACTGCGATGCTTCCTGCTATTAATTACCTGTACGTGTGTGTGTGTGTGTGCGGTTAGCGCGGGAACGTTTCACAGAATCCCTTCATTTCATTATGTTATTGAGTTTGAGGCTGATTTTGTTCTTGTTGGTGAAGAGTGAGCGTATCAGTGTACACGAGTGTGCCTGGTACCTGTGAGGAGTGCGCCCGGCGGCAGCGTGTAGGAGTGGTGCAGGAGCGCGTGCAGGCGCAGGCACGTCGCCAGCAGCGCCAGCAGCACCCTGCAGCAATACAACCACACATCATAGCTTCCGTAACACACGTTCAGCATTATGCTTAATGGATTTATTTTGCTAAGATGGACATCAGGGGGTATCTCATCGCCGATAGATAAGTTAAATGAGATCTACAAATAATAATGAGGTTTAACTAGCCTCAACTCACAAGGCTCAATCCTATCGATAAGTTTTGACAATAGCTCGAAAATAGCTTCGGATAAAGGAGCAATAAATGCCAGAACCATAAAATAGGCTCTTAACCTTTCTTATTATGCGTATCCTTATTATTATGTAAGTAAGTACGTATAGGCAGAGCCACATCTATTGTGTGCGGATCCGCCGGCCTGCCATACGAAAGGTTAATATGACATCATATCATACGTACCTAGCATTGAGTAGTCGGTTCATTTATCTTCCTTGTGCTATTGATACATAGTATGTATATGTATAGTTAGTTATGTTACAATTCTGAAATACATAGATACAGTGAAATGTTCAAAACTTCAAAAGATGTATAAACGCTGATATTTTTAGTGTTTTCAATATTTATCCTCCATTAGTTAGCGAGCGTATGAACGCGCTCTACTTTACGAGCGACACTCGTGCAGCGCCGCGGCGATGCCTGCCGCGCTATTACGAGCAATATGTATAAATATAATGAAATCTCTCTCATAGTGTTCGCATACACAGCTACATAAAGACTGAATGGGGTATAAACGACTCGCCGGCAGATTAATGAGTAACACAAGCTTTTATCATAAGTGTTCCGAGTGGTGTTTTAGCACAGATCTTATGTTCCTCTCGCTTACCTATCTACGTCAAAGCTTTGTTTTCCGACGAGCACCATTTCTCAACCCGAGTTTGATATTTGCCTCGTTTAGTTACCCTTACACAAACCCAGATTCTCTTGAATCCTGCAACAGCAACACAAAGCCACTGCCTGTCACTTGCAGACAGGTCGCAGGTCAATGTTCAGCACTCGCCGCACCTTTAACTACTTACAAATAAAAACGTTATTTCCTACATGTCGCCCATTCATGAGTCACGATTGTCAACTTAAACTCAGGTGAACAGTAATTATTTAGCTCGTAAACATTATAACTCATGACAGAGCGTTTATCAGGACTAATAAGTCAAAGTAGACATGATATTACAAAAACTGTTCTTGTTGTGAAGTTGTTCACTTATATTAATTAACTCGGCGACGACGCGTCTCACGGCAGACACAAATGATGTATTTCATTAATGCGAACACGTTCGTCTGTATGCGAAGTTTGACTTTTAACTCCTATGTTACCTGTTTCGAGCTAAACTAAAGGTATTATAGTCGCGACGTCGTGAGCAAGTTTCTGTCTTTGCCATTAGTATAAATCATGTTTATTTAGGAGTAAGGGGTATTTGTTTGTACCGGGCGGGTGGCGCGACTCTCACTTCAGATCAATAAGCAGTTCCGGTGATTTATTTGACAAAGCAAATATGAGATATTGTGGGCGCGCCGCGTCACGCGCCCGCCACGCGTCGCCACGCCACCGCCACGCCACCGCCACGCCACGTCGCCGCGCCGACGCTCGCCCGCACACACTACAAACTCAATTATTTATTGATACGACCAGCCTTTTTGGGATTTGTGTAATATCTCATATCATACACTCTGTAACATCTCAACGAAACGATGTTCCCACTTGCACTGATATCTAGATTATTTTCTTATGATAAGAATTAGCCACGTCATAAAATATCTTCGCGACAAAATCAGGGCGATGGGGTGGCAACTCTCATGTTTTGTAAAATAAACCCGTTGACAGCGAGTTATTAATGGTCGTAATATCGCGGGGGTGACAGCTGGGTGGAGGGAGGGGGGAGGGAGCGAGGGGAAACGCACACATCGCTAAAGACATGCTCGATGATAATCAGGAAGTTTAAAAAAACAAATTTGCTGTCAGCGTGACGCGGCACGTTCTGGCTCGCTCTATTCATGCCTCATAAGGATTTCAGATACATATTTTCAGCTTTTCATAGTCAATCTGCAAACATATGTTAGTCTGAATATATTCACGATCGAACGTTACATTGAACATGACGTGGGAACTGAGTCCTAATTGACTAAAACCAACGGCTGGAAACTTTATTACTCCTCTATTTTATGAACAGCGCGATTACTGGCATCGTGTGTTATTCATTGCTTAAATATAGTTTTCATGCATGATTGAGCGACTGCGCCGCGTGCACTACACGTCAGTTCCGTGGAATATGAGGCTGCGGTGGGAAGCGCAGCCCATTAATATTACAAGTAATGCTCAAACACAAATAACTGCAAAATACAAAGTCAGATATATTTTTTATATTGCATTGTTTCTAGAGTGTTATCTGAGTAACAATTCTTAGCACCCACGGATTTTAATAAAACTTCAATACTTAACAATACGCTAGAGAAGTGGAAAATATTTTCAGACGCCCATTACGTTGTAAACAGTTTTTCGTTAGTTTCGTGCTGGGCGTGCTGTCATGCCAACTCGCTCATATCTACTCAGGACCTATTGAACCTTTCTGACGCACTGTATCGTTGCGTCAGCCGAAAGACGTCAACTGCTGCCTCCCCCAAGGTTCGCAGTTTGCTGGTTGTTCAGCAACCCGCATGTATAGATCAGGTGGCGTTGCGAGGAGTGGAACTTTTTCATGTATCTCGCAGCGAACCGTACGTACCGCGTGTAGGCGGAAATTGTCAGGGAAATGGACCAAATTCAATTGACGTCATACACTGGTAATTTCCGGTGCAGTCGTGCATATGCCGCGCTATGCTATGCTATGCTATGCCACGCTGCAGGTGACACTATAAAAAGCGCGAGTGCGACATCAAAGCGAAGTCTCATCGAACTTGTACACTGGACCAATAACCGGATAACTAGGCGATGTGAGTGAGGCGCGACTCACTCATACTGTCACATCGAAAGCTTGCCGACGTTGTCTTGTGACGTAGAGGCTATAAAACCACGAGCAAGCCATTTCTGCACTATAAATAAACACTAACACTGCGAGTGACGTCACAGCATCCCCCGAGCGCGTCAGCGAGGCGACCAAAGTATATTCATAAAAATCCCAAACGGCTTTTATTTTCGTTAAAATACTTGGACACATTTTTGTCACCACTCCTTGTTAAAGTTATGACGTTATTATCTCGATACAATGCCTCGAATATTTTCCTTTTATATAATAAAAATACTCGGAGAGTGTTTCCACTTTCGTGTATTCCAAGATAAAACGATATTTAATTTACAGTAAATGTAGACTGAATTTTGGTTTTCAGGCTGAAGCTTCTATACTTATATGTGTTTTTATTGCTAAAGGATAATTTGGACAATAATCATACCTGTTTCTGAAATATATTGAAGTAATTCAAACACTTCAGTTTGGTTAGGCATAACTTACCACATGAGTGTGAGCACCTCTAAGCTTCGTGTGATGGCATCGCTGTCGTTCGGAGTCTGATACAACTGCGTACACTACATAGTTCGTGATCAGATCACTTAACGTTTACTATGGCGACATTTCGAAACCAAACTGGAGCAAAGTTTATCTGTGCGCTTTTATAAAAGCACGTCTTTTGTGATCCGGCGATGACGCTCTCCAATGAAGTGCTGACAATGTGTGACCTCCGGCGCCGGCTCCGCGCCGACCTTCACGTCTTGGTAACGTCTCGAGCACACCTGGCACACTGCTATAGATTAACCACTTTAATCATAAGTTTAAGAAATCAGCCCCTAAGATGGACCACTTACTGAGAAGCCCGCGGCACCCGAAAAGGGGCCTGATCGGGCTGTTGATTATGGTTTCGGGACAGTGCAGAGAAAAAAGCACCGTCAACGGATAAACGGCACGGCTCCTGCGAAGCTCAATGTAAAAGCCAAGCCGCCAAGCCGAATAGAATGAGTTATACCAGATTGGCATTGTTCCGATTTGTCATCCATAAAAAATGTGTACCAATTTGACAAAATATTTTATTTTGCATTGTTCCGATTCGTCATCAGTACCTACCTACTATATTTTGTTAAAAGTACTGCCAACAAGAAATGCTCTACCTACTATATTGTAATACCTATGTTTATTTTGTTAATTAGTTAGGTATATTTTATCCAGATACGGAAAGACGAGGGTGAAATATAAGCAGCAGTGCACGACTAAAACTAAAATACCAGAACAGCATAAATCCTGTCAATATAACGAATTATTCATTTATTAATTTATCTATAAGTAAATATTCACATTTACTCATTTACGCCACATCAATGAATTGTATGATATTAAATAATCTTTTGCAAATCCCCAAATAACGTAGATACATAGCATATAAAAGTAAGACAGATGAACATCTCGAACATGGTTGAAAGTGGCAGTTATAGAGGCTACTTCAATAGAACTTCGACACTTAGGTTTCCGAAGGTTCTTTAGGGTACAAACAAAAAACATTTCCCTCTTTATTATGAATGTTCTCCTTATTATAGTACCTAGTAGTATAGAATATGTTAACTTAAGGTATATACGGACCAAGGCCTTGTCTATGGGCCATAATTGCCTAATAACAATAGTTAAAATAAATAAACAATAGTGTACCCATAAGGCGACCTTCAGTGGCCTCGAGGCTCTACATAGGCGGCTCCGACTGTAACAACTAATGAAAAAACCTTCACCGCCATATTTGTTTCAGGAATTCTACTTACTGTCATGAATTCGACGCAGATTTTCCCTAATACAGTTTAGTTAAAAGCCTAGGCCGGGTCGCGGACGGGATGGCACCGACCCTCCTCACTAAATCAAATAAATGCGCTGGAACAATTCGCTCACGAAAAAGAATGAATTACGAATGTTAAAGTGAATTAATGAACGATATAATGAAGTCATTATTTTCTTTATTGAAAGGGAGCGATCGGTCTCTTTGTAATGCGGCCTATACTTGTGCGTAGAGACGCGCACTTTGTAGGGAAATGTGCGCCCGCGGTTTATTAAAGAACATAAATTATGCATGATACAGATGTGTGGCAGTAAAGTATTCCACTAATGTTGAAAAATAAACTGCCGCCTTCGTGTATGGTATGCTCGTGTGCCTTACATTTGATATCATTGTGTCGTTGATTATCGTTACATTTGATATGTTTGTTATCGTTACAAAAGCTCAGTGACACACACCTACAGAGCCAGAGCAACAAAAAACACCTAAAAAGAAACCATTAACAATATTATTTCAACATCGGCTATCGGCACATTTCATGAATAATACATATAGGAAACACAAATCCAATAAAATTCCACCGCGGAACATCGCGGCCGGCTGACTCCTGACACAGTACACACTGGTACACAAGTACACAACATGGTACACAAGTACACAAGATGGTACACACACCCCATACGAGTATTTTACAATCCGACAATAAAAGCTTTACGTACAGGATGTTTGTAATAATGTCAGAAATATTGTCGCCAGCGAGTAATTTACTTCAGCCGGAGCGCGGTGAGCGAGGCGAGCGCAGTGAGCGCGGTGAGCGCCACGCGACGCGCTCGCGGAGAAAAATAACGAGGATTATGAGTTCTTTCACGCACAGATTTATTCGTGTTTACGTCAACAACAACGTTATTAAAAATGTCTGCGACATCAAAGACTACCTTTTAACAATGTATGAAGACAAACATCGCTTTGTGACCTGTTAATTGTGCGGTATCAAGTTTACTTGCCGTATCGGGGATTGAGATGACACAAATTGCTTCTAATAGTTTTTTGGAGATAAATAATTCATTTCTCTCGCTTCACATATTGTACTTTAGTATCATCGCTCATCGAGCTTATTCCCTATTTAGTATGGGCTCAGTGGCACACTGCACGAGCCAATATTCGGTGAGCTCCTCACCTCACACAGATTGACGTTTCCAGCGTCACAGATAGCAATGGCTCCATTTGCATACAAATTGCATACAGACATATCCTCGGAAATATTCCACGTTCACGTTACAAACAAGATCCAATTTTACGGCTCTCTTTGAAACTGCTAGTTTTTACATCGTCATGCAATAGCGGATGTTTCTGTATCGCGAGTGATTCTGCGCGATATGATCAACTTCACAGAACATATGCAACGGTTGCTTATGCATTCATCTATTCAAACTAAATACAGTTCGTAAGAACTTCACATCTACAATATTAGCATTAACGTTAAAAATAGATGTTGATATTTTTATATTCGTTAGTTAAAGTTCAAAGTATGTAACATAAATAAGCAATGAGCACTCGGACGTAAAGGCAGGATCGCAATTATCGTCATATTCCGTATGGATTCAAATTGGGAAGTCAATTAAAAGGCCGCTAATAGCATACAGTTCATTAAAGTTCAATTAGGAATTTTGTGTTGACCGCTCTGTGTAGCCCAACCTATTATAAAAACGAGGGTCGACATTTTATTTTTCTCTTATAAATGCGCAATATTAACAAGGGCCAATTTATAAAAGCTCAAAAAGACGTTTGAGGCACGGTTAAATATTTCCCGAAAAAACCTTTTCGTAATGTTAAGTAGCAAAACAAGTGGCGCACGATAAATGATTGTCATTTGTTTTTTAAGCATTAGCTGCGTTACTTGTTACATCCAGCCCATTATAATGGGGAACCGTTTAATACAGCATTTAAAACAGAGCCCGTTACAAGGAAAATATCTTACGGTCTCTTCTTAATAAACCTTTCCTTAGATGATATCGTAGAAATATTTCCATAATTATCTGAAATCATATAAATAACTATTTACAGAAAATGCACAGGTCTTCAAATCTGCATTTTATAGTTTATTAAGAACCGTCTATAATCGTACCTACTTGATACAGAAAAGCGAAAATACCCATTTAAATGAATATCAACGACCTGATTAAAAGACTCGTCTGCATCTGTATTACCAGCAGTATTACCGGCGACACAAAGCAAATCGCAATCATAACTTTACACAAAAAAGCTATTCGAAACATTCGCGCAGTTAATGCGGAGTCTCTTTGTGCGATTATTGGAGGAACATCAGCGGCGCCGCGCTCCGCAGTCACCGCGAGCTGAACACGACGCTCGCAATTAATACACCTGCCACGCCACCGCCGCCATTACAGCCACGATCGAACTCATCGTTACGTGCCATTACCAGTTTTATGACAACGTTAATAAGTAACACGAACAGTTCCGCTGAAAGCTCTGCAATCAAATAAGTACCTAAAGCCTGTATGATGTAATGCCGCGAGTGTAACGTGTCGACAACAAAGATACGCGGCTACAGCCCCCGGCTGAACTCGTAAAGTATGTTTCAAACGAGGCTCGCTTTTGACGGCGAGTTCCGACAGACTCGTAAGCCGCGCGATATGTGGCCCCTGCCGGCTGTGTTCTCCTCAAGTAAAAATTCCAATGTTATGTTCAGGCACGCTTCAGGTATTCAGATATCAATAGCAGCACCAGTGTTACTCACTTTTGTGTATTTTAGCTACCTAAGGTCGGTGATGCCTGCGATTGCTCCCGGCAATTAACCTGATAGGTAAACTGTTATGGCCCCATTGAACTCAACTAACTGCCTTCATTGTACATAACGTTAAAACGGACGCTTTACATAAAACCGTTGTTCAAATAGCCGTTCTTGTAATTATTTACTTCTTCATTATAAGGGGATCGTGCAACAGGACACAATAATTAGCAAGCAGCCTCAAGTAACTTATAATTAACGAGATTCTAATTATAATGAGAGAATCACAACAAAAGCGCTTTCATTTTAATGTTCACGAACAAATAGAGGAAGTGAAGCATATTTGGAATACCAGTTTGTTTTTTGAAAATAAATTGAAGGAGAAACGGGATAGCTCAATAAAAAATACATAAAATTATTGCCAAAATATTAAACTTTAATAATGAGAACAATCAAATATAAAAAATACCAGATATATTATCAAAATGCCTATCAAACTAAAAAAACTCTAAAAACGTGATTTGACTTAGGGTGCAGATAATTTGGAATATAGTATTCCAAATTATATTCATTTTTTTTCTTTGAAAATTGCTTACACTTTTTCTTAGAAACGAATAGAATTCTAATATTTTTATAGTCATTGGCTCTTTACAAAAAAAGAAACTTTTACAAAAAAATAAAACCGACTCCCAAAAAAACTGAAAAGCAAAAAAAACACGGTATTCCAAATTAACAACACACCAACCTAACTTAAAATTGCATGTCAAATTTTTAATTCTAGAAATATTCACAAAATCATAGTAATATCTTAAACTAACAAGGTCACTCCGCAATTAAAATAATTACAATAAAGATTTAGAGTATTACAGCAAATGATTACCACTGATTGCATTCTTACCGAAAAAGTTTTCAAATCAGGCGTCTCGTTCGCTGGGGGCTGGTAGCCGAAATGTCAAGATGGCGTCCTGTTTTTAATGCTGTATGGCTTTGTGTATCGTTTGACGTTATGTTTACGGCATAAAAACTCAGATAGCGTTTATATATATTTAGATATCGAAGTATTCCAAGTTACCTGCAGTATTCCAAATATGCTGCAGTTCCTCTAATTTTCCAGTTCACGAAAGAAGTTAAAACGGAACAATATAACAAGTAGCTAATTTGGAGCGTTTGTTCAGAACAAGTTATACTGTTACCCAAACTAATATTGTTAATGTGAAAGTTGCTGTCTGCGGGTAAGGTTGTCAGGACCAAGCCGCACACAAATGAGCTGCTTTTTATGCGGGAAGTGAAGTAAGTTCGTTAGGTTCTATGAAAACGGGCGTAACTTCGTCAAGCCGCTGAGATTTCACTGAACTGAAGCGATTCACTACACTGATACAATTCCAGTCCATTAGCTTCCTATGCATGCAGACATAGCCGTACCACTGACGTGACGTGACGTGCCACATCTCCACGAAGTGACGTCTGCCAACAATCGATTTCTACTTATGTCCCAGAATAAATTGGGTTTATAATGAGGCAAAACGTTTATATATCTGCTTACGTAACGGGTTCGCAACCTGTTGCTACTTACTGAGGATTAAGCAGGTATTACGTACTGGAGATTATCGACTGTGCCGAGCCCCGACTTAAACCAGAATTAATAAGTTATCGAGCTTAATTGTTTCTCTTAAGAAAGCAATCAAATGCTATAACAGTGTCTCTATAAGTACAGTATGGCATTAGAACAGAATTCTAATATGGCATTATAACTGAATTTTGTGTGTTCCAGGGGCCCGATTCTCCTAAGTTAATATTGTCAAAATCGAATAGAAATTGAATTGCAATATGATCGCATTAGCAGTTTTAACCTTATCGGGCATTCTGCTACTAATATAAGACCAATCGTACTCCAATGACATTCGATTGGTCCGCGATTGGTCTGCTATTTTGGTGATTTTGGTCTATACGGTAGTTTGCTGTACAATCATTTTGAAATCGTAAATCATTTGCAGACAAAATGATTCATTATTGAATGACAGAAAAGGATAAAAACGTTTACTTCAAAGAAAAAATAGCGGAATGCCACATACGCTTCAATCGTAATCGAGTAGGGATTGGATCTCAGTCGAACCGAGTCGAACGTGAATCGTGTGTCGCTTAAGTAAAATTAGGAGAATCGGGCCCCAGGAAAGAATCATGATCTAAGTTTATGAAAGCAAACAATTCGTGGGAGCCGGAGTATAGCGCGATGATTGATAAATATTTGTCGAGTTCGCGTTACCTGTAGTTGAGTATTCTCCGGGTAGTGACCGCAGCAGGTCCCCGGCCTGCTGGCCGTCCCCGGCGGTTGCTCAATAGCCGGTGCCGCGGTGTAAACAAAGCGTGTTGTTTGCACGCGGGTCACGTGCGCGCCGGATTAGCTACGCGGGCCACAATTAAACGTCGCCTTGGCCCGAATTCACTTCTTGTTCCGAGTACTTGCCTCTTAAGTATTAGAAATACTATTATTACGGCTAATTAGAAACGGTAATAAGTAGGTACCTACTCTTATTAACAGGAAAACCGTTTCAAAAGCCTTCCTCTTTGTGTACCTACGTTCTTCACAAATACATTATGTTACAGCCAAACTTAAATTAATATTTAAAGGTGCCTGGGGCCCGATTCTCCTAATTTTACTTAAGCGACATACGATTCACATTCGACTCGATTCGACTGAGACCCGATCCCGACTCGATTATGATTGAAGCGTAAGTGGCATTCCGCTATTTTTTCTTTGAAATAAACGTTTTTATCCTTTTCTGTCATTCAATAATGAATCATTTTGTCTGCAAATGATTTACGATTGCAAAATGATTGTACAGCAAACTACCGTATATACCAAAATTACCAAAATAGCAGACCAATCGCACACCAATCAAATGTCAATCGAATACGATTGGTCTTTTATTAGTAGCAGAATGCCCGATATGGTTAAAACTGCTATTACGATCATATTGCGATTCGATTTCTATTCGATTTTGACATTATTAACTTAGGAGAATCGGGCCCCTGGTTACTTGCTTGCGCCAGTGGATTGATACGCATCCCACGGGAACTTTCCGAGCACCCGGATAAAACATAGCTCGTACGTAGCCTTCCTTGACAAACATGGACAGAAAAAAATCCTGAGATTAGCGTGTTCAAGACTGGTGTTTCAAGAGGTGCACTACCTACTAACGCCACTCTTTCTACAAAACGAGTACCTACTTACTTTTATCTGAATTATTTGGTACCTATCTTTTTCAAACATTTGGCGAAACGATTAACGACATGACATTATGTTATTGCCTTTATCGAATACCTTGTACAGGTGCGCGAACAAAGCATACAGTCTTGGCTATATGGTGCGTATCCCTCGATGTTTCACATCTGTCGGTGTCCCGTAATAGGTAACGCATGTAGTTTGGTCCACGTTGCGCCATCTCGCGTTGCGACATCATGTAATGCAGAGCGTCATCGCTCCACCTCTACAACTCAGTAACGTGTTTGGTAGGTTGGTACGGCACGCTAATAGGCCTCGTGAGTCCTTGCATTACTTCACAAGGCATAGAGGGCGTAACTTGTAGTATCGTCTTTATGCTGAGTGTGTGGTGGCGCCCTCTATCAGCTAGAGGCTCACTGCGTTAGCAACCCGTGAGCTTCTACAGCGAAATATATTAAGATGAGTTACCTTCAGAGGTACTAACAGGCAAAGGGTGCAAAATTCGGTACGCCGACGTCGAGTGTCGCTGTAGCGAATGTAGCCAGTAGGTATCTCTCCAGTGACAGTACCACGTGCTTGAGCTTTAACAAAATAAGGGTTACTAGGATAACGTGATTAAATAAAAAAACGTTCAGTTTAAATTTCTACATTTATTATATGTTACAACATACAAAACATATAGTAACAACAATATACGATCATTTGATTACGCCGATGCGATCGGAGCAGCGCGGTACTGTTAGTTTCTTTATTGTAAACATCTATTTGGACACGATTCAACAGACTAGACCAAATAATAACAACGGTAAAGCAATATCAAATATATCTTAGTACGTTTGTTCATAGTTAGGTATAGAATTTGTGTCTATATTGTTCAACAGCTATTCATAAAAATAAATTGTTTTTTTTGCATTGGAAGGAGTTGCGTACAGTATTATACTCTAGAAGTCTAGAATGTCAGCATAGCAACCGAGAGACTGCGGCATCCTTCAGACACTACTGAGTCGATGGAGTCGATTGCTACACCGACAATATGGACAAACAAACACAATGAGCTACAGGTGTGTGTGGATGGGGAAGCTCTATGTACGTTAAAGCTAGTAGTTAGCGTGCGACTCCGCCCGGGGTTCTCCGTTTCATTGTACCTCGACACGACGCGGCAGACACATCTGCACGAAACCTTCAATAATACATAATACACTTGTGTGCAAAAAAACCCGCACACCCTGTACGCTTTCATATTGATTTTTATATATCGCGTTCTGAAGGAAAGCGTTCGGGGAGGGTCGATTTTTTTGCACGCAAGTGTATATAAAGTTATACATAATCAGTGAGCAGATATTTCCGTCGCTTCGTACGCTTAATACTAAAGTATTTTAAATAATTAGCAAATAACACGATGCGGCGCAGCGCCATCTATTGTTGGACAAAGGTAAACAATTAGTGTGAGAGGTTACAAGTGATATAATAAATAAGCTATGACCGTTTCTAGCACAGAATTCAGAATGCACACAAGGAGACGCCGAACTACGATCTATACATGAAAATTAACTATTTGGTGGTTTTGCGTTCCGACCAATTCATCGTTACAACTCGAGCGAAAGCTTCTAAGTATTCTTAACTTCAACCAGGAAAAAAACTTATTATTATTTCAAAAAAATAAAGTCTGGCAAAGACAGACCGCTAACGACTCGACCTATGATTTCTATATTCTGTGCTAGAAGATAAGTGCGTGTAACTCTATCGTAGGCCTAACATTACCTATTGGAACACTTATATATTCCCGAGTTCAATTCCTTGACAGTGACTTCCTAGCGTAACGAGTACTTACGTCTAACGTGATGTTCTCTGCAGACACACCACCGCACAAGACTCCTGAATACTTGGAAATTATACCCTCATAGGAGTCTATGTAAGGGCTCAACAATATTATCTACGTCTAGGAAGAATACAAGATATTATGCTGAACATTTATGACTAGATACAGAAAGGATCACAGAACACTTCAAACAGTACAACGTTGTGTAGACGTAGTGTGTCCGCAGTGAACAACACAATTGGAAATAAATCCTATACATAATTATAATATGTGTGAAATGATTCAGCCTTAGTGTTATGTATGGGGCTGTGCACTCACTACTTTGCACGTACTGTGTGAGGTTGCAGGTACACAACACATCTCTGTATTTATTGCCGTGCCATAGAACGTCAGACACATCGTGTTTTACTTGCAATACGTGGTGGGCAGGATTCTGTACCTGGCAACCCCAAATGTGTTGCGTTGTTACAACAATGTACACATACAATGTCACATTAACCTAATTACAGATAGCGCGCGAGTTGAATGCAGTCGGGGTCTGAGGTAAAGAGCCCCCCGCCACCCGCACGCCCCACCTCACGCGCCTGCAGTGTAGTACTGTGCCATCCTTGTCAACTATCATACCGCATTCCTAAGCTCTGCATTCAACTCGCGCGCTATCTATACATAAACCTTTAAACATTCAAATATAGTCCTTATGTCAATAAAATTAAATGCTATATCGTTATAATCTCTTTGGTGTGAATGTAACAAATGCATAGTTGGCGTCTTGTCGACTGTCGGTAGTTAGTGTGGGGTCAAGATATACACATTGTATACATTTGTGCAGTTCGCGTATATCTGCTGAGCAGTCAAGTAGTTCAGTTATTACTGAACATTAATGTTAATGGGGTTTTGGTCGCGATACTTCCTTACTCTATGGACACTTACTGAGCTAAAATAAATGCTACGCATTGGTACATGTTACGTAATAAATCAAGTTAAATTAATTTAATAGATAATACATATATTTTATCGTCTAGGAGACGTAGTAGTCGAAATAATAATAATGTTCCGAAACTATTCTTTGACAAAAATCTGAAAAAATATTTGACTTTAATTTGTTGGTGAATTAAAATTGTACATGTTATGCACACCAACTGCAATGTGTTGTGTATGATACTCTAGCCATAACTTACAAAAATATGATAAAAATATAATAATTTATTATGCATTTAAATAAAAAGTCTATACATTTGTCCGCAATAAACATATTTGTGCAAATCACATGCGAATATTTCATCAACATACGAGGAATAGCGATTTCATTTTCATAGATTATAGGATTTCATATTGCATCAAAAATATAAGTTAAATCTCTCTTGGTAATAAATAACTGTTTGGTAGCAAGTCACAGTGTCGGCGCGGTGACTGTGACGTCACTCGAGCCAACACATCGTGTGTGGGTGTGTGTGTGTGTGTGTGAGTCAGAGCAGTGCACACTTGCCGAACTTGCGGCGGCGGCGCTGCTTGTCCTCCTGCTGCGGGTGGTTGCGGATGATGCGAACCAACTGTGTGACATTACTGCGGGTTAGCTTCATACAACCAGATACACGTGCAACATCACAAGTGTGTATACTTCAAGCGCATTATAAGAGAATCTAAGAAAGAGCTATAGCCAGTATAGCCACTGGACCCTGACATTTTTAAGATTTTTTTTTTACGTACGGCCTATTATAGTCTCGTTTACACGAAGTGGTGAGGTGTGAATCTACTCTGTAACCCCTAGGATACCATACCTCATGGAATGCGGCGTCGATGTTGAGCGGCGGCTCCTTGGCGCTGGTCTCGATGTACGGAGCCCCGAGCTGTCTGGCGAGCTCGCGGCCCTGCTCCTCGCTCACGCCGCGCACGTGCACCAGGTCCACCTTGTTGGCCGCCAGCAGCATCGGGTACGTCTCCCTGGAACACACAAAAATTATTCATCATCTTTCTAAGTATATCTTGGACATCAATGACTGTGTTTCAAATGGCAAGTTAAACTGTAGGTTCCAGCTGTCATTGAACATCCTTGGCAGTCGTTACGGGTTGTCAGAAGCCAGTAAGTCTGACACCAGTCTTACTAAAGAGTATGTCGCCCAGGTAACTGGGTTGAGGAGGTCAGATAGGCAGTCGCTCCTTTTAGAACACTGGTACTCAGCCGCATCCGGTACTGGAAGACGATCCCAACATAGTTGAGAAAAGGCTCGGGAGATGATGATGATGACCTAGTCTGATAAAACTCTGAAAGAACTAGCTATATGTAGATTACGAAAGGCTCTTCACCTATCCTTGACGCGCAGGATCTGCGTGTGGAAGTGGCGGATGTTCTCGTAGCTCTGCTGGTCGGTGACGGAGTACACCAGCAGGAAGCCGTCGCCCTTGCGCATGTACTGCTCGCGCATCGCGCTGAACTCCTCCTGCCCCGCCGTGTCCAGCACTGAGGGGGAACTTCATGTCAGTACGGGGATATTTTAAACATGCTATTAACTAGATTTCTCATTTGTTGCGAGCTAAAAGACAGCATCGGCCTTTAATTATATCGCATTATCCTAAAACGGCGCTTGGATCAACATTTGGAGCAAGAGAAAGAAATAGTAATTCAATAACCAATCCCACTAAATACATTTAACACTGCTAGATGAAAACAGACACCCACCGTCGAGTATGCACCATTGTCCGTCGACCTCGGTGTGCTGTATGTAGGAGTCCTCGATGGTGGGGTCGTAGTCCGTCACGAACAGCTTCTGGAAGAACTGGATGGTGATGGCGCTCTTGCCCACGCCGCCGTCTCCCACCACCACCAACTTGATCTACAACCACGTACCACCAAATCACTACAAGCCTCTATAGCTGTATCTGAATGTCATGGGCTATAGGGTTCAAACTATAGAGAGCACAGATTCACAGAACATGGAGTGAGGGTGATGATAAAATAAGGGTGTCAGGGCAGATAGCAAATAAAAAGTTTTATTGGAGATGGAATCTTATTTGAATCATTCGCAATAGAGTTATTCTAATTAGATTGCAAAAAACAATAGGAAAAGTTCTAAGAATTTTCGGAATAATAAAGCTGTTCTGGATAACACTTTTACAATAAGATTTATTCAATAAAATTACAACTGAGGAAAACAAACTAATAATTATAGCACATACAAGTGTTACCCAAAAACAGGCAAAATAATAAAAATAAAACAGCAGTACACTAACACTGTCACTGTTTTTGAACAGGGACATACTTCATAGGCATCTAGCGGCCGCACTGCAAACAAAGTGATACAAGCTTAACCACAAAGCATCACGTACAACTACATATAGATAAATACCTCACACCTCTGACTGCTGCACAGAGGTGCCACTCAATTAAACTTAATTGTCTCTTATTAGATTTGATCAAGTGTAAAAATTACTGCACTCTGCCAATAAAAATTTAATATTTCTACAAAAAAATACTAGTCTTAACTAAAAACCTAAGAGACAAGATGAGTTGTAAACTGTTTGAGTTGGCTATCTAGATTTAGGATATAGGAAATTGTAATTGCGTAGTTCTGTTCCACCACTACAACAAATGAATTTATTAAAATACAGGAAATAATCTATTTGCTTCTTGTTAAACTGAAATTAACACCTTTACTGCAGAGAACACCCACAATTCTACATCAAAGTTGTATTATCTTCTATATATAACTTTTTAAATATATAAAAGCATTTTTTAAAAACTTTTTGTTATTAAAATGACTATCTATCCAATACACGTGTAAACTGATGAACATCCTTAGATATTCACAGTCTATGGTCTGCGAGTGTTTGCCAATTTGCCAAGTATTGAGTTTCCATAGCTTTTGCTATGAATCATTATGTTAATTGTGATTGTTAGCTTACTGCCAGGGGCCAATGACTGACTATTGTTTGCTGTCCAATAAGGAACATACACTGATAGGAAGTAGTTACTAGTTAGTACACACACTGCATATTATTATTCAATAGGAAACTGCCAGCTCTAGCTTTTTACTTATACACTGTGCAATGAAAGTTCATTATGTGTACAATTATTATTTGTAACACTGCATTCTTTTTCTTTCAGCTGGTTCCTCTGATATTGATTTAATTTTATGTTTTGGACAACTTAAATAAGATTTAGATAAAAATAAAGCGATATTATATTCTTGGCACTGAACAATAATGCACAATGTACAGAAAATTAAATTGCACAACACAGCAAAACAATAATGATGTGCGTCATAAATCACAGAGATCTGATTAATACTACATGTAGGCTTATCTCTCTCAGGCAGGATTGATAACATAGATACTGGACATAAATCTACAACGTATTAATGAGAGCTTCGGACACAACATAACACTGCAGTTTAACTTGTCTAATCACATCCAGTAGTGGACACTGTATTGTTTGTAAGCTGAAATATTCTCCATCAAACTGATAAGGAAGTGTATGTAAATGAGAGATATAATTATCCTTGTTGATATACTTGTGTTATCAACTGTTGTATACCTACTTTAATGTACATACGAGTAATATTAAAATAGCACACGAGTCACAGCATTGACTGGTATAATTCTTAAAATCATTTAGGAAATTTCATAAAGGCTAGCATTTTCAGAGTTGCTCAGATTTGTTCAAAGAACCTGTACGGTTCATATAAAAATATTAAATGATGTATATGTCTTAGAAGTCAATAATAATGTAAATAGAACAGACAACATCCTGGCTTATCTTCACATGCCCACATAAACGTTGTTCTTTGATGAAGCTATAAAATTAGCTTGCTTATTAATTGAATGCTGTGCCTGAGGATGCTGAGGATAAAGCCAGCTGTATTTATTGAGGCAAAGGAAATGATCACTTACAGTGGGCAGGTTCTCATTGGGAGGGCCCGGGCGCGTCATGTCGAACCAGCGCCGCTGCGCCCCGCCACCTCGCTGTCACCGCTGGATCCACGCACATGGAATATTATCTGCGGAATTACCACCGGGGCTCATCAACACTGTTTTCCTCACATATTATCTGCATGTTGGCAGTGGCACTCAGTTCCCCCACGCCCGTCACCGTCAGCGGAATAAAACGGTTCATGATCGATAAACAACTAAGTACTTACCTCATTGTAAACAAATATCAGTGCCGTAAACAGTGCTTGAACGGAATGTTTGCAGATCCGTTCAATAAACAGCGAAACTTAGCACAACACATAAAACAAAATCTTGCAATATTATTCTTCGATTGAGAATTCATGAAATCCGACTGTGTAAAACTGTGAGTGTGACGTTTGTAGTGATGTGCCAGTTGCGATAACAAATAGTGACTATGCTTGAAGAACATGGAACAGGTAAGTGATTCTGCTCAAAATGCACTGTAGGTGTATATTAAATTATTAATCTTCCCAAATGTTCCATGGTAGATCCAAGAATGTATTTCTCTGTTTCAATGTTACTGTTTGCACTCTACATATTCATTCAGAACATCAATATTTTTTTACTTTGTTTTTCTAAAGAACACTAAACATACTTTTACAATATAAACATCAGAACTGTACGTTTTTCTTTTTACAGAGGAGATTCCAAATACATAGTTCCAAAGAGTAACTTTTGTAACGGTCGGAACAAAAATATCTTCTGTCAGTGTGACCGCTTCACTAGAACTGTCAATAGTCAGGTTGGCCAACATTGTGCTAATATTAAGGTGCGTTCAAATACACAGTAATGATCATTGTTAGCATTCTAGATATACCTATGTACACACAATGAAAATCGCACATAATTTAGTGTGGATTCTAAAGATCATTTTTATATGGTTATAACACAGGTCCAAATAGAATCATGACGATGCAGGGGTGGATCAGGCCCTCACTAATGGTTGTGGACACATCCATCCAATATAGTTGAGAATTCTGAATCTGGTATTAAGTATTATGGTAAACAATCTTTTTTTTTATGGGAGTAACTGGGAGTAGAATATGGGAGTAGGTACATTATGAGAGTGTATAGGCCCTATACTATAGGCTTGATCTACATAAGGGAGTACATAAGAGACTACACAGGAGGAGTAGGTATACAGGGGAGTACATAAGTAAAGGGAGTAGTTATGTAGAGCAGTATAAAAGGGAGTAAATAAGGGAATATATTATACTTACCTACGTATATTATTGTAACAATTGAATTGTAGTCAAAAATAAATAGTAAGTAGATACAATTTTACCAAATGACATGAAATGACTTTTAAACGGCTTTATTTTGGGAAGCGAAACCGATGACGATGTCATCGATAACCAAGTTAACATCTTTGTGTAGTGTAGGTATAAATTAAGGAAAGCTAGCCCGAATAATCTCTTCTGTTGTATTCCGTCAAGTAACTAAAATTTTACTCTACGTAGAGTAGAAAACCTCTCTGCATACCTGCCTAGGCTTTACTAACCTGGAGTTTCCAGTAGGTACATACCTACTTATTTTTAATATTTTTTGTACGCTAGATCAGTAGGACGAAAAATCTAGGTCCTTTGACAAATACGTAGACAGGAGAATCAACCTGTCGATCTCATGTTATCGATACCAACACTGCGAAAGGAGTTAGACGTCACATATAAATTAGACATAGAAAAGCTTATAGTGGCCACTGTCATGATGAGCCCTTTGTTACTCAAATTATTGCAGAAAACATTTATTTTCTACGTCGTACATATGTATGTCGTCTCACAGCCGCACTTGAGTAATCCAACGATCTCTAGGTACTCCTATTACTCTAATTGTTGGTGAAGGTAAAAAAAATTGTTTCATGCATACATACGAGATACGCGCGAAAACATAGCTTTTCTTGGCAGTCGGGTAATAAAAAAGTACAGAAACTCACAAAAGTGTTGGCCGTAAACCGGGTCCCGTAGACATAAATCAGGTATACTTATGCGCGGGCATGCGTATTCCTTCAGAATGCGGGAACACGCAATAAATACTCTTGCACGACCCTGCGTCAGGGATGACCGACCTCTAGCACGCCATGCAAAATCTTTTACAGTAACTATTAAAGTACCTAATCTGTGCTTTTACCCGATTTTTTTTACACACGTGCTTTAGATTTAGTTCCTAATTTTTTGAGTAGATACAGGCTTTAGTAAGGATATCATAATAATTACTATTGTGCTTGAAACCAACAAAGAAAAAATATCTTAAAATATTTTTGCCAGCCCTGTGTGACGTGATTGTACACAAGGTGTTTTTCATCCCGGACTCATCTGTAACGCCTTATCGAGCTATTATTTATCATGGGGAATATATGGGAAAACTTTGCAGACGTCTGAAAGTTTTATGGCTGTTTCGACGCAACATGTCCGTAAAGCTGTTATGGCACGATTATTTTTGATTTTAAAAACTTTAAGCATTTACAATAAACACATGATTTATACCCAACTTGAGCAAAGGAGCTGGGTAGTACCTACCTTAATATTGTCTTACCTAGTCATTTTATCAAATAGCAAAACAAAATAGACGACCACGTCGGTTTTGTGAACACTTAAAAACACACCATTATTTTAGCAATTAGAAAAATATTCGTTAATCATGGCTAAACATTCTAAAACACAGTTAGGGAACTAGCCAGTTACCGGCTGTAACGTGTCTCCGGAATAAAATACTGGATGCTATTGTTCTGATTGGTGTATCTGAGCAATGTCATGACAGCTGGAACTGGCGCTACATCTGGCCATACGGTACATGATACATCTATGCTTCTCGATAGTTTATTGATGGACAGTCCGGTGCATCACATCAAAGGTTCTATCTAATAGCTCCCACATACATAATTAGTGCTTCGGACCTAGGACGTAATCAACTATTCAGCCGTGCAGTTTCCTAGCCTATGATGCTGCGATCCGACTATACTTAGCTGAGGCTATTGTGAACACTATGAATCTATTTAAAACTTTCTTTTGCGAGCACTCTATGAGATTCTCAGTTTCGGTTAATTGGCTAACAACAAATACATTTTATTTTGATAATGCAGTTATATAGAACACCTGCTTGTTCTATACGCTTAAGTATGTTTGCTAACTTTAAAGTCCTAAAATTAAAAACCCTCCTTTGCTGGTTCTCCTTACACCTTACATTGTAATGTGTTGGCCTAGTACGGCTTCGTAAAGGTTCTTAATTTCGGACCAGTTAGAGGTACACGATGCCGTGATGGTTGCGTGGTGGGCCGCACCTCGCGGGTCCCTCCGTGACCCACTTCGGCCCCTCATGTCCCGCAGTCCGCCCCTCCGGCCAGACCTGCTACATGTAACCACAGATTAGTATTTTACTGCTGGATTAAGGATACCTCACAATATACGCAAGCAAGTCCTTAAAATAACATCGGCAAAAACACGCTAAACATAATTTTTCCTCTCTTAAGGGTTTTGCAGTAAAACTATCGTGAGTTCATCAACACAGCCTATAGGTACCGTTGAGGATACCTCTCTGGAAAGCAGTTGATGCCTTTTATTTTAAATGTAACAAAGAATTTTAAATATTAAACCGAGCTTTCTCGACACGCGTGCAGTGCACCGGGGTCTAGTCGAGTGAAAAAGCGCGCGCTTACACTTGGCGTGACATCTCTCTATTGCCACGGCTGACGGCCGATTCAAAGGGCTGCAGCTTTTGTGTGTGCCCTACTTACGGAGATTCATTATGTCGCTGTCGTTTGACTTGTTGTTCGAGGAAAAAACACTGATGTTCTTGCAGGTTTTACAGCCTGCGATACGGCTACCTACGCGGTGTCTTATGCAAGCGATCTAAGCTACAGTATCCTCAACGGCGGATCCAGGGGGTAGGTCACAAGGTCATGACCCCCCCCTGGGCCAGGTTCAGGACCTAAGAGGACCAATACTTGAAATGGTTAAACACGATGTTTTAGTTTTTGTTATAAGTATAAGATAATTTTTATTCCGAGTGAATAGGTAGAGGTAGAGAACCTACATAGCTACAGGTAGAGTAGTTTTGCTGAAGAATTCGTGCTCGCAACGCTCGCTCTCTATTCTTTATTTATTCTTTATCCGTGCCCAAAAGGAGGAAACGGGACCCTGTTACTAAGAATCCCCTGTCCGGGCTGTCTACATTACATGCTGTATCTCATGCAGGGCCGTCTTAACCTATGATGCAGGGTGTGCGAATAACACGGGCGCCTCAATATCAGCCTGATTTGTGAGTCTTCAAAAAATAATTTAAAAAAGTTCGCGCTCGCTGCGCTCGCGACTACTTGTTGCTTTACAATGTACTTAATCAGGTGCTTTTGTGTCGTAGGCTCTAAAAATTTCGATTACCTTGCCTTGATAACTTCATAAGTCAAATATAGCAAAAATAAATATTAATGGAGTCCTCAAAAACAAAACAGTTTGCGCTTCCAACTGCTTGTTACTTTACAGCGCTTTTCAAAAGTTCAAAAGTTCATAAGTTTTACTTATGAACTTTTTGTGTCCCAAAATTATAAAAAATTGCGCGCTCGCTTTGCTCGCGCAAATTTTTGCTGTTACGTTGTCCTGTCTCGACTTTTATAACTTAAATCTGACCAACAGTTTGAGCCTACAATGATTTGGAAACATTTTTATAAGTCCTTTACCTACCAAAAAAGGGACTTTCGTTCGAACGTTCTTATTTATATTCTTTGTAAAGTACTTCGATCAATATGTACTACTCAAAATCTTTCAATAGATACATATGTAGGTGGCGCTTGGGCGATGATTGCACCCAGGCGCTACATGAGCTAGAGACGGCCCTGATCTCATGAACCCTTACCAATAGTAAGACAATTGAAGTTTTCACAGAAAATGTTTTACTGTTGCTGCAATAAAAAACTTACGCGCCCTTTTCTGCGTACACAATACTTTTCAAACGTTTAGTTTTCAACCTGAAAAAATTCTCGCACTTGCTATGATCGCGCTTTCTTGTATTTGTGCTGTATAGGTATTTGTTATACAGCAAGAAAGCGTTTCTGCTTTTAGTCCTCGAACTGAATAAATTTTCGCGCTCGCTTCGCTCGCGCTTTTTTCAATTTCTCATCTGTGGTTCTGTCCAAGAAATCGCGTTCGCTCAGCTCGGACCATTGTCTACATAAAAACACTTTTTTAACCTTAGTCCTCGATCTGAACAAAAATTTTCGCGCTCGCTTTGCTCGCGCTTTTTTGTTTGGCACGTGTGTGTGGTATAAATACGAGAAATTGCGCTCACTCTGCTCGGGCCATTTTCTAAATGAATACACTTTTCTAAACATTCAAAGAAGTATACTCTACAATATAATATTTTTTGTGACTTGACCACGACTGTCTGACCCCCCCCTGGCGCCGAAGCTGGATCCGCCCTTGAGTATCCTACACATGCATGGATCATGCCAATGAAGACATTTTATGTAGGTATAACTACTTAGATATTCCTGATTATAGAATTATAGTCTTATGTAATACAGTCAGGTCATCATCGCCCAGACAAAAATATTTGGAAACACTTCATCAAAGATCGTTCCCCCAATCCGTTTAACAGCACATAAATAAGTAGGCAAGTGTTCTCTCATTAAGATTCCCCCAGCTAGCAGTCACCTGAGCGCCACGCATGCGAGAGGCTCGGGCTCGGCCCCACAGGTGCGAGGGAACCCTCTCTTATGATACCTACACATAAATATTCGCTAAGTAGCAACAGACAGATTTTTACTATATCTTTTGCCGTAGTCAGGCTTTAGCAGTATAAGTTACCGCCTTACAGCCATACTCTAGTTAATCTTCACCTCTAATAGAAAATCTAATCTAGTTTTTATATATTTTTTATGATTAGTCAGGATACCTATAAATCTTAGCGAGGTAAGAGTTGATCCTGTAATTTATTGTACTCTCAAATTCGTGGCCATTGCCTTGCAGTGCTGATCCCTGAGCAGTAAACTGAGCGGAGTGGCCCGTGGGACTCTTTGTTTCAGCGATGTTGCTCTGATGGAGGCGACACGGAACGCTTGTTCACGACCCCCGGCTTGGGGGAGCGCTTCTTATAAGATGTTTGATCATTCATTAATAGACTGATTTCTAATGACATAGGCAGTAGCTTCTATCGACGTTATTTTAAATCTAATTTGCTCCTGGTTCGCCTGTGTTCAGCTTTGCAGCTTTTAAGTTCTTTTTTAGCTAGAAAAAACTCAACTTCTGCCTCAAAACAGTACTCAAAAGTGACACAAATCGAACAACAAGATTGCTTCACGATTATATCTCTAGGCACCGTCTGGTTGCCATGGTAACGACAAAATGGCGCGCTGCAGGGCTTCCCGCGTTTTCCTCGCTTTCCCGCCACCGTCATATTGATCCAAAATCCGGGAGCGTTCAGAAACTCTTCCTGCGAAAATTGAAACTGTTGAAAATTTTATGAAGAGGGCAGTTGATAATTAAGGGTATATTTTGGGTTTATAAAAATATACCTCGGTGCGTGTGCGTGCATAAATTTTTAATTTTCTTATAAAATATTTTACATACAATACAACGAACTTCGGTAGCTAAGATTCTGCCTACTGGATCTTTATTTTTGAGTTAAAGTATTATAAACAGTTTTAGTACCTAGGTACTATCCCACATCTTATTCTTAGAAGCTTGTTTCCACAGTTAGGCCATAAATCCAGCCGTCCTCCAAATAGTAGCAATGAACTGTGGTGCTAAGCAGTCTCCGGGGTGCAGGTTCATCGGCCGGCTCGGCCTTGGCACGGTTGCGTAACTTGCCGCAAGTACAATGCCGTGATTGTTCGCTCGATTCACGCTCTTGTACGGAATTAGAGCGACAACCCTTTTGGGTAAACAGCCTAATTGTCCGCTCACAATTACAACAGAACCATTCTTCGAACCAGCCTTCACTCGAGTTTAATTGTTAATTTTACCTGCCCGACTAAATATAATTTTCGGAAGTCCGTTATAAAAATTATACTGTTTGGGGATACGACCCCTCACTCTACCAGGCTTGGCCCCTAATGAGATCCTTGAGCGACAATTAAATGCCCCAACCAACCGGCCGATTTCCTGCACTCCTTGTGACCCTTACACCACGTAGGACGAATTTTAACACAAAATATATACCTGTGAACAGAACCTAGAAGTCAGCGAAGTATTTTAATTCACTGAAAAACCATGAATATGTAATTCAGGGAAAGTAGATATATTCGGCATTGTATTTGTCACTTACCGCCTTCACATAACATTTTGAAACGATTGACCGTTGATGACGTATCGCTGGTGTCGTCACAGACTGGTCAGAATCACGTCGTAACGTCGTCATCAGCGTCACACTGTGGGCCACAATTGAACGACCTCGGGCCGGAGTGTCCGGTGCGCTGAACGCACCCTCGCGTCCCTACACGCCACCGGGTTGCACGGTAAACTGCTACCCCAAAATTTGGGAAGTATAGGTACTCTTTGCTTCTTTAACTAGGTGACCAAAATTCGCTTCTCATGAAGAAAATTTAGTTGCGCTATTTCTAGGCTCCACTAAGTTAATAGGTGTAGGTATCTCGTAATTTTGGGTACCTATCCTATATAGAACGGAATGTAATATACTATACATATAATATACAGCTTAACCATCAATGAGATGAAACAATATTATTGTGTCCACAGTTTGGTAAATATTGAGCATACATCCTCCCTGAAAATTGTAATTTTCCCGAAGTCGGGGAGTCAGCGAGGCACCCCGTCAACACCGCGTAGGTTCGCCAGTGCGTCGCGCACCTCGGCAGGGGACGCGCGTGTCGCGTGCGGACAGTGCAGTGTTTGTTTGTTTGTGTCGGATGATGCGCCTGACGAGCCGGTGAGTGAGGCGCGTGCCGCCGCCGCAGACATCTGTACTTTAATTGGGATAAAAGAAGGGACGCTTTTTATAGGGTGCCAATTGGGCCTCTATTTATATTTGTTTGTAAATTGTAGCGACAGGTAAATATTATTTATGGAGTGTATCGGTTTTTGTTATCGTGATGATTTGTATGTGTTTCCCGCCGAGACAATGGTGTTGGAGCTGGTGTAGTGCTTTTTGTTTTATAAAGGCCAGATACACAAGTAATGAAAAATAAGAAGACACTTAAAACAAGAAAAATAAGTTAACTAAAGGTAGTCATTGTAACTACCATAATCCTTACAGACTATAAAAACACGCGCAGCAGTGTTGGGTATTATAAAAACATGAAACAGCGTACAGACACAGAAAGGCTTTGTAGGATATATCCAACAATGGCCTTGTGACCCGGTTCTCCACAAAGGCTTGTATCATTGACCCCACGTATTTCATTTACTTTTTAATTAAAACAGTCTAACATTTCCGTTTCCGCAGAACTGCTGTATTGGCGCCCAACGTGGGGCTCGGGCAAATCTATCAATATTAATTAAATCGTGTGCTATTGGAGCAGGAAGGGACTCACTACCCCATCGTATTAAGGTTCTATCATATACAAGCTAAAATACAGCAGCTACTCGATAAAATCTGAATCTTTAGTTTTGTTTAAAAAACAGCTTGATCTCGGGTTAGCTCAGTGAACTGTGGGACATAAAGTAACGTAATGTGGGTAATAAACGTAGGATATAAACAAAGCTATTGCTGCTTATACGACTCTATGCATCGGTAGGTTAACGACTAGCGGACGAGTTCGGTGGTCGAACTTTCTTTTGTTCAAATAAGGATAAAGGAGAAAGTGAGGCGTTCCCTCCGGCGCCAAAACTAGCCACAGATAGTTAATTTATCGTTAATCTGTGTGACCAGTGACCACTGTTCACAGATATATTTAATCCAGATCTCACTGCATAGGTGTCTCATATAATATTGATGTTACAATCTAAGCAAAGCATCATGCTGGCTTACTCTTATTAATGCTAATGAAACTGAGCTAAAAAGTTATTTAGTTTGCCGCTAACATTGTATGAGCGAAGTTCTCACAGCGGGCTTTTATTTGCTATGGGAACAAATTAATGCAATTGTTACATGTTAAGTCTAAAGTACTTAAAGTTACCCACAGTAACAGTAGCCATTAAACATGTTTTTGTTGTCCATAACTGCGAACTACCAAAATATATTCTGAATGTACTTGAAAATTATATCCCAGTACTTTCAAATTATCTTCAAAATCTTGTTCAAGACGGATTCTAACAATTAAAAGAGAAGAGGACTGAGATAAAAATAAACCCTAAAAGCTAGAACGGTAATTGTAGACGCATCAAGGAAACGCTTGTCGTACGCGAACAGCTGCGTGATAGACGTTACAAATGTACAAATAAGTTACATGTGTTGGCAATGCATCGGAAACATTTTATTTTATTGTTATGAAGCCCAAACATGGCAAATCAATGTTTTGTATTGCCCTAAGTATGTATTATTGGTGTTATTATCTATTTCTTGCGCCATTTCTCCATCTCAACAACAAATAGGTCAATATGTGATTTTCGTAAGTCGTACTCAGTCGGTAGCGGAACTCAGACAGACAGAAGGATAAATTATTCAATACACCACCATCGTTTATTTCTTCATTTACCAGAGTCGAAGTATAATAGAGCAATCCATTGGAACAATCACAAGCCGCGAGTGTAAGCGACGTCACAACTCATGGAAAGTGAAGCATTATCGTATTACTGGCGGTAACGGGGCTGCCTCACGACTCACGAGCAATCACTTTAAAGCTTTCAGCGGTGATTGGCTTCCACTGATTCATATCCTGCATCGGCATTTCATATTCTCACACTACCCGCCATTACGCCGTTATAGCATGTCGACGTGACAGACAGACGGACATTGCATAACGGGGGTGGCGGTCGTTCACCCGCGCGCACTACAAACGGTAAATAACTTTAAAACTACCCTCGCACGGCGCTTATTCCTGCACAACTTGATTCGACTCTTGCCAAGGGAGCCGTTGTACACGTGTTTATGTTAAACAGACCTTATTTTGAATAGCATGGAGTTGATATTAGGCTGTTTAAATATTTAGAGCTTTCTCGTTTTCAGAGAGAGTGAACTTGTTGTGATGGAATATGACGAGTATTTGCAATTTCATATTTTGATATTCAAAGAGGATTTGTTTGAAATTCGGGTTCAGGTTTTGTTGTATATTTCAGTTAATGAGCGGGTCGTTACTGCTGGATTTAGTTTAAAGAGTAGGAGGACTTATTTCAAAATGGGTTTAGCACGCAATTAATAAAGTTAAGTACCTGACTGTGATTCTATTGCTTTACGTAGTCATCAATCTGGCATTATTTTATGAGCCATAAAATCTTGCTGTCATAACTAGACAGTATCGATTTTTCTTTGGATGAATAATAGAATGAGATGAGTCTGTCTCCCGAGCGCTCCGCATACGTATATCTGTGGAACCTTGACCGTCCGCGCGGTCAGGCGGAACTTACGAGCTCCATGTCGCCACCAGACACTCGTTACAGACATGTCTGACAGACACCTGCAGAAGTTCCACATGTCATTACGACCTAAATGGAACTGTTACGATATATTCTAGCCTTTCTAACTTGCCGTTGATGATTGCAAGAGTTAAGATATATCAGAGAAGAAATAAAATTTTCAAGTCAGCTACTGTTGCATATTAATCTAGTCGATTGTGACAAATAGCTAGATGTAGCTATTGCTAACGTGTGCGAATTATAAAGAAGAGCCAGTTGGCCTCAATTAAACTTATTTCTTTCAATAGTCTAAAAATGTTCAAGATCTGAGAAATCTTGTATTTATTTAGGGATGTAATCAAACTTGCAAAATTGGCCATATCTGTTGTTTTTATCGTAGTTAGGAGGATACCATTATTATAAACATTAAGGTTTTATGGTTTTCACGTTTGACTTTGCATTAAATTCCTAAAAGGCTTCTGAAATATTTCTCAAGATTATTCATACTAAGTACATAAAAATATATTGTCATACGGTTATGTGACACTATCCCGTCGTAAAACGTTATGATCGCGCCTCGTCTGCCCAAGGACATCTGATCTATGAATTCTGCAGTACTCTGCTTAGGCTTTGTTATTCTGCAAGGTTATCCCAACTGGCTTTCTAAGTCTGCTATAATCTTTGCACCACTAACTTCAGTATCAAAGATTTAGTACCAGTCACAATGGCGACTTCAGCTGTTTCCACCCACGTTCCTAAGCAAAAAGCCTGTCATTAGCATTGCAGTGCTGGCTAGACAGCTAAACGATAATCAATATTGTCTTAGTTAAATGCCAATGACCGTCTCCTTCCGCCGCTTAATTATGAGTGTTGCTTTCTCTTCTCGATATTAGATTGTTTAGGTAACCGTTGATACGTATGTGTGCCACCCTAATTGATAGGTACTCAACTGTCCAATATCCTCTGACAGAATGATTTGATCTTTAGGAAACAAAATTGAGTCTTCAGGTCTTCTCTAACCTTCTTCATGTTGATGGCAATCCGCTGGCACATTAGGGCGATATTTTTTTACTTGGGTACAATATCTGTGTTGAGTACCGTCGGCTGCTGCAGGACAGTGATTAATGAGAGGACACCAGCCCTCGTTATCTGCCGCGCGCTCCATTTGCGCTTAAGTTCCTAACGTTCGCACTACCTACATATAACTATTATAAGTTATCAGTTTCAGACTTATATTATGCTGTAATAATCACCCTGCCCACTGGGTCTAAGCCCCTTTTGAAGACGTTGATTATAAACACTGCGGACAGGTAAATAGAGCTTTCCAAATATCGTTATGCATTGATCTGAATCAACTGCATCTCAGTGGTATTTGATGCATTGTGCCCCACAATGAAACTTGTTAGCGGTTAGCTAAATTGCAACACAAAAACCGGGACATAGCCCCAAACAACCGACTATGAATCTCCGGAAATCCTCGTTCAATTTGACCAATATGAAACATATGTATCTACCCCAGTGCTCGGGGCTCGCTCCAATAATACTAAGCGACGTATATCCCAGTTAGTGTAAATGGAAATCATAACACGCCTCACACAGCCAGACAGCCGGGGGGAGGGCTGCGGGGGGGGACCAACAATTACTGTTCTAAGTGAACGAGCAAACTGCAGCGCCGTCACACCCCCGCCGCTAACAATCACAATGTAATTAATAAAACCTACTTAGCTATACCGCAGAATCTAATTTGCGTCCATTCTCTACATTTGAGCTTGTTATTTTATGTTTTAAGAGTAAATTGAAAGGATTACCTACTCTGATGTTTCTGCCTGATCTATCTCAATAGAATAGTTATTTTTGGAATGGCTTCAATTTTAATTGCTTATATAATAACTAGTCTATTAAATAATGGTTTGAGTCTAGACTACTTACTTGTATAACGTGTGGCTTCAAAGATGAAGCGTTTCGGTCGGTTATGCAACCTTTGTGTTGCTCCTGCAGCTGTATGTAACCTTTACAATTGACATTGACTTGTAATATCTGTTTGCCTCAATAACGTTATAATTTTCCAAGCTATGTTGTTTGGTATTGACTGTTAATACAAAACTTACAAGCTCACAATTCAAAAGCGAGAACATTAGCATAGATGCGCTATCTGTAATCAGGACACAATGTAGATGGTATCAGGGCTCCGGCGGCGGCATTGTGGCGGCTCATCAGCGCCCGCCATTGTGACCACACAATGACGCTCACGCAGCCGCCACTGCCTGACTGACGTTACTGTTTGCTGGCGATCGATTTCAGTTCATTCAGCTAAGTAAAAAAGAATTAGCCTTTATACTTGATAAATTATTTCGGTATGATTAAACCTAAGGACACTAATATACCTAACACTGCACCTAGAGAAGACAAAGTTAAGTAAACTCACTTAGAGAGCGAAGTTGGAAAACAAGTGCTAAGTTTTCTTCATAGTGGAAAAGTGCCCTCGATCCACTCACGTATTTCTTGAACTAGATAAGAAAAGCTACGCGCAACTTGGGGATTTTATTTACAGTTTACGAGTCAATCCGCGTAATATAGGTTTAATGAAACAACAATGTAAATACAATAAAACTCGGATGGACGCAATATCCCCGCACGCTGGCCGACAGTGTAATCTCTACAAGTCAGCATGTAATGCAATACAGTGTAACAAACACAGCTGGATGCTGAACAGTCAGTGCATAGCATTTGTCCAACAGAGCGATCCCGCTAATCCCGACGAGACGGGAACACCGCCCCGTGGCGCTGTGTAGATGTAGTCAGTGCACACTGGCAGTGAGGTGGCCAAACGTGATCCCAAAGTTGATACCCCAAAACTAAAAGAAGCTATTGTAGGTAATTACAAGAATGCATCACCTGTAGACAGAGTTAATGAAAGTCATTTAAAAACAACAACGTTCGCACAATTTACAATTCAGAACCATATGTACAAATAGCTGTGTTTAAACTGCAACGAGACACTTTAACAAACGGCAATATCAATGAATTACATACATACACTTATTAAATGCCAAAGCGATTCATTCTCTTTATGGGAGGAGGCCGGTGCTCTGCAGTGGGGTAATAAGAAGGTAGTTTATTATTAGAGACATAAAACATAAATGAAATGACGACATCTTTATTTCTCTGATTGTTCGAATCATGGCGACATCGACACCTCCCTCACCAGACGTACGCAACAATTTCGCGCCAAATCCAATTTGCTTCCCCAGCTGCAGCACCCCTGCACCCCGCACTACCCCCCCTGGCGACACCTGTCTGCAGACACCCTACGGAGGCTGTCGATATAATATCATATGTTGTTGATAAAGTGTTGATAGTAAGAACAGACAGAGTAGAGAGATCTGCGTAGGGTCAAGGGTGTGTTTGAAGTAAATTTTGGGACAAGGTCATCTTTAGACAATTCGAATGAATTCTTAGAATGTTAGGTTCAAATAATACCTACATAAGAAGAAAGACACTATTAATTCGTAATTTCTTTCCGAGATCGTTAATTTCTACGGTCGTGTGACACCCTATATTTTGATGTCCTGTGTAGTTCAATTCACCTAAGACTACTTACCAGTTAGGTGAACATCAAGAATAAAGTTCACTTTTATTATTCCACTTTGGATTTACAGGTTTAAAAATTAAAAGCGACCTATTTATGCAATTCCCCGTATCCCGAGGGAACGCCCGGAGCTCAAAAAGGTGGAGTGCCCTCCAAGCCTCCAACCCGGCAAATGTAAAAAGTTTAATAAACCGTGAAATTATGTATTCCATTGCTATAAATATTTCTGCATTTTCGGAACCCCTCGCTGATCTGTCTTCTTACTTATCTACAATATTATTTATGTTATCCTAAGCAGTTAGGTCTGTCTTGACGTCAGATTCCAATTCCACACTGAATGAGAAACATGTTTAACTGTGGTTGTCTCTAAACTCAAGTTAATCCTTTTGGTGCTCAAGTTAATCAAGAGA
The DNA here is from genome assembly GCA_033682625.1 of Helicoverpa zea x Helicoverpa armigera. Taxonomy (NCBI): domain Eukaryota; kingdom Metazoa; phylum Arthropoda; class Insecta; order Lepidoptera; family Noctuidae; genus Helicoverpa; species Helicoverpa zea x Helicoverpa armigera. The sequence continues at coordinate 12,584,458 of JAWIIS010000029.1, read as the reverse complement.
ATAAACTTGAGTTTGTAACTCAAACTCAGTCAAGTGCTTCTTTACATGTAAATCTCAGCCTTTCCCATGCTATATTTGGGTCAAATCCTAAAGTACGGTTGGGTATAACGCCTTTACTAGCTCTTATATAATGGTTTCTGGAAGGATCTATTCTACATAAATATCCTGAGCACTTACGTACCTACCTTAAATTTAACAGGAGACGTTATTTTAAGAGCTGTACCTCTAATAAATCATCCAAATCGAATCATGCGAAGTCCTTCAATCAAAAATCTACCTACGCATTTGTTCACCAACCCAAAAGTCTAAAATGTAGGTGTTGTAACGTTTGTGGGCGTGGGGGAAAAGATGCGGTAACATCGATAAACTGCGACATTTCAGAAAATAGCTCAATGACCTTAGGAGTTTAAATAGTAAACAAATACCTTTTGAAGATCATCGCAGTTAGATGAAGGTGTCGACAAGTGAGCATCGCGTGTCGATCGCTCAGCTCTAATGCCCTTCTGACACGATGTCACGTGCTGCTAACCCTCAGCCATCAGGTCACAGGTTAACGAGCAGCGTTTGGAGATACAATGCCGACATAATACCAGGAAATTGTGGCTGTAAGTAGATAGATGCAGTGTAAAAATGTTGACTATTGAATGGTTATTTAACATGATAAATAATTTAAACACAGGAAACAATACTTCACTATTATTTATTTTTTATATTAGTAAAGAGACGTAGACCACGCTAGCTAGATACTTCCAAACAAAATAAACTCTACAAACGCGGACTGTCAGGATTACATGGGATTAGCTGACTTAGCTTTGGGTGCGTACAGAACGAAAATCAATCCAACTCAAAATACGGTCACAACAATTAATTGTTCTTTTATGAAATCGGCTAAAAATACTTTGTGATACAGTTTCGCTGATTGTATTTCCGCGTGGGACGTAAACAAAACATCGATAAAGCGAAGCCGACCCATTTTGAAGGGTATTGATCCGTAGAAGGTGGATATGTCTCGAGATAACGCGGCACGTCGTGACGACGTCGCGAGCGCTTCCAACACCACTGGTATCATCATCTGTGACGCGAGACAACTTGAACAACTTGTGAGGAGTTCCTCGTACCTACATCTTTTATCTCATTATTCTTTGTGTCGAAGATTTAATAGAAGGACAAGTCGAGGCATCTATTATTAGAGGAGGTCAAGTCACAAAAAGGAAAAAATATATGTAAAATTCCTGATGTCTAACCTTGCTACGACCGGAATAATCAACTTGTGTGTGAACTTGAATAGCATCTTTATTGGATAGCAGATACATCGGCTAGTACCTACCTATGCGTATTATCGGTTGACAAGTCAAGCAGTCAACTGTCAAGCATTGGAAACAACCCCATGCATTTCAATGAAAAAAGAAAACGATTGAAAAGTAATTAAAACCCTAGCACGGTCTGCAGCGTTTACGTGAACATTATGCAGGCAGAGTCACAGGACGCTCTGTATTCATGGCGCGCGCTGGGGCAGAAGACGCGGCCATTCGCTCTGATTGCAGCCTCATCACGACTTATTACTTCATGAAAGTAATGAGATGAGCTTCCGCCTTCTCTAACAGGATGCTATAAATTGAGATTGTTTAGCTTTGATTTTCCATCCCGCTTCCTTCGTATTCGTCCATGATATTTTCATTCTTGAAAGTCTGAAAACAGCACAAATCACACTTTTATATACCGTTTCTTTATATGATTTTATTATACCAATAGCATCCACTTTGTATATCACATTAATATCCATCTGCTCCCGTCATGTCGTCCATTAGCAATGATAAGTGAGGATCCTACGTTGCTACATACGAGTATGTCTATAACATTACTCATTAATAAGGTATCAAGCTGAGAGGTTCCCGGGATGTAAGGCACTGACAGATTAAGAGCACCTTCCAAAGCCACTTCGCATTAGGTCATCCATTTATTATGACTTTTGGTGGAAGAAAGATGTATATCTATGTTATCTGATCCACGTTGCGGAAGTAACAAGTGATATTAAGTCGAGTTCCACGATCATTTATTATTTAAGACGAATCTAATTCCCTAAATGGTTGAGAAGCTGGCAAGTACGCAGCTATGCGATATACCTATGATAGTGTGTATGAGTAGAAATAAGTATATAATTGAAGAGATGTTTCTATCAAACATGATCAAAGAGAGCTTCTGAAGAATCTCTGTTTTTCCTGCGCTGTTACGCAATACGAAAGTGTAAAATTCAATCACATTACCTGCCTGGTAACCTAAGTACTTAAACATAATACAAATATGACTTTGCAATTTCGATAAATTGCGAACTCACTTATCTACTAAGTATATTTTCAGCCTTTTGCAAACCATCATACAATCTGCAGAGACCCAACGACAACATACAAAGCGTATCTACAAACAGTTTCGTTGGGTCCGCTTTCCAGCATCGTAATCAAAGTAAACAACAAATGATCCACGTATAGGAGAGTTCGCTCACGTTAAACGCTTTGGAAAGTGCCGACGTTTGGCTGACGCCGGGCGGGTGTAATCCGCTGGCTCGGCACAGGCTCTCGATGAGCCGGCGATGTCGCGCACTCGTTAGCCACCGCCACGAGGTAATGCCCTCTCGGGTGCCCTCGCCCCTCGCCCCTCACCCCGCCTGCCTTCACTGTTTACAGGCCATTCCAGAGCTGAATAGACGAGGAATACTTGTCGAGGAATGGGGTTTCCGGATAAATGGCGGATAATAATAACAGAGATATGATATGATTTCTAGGAAAATTCAAGTTACAAATAAGTAATTTGTTTTGTGGTATGAACTTATTCCACAAGATTTTCGGAACTTTCAGGAATCTGGATCATTAATTATGTAACAATTTCTCCAAGTTCTGTATGTTGAATTCAACTTGTGGAAACAACAACGCACCTAAGATATTAAAGTTATTCAGTTATGAAATTATCTCTTAAACTTCAGCAATTCGCTCTGACCTCGGTACCGTTGCTAACAACTTTATGAACTTACCTATAAGCGAAGAGATAAAACATTGCAGTACAGGCTTTAATCTGTAAGTATTTAGCAAAACACACAGAAGTCAATGTGTCCGTCAGTGAGTCGTGATTACTGTGTGCGGCTGCGTACACCCTCAGCAATCGTAGTGAGAGCCGGCTGATCTCCCCCATGTTTTTGTTTTTCACGTACAAGTGTAGCAACATGTCGGCAGTCAGGGGTCTCCGCTGGATTGTCAAACAGGCCACGTCATAAACAAAGGGTTGCTGCACGGGGACTAATTGTGGGGCGATCGGACTAAATACATATCTCATGAAAAAATATACCGGCCTTTAGGAAAACGGAAGGGCATTTATGAAGCCATAAGTCTTAATTTAGGAAGGGTTGTGGCTTTGTCTTGTGGAAGGGGTAGATAATATTATTACCCTGAAGGATAAGATTTATCTGAAAGTGAGCCCGGCGTTATTATACCATTCCACGCAGACGTTGTCTTATCATCACTTGGATGCTTTATTCACAGTGTGTCGCTGAAATATTTTTCGATCTAAGATAGTTTCTTAGTTCTAAAAAGAGGTTGCAGAATCAGAGACAAAATAAGAAGGCTATTTTTTGAACCGCGACCATTCGTTATCCATGTATTGAACTCGCTACAGAGCGCTTGGCTGCCTGCCAACTGAGGAAATTGTTAAGTTCTACAAAGTTTTAATCTATTTAATGTTGTGGCTTCCTACAAAGTAACCGATAGCAAACGTTACACACGGCTGATTAAAACAAAATAAAATATTAATGATTCTAGTTTATTATCTTAATAGCTACAACACATCATATAATTTATGTTACATCCCAAAAACAAATAAAAGCTTCTTGATTCTAAGTAATATTTACACATTGTAAACGATAACTCCTGAGCACGTCCCCACGCGAAACAAGGAGGGATTCATTCCCAATAAGCAATACTTATAGACGTTGAGACGGAGGGTCCCGCAGCAGCGCCCTGGGGGACGCCGGCATTTCATCTGCCCCGCACGACATACTTGCTGATTTTTATGCACATTGAAGGGGAGTAATGCAGTTTATGCGAAGGGACACGACTTTGAAGTCGGAAAACTTTCGATTACAGAGGAGGGAAAGACGCATGTGGTTTCACTTTACCAAAGCCTTGGAGCGTGCAATTATGGTATGTTTCGGTTTTTTTTTTTCAGAACATATTGAGGATTTTCTTTTGATGTTGTTAGAGAAACATGTTTGATAATTTTTCTTCCCCTTTAAGATCCAAAGTATTTTCTAATCTTTACATGAAAAGATTTGCAGTACAGCGCGCCGGAAAATCGCTAGCCAGTCCTAATAAACAGTCATAAAATACATTTGTTACTTCTTGCTGACCGTAGGTACATAAATAGATATTTATTTGGATAGAATGTAGAGAATTACATAATTACCTAGATGATATTTACAACAATGGTTCATTATATTCAGCAATCTCAGCTGCAGACGTATCGGACAGTCTATTGATCGGAAGGCCTAGATATTCCTACTTGGGCAAAATTTGATACGTATGTGACAGTGCTGTTTTACTGAGCACATGTGTATCCCTGCTTCAGATGAGATGTGGAGCTCGGTGGAGAGCGGCGGCAGCAACGGGCGCGCCGTGCCGTGCGCGCGCGGCAAGCACTCGGCCACGCTGCTGGGCGGCCACGTCTACGTGCTGGGCGGGAGGGGCGCGGGGGGCGCGGTGCCGCTGCGGGACTTCTGGAGGTATAGTCTTGGTGAGTACCAGCTATAGCTCAAACAGTGTCTATGCAGAAATCAGGCTGATGATCAGAAACTCCGAAATTAATTTTTGATTGTTGATGTTGTGATCGTTGGAATCATTGAAGCTTACAATTTGTTAATTGAAGATGGACATGACACACACAACACAATACTCCATAAGTCATAAGCAACACTTCTACATCAGATGCAATACATTAACTTTATTAAGACACAACACTTAGCAAGTTATTAGTAACGCTCTGGCATCGGCCTGAATACACCACTCGAAGTCAATCGAAGAGGCTGTCGTCAGCAGCGGCGAAGGGTGCTCCGCGTGGAGTGGCTGGTGCTCCTCGGCGCGTGCTGCGACTGCCGCTTAATTAGGTCGAGTCTCATCAGACGCGCCTCGCTAATTACAACGCACAACTTTCCATTTGCTTCGGGAGACGCCTAATGAATCTTTGGTCTTTTCTTTCCTTGCATTTGTATTCGAATAGAATTGTTAACAAACAAAGATTTTAATTAGCAAGTTATAATTAAAAATGTGGACCGGCAATGATCCTTATTTGCATTTCGTTTAGAAAAAACTGTGCAATAGTAGTTATCTGGGTCGAGGACTTGTTTTCTGTGTCACATCACGTTGTACCTACAACTTTATAATTAGCTAACTAGTGGTTCAGCCTTTTCTTTAAGTGCTGTTTTATGCTCTCATTATTATTCAAAACACAGTTAACTAGAAATCTTTTGAAAATAGAGTTTCAGCTTTTAGTTAGGAATTTAGTACTTTGATTCACACACGACAGCATATTTAATCCTCATCAGCTAGGTTCCCAACTGTGGCTGTTAGCAGTATATAACTATTCTGGAGGTCGATAGTGGCCAATGGTTTCCGTAACATGTATCATTTTGTAAAGTCGTGTATGATCTTCCAGCGACGGGCAAGTGGGAGAAGCTGGAATGCCGCGGGGAGCCACCGCCGTCGCTGCAGGAGCACAGCGCGACGGCGCACGAGGCCAAGCTGTACGTGTTCGGCGGAGAGGCGGGCGCGCTCTCCAACGAGACGCCGCTCTGGATATACGATACTGAGGTACGAGTGACAAAATCCCAGATATAAAGGAAACATTTCCAAGCAAACACCCTGCTTGTCCTTGAAGTGCTCTCCACAGCTTGAGTATTTAGCATAAGCTCGCGTGCACAATATTGTCGCATTGCATTTACTGGCGGCGGATCGCGGAGAGCACGCGATGCCTGCTCGGCGTTCTTTTACATAATAAGATTATCAGGAAACTTATTGGAGTATATGAACATAATAAAATTCATATTTTCATCATTGTCGAACAACTTTGTTGGTGTTCGACAAGACGCTTTGTGATGAGAAAAGTGTAGATTACCTAGGTACCTACTTAGTGTATAAGCACTCTCACGCTTCTAATATGACGCGATCGCTGATAGCACATAGGGCTTCGGCATACTTAGTTACACGCATTGAGCTTAACTAGACAGACTTTTTACATTAAACGGTACCTATCAGGCTTCCCATTTAAAGTATGTTGGTGCTTAGCACCGTCACTTGTTGGAGTTGAAACCCAACTGTTTATTCTCAAAAATGTACGGAAGTGAAGTATTTCCACTTTGGAATATATTTTTTTCAGACTGGAATTTGGCGCAAGCTGCCTGGGCAGTCGAACTATTCATCGACGCTGCGGCGGCGCGGGTCGCGAGAGCCCCGGGGCGCAGGGCTGGGCCCACGCGGTCGTAGGGGCCATTCGGCGCACGCGCTGAAGGACTGCCTGCTTATATACGGAGGGTACAAGGACCTGAGGGGGTCCACGCATGAGCTGTGGGCGTTTCATTATGGTAAATAAATTATTGTAGATAAAAGCTTACCCAGGAAACAAGTCAACTTGGCCTCCCAGAATCCTCTATTATTATTCCTCTGTTCCCTGTGGGTTTTAAGATCCTAAAAAAATCGAATCGATTGATTGCCCAAGCATGTACATGTAACGTAATGTGGTGCAGAGTCGGAGTCGTGGCACCAGGTGCGCACGGCGGGCGCGGGCCCGGCGCGGCACCGGCACGCGGCGGCGCTGTACGACAACCGGCTCTACGTGCACGCCGGCCAGTGCGACCTGCGCGACTGCAGCGACCTCTGGTACTACGACACCAGTGAGTATCATCGCATTACAGAACCCGCCCCCAACACAGTTGGGAAAAGCCTCGGAAGAAGACACAACCTAGCCTCATTTAGATGATGTCTCACCTTTTGGATGACCTCACATTTGGGTGGTGGAGTCAGCTATTCACATCTTTACTTATAACTTAAACTTATAAGTACCTAACTAAAAGTTATCTGGTAGGTGATCAAGGTATTTACAATGCTTCTGTTCGTAATGATTATCATAATGTTGCATCGCTAGTGTCGCGCGTGTGGAGCCAGGTGCGCACGCCGGCGAAGCTGTCGCCGAGCGCGCGCAGCGGGCACGCGGGGCTGCGCGCCGGCGCACACCTCTACATCTTCGGCGGCGAGACGCACGGACACTCCACTAACGAGCTCTGGAGGTTCCACTTCGGTATTAAACCTTCCTACATTCTCTTATACCTCTTTTACTTAACTTTATAATTTTATTAAGTACATCTTTTAACTTTCCTGTAGCTACCGAAACCTGGGAACGGATAATCCAAAGTCTCAAATGGCCCTCTCCCCGCGTGGACAGCTGCGCTCTCCTGATCCCGGCCGCGCCGCCGCGAGTGCGCTCGGCGCCCACCAACAGGATGAACAGCAACCGCCACTCCCTGAACGCGAGGCCCGACCCTCCCGCCAGCCTACTCAAGGAGATCTCCAAGTTATCTTCCTTCCACATTCGAAGAGCCGCACGTTGCTCGTACAGCGTGCTAGCCGGCGAGAGGGACTCCACAGAGAGCCTCGTCAGACAAGAGGCGGCATTGTCCAAGTCTCACTCGGCTTACGTGATCGACAAGCGACAACCTGCAGACGGAGGCGAGAGTCCGCGAGAAGGTGACGTCCCTGAGTTCAGAACAGAAATGTCCCGTGAGCCAATATCCGTTCCTGATTTCGCTGACATGATCCTCCCTACGCCAGTGTTATCGCCAGTAGAAGCTACGAAGTTGGTATACCTCGATTCAGAAGAAGAGGAAGACATTAGACGAGAAATAAATAGTATCAAGAAAAAAGATGGCATGTCGTCAGTCAAACTAGACGGCAAGGTCACTGTCGTTACGATTCCAAAGTCGGCGTCGGTTAGGTTCACCAAAGACACGATAATAACCGACGAGGAAGACACAGAACTGTCTACTTCAGACTACGCGAGCGCGGAGCGGGTCAACCGATTGTCGGGAAATTCTCTAGGCTTTAGCAATCCACATTACTTAGGGCCTGACGTGCGGAACTTGGGAGCGGCTCTGACTCCCGACTCGGGCGTGGGGCCGGGCGACATCGAGCTGCAGGACCTGAGCGAGCGGCGCGCGCGCAGCGTGCCGCGGACGGGCGACACGCAGCTGCACCTGCTGCTGGTGGGCGGCAAGGAGCCGCCGCACCTGGCGCTGCTGCAGAACCCGCTCTCCATGTGGACGTACCGCCTGTTGTAATAGTTTTATCTTCTCAATAGTATAGATCTTCGTCCATTAGCGGAACTAGGCTCTTCCCGGGCGCAACGTAGCCGTCGGATTTTTCAATTAGATTTATTTTTGACTCTAATGTTTAAGAAAGTGATCTTTATAAATGAAAATAAATTTGAAAATCATATGAATGTGCTTTTCGAATCGTTGACGTCCAAATTATTGATGTAAAAAAGATACTTATGAGACTTTAGTTTAAGTAGTTACAAAGTGTACATGTTCGCATTGATAATTCTGATATTGGTACCAGTAACGCAGGATCTCCAGTCTAAAAAAGAAAAATATAGTTCCCTGAGCCGTGTTTATATAGGTTTACTTACCTACTTATAAAGTGCGACGTTACCGATGCCGTGATTCCTATTGTGTAGCTAAGTAGCCACTGTGGGTACAACGCGTGCCAATAAAGTATTCCTAAATGTAACTGACGATATTATTATAAAGAAGCACAAACTAAGGCTGCACTGTTGCTGTCTACATGAAATACTTTGGAACTCGAAAATGTTGAATATTCCACTGAATGGGCAGTGATCAGCAGGCCCGCCGTAAGCGGGCGTGCAGCGCGTGCACCGCACGCGGGCGGCACATCCTAGGGGGCGGCAAATCGAGCGACTTATCACGTTATATTAAAAAAAAAAACAATATCTTTTTACCAATTATTTGATTTCAATATTTCCAAACACAGCAATAGCGCTAAGAATATTACTTACACTGCCGGTTTCAGTTACATCTGTTGATCATTTTCAAAATTAAAAATTGTTACAAACGATTTAAGATCAACAATTGGCGTAGCGTGGGGGGGGAGAGAGCAGGGGGGGGGGCAAATGCCATGGGCGACACTATTTAGGGGGCGGCAAAATTAACCCATACGGCAAAATTAAACCATAATCACGTAATAAAAATATTTTTACTAAAAATAGATGAGTACATTAGCAATAAAATTTCAGAAAAACCGCCCTCGCTTTGGTCGTCCCCTATCAATTTTGACGGGTTCATCCTTTGCATCCCCAAAAAAATTCGCGCTAGCTGCGCTCGCGCCTCCATGTCAGATATCGCAGTCAGTAGCGGTTTTAGGGTAGGGCGCGGTTGGGTGACGGCCCAGGGCGCCGGATATAAGGGGCGCCGCAGGCGCCCCCAACCAATCCTTGATCAGAATGTTACTCCTATTTTTGTTTTAAATTTCATCAAAGATTGCAACTTACAAGAACTGTATCCAAATGAATGGATAGCATCAGGGCCATCATAACGTATGGTGCAGCGTGTGCGAATAACCCGGGCGCCGCGGGCTCAGGGGCGCCCAAGGCGAATTTGTGTTTAATTCGGCGTTAAGTTTGAGAAATTATCGAAATTATTTTTGAATTTTAGTGATCCAAAACTCAAAAATTTTCGGGCTTGCTTCACTTTACAGTTGTTTTTATTTTTCAAGATTTTTTTAGTCTACCCTAGCAAAAAGGAAGCGTCGTTTTTAAGTTCTTTTATTAATAAGAAAGTAACTTCTAGTTTCCATATGAACTTTCTTATTTACGGTACTACTTTAAGTCCCAAAATTTTAATACATAGGCGCCATCATCAACAAAGAGTTATGTACGTTTGGGCAAAATTTTAAGTAATTTTTGTTTTGAGTTCTAAAATATTACAAAAAATTTCGCGCTCGCTTCGCTCGCGCAATCAGAACACACATTCACGTGTTTTTGCAGTCACCAACCAGCAACCGCTGGTTGAGTTAAAACCGGCACTGATTGCAATTTATCTTTGTTTAATTGTTGAGGCCTTCAATTCCGAAAAATCATTTTTCGCGCACGTTCGTTATAGCTTTTTGTTCACTTTGGCTTTTCATGGTATGTTTACTTCATGAAAACTCTAAGGAAAAAATCGCGCTCGCTTCGCTCGCGGTTCATGTACATTTGCACTTCATTTCTGTGCATATCTTACTTTTTGACTTTGCTTTGTTAAGGAGATCATTCAAGTCTCGAACATTTTATACCCAAAAATGAAAGTGCCGGCCAGAAGAAAAAAATTGTAGATTCTTATAGAGGATAATGTCCTGAAGATTTTTTACTATTACAAGAATTGTCTACAATTAACTCCTAGGCTGCTATTTGACTTTGAAAATCCCAAAAAATCCCACAATGTCCGTTTTGGGTACGAAATGAATGTTCTCCTTTACAGTGGTTTTTATTTGTTTTGTGTCCTTAGACTAAATAAATTTCGCGCTCGCTTCGCTCGCGCTTCCTTACTTATGAAATATGTCTCATGCGTTGATTTTTTCAACGGGAAACCCACAAAAAAACCATTAATAACATATTTTACCGGACCCCCTGGACCCCCCCCCCCCCATATATATTTTTTGACAAAACCCAGTATAATATGTAGTCGTAGGGCGGCAGAATCGGTTTTGCACGCGGGCGAAAAACAGCTAGCGGCGGGCCTGGTGATCAGTCAGAGAAGTAGCCCGTGATCAGACCCCTATACCTAAGTTTGTAATACGCCCATCGTTGTAATTAGCCCACATAGTTACCTATGTTGCCGTGTTGTTATTCAATTTGTTGTATTAAGTTTTTTATTGTTAGACCATGGGTTATTTATGACGCATATTTTTTTCTGTTTTCGCATATATAGCTACCACTTTGTTTTAGACTTTATGTAAGTACCTACCTAGTTGTTTTTTTAACTGGAATCATGAATTCAAGAAATGTCAACGTGTTCAAATAATATGTATAATGTGGCGACATTATGATTATGTAGTTAAAATAATATAGAAGAAATACCAAACAGTTGTCAAATCAGAGATTATTTCGCGGCTGGTTATCGCAACTCACCCTTGAGCTGCCCGCCCTTTTTGTAGGACGTTCTGACTAGGATAGGTGTGTTCATGCAATATCCTGCGTGAGTCGTGTTGCAGTGCACAACCACCAGTCCACTACGATGCTAAATATCTATGAAATGCCTAAACTGATGATTGATTGGTCAATTATTACAATTTGAATGTACCTAGACATTAAGGTAATAATCCGTTGTAATAATCCATTTGCAGCAGTTTGCTAAATGTGACCATACTTTGTCTGACACGCATTTAGCGTTCATAACGTGACAGAAGTTTCTTATTTCATTTTATCAATTTGTATAGCTCTTTTTAGGTCAGGCTACTGACTAGTGAAGTAACAGTCAGGCTAAGAATTTGTCGTATTCCATTAAGTTTTATATTGAATGTGATATTTTTTTTTATATTTTTTATTCTATAAAGGATGACGAGGATGTAATTTGTTTAAGATCAATATTTGTAGTATAGTGACCTGTACCAATTTTTATTTTTGGGAGGTGTGGTGGTGAATTTTTGCTACATACATATTACCTTTAGGTATGTTTTGTTAGACCCGGTAATGAAGTACCCGCGTCCACATGATCGCCTCTTAGCGACCGGCCAGTAGCTTAGCTGTACGTCTTCTAGACGTGCCTAGCGTTTGCTAAGACTGAGTAGTGTGTAGCGGTTACATTGTGTTCTAAAATTCTAATTATATTTCTGATAGACAAAACCCGGGCAGGTGCCTACATTATTTACAGATTTACATTATTACAGAAAAGCTAAAAAAATGTTTTTTTTTTTTTTTACAAATTGCATTATATATTAATTTAGAGGTTGTCTACAAACATAAATGGTTATGTACAGCTGTAACGGACTACTTTATATTTATTTTATTGACAATGTTATATTAAGTACCTATGTGCGTATCTGATCGGGTTCCACGTTCCCCGACATGTTGTAATCTGCTGCCAATTTTATATGGAACTTGATATTATTGTGATTACGTGTTTCGATCTTAGTAACTACAATATTGGAAATGTTATTAAATGTAGTAATGTCTTATCTTGCTTTTATTCATTCCCTATTCCTAACTTCTTCATGCATGAAGTAGGTACCAGAAACTGACATTTAATAAAACAAAGTTTCAATTGAGATGTCCATGTATTACATAAGGCTACAGTTATTTTAATATAGATAACATATCATTAGTCGACAGAAAGTTACATTGTTTACTTAACTAAAGGATTACTTAACATTGAAAAATACGCTTATTATCATAGAGCTACACTACGTTTACAATATCGAATGATAAAATATAAATTGAGATACATGTTTGAAATGGTTGATTAATAACAATACCTTGGGTAAATGTTTCGTAAATTCAATGCCAGGATAAAGGCACGCGTCATTCAGTTTGGCAACGCGAGGGCTAGGCGTATACCTAACCTGTGTCGATACGATATAGAATAACTTCTGTTTATCGTTGTAAGCATTGCATTAAAAATAAAATAATTTGCAGTAAATATTAAAAAAAAAAGAAAGTTGTGTTTTTAAAGCAAAAAATAATCGATGTCGATGAAAGAGGAACGTGTTAGATGGGCACTTCGGCCCCGGCCTCGTACTCTCGCAGGAAGTCGTCGATGTTGTCGAGTATGCAGGACTCGAGCGCGTCGAAGCTGACGTAGCGCTCGCGGGTGCCGCGCGGGCGCCGCACGTCGCGCGGCGGCGGCGCGGCGCGGAACTGCTGCAGCAGCGCCGTGAAGCGCCGCAGCGTCGGCATGAAGTGCGCGTCGAAGGGCACGTAGTGCGCGCGCAGCGCCGCCGTGCCGCGCGACCGCAGCGACAGCAGCTCCGCGCGGAACCGCCGCAGCAGCCGCACGAACTGCCGCCGCCGCGCGCCCGCCACGCGCCGCAGCGCCGCCGCGTCGTGCCAGCACGTCTGCTGCGCCGCTCCGTGGCGGTGCAAGCTTTGCGACATTGCCTGCTGATATTGTTGCTGGCTTTGCTGTATGGGTGGCTGCCTTTGCGACATGTACTGCTGCTCGTGTGAAAAAGGATGTAGCGCTTGTGACATAGGATGTTGGCTTTGCGGCCTAGCACACTGTACTTGTTGCATAAAAGGAAGAGATTGTGAGATAGGATCCTGGCCCTGTGAGAAGGCTGGAAGACCTTGTGGAGCCGTATGCTGCCTTTGCGACATGGATGGCTGATAAGGTGGAACAGAATGCTGTCCTTGCGGCATGGGTTGCTGACTTTGAGATACCGAGTGATGCACTTGCGAAAGGGGTATCTGCCCTGATGAGCTAGGATATTGGTTTTGCCGCATGGTTTGCTGCCCTTGCCACAGGGGAACCTGATGTTGAGGGACAGGATGCTGCTCTTGCTGCATGGCTTGACAAGCTTGCTGCATGGCTTGACAACCCTGCTGCATGGATTGACGCCCTTGCGGTAGTGGGAGCTGCCCTTGTGTCATAGGATGCTGTCCTTGCTGCATGGCTTGACAAGCTTGCTGCATGGGTTGACAACCCTGCTGCATGGCTTGACGCCCTTGCGGCTGTGGGAGCTGCCGTTGTGTCATAGGATGCTGTCCTTGCGGCATGGGTTGTGAACCTTGTGTTATGGGTTGCTGACGTCGTGGGATAGGCTGCTGACCTTGTGGCATGAATTGCTGACTTAGTGGGAAATTTTGTTGCCCTCGTGATACGGGATCTTGGCCCTGCCGCTGGCCTTGTGACAATAGTTGTTGGCCTTGTGATAACAAGTGTTGGCCTTCAGCTTGAAGTGTAGGATCCTGACCCCTTGGTACAGCATGTTGAGTTTGAGACTGACTTTGTTGCATAGCCTGCTGATATGAAGGCATGCGCGGTCGGCTGGAATAGTTTTGCATTCGTGGAACTGGTTGTGGTGGCGCGGCTGCTCGATTTTGGGCCGGCACCGGCGGCCTAGACGGGTTTGGCTGGTTCGGACGTATGGGTTGCCGGGGTTGGGGTGTGGACTGCTGAGGAGGCGGAGCAGGCTGAGGCGGATGTTCGGTGTACTGCGGAGGAAGCTCGTCGTATCGCGGTGGGAGGTCAAGTTCTGGGACCCGAACGTGTACAGACGGCGGGTACGACGGTCGTTGTTCGCTAGACGGCGGGGGCTGCATGAGGTAGAAGTCTAACGGCAAATGATGTGGATCGCTTGCTAAAGACCGACTTAAGAAAGAGTGAAGCTCCTCTGGTGTAATTGACGGGAATAATGATTCTGCATCTATCACAGGAATTCCGTCCGTTGCAAATAATTGTGAGTCTAAATACAAAGCGTTTGCGTCTATCAGACAAGCAACCGGCTCCATCCGAATGAGGCGATTCTCTGTCGGTGCGGAGGCGGAGGCGGGGGGTGGCTGCGTGGGCGCGTCTTTACCAGGCGGCTGGCTTGAGGTTGTGGGCTGTTGTCCTGGCGGACGGTCTCCTGACGTTTGTGGCACAGCGGGAGGCGCAGGGGGAGGCGGAGGAGGAGGCGGAGGGGGCGGCGGAGGTGGACGCACAGAAGGAGGCGCAGTGGGACGCGCAGTGGGAGGCGCAGTGGGAAACGCAGTGGGACGCGCAGTGGGAAAAGCAGTGGGAGGCGCAGTGGAAGGCGCAGTGGGAAACGCAGTGGGAGGTGCAATGGAAGGCGCACTGGCAGGATCCAAAGGTATTTGTTGCGGCTGATATGACAAACCATTCATATTCGTCGCCAATAAAGGAGGATCTACAGATGCTGAATCAGGGTCTACTTCCATAACAGGAGCTTCTGTCGGGGGCAATTGACCTTCCATAAGGTCGCTAGGAAAGTCTGCTAGAATTGAGTAATTTTCTGGAGCCCTACATTGTGAGCTTGGCAAAATCGATTGTTGATGCGCCGGTGGCAAATACGAGTGTGGCTCGTCATGAGCGTGTATCTGTTGTCGCTTCAGCATTCGATAGGAGCGAGCGAGCACCCGCAGCTCCCGGTACTGGCGCCGCATCGTGGATACGTGCTGGCGCATCACGTCCGTGCGCGTGTGCGGGTCCAGGGGCTCAGCCGCGTGAGGGGACACGGGAGAATCCAAAGATCTCGACACTGATCTTGAAGATGAGTGTGTCACTGAAAATTCAAACAGACTTGGCGAAATATCCCGATAATTGGGCGGTGGATCCTCTTGAGTGGGCGAAAGCTCCCGCGCTGTATTTGATACATTGGGAAGTGCAGAGATATTAGGCCGCGGCAAGTTGAGATCGGTATTCCTAGCATCGTTATGTGTTGTACGGTTCTGGTTATTAGACATACATTCTTGTTGAGACGAGTTTTGCCGATTAGTCGTAAGTGAAACCCTAGGATGTGTCGAGGAACGCCCCACGTGAGTGGGTGAGAGCCGAGTGGGCAGCGAGGCGATGTCCGCCTGCGACAGGCGCGACGGCCGCACTGCGGGCGTGCGCGGGCGGCGGCTCGGCGCCGAGCACGGCGACGCCAGGCCTCGCGCCGGCGTGCTGGGCCTGCCCGCTGCGGGGTGTTGCGATGTGGACGAATGTCCTCTAGAAGAAGCTTGTTGCGTTGCTGCAATGGGTGTGGGACATTGCGTGGTGGCGGAGTGTGGAGCTGGGGAACCATCTGGGCCGGGTGTAAGCTGTCGAGTTGTTGTAGAACTTGGTGTGCGACGCTGCGTAGATTCAGAACGCCGAGTGAGGGGCGAGGGAGTTGACAGGCGTCGAAGCCTGTGTGCAGATTGCCGACTGGACGAGTGGCTCCGTGTGAGCGAGTGGCTCCGGGTGGGCGAGTGGCTCCGGGTGGGCGAGTGATTCGGGGAGGGCGAGTGGCTCCGGGTGGTCGGGTGGCTCCGGGTGGTCGTGTGGCTCCGGGTGGGCGAGTGACTCCGGGTGGGCGAGTGACTCCGGGTGGGCGAGTGACTCCGGGTGGGCGAGTGACTCCGGGTGGGCGAGTGACTCCGGGTGGGCGAGTGGCTCCGCGTGGGCAGGGGAATATGTGACAGTGAGAGAGTGCGTGTGGGTGAGGAGCTGCGTGTGGATGAGAGAGTGAGTACGGGCGCGGGGCTCCGTGCAGGCGGGGTTACGCTCTGGACGGATGTGGAACTACGTCGGGGCGTAGACTTACGCGTGGATGTGGAGCTGCTTGTGGATGTGGAGCGGCGAGTGGCTGCGGAGCGGCGAGTGGATGTGGAGCGGCGAGTGGATGCGGAGCGGCGAATAGGCGAGCGACTTCTATCGGACGACGTGGAACTCTCGGAGGATGTGGAACTTCGCGTGTTCGGGGGACTCTGCCTGGGTGTGGTGGGACTCAGAGGCGACGCATGCCGCGTGGAGGGAGTGCTGGAGTGCCGCGAAGGCGTTGAATGGATGGTTATCGTTTGATCCTGCGGTTCAGGACTGTGCGGAGACGCGGAGTGACGAGCGGGTGTACTGTGCCGCGTGGTCGGAGGAGTTCCTGTCGGCGTTTGGGGAACAGCGGTTGTCGATGGAGGTGGAGTAGTGAGCTGTGGCGCGGACATGGTGCGTGTGCGCTTAAGGCATGTCTGTAGTCGCTTGAGGTGTCGGCGCCGCAGTAACGACGCGGACAGCAACTGGTACCAGCGCCGGAGCAGGCGGGGCGCGGGGCGACGCCGGCGGGCCGCGGAGCGCGGCGGTGGGGCCCGGGGGCGGGGCCCGGCGCGGGGCCCGGGCGGCCGGCAGGGCCCGCGGGCGAGGCCGCGCTACTGCGCGGGGAGGGGGGTGTTGGCGGCGGCGTTGGGCGCGAACTGTACGTTGAACAGCGCCTGGCACGCCGCCTTCGCCGCAAGCTTACGAGCCTCCTTCTTGTTGGAAGCTGCGATGGGAATATAATAACCATTTTTTACATAATCTTGTAATTTTTGGTATCTCAAGAATTGCTGTTTTTTTTAGTTTTAATGAAGTTGTCACAAGTGCTTCTGGCGGTGTGAGACAAGCAATGAACTGACCTTTGCCGATGTAGGTCCCGTTGTCGACATCGACACCCATGGTGAAGAGCATGTTCTGCGGGCGGTCGCCGTCGGCGGCCAGCTCGCGGTACTCGAGGTGCGGCCGCATGTACGTGAGCAGCATGCAGGGGTGCATGTGCGCCGCGTTCAGCGGCAGCTCCTTCGCCTTCTTGCCGGCCGGCTCCACGCTCTCCGACGTCTGCCGAACAATGTGCCACAACCAACATCAACAACCAGTCCATACCAACTGTAAAGTAAATCGTATGCTGCTGTAGAGACGTACCGAGAGCGCTGACGGCTTGAGCTGCGGCACCTTGTGGCCCTCGTACTCCCACTCGGTGAAGAGCTTGTGCAGCGCGAAGCTGGCGAGCTGGATCATGGGCAGCGCCTCGTCGTCGCACTCGCCCGACGCCGAGCCCGCCTCGCTCGCGTTCAGCGACTGACCTGCACGGGACACTCTAGTACAAGCCGCCCACGGTTGACACACCACATCGTAAGTGTACTTGCTGTTTCCAGCTATTCCCTTGTTTCATTATGAAGTTTATTCCAGCTGGTTAAAAATTCCCTTATATTTCCAGATGTACTGTTTCAACCGAGACAATTACTTTGGGCTGCTTTTCCACGATGATAAAGCCATGTATTCACTGAGAAACAATTGGGTAGTTTCCAGGGTCGAAATAATGAAATAATATTTAGTCCGCTTTTTAGATAATCAAAAAATATTGGATACGTATTTTTTCTTTTTTTAATTAAACATAAAATGACAAAGATAATACGCTTCAAAAATTAGGAGTGGGGGCCTTTTACGTCTCAGTCTCCTGAAAATTGTAGCAACTTGTGACGTCACACTCAACTTTAACACGCTATATCTTAACAAGTTCTGATCCAATTTAAAAAAGAAAAAATACGTATCGCTTAATTTTGGACAATCTACAAGACGGACTAATTATTATTTTTTAGGAAACTACCCTATTGTTTATAAACACTGTTTCAGAAACAATATATACGTGTTTCTGAAACAAATAATTTTGTTTCAGAAACTTATAATTTTGTTTCTGTAGACGATGTGGACGCAATATTTCCGAAACATTGTTGCTGTAAACATCTACGTGATGTTTCAGAATCTGTGTATCTGAAACATTGTTTCCCAGTGAATACGTGGCTTAAACAAATCACATAACAAATAAAACGAAAGTAAAAGACATTATGTAGTTACAAATACATACATACAAGTAGAGAAAGATAATGGGTATAAAGGCACTCACCGCCATCACTGTTGATGACTTTGTTCATCTTCTTGATGATGAGGTCTCGTATGGCCTGCTCGGCCGCCGCGTTGCGCGCCATCAGCTTGTTGTCACCTGCACAACTACTCATGTACACTCGTCCCTTACGAATTTCTACATACATAAAATAATTACTTTTCATGGTAGGTAAACTTACCATATCCTTTGTAGTTATTCCCGTCTATAGTGAGGTCTGCACAGAAGTTGTGCGCATTTGGAGTCTTGTAGTACTGGTTCGTGGCAGACGGCTCCACTTTGAATTGCTGCCAAATAATAAACCTAGTGAGTACTGTTGAAATCTGAGGTATACCTACTACAAGCAAATACATGGCAACAATACTAATTACTACGCGAGTATTTTCAGTTTCTTTTTATATGTTCAGAATAGAGTCGACTTACATTAGCGACCTGTTCGTTGGGCATCATCTCGTTGAGCACCATGAGCGCGTTCTTGGGCGTCAGCAGGCGCCGCAGGTTCTCATTCTGTCGGCGCCGACGCTCCTTGTTGCTCACTTTCTTCACTGTGCAGAATATCGACAATATTGATCAACATATTTCAATGACGATCGTAATCAGCAATGTCAAGCATAGTGCAGTTATTCTGGATTAAGCTGCACCTTCAATACAGACATGGAATTACAAGTAAGGTTGTGTTGGCATAGATAAATGCTTGTTACCTCCAGGCAGCTTGCTCTTCATCCAGTGCGGGCGCACGGGGCCGCTGTCCTCGTTGTCCTTGGCCATCGCTGTGTTGTCGGTGTCCATCTTCACCTCGTCGTTCTTATTCTGCGGCTGAGGCTGATTCTGAGAGGAGTAAACGTTACAGTGCGTACTTACAAATCATTACTGTATCTTGAATACTTCACAAATTGTTGGAAAGAAATGGCTAGATAATTACATTAGTCATCTGGCTGACCTGCACCGGTTGCAGGTTCTGCTGCTGCTGCTGCTTGCGAGGCCCGAATGTCTGCACACACAGTATGAACTTTGTCACAAATACAGATCTTTGTCGAACTACACTCCACAACCCACATTACAATTCAATTAAACCAACTTATAGAACCCAAAGCACTTATGCACCGGTTCCCATCCGCAACACTAATAAAATATGCTGAGGTATATTGGAAACTCTTGGCTCAGGAACTGAGAGGGTGATGAGTGATGACGCATGATGCAGAGTAGGGCCAGTGTTCAGCGCAGAAACATAATGTAGCGTGCGTACTCACTGAGTCTGAGAGCTTATCGTGTGGCACCGGCCGGCCGCCCCCCGCCGCCCGCGCCGCGCCCGCCAGCGGCTGGCGTCATTCAGCCCAGTGGGAGATGCGCTCCACCATTCACTCACACAGACACACGTGCACTCGCCATAAACTAAATACGGGATACACGGGATCGGGATACAGCTTACTGCTGTAGAATAGTTCGTCAATAAGGGAATTTGCGTCGAAAGGAAAATAATGAGGACAATGCAGGGGCAGGTTTTGAGGACAAACATAAAATTGTAGAATATATGGCATTTTCAGGAATAACACATTTTTCCATCATCTCATAGGCAGTGATGGTGGTTCCACATCACCCATCAACATCCATATTCCTATCATGTCTGTCACCCAGTAAAATTGCAACCTCAGTGTATGACCAATTGGAAACCCTATAGCATTATCGCATCAAGGAATTTTTAGTTACAATTTCAGAGGGTTGTCACATGTTAGAAATCCGGAGCAGCTTATGTCTACTTAAGTCTAGAGAATACCGTATGTTCACGAATTGTACTCTTCGTGACCATACTGCTTTCTCAAACCACCGAGCTACCCTCTGAGAGTCTCGCGTCGACATCTCAGGAACATCACACCACAGGCAGGTTAAATAGTAAGTGTGCAAGCCTTGGTATGTCGACGTCCAGCTACTAAACATCGTAAGAGACAGTAAGCAAGTGAGTGCACTGCATCTCATCTCATAGGATGTTCAGAGAAGATGTGCAGGACTTGAGCCCAGTCAGAGGGTAGCTGAAGACTTTATGTGGCCAGTACCAGCGCTTCCGGGGCTCGCCAAACCACTGTGGTAAAAGACATCACAATTTAACATACATTATTTAATAATTAGTTCATTGTTGTTCTTCTTCCTTGTTGCTCCAGTGGTGAAGATAGCAATCAGTGGATTAGTGTAAGTGACTATTGAAGGCTGTAAATGCATGTACAGGCATTACATGCCATGTATTGGAATAAGATTAATATATTATATTGATTTGCTTACCTGGAAATGGTGTAAATATGGTAAAACATTAAAAGCTACTAACATTCTTAATTTATACATTCAGTAGATAGTTTTAATACTGTGCACAATTCTTGTTAGCTTTAATATCATGATTATTTTTGGAGATATCCAATTACAGAGAACTTAGTATTTATTGATGTTTCATATGTATTTTCTGAATTTATAACTTTCAAAATAATATTATTTTAATAAACAGCACATACACACTTTTTAAAGCAAGATCAAAACTAGGCAGTCTTATGTGTGTCTGATTAAATTGTTAATCTAGCAAGGCAGGAGGTTTCACATTTTTCAAAATGTTAGAGCAACACAGATTTTAAATGTAAACTCTTAGAAGTTTGTACGTAGTACACATTGATAGTAAGTTTACCTCAGCTGCAGGTACAAATTGTCCAGGCGTGTTGTACCGCCCCGCGAATCTTGTGTTATCTGTCAACAACAACCAACAATTTAAGAGTAGTTCACATGAAATGCTGACGAGGGGGGTGAATTCTTTGTAAAAAGCCTACTAATTAAATTAACAGATTCTCTGGCTTCTTTAGGGTTCCATACCCAGAGTGTAAAACGGGACCCTATTGTTTCGCTCCTCTGTCCGTCCATCTGTTTGTCACCAGGCTAAAAGAGTTGAAATTTTTACAGAGGATGTATTTCTGTTGCTGCTATAACAACAAATACTGGAAACTGGAATAAAATAAATACAACAAACGTGATTTACTAATTTTATAAATAATGGTACAGAACCCATAGTGCGCAAGTCCGACTCACACTTGGCCAGTTTTTTTTTTAAAGCATAATGAAATGCAAGTAACAGTACAATATCATTGAAAGCCAACATTCACCAAACTGTAGCAATCAGTTATATTAATTAGGTAACTGTTGCATACCAGGTCCATATTGTTTCTGTTTAAAAAAAAATACTCTGTTTAACATGTGCAATGCTAAAACAAAGAATTGAGTATTAACATTACACATATTACACTACACTTATTAGATCTTGGTTTTACTGAATATGCACTTTTTTGTAGGTACTGTTCATTTAGCATACATTGTCTCCAAAATGCTGAAACAGCAAATAATACAATACACAAACAAATTATTTTTAATATTCCATGTTGTATGCGTAACTCCGCCCCTAAGACGACCCACTGACCCGTACTTTTCATATCTACTGCTGATCCAGGTAGCAACAGATAGCAGAGTCCGTCAATCACAGAATAACAACAAACATAAAGTGCAGCCGCGGCGCACGCAACAGCCGGCCCAATCAATACGTCAGTCGATACCGCGCATGACCTATAAGTATCGAATATTCTCCGACTACATAATAACGTTCAATATCTAAATTAATCATTTCAATGATTAGTCAGCTTATACTTTTCGATACGCATGGAGTATCAATGGCAAAACAAAGAGCGCACAAAATGCCATTCTACCTGACGATGCCTGATAAACAAAAACCTAATTCCACACCTACAAATTACAAATTGCTCATATACTACTTACGTTGTTTATTGTAGGACATTTTAGTAACTTGTTGTAACAATTTCTTCGGTATAGAAGCAATTTTTATCACATAAAACAAAACTGATAGGAAAATAACAGACGCAGACCGTGATGCACGCAGACAATGCCTGTCTATAGTGTACTGACTGTCAATGTCAATTAGTCAATTGTCAAACAACAAAACAAATGTCATTAAAATGGCGGCCCTTAAATGTATGACCTAATTTATAAGAATAGAAATATTAAAAAAGGTGGTATTTCTATTATAGCTCGGGTATTATGTTTACAAGCCAGAATAATTGTTACATACGGCAAAATAATGAGGCCCTTACAAGGCAATGAAATGTCCTTTAAGCTCTTAATATATTTTTGTCTGCAACATCAAACAATATTTTGGATAAATCCTTCGCTAACGATTTCAGCAAATGCTTTAATACTTTTAATATGTATTACTATATTTCTTGAATTTATTTTTATATTTAAATTAAGTATTATATAAACCAATAAACCATACATATTTCGATACCCCTTTCTGAACGCAACCTAGCTTATGCTGCTGTGTGCCAGTGCCAGTTCATAACTGTCACTTCAGATAATTTACTCTCAATAAAATTGGTTTCGTTTAATCAGTTATTAGTCAATAACGCTTTAAGAGGAAAACCCTTCAGTGCATAAAGAATTTGAGTGGAAA
The DNA here is from genome assembly GCA_033682625.1 of Helicoverpa zea x Helicoverpa armigera. Classification (NCBI taxonomy): domain Eukaryota; kingdom Metazoa; phylum Arthropoda; class Insecta; order Lepidoptera; family Noctuidae; genus Helicoverpa; species Helicoverpa zea x Helicoverpa armigera. The sequence goes on along the minus strand of JAWIIS010000029.1, from coordinate 12,561,556 downwards.
CTTGGAAAAATGTGTTTTAAGCTATTGCAAATATTACCTTCTCACAGGAAGGAGACATTATGACCAGTAGCAAGTGGTCGTTGTTTATAGTTATTCTTTAGGAAATGTAATCGAATACTCAAATATCACGCAGCAGTCGGCCAATACGGATTGTTTGGATGATTTAGCGACAACAGTGAGCACTCTTTCATTATTTTACGCGGAAAACTTGCACCTTGTATAGTTGTTTTTATAAGTGACACATAAGTGCATCAGTGTAAACATTCTGATAAACTATTGGAAACAAACACCACGCCGTGTGGTTTGAGTACTTGCAGCGTTCACTAGTATATGCTAGACGACAATGTTCAATATTTACATTGAGTGGAATCTGATGTTATTATAAAAGTGGGCTGCCATGTTTACATATCAATATGGAAGAGTAGTCCACTTAAACAATGGCTTATCTCTATATTACAAATTTATAACTTCTCCAGTTATTGCCTCCAGTATACACTATCTCAATAAGTTATTCACATCATCACATCACAGTTATGTGGTATAATACATTTGTAGATCTGTGTGAATCAGTGCCTTATGTTAGCTTATAAAGAATTAGGTGTCACTGCACAGTAAACTTATAATATGATAATGGCAATATGTAAGTGTTACTAACAGTAAGTTGTGTTTCAGTCCCGATGTCATAAGAGAAGATGTCAGCAGTGCACTGTGTAGTGGTGTGGGAGTGGCAGTGCAATGGACAGTGGCTGCCGCACACTCCCGGCGTCACTCGGACACTGGAGCGAGCACATGCCAAGAAACTGACAAGGGTGGTGCTCGCTGACGCTGATCCTGCGCTGAGAGGACATTACGTGAACCTCAGAACACTCACACAGTGCCTAGATACACCAGGTACAATGATATTAATATTATAATCTTTATATTAAACTGTGTGTGTAAGTTGTTAAATGTGATAGTTTGTATGCCACAAATAGCCATAATATGACCTTGGAGGACAACTGAAATTGTTCTGTTAAATAGTGGCCACACCTACATGTTATCCATAATATGGTAATTTATGCATTATGTCAATAGCAGTGCTTAAAAAGGAGAATTTTAATTATTTTGATCAGGTTTCAAGTTTAAATTTCTGGTTAATTATTATTTTATAAAATTAGTATCTTGTTGGTATTAATTTTTAGATACTCGTACTAAATTTAAGTAATAAGTTTTTTTCGCTACTTCTTCTTCCCAGCAAAAACGCATTGGAAAGCTTTTTAGGGGATGTCTTTTATAAATTCAGCCAAGTTTGAATAAACAATTTTTTATTGATTTTGATTGATTGATAAAAACGAAATGAAGCAATATGTGTATGTATTTATTTGATTTGTGCAGAGGGTGGGAGTGCAGAATGTGACGTGCGTCGGTCGTGCTACGGCGTGACGTCGCCCGCCGGCCGCGGCCTGCGCTGGGAGTGGGCGCCCTTCGTGTCGCCGCCGCTCGGGGGAGAGCTCAACTATGAACCCTTGCCTATGGAGGTACCAGTCATACATTCTCCATACTAGATTGAGAGAGAACTTCATGATGTTTCTTTAGTTAGATGCTTATTAGCTTCGTTACATTTCATCATCATCATTATCCTTCAAGCATTTTCACAACTATGTTTTACAAGGAGTGACTGCCCTATCTGACCTCAACCCAGTTACTCGGGCAACCCAATACCCCTTGGTAAGACTTGGTTAGACCTTCATCACTTTTAACCATGAATCATGATTGTTTTTTAAAGTAGTATGATTTTTTGTGCAGGTGCAGTGCCTGCTGGAGGAGGCGCGGGCGCGGGGCGCGGAGTCGGCGGCGTTCGAGGGCTGGGTGGCGTCGCTGCCGCGCATGACGGCGCGCGGGCCCGGCCTCGCGCTGCTGCGCCGCGCCGCCACGCAGCCCTACCCGCGGGCGAGGCTGCCGCCGCCGCACCCGCCGCCGCCGCCTGAACGACAGCCTCTTGAAGGTACTATACCCACAATCATACCAACAGCAGGATTAACCTTCGTGTCAGTTTTAGTAAATAAACTATTCCAGTACCTGACTGACCAAGAAAATAGACCTTATATATTTGTCAATTCTCATAAAAAATTATATTAAATAAATATTTTTTGAAAGAAAAGAAAGATTGAAAAATAAGTTTAATTGCGAGCTTGAAAGACGTATAAACACTTTAACAATATAAACATAAAAGATAGAAAAATAAAAATTGAAAGTGAAAATATGCATCTCAAAACGCACAATACAGCCCACGCTCAGCATAATCCTGCGTGGAAATCCGAGACATTTGTTTACTATAATAATATATTTAGGTACAAATGCATAAACTACACACACTACATATCAGCTGTTGTTCCAGGTCGTCGCCCCCACATTCCCCAGCAGCACACGGGGTCCAGCGTGCACTCCGTACAGTCCGTGCAGTCGAGCCACTCCGCGCATTCGGCACACTCGGCGCAGTCGAGCCAGTCCGCCGGCCCGGCGCCCGCCAGCACCACCATGCCGCGGCAGGGCGCCCGCAGCGCCTCACCACGCGATCGGAAGCCTGGCCTCGCTAGACAGATATTGCATAACTTGAATATATTTGGTGAGTACTGGTTTTCCACATCACACTAGTATTTTAAACGTCAAAGTTAGCATTACAACTGAATGGATTGTGATAAAATTGAGCATAAGAAGAATATATAAAAGACTACTTTTTATCCGGGTGCAGGGAGAAGTTCTGTTTTTGTTGCCTGGGTAACTGGGTTGAGGAGGTAAAATAGGGCAGTTGCTCCTTGTAAAACTCTGGTACTCGGCTGCATCCAGTTAGACTAGAAGCTAATCCCAATATCAACATAGTTGGAAAAAGGCTCAGAAGATGATGGGGAAAAGTTCTGTTGGTGATTGTATTATTTAACAATGATGATGATGTCCTCCTAGCCGATTATCGGCTACGGCGGCTGTTCTCATGTTAGGAGATTAGCCAACTACGCAGGACATATTATAGTGCACGAGCATTTGCGCAGACACAGGTGCACTCACTATTCCTTCAATCTCATAGCCCGATGGGACGGTAATCCGACACGACCGGAGAGAGATCAGGCGCAGGACCGACATTTACGTGCTCTCCGATGCACGGGTGTATCAATCACCAACTTCCAGGCTCCGGGCTGCTTTGTGAAAGTCTTCTAAAACCCACAAAGCGATTTCGGCCCGACTCGGGAATCGAACCCGAGACCTCGTGCTCAGCAGCCGCACTTGCGACAGCTAGACCAATGAGGCAGTCAAAATCAAGTCAAGTATTTGACAATATCGTATGTTTGATCCAGGTCACAACAACAAGCAGTCCCCGCCAGCGGCCAGCAGCACACACAGCGAGGAGCTGTCGGAGGAGCAGCGCCACACCGACACCGAGTGCAGCAGCACGCGCTCCGGCCGCCGACACAGCGTCGACACCGTGTCCACGTACCTCAGTCACGAGAGCAAGGAGAGCTTGCAGGTTAGAAGCGTTTGTTATTTTGACGGCTTCAAATAGTTTTTTTTTTCAATATCAATTACAAAAATATCTTTTCATCCCACCATCTCGGAAAGAGTAGTTTTACCCTTTGATATCTGAGCGCAAAAGCCGTTTTTATCCTCTAGAGCGGCAAAGTGATTTGAATTTAGAACATCGTGTGCAATACTCCATTTGTGACAATCTTGATAAGACTTTTCAAACAAATACATATTAAACAAATAAAATACTGCTTAAAATAATTAATTAATTAATTAAGTAATTTTTATTATTGTTTTTACGTAGATTTTTAACCTCGTTTCATTTTTAAACTGACTTTTCAAATAAATGAACTTTAATAGGTACCTACTTCTTTTTAATTGATACTCATATGTGCGCGCCATTTTGTTTTTTGAGTTTAGAAAGGAGAACATTCATTTCGTACCCAAAACTGAAAGTGCCGGCCAGCAGAAAAAAATAGTCGATTCTTGTAGAGAATAATGCCCTGAAGATTTTTTACGATTACAAGAATTGTCTACAATTAACCCCCAGGCTGCTATTTGACTTTGAAAATACCTACCAAAAAATTCCACAATGTTTGGAGCATTACATTACAGCCCCAAACTGGAGAAGCCAGCCGTTGCCTTCAAACGACTCCTATTCGACCTGGGAAGTCATCAAATGACCCCCCTCTCGCCATGAGAAAGTCAGACTTTTACTGACTAAAACCCATCATGGGGAAACCAGGGCCGCGATAATCCTTTCGAAGAATCCCGCAGCCCCGATAGGCCTTGTCCCCTCAAAAATATCGTACTATTCTTGTCGAGGATGCTCTGAAGATTTTTTATATTATAAGGAACGTCTTCGGTTAACCCTCAGACTGCTATTGGAGTTTATCGTGAATAAAAATCTAGGTATACTTGAATGTTACGGCAAATAACGTCCACAGTATTTTTTTAACTAATCGAACGTCTAGTAACTCTTTCGAATAATCCCGCAGCCCCGGCAGGTTTTGGTCACCTGGGGTTTGCTGACACTCTCTTGTCTCCAAGAGAGAGACGGAGGGACGATGAGCCACTCGAAATTCTATAGGGCCGAGGGGGAATGGGATGCCTTCGTCTCCTTCTGAGAAGCATGCCAGAGAAGGAGGCGGTGGAATAACTGAGAGTTTGCGCCTCTCATCCCAGCCGCTGAGGTGGACGTAGAAGACACCACGCGCGTCGGGTGTCGAGAAGACTCCCGCCACCGTAGACGTCGGTCTGTCGGCGGTGAGTTTAGAGAGGCTCATCGTCCCTTCGCCGCCTTGGAGACTACAGGCCCGTGTTGGCGGCGAGCGTTGACCCAAGCCCTCCTCAGACAGTCAGCAAACCCCACCTGCCGGGGCTGCGAGATTGTGCGAAAGAGTTACCGCGGCCCCGGTACAATATCAGAAGGAACATGATGGGTTTAAATCAGTAAGTCTCCTCGGTGTAGCAGGAGGGGGGGAGGGGTATATGGTAGACGTTCAATTAGTTAAAAAAATACTTTGGATGTTATTTGCTGTAACATTCAAGTATAGATTTTTATTCACGATAAACTCAAATAGCAGTCTGAGGGTTAACCGAAGACGTTCCTTATAATAGTAAAAAATCTTCAGGGCATCCTCGACAAGAATAGTACGATATTTTTGCGGGGACCAGGCCTATCGAGGCTGCGGGATTGTTCGAAAGAATTACCGCGGCCCTGGTTTCCCCATGATGCGTTTTAGTCAGTAAGAGTCTGGACTTCCCCATAGCGAGAGGGGAGTCATTTGATGACTTCCCAGGTTAGGCAGGAGTTGTTTGAAGGCAGCGGCTGGCTTCTCCAGTTTGGGGCCGTAATATGATGATACAAACATTGTGGGATTTTTTGGAATTTTCAAAGTCAAATAGCATCCTAAGGGTAATTGGTTAATTTCACCCATTTCTCGATCTCGGATTACGATAAAATTTTGCACACGCTCGAAGTTCTGATGAAAATACATGAAAAAACATCATTGTAAATCCAATATGACGGCCTCCTCAAAATGGCGGACTGGCTGGAAATCCACCCACATGATATGGGTATCAAATGAAAGAGTTTAATATCAAGAATACAAAAAACATAAAATAAAAATAAAATAATAATTCAAAAAATGTCCGAATTATTATGTAGTCTGAGGGTTAACCGAAGACGTTCCTTATAATAGTAAAAAATCTTCAGGGCATCCTCGACAAGAATAGTACGATATTTTTGCGGGGACCAGGCCTATCGAGGCTGCGGGATTGTTCGAAAGAATTACCGCGGCCCTGGTTTCCCCATGATGCGTTTTAGTCAGTAAGAGTCTGGACTTCCCCATAGGGGAGGGGAGTCATTTAATGACTTCCCAGGTTAGGCAGGAGTTGTTTGAAGGCAGCGGCTGGCTTCTCCAGTTTGGGGCCGTAATATGATGATACAAACATTGTGGGATTTTTTGGAATTTTCAAAGTCAAATAGCATCCTAAGGGTTAATTGTAGACAATTCTTGTAATAGTAAAAAATCTTCAGGGCATTATCCTCTACAAGAATCTACATTTTTTTTCTTCTGGTCGGCACTTTCATTTTTGGGTACAAAATGTTCGAGACTTGAATGATCTCCTTTCCTCGATGAGGTGGGATGAAAAGTTACGTGTTGCACTCGAGTGCAAAGATTTTTCACCTTGTGCTATTTTGATTCCCTCGCTATCGCTCAGGATTCTAATGATTGAAACACTCGCTACGCTCGTGTTTCAATTTTAGAATCCTTCGCTTGCTCGGTCATCAAAATTGAGCCCGCGGTTAAAAAGCGACTTTGCACTCTTGTATAACAAATAACTATTAGTATATTACGTTCCAAATAAATTTGTCTTGATGTCTGTAATTCTTATTCTTTATTGCACACTTAACAACAAATATATAAAAATAATACAGACAGTAATCTTCAGTGTCTGTAATCTTCCCTTAAAAAAAACAATTCTAGTTCTTAGCTATCGTAATAGTATAAGTTCTGTAAAGATTGTTTAAGGTGTTTTTAAATAAATAAAATTCTGACTAAGGTAATTTTTTATGTTTTGGATGTTTTTTTTCAAGATAAAGGATAGATATTTCAGAAACTGAGGTTTCTTAATTAATTATTAAATAAAATGAGTAATGTAAAGACAATAGTATGTGTATGTACAGCAAGCGTCAGTAGGTGAGCTGCTGAACTGCAGCGGCAGCAGCGATGACGTGTTCGAGCCCGCGCCGCCGCCAGACCTGCCTGCCAACGACGGCACCATCGTCGGTCAGTACATGTCGCTTATACCAGCTGACTTATCTAATCATGTGTCTGAGTTTAATGATTGTGTATTGTATGTGAACATTTATCGAGGACGATATCTGCAAAAAGCAAACATTCAAATAGTATGAACTGCACTATTTACGTCCGGATACCGCTTCAATATTTACTAAGATATTGCTATATCCCAGCTGCCTGCGTCTTCAGTGAGCGAGCGAACAGTGCGGTCATAACGTAGGAACTTATGTTGTGTGCAGGCGTGGACGATGACGCGGCGGCGGTGTGCGTGTGGGTGCGCGCGGCGCCGTGCCCGCAGTGGGGCGCGCTGTGCCCCGCCTGCATGGCGCCGCTCGACGCCTGCGCCGCGCCCGCTGTAGCACTCGCGCACTGCCAGCACCTGCTGCACCTGCACTGCCTCAACGCGCAGCTGGAGCGCCAGCGCGCCGCCGCCGTGCCGCTGCACATCGAGTGCCTCGTGTGCGGCCGCAGCTACGGCCGCGCCGCCCCGCCCCCGGCCCCGGCGCAGCCGCGCGGCAGCATGGCCTGGGCGCTGCAGCCCGCCGCGCTGCCGCAGCATCCACACACCACCTCCTCCATACTCGTCACATACAAGTCAGTCTCTGTCTAAAATTTTCCTGTGCAATTACTTTTTAACACACGTATAATAGCTTCACTTGTAACTATATATCAGCTAGGTAGCAAGCATTCCTTAAGGGAGCTTTTCAAAGAAATAGGTATCCTTACTGTGGCATCTCAATTCATCCTTGCCAACATACTATATATTAGACAGAATATTCATCTGTACACTAAGAAAAGTGATGTCCACAGTATCAACACTAGGAACAAACATAAACTGTGCGTACCCATTCACAGGCTTCACAAGGTGCATGGAACATTTAAGGGGCTAGGTATACGATTTTATAATAAACTTCCTCAGTCGTTATTAGAATTGCCATTTGATAAATTTAAAGTCCAAGTCAAATCTATTCTGTCGAAGAAAGCCTACTATACTGTTAATGATTACTTAAACGATAAGAGTAGTTGGTCCTCATGTTAAACACCGGACAGCTTCAAGAGTTATCATTGATAGTTGATGTGATTTATTTTAATTTTATACGTGACATTTTCCATTTTTGTATGTATTCTGACTGATTACCACCATCGTACTGTTTTCACGATGGGTTGTTTCGCAATTTTGTAAATGGTTTACTAGCGACTGTGAATCTATTAGTATTAACTGTTTTCTTGTTATGTGGTTGCAAGTCGTCATGCTCCCTTAGACGGTATTGCTTGCGGTAGCGTCGGTGGTCGGGTTGCCTCCCTCCCTCAAAAATGTGCGAGGGGGGCGATGGCTGATCCTCGCGTTATGCTCGTGAACGGGTGCTGCTTGTGGTACCAGGTCGTCTTGCTGACTACATATTTCTTGACCCGTAATATAATGTGTATGACTTTTGATTTGAACAGTAGTCCTAGTTCACCGTTTTCATTGTTTATGTTGTAAATTTGTTTAATTTTTTTTTTTTTTTTTAAATATATAAAAACACGTCGTGTTTCACAAATTTATAATAATATTTTATACAAATTTATGTGTATAATTTTGAGTGATATTTTTATTTATTTTTTTGTATACGGTTCTTCAAACCATACAGACAGAATTGTGTTGCTGGGGAGTTTGTTCCACCACTTCTTCTTCCCAGCAAAAACACATAGGAAGTGGTGAAGGGCGGGCGTTTTGGGGGCTGTCTTTTGTAGATTTGACGTTCAAAAAGTGCTGATTTTCAGCCTACTTTGAATAAATGACTTTTGATTTTTGATTTTTTTGATTTTTTCTACTTAGGTATGTAAGAAAATTTTGGAATCTTAATTTCACCCATTTCTCGATCTCGGATTACGATAAAATTTTGCACACGCTCGAAGTTCTGATGAAAATACATGAAAAAACATCATTGTAAATCCAATATGACGGCCTCCTCAAAATGGCGGACTGGCTGGAAATCCACCCACATGATATGGGTATCAAATGAAAGAGTTTAATATCAAGAATACAAAAAACATAAAATAAAAATAAAATAATAATTCAAAAAATGTCCGAATTATTATGTAATTTTTGAAAAGCGTATTTTATAATTTTATAAACTATTATTGTTACAACTATATTTTGCTACGAAAACTAATTTGCACGTTTAAAACTGTGGTGTCAACAGCTTCCAGTCAGGCCGACAGGGTCCGCAGCATCCAGAGCCGGGTGCTCCATACTACGCGGTGGGCTTCCCGCGACACTCGCTGCTACCCGACACGCAGCTCGGTCGACAGGTACGTACTGCACCACACTCCCCCCCTGATACAGTAGGAGTCTGTAGATTGTAGGTACATACGTCGTGTTCCCCGCAGGTGCTGTCGGCCCTGCGCGCGGCGTGGGAGCGCGGGCTGCTGTTCGCGCTGAGCACGTCGCAGACCACGGGGCGCGAGCACGTGGTGACGTGGCGCGTGCCGCCGCCGCCCTCCGCGCCGCAGCACTACGCGCCGCCCGCGCACCCCGAGCGCCTGCTGCGCCACTCGCTCGCCCGACTCACGGCGCTACTGCCGCACCAGGACTGAGCCGCCCCAACCTCCGGCCCCCAGCACTACGTGCCACCCTCCCACCCTGATCGAAGCCTCATAAGCCTATGTAAGTCCTCTTGCTAACAATACAAAACGTAGTACAGCGTGACAAGCTCTTTAGAGACACTCCTCGTCCACGCGGGGAACGGCACGTAGGCAGCGGTGGTGATTCCAGGGATGAGCGTTACTGGGTCATCTGACAGAACTGTCAGTGATGGGTCATCACCATGCACCCGATTGTATTCTTTCATTTCAAATTAAATTCCCCGGTAGTAGGACAGAAAGAAATATTGTTATGTGTGAAGCGTGAAGCCATTTTATATTGAATGTATTGTGTTAACCATATTTAGCAAATTCAATAAGTAAATGAGTACAGTTCTGAGGTCGTAGAGAATGTGAATATTTTCCATATTTTTATAATATTTTTGTCAACGTCACATTTTAAATACTTTTATGAAGGAATTGGGAACAAACCTTTGCAACGTCGCTACAAGACGTCCCATTTGCGTTCGCTTGAATGCATATGAACATAAATACTCCCTAACGAACGAACGAACAGAATTGACTGAATACGGAATTGATATACGTAAAGACATTATTTTTATAAGCTTATCATAAAAACTAATATTTACATCATCGACCCACAGTGGGTTACTATTATTCAAATGCTACAAACATTTGAAATCGACTTGAATAAAGAGCCATGACAACGATCACTAGTATATTAGATAGCTGTATTGTTATAGTTATGACATAGTTATATTTATATACACATATAATATTTTACCTATTTTGTGGGTAAGTTATATCTCAGACAATCTGTCTTCCAGATAATGTAATGTGTCTTCCTATTTATGTATTAATCCTAAGAGACTGATATATATTATATCTCTTTGTTATACAAGTATTATATTAGGTTTAATCATGTTCATACATAAGACACTGCATTTATTGAAATTTATATATCACAATATTGTTGTTTAATGTTTGCCCATTGCCTAAGAACATACGCCACCGTATTAGGCCTTGTAATAATAAGCTTTTAGTTAGTTATTCTAATGTAGTTTAAGTTTTGGTCAATTCTAGAATGATACTCAAAAGTGCATCTTAATACTGTATATTAAAGCATATATTGGAATGCTCTTGAAGGAGTTTTAAATAAAGAGTATTGAGTATTGTTTTAGAACGTAGACATGAAAGTCTTGCCAGTTAGATGGATATTAGTTATTGCCACACGTGTGAAGATGGCGCTAGTATCGCTCGGCCCATTTAGGCCATGTGTACAATGTGAATGCAGAATATTCTCATTATGTACAATATGTACATTATCAAACATAGTTATATAAAGACTGAGTAACCATGTCATCATAACTATTTGATTATTCTGGAAGCCGACGCCAACATAGTTGGGAAAAGGCTTGGAGGATGATGATATTCGGGACGACACACATGATATGGTATTCTAATTTCAATATTGATGTATGTATGAAGTCAGAAATAAGCAGGCTAGCGCCATCTAGGATCACGACGCTCAATCTCCACTGTGCCTTAGTAGATTAGATCTAAGAATTCCATAGTTTTTAGATAACTGCTTTAGGAATATTTAGTAGATTGTTCGAATGCCGCATATTACCTTTCCAAACTGAATTAAGTATTTTGTTATTATTGGCAACTATTTTTAAACTTTTGATTATTTGTGTATAAGTAATAAGTTAATGTGCATTTAAATGTTATTCTAAAATAACATAGTAGTTGTTGAGTTGATAAGTTTTCCAATGTAAACGTAATAGTTTTACGTCAATTTACTCGAATATTGTCTATAGTGTAGTACATAATTATAAATATTAATTAATGTAATATGTCTTCCGATGTAACATTCTTCCAATAAGCTTTACTATTATAGTTAGTTGTAGACATCCAGCTATTATTTACAAATATTATGTTTAGATAGAATGCTTTATGCCAGTTAATAAGGCTTGTAATTGTAAAATCAATATAACATTATAATTTATGTTTGACCAGGTATTTACACAAAATGTTTTATTTGAAAATACACAAAATATTATAAAACTAGCCGTTTTCCAGCGGTTTCACCCGCGACTCGTGGGAACTACTGTTACTCGGGAAGAGTGTAGTGACCAACAGTGAAATATTTTTTAAAACTAGTTTTGGAGCCTTTTTACTATATTAGTATAGATTAAAAAGACAGTAATACATTCCTTACAAATGCTCGGAACTATAAAGTTCGTTTAATTAATTCCTAGTAAAAATAGTTGTTTCTCATATTTTCGAACAAATAATGCCATTGTAATTATCTTTTATATAATTGGTTGCTTCGATGCAATATCGTTGAGTAAATACTGGTTGTCTGTGAGCTGAGGCTGCGCCCGCGCCGCCCGACCCGTCTGCTTGCCAAAGTTCAACACTCGCGCAATCTACGCGGTTACGTGTTGTTTACATTGATAGCGAGAGATATTACACTGTTTATTTTTAAATATACTTATTTATAAACAAATCTTGCATTTTTTTCATGTTTGGGTATTCCCCAAATATAACCCAGGTTAGAGAAAAATTACCTAAATAAAATTGCTTTCAATTTTTCCAATCGAATCTATCGGTCTGCCGAAAGCTTTACTTTGTTTTAATCTTACCTTAAAATATTTCTTTGTTAGTAGAAAATAAATATTGATCGAGCACGGAATGTGCAATGGTAATATTTTTTTCGTCGTTTCATAGTGACTAGTGAAGTGACTGATTGTTGCAATAAGTGTGACGTCATTGTCTGAAGTCTGAAGAGAATGCAAGGGAAAACCTTCTACTTACACAATTGAAAATATTTGCAGTCATCGGGTAAGGCTGGGTTTCAGTGGGAAATAAGAGCACCAAAAAGGTATACAAAAGAAAATGTATTGTTGACATCCAGTAATCGCTTAGAGGCATGAACAGTGGCAACACGTAAATTGTAAGGGCTAGCCTAGACGCTGGCTGTTGATTCTCGAGGACGAGAAAATATAGAGAGTAATTCTACGGGTCTACGCGGGTATTTTTGATCCCCTCGGTAACAGCCCAGGATCCTCCCAGGATGATATGAAGCTTTCCTGTTTAGTAATTGAGATCATGTGACTAAGCCTTATTTAACATTACATAATGTTTACCAACTGTCAGAATATATTTACATATCTGGAACGAACTTGAAACCCGAACAATGGAGGTTTCTTCTCAAACAGTAGCACTCATTAATCTTCCCGCAAATACAAATAATTTGCGCTATGATACCAAACCGATAATATCTATTTATTTGCCCAGGAAACATTATAACCGCTCTTATGACAAACGGAGTAAGGTGCATTTTTAATTTAGTGCATCCTTTCATCATTTGCAAATGTTATCGAAGAACAAAAAGGAGCAGTTATTATTAGATAATGTTGGACTATATAACGTGCACATTGGTGACTTCATTCAGAGCAAAAGGCACAACAAGATGGTGGGTCAGGCTAGTAGACAGTTCTCGTTAGAACAGATCCTGAATGAGAAGCAAGTGCAGCACGTGGTACGGCAGTGCGTGGGAGCGGACACGTGGCGGCTGCACGCGTGTCACGTCAGAGCCGCCACCGACGGGCTCGCCGGCTTCCTCGGAGACCACCTCCGCGCCACCCTGCAGGTGGCAGTGGACGGACAGCTCAAGGACATACACCTCTTCATCAAGTGCATCCCCATGAACAATCGCCCGAAGGCGGAGTTCATCGACTCAAATAACTACTTCAAGAGAGAACAGTACATGTTTCAGTTGCTGGAAGAGATTCGAGATGAAAAAGGTACGTGATTTTTTACAATATGAATCTTTATATGATAGACTCATAAGTTTTAATACATTTTTGAAGAAATTATGGGCGTAAAATAATAGAATTTCTCTCTTGTTAAGATCGTATCAAGATGATTATTTTTCTTAGGAATTTTAGAAATGTAAAACAACAAACAAAACATCGCATAAAACACATAAACATTTAAATTACCCCTAATTTCTTTTTTATCTTTGGAACGATAATATCTGTTTAAGCATAACTTTTAGTAGCCACCAACTGACATATCTACTACAGGTAAACAATGATGAAAGCAAAACTCAAACAAATGCACTGATACGAAATTCTTGGCTTCAGATCCCTACCCGTGGTGTCCGCGAGCCTACATCTACACGGACTCGATAATCGTGATGCCTGACCTGGCGGTAGAGGGCTACACCACCCGCCATTACTTGGAGACCCTGGACCTCCCGCACATGATGCTGGGCACCGCCACCCTCGCGCGCTTCCACGCTGCATTCACCAACTACGAGACCCGGCAGAGTATCATCAATAACCGCCCTTACAACAGCAATGAAGTTCTTGGCAACCTGCTGGTCGAACCTGCCTTCTGTGATTCTCCCTTCATGAAAACCTGCGCTAAATTGACTGCCGACTTCCTCAAGGTTTTCTCTACCAAGTCATATAGAAACTTACCTAACTTGGAGGAAAAGATAGCAAAGCAGTATTTAGTAGCCTGTGAAGGTGTTAAAGAATGGAAGGGGACCCTCAACGTGCTGATCCACAAGGACTTGTGGGTGAACAACATGATGTTCAAGTACGAGGACAACGTGCCCACCAACGCCATCATCTTGGACTTCCAGCTGCTGCGGTACGCGCCGCCCGCCTTCGATCTCATGACATTCGTGTACTTGACCACATCGAGGAGCTTCAGAGAAAAACATGAGAAACAAATCTATGATCACTACTTCTCGGTGTTTTGTGACAATTTAGACGATTACTCTAAACAGAGGATGAAAGATTTGGGATACGACAGGGATAGTTTCTTGTGGTGGTGTGAGCGAGCTCGCATGTTCGGGGTGGTGGAGCCGGCTGCCATCAACCCGTTCATCCTGATGGACCCGAAGACCGCGCAGAAGACGTTCGACGACCCGGAGACGTACCACCGGGTGGTGAACGAGGACCGCTCGGAGCCCGTGCTGCAGTACGCCACCTCCTGCAGCGCCTACCGCGACCGACTGCTCGAGGTGTTCGAGGAGTTCGTCGAGAGGTACATACTCAGCCAACTGTGATTAATCTGTGATACCGATGATATGATTAATAAATAATTATCTTTTTATTACTATACGTATATGGCGTGGTTTTAAAATAAGTATTTTAATGTTATTCTTTGTTGTTGACTCATGTATAGGTAATCATTGCTTGTCTAAAAATAAAAAACCTTGTTTACTCGACGTTTCTATAACCAATGTCATCTAAAGGATTTATCCACCTAAATAAGATAGGTACCTATTAGTTAAACCACGATTTAAAAGCTTGGATCAAAAACAAATGAAGCTGGCTGTGGCTAATCTCCCACATTGAGGAGGAGGTGACGAAGTGTCCAGGAGTGTGGTGACTGTGGCGAGTGGCGGCGGGTGATGCAAGGAGGCGCCATATGGCCGCGTCCATGTGTGCGCCCAGTATGGACAAGCCGGCCGGCTGGTTAGGGCTGACTCCTCATACAACTAATATTTTATGAAAATGTTCTCGTTTTGGTCTATTTAAATAAGAACCTAGAGTTTGACTATATTGGACATCAAAATAATCACAAACTACTTATAAAGGTACTTGGATCATTTTACTAGAGTTTTTGCACCATAGCTTATAGTGAAGAGCTTTTTGACAGACAGTACCTCTACATTAATATATTGCGCTTCCATCATAGCCACCGGGTGCACAGTCTATCATACATCATCTCCCGAAGATGCTATGAACTTTTCTCGTTATAATGCTCTTCAGAGGTTTCATAATCTCTGCTAGCTAATCGTGCTTGTAGCAGCCCTGCATATGACACAGTTAGCGCTCACTATATGGACATGTCACGGTGCTCGCCTCTCCTTATCGAGAGTGAAAAATAGCCTGGTTACGGCTAATGCAGTTTATTTGCGATCAATACGCCGAATCTTATGTAACACTATGTACTTATAACTATGAGAATACTCACTGAGAAATCATGTTCATTGCATAGAGTTATATCGGCTACGGACAAAGCTATGCTTCATACAGCAAGGTATATTGATAAATGACACATAAATGACACGCTTTACAGACAAACTTGAAGAGCTTTTCAAAATGATGGAATGATGTGGCCTATTGCCTAATGCCTACGTACCACTTATTGAGAACGTTATGCCTTTAGAGCAGAGGCCTCCCTCACTAATAATAATAAATAAGGGACTTATTAATTACTCCGTAATGTAATGTACTTAAATTACAAAGGGAGGCCTCTTGTGTCATTCAAACTACGTGTAAGACAGTAGGACTTCGGTATTGTCCGTCAGTGTAAGGAGTCAGCAGGCTTGAAGGGCAGCCGGTGCAGCCGCCCAGCGTGACGCACGGAGCCCTAACAATGAGTGCATTGTGTCATGTGCACGCAGACCTGACGGCTCACTTTATTTGCAGCAAGTAAACATTTATTCTGAAGATGTTTACATTAAAGGGTTGCATAAAGTGATGCAACAATATTTCGCCTATTTTGTCCGAAGATGTTCAGTATGAATTCGCTTGTTTCCAGGACCTTTAAGAAATCAGTAATGCTACTAAAGTAAGATAGAATTTATTGTATATCCTGGCAGAGTCGCCATGTAAGGACGGGAGTAGCTTGTTAAAGGAAAGATGTTTATTGTTCGATAATACGTTTAATACTGCCCTATAATTATTGAGTACATTAATTATATTAGACTTACCACTACATCACAACAGACCACCAGGGCTGATATGTATTATGCACTAACTACAGCCATTTCAGGAAATATGACCAATTAGCCTTTAGCTGCTTATGCTTATATTATTACGACAAGACTTTCATTATAATAAATGATCGATAAATCGTGCAAAAAAGTTAATAATTCTCGTTATTAAACAGTTAATTAGCAGCCAAAAGCCCGTGATTGTTGTAAGGTCAGACCCGCGGTTGCATCAGACCGTAAATCTGTCGTCTGCGATACGCATCGCCACGGTCCTGTGGCATTCGCATGATTCAGATATATGGCAGGGCTGCGATGTTAAGGAATTAATTGGCAACTTCTTCTTTCAGTTTAGATAAATAAGTATAAGAAAAAATACCTTAGAATCAATAGGTTGAAATCGATGTCAAATGTTGTGTCTTCAATTAGATACTCAAATAGATCCTGTGGTGCCTTAGCTCAACTCAGCAGTTCAAGCAAAAGCTTACAGTTCACAGCTCAAAATGATTTATGTATTCGCATTAAATGATGTTTGAATTGACTTAGTAATTAAGACACGTATTTACCTACCTTTTCTTATCTTCTAATGTATTGTCATTAGCTTTCATCATAATGTCTGATAAGTTTTGTTTCCCACGTTAGTGCGTGTCGCAGCCCTGCCATTCACCCCCGGGAGTGGGACAAGGGCGGCGTGTCTCCCAATACGGCGCGTCAATGTCTCTCCTCTCGATTTCATGAGCTAATATGCTTTATAGCGATATGTTGTCACTCACACTCGATGTGTGCTTATTTCCACAGACATAAAGCTGTATAAACTATATCTTTGATTCTAGCAAGTGAAATAACGTACATACAAACTTAGAAAAGCTGCATTGGTAGGAATCGAACCCGCGCCCTCATACTTGAGAGGTTGGTTCTTTGCCCACTAGGCCACCACGACTTTGTACAATTTACAATACATTGTATTAAATAAATAAATAACATTTAAGCAGTAGCTAGCTCCGTGATAAAATTCCTTTACTTACCACTAACTTGAAAAGCATTCAACAAATGACTATACTTTTATAAATACTTACTTACTCAACAATTTAGTTTTTGCACACAAGACATGCGCGTGCGCAGTAGCGACTAGTGAGACATTTGCCGTATATGGGTCACTTTTAGTTTCGTTGAGGTCTAACAGGAAAAATGTCAGTTTTGCTAGAAATGCGAGCTTGTCACGTTACACGCCTTGAACTCAATACTGTTAATAGTAAGATAGTAATGGTAAATGGGTCATGAGCTGGCTCTAATAAGTGATTGACGGGCTATGAGAACTCGGCGAGTTTGTGGAATTCAGTCTGAGATGTCACCTGTCAGTATAATAGCTAATTGTGTACTATACAAGGGCCGCTAGTTATTTCGAAAAGCTCTTAATGGTTAAGTATGCCTTTTCCAAGTGTGCGAGCTGATCTACCTTAGTAGGCACTGATAAATATAGTCTATGTTATTCGAGGATAGTATTTCTCTTATGTACTCGTACTATGTAATGTACTCTGCCTATATACACTTGTACGCCCTTATATATTATCTTCTGTAGGTACCTACATACTCCCATGTTCATCCCTTAAAGATAGGAATTTCCAATGAAATTGTAGAGGCTTTAGAAGTACAGCTTGAAAATCATTATGTTTACTAGGTATAAGTTGCTATTGACCTCAATCAGTTATTGGTGGCATTGTATTTTCAGACTTCTCAGTAATAGTCGCATCATGTTAATATTTAGTCTGTATAATTTAGTCATTGCGGTTTGTATTCAGCGAGCTGTTGCAGTACATGGCCATTTTCGTGCTTAACGCACACTTATTTATATCTCAATGCTATGCTGACTTCCAGCCTTATGACTGTCTGTTTGGCGCCATGTCCGATAACTTTTCATATGACTCTTGACACATTTTCATGAATGCATGAGGGCTAATATAATATTTCTCCTTGGAAAGGCTGATATTATGGGACTCTGTATAATTTGCTTTTACACATCACTCTCACCAAGGATTTGCTTAAATATTCTCCTCAAGCATCACCTTTTTGCTGCTTGAAAACCTTGAAGCAAAGAGAGTCTAGTCTAGTTTACAAACGCCCTAACTTTTCAAATTAAAACACTAATATTTACAGCTTTTCACTTTCATCAACCATGAGACTCGATCAAGCTTTTGTATTTCGTGTGAATGCTTAATAATTTTTACAAATGAAGCTAGAAAGAAACAAATATAACAAATTAGATTCCGGAGAAATTGTACATGTTAATACAATCGTTTCTCGGAAATCAGTAGATAAGCTGCAATCAAGAGCGGAGGATGAATGATTTTTGTGCGCATCATTTGTCAAGCGCTCGTGAGCGAATCAAGCGCACGTTTTTAAAACCACTCTCTCTATCCAACGCCCAGATCCGCTATAATTATAAGAAAGTTTTAAACTATGAAATCCTGCATTGTTGCTGTTTAATTTATTTAAACCATTTCCCTTCTCATAGAGGACGTTGTTACATCTCATCACAAGGCAGGATGAGCTTTTAAACGTTATTTGGAAAGATGTCTTTTTAATCGCAGACTTAATAGATCATTCATCTACCACAGAAATAATCAAATGCTGTTGAAGTTACGTGTTTTTAAGAGTTATCCGATTTACTAATTTAATGGAAATCTCGTACGCATTAATTTTCTACACAAACTCGAGAGTTATCTTAACCAAATTGACTTTAAAACAAGTTATCTAATGTGGATCGTCGCAGAAGGCTCTGTCTGCTGGTAAAATTAATAACTTCGCTAGATAAGGGTAAAAGCTTCTAATGCGACATTATCAATCACTTTCTATGTCCACTTAGCCTCAGATCCACGCTTACCAAGTATTTTACTATTTTACGATTTTAATAACTAATGTGTCTTGTAACTTTCACAATTATGTATTTTGCAAATGTCACACAACTAATCAATTAGCGAGAAAAGCAACAAATAAGCAATAAAGACCTACCTACTTTTATTGCCTGTAAAGGTCATCATGACAATCCACAAATGAAGGATCTTACATTCATGACATCTTACATGACTTGAATAGAAATTATCGATAATCCTTTGAGACTTTAGATCACTCCTGATTAATCTATTTTCTTGTCTCCTTGGATGGAAATAGAACCTGTGTGATATACTTATTGCTCGTTATTCTTATCTTCCTTGTAAATGAGCCAATAAGCTATTTCAATGAAATGCCTCATGTCTAAAGATTGATTGTTTAGGGTAGGCACCTATTGCTTCCACATGATTGACTCAAAGATTTAAGAACTTAATCTTGAAAAACATAATGGATTCAATTTGAATTGAGCTGCCATCCATATGTTTTTACATCTGCAACCATATTTGATATTCAAACTTTTCTTAAAATGTCCTGTTATTTCATGCCTACGTAGACTAGATGTCGGTACACTTGACGAAGTTAAGTAATAGGTAGGTACTCGTAAGTAGGTATCCCAAATAAGATATTTGAGAGCTAGCAGGTCGTGGCTAATGTGATTTCTGAACAGGTCGCGGTTAGTGTCGAGTGGCGGCTTGCGACATGCGCGCCCTGCGGCTTCGCTTGCGACACGCTGTAAGTAATCCCTTCGATGATAAGTACCCACCGACGGAATCTAAGGGGACTCTCCTCAATAGGTGTCCATTTATATTTACCTATATTTCTGGTCTGTTATGATAAAACAAAATATTTTTGAGAGGGGATGATTATAAGTAGGTAATACATATCTTGTAATGTTGTAGAATTGTTCATCTTTGTAACTAATAAAATTTTCTATCAAAGTTCAAAACCTAAAAACTGGAAATGACCTTCTCTCAGTAAATCCGGAAGCAATCAGATCACAATCACACTCATCTGTGTGAAGGCTGCGCCCACGCACCGTTTGATTCATGCGCAGTATCGCACAACACTATTTGTCTTAGTTGTCTATGATTGTTTAGTCAGATTTTGTAATTTTGTGGTTTGTTAGGTTCTTTAATTTGTACCTCGATATATATTTTTTTAATCTTAAATCCTTTATACATTTCTGAGCATATAAGTTATTGCGCATTCATTCATTATTTAAAAACTACGTTGACATAACGATAAAATGTCAAGATGTTCGTCGAAAAATTGCAAAAAATCCGCGAACTTTGACTCACTACTGCTATGTGCCGCGACCGTGAGAGCTTTTAAGCTTATTTATTTAACAAAAGCTTGTGAGATGGTATCACAATTAAAGTGTATGTTTAAGGAGGTGCCCTTTACGAAATGATGTCATTGTCACGTATGCAACAGTTTTCATAGGGGGCGTTCTCGCGCGGCGTGCCTGCACCGTCACGCGCGCACCACTGCGCGTGCGCCGTGCAAGGCGCGTAGCACGCGCAATCCATGTTGTACAACTAAATCATGCTTTCCATTGTTTCCAATAACTGCTGTGTGGGCCCTATATTATATTAAATGAATATTTGCCTAGTTGGTATGCTCTCTAAGTCCGGTAAAGCTGTATTTTTAAAGTTTTCCCTAATAAAGGAGCAGATTCTGAACATTACTTATGCTAGCAAATTGCGGATCGGAGAAGATCGGATCTGTATTACTAAGTTAGAGTCAAAACGAAATAAAGCTAAATCCTTGTAATAAGAAACTTTATTTACTACATGATAGAAAATACCTAATTTCCCTAAGATGATTTCATTCAGGCTCAGATCGTGCGGTGGTGAGCGTAGGCGCCGGTGACGTCACCGCCGCGCGCGCACCCTTATATGGCGAGCACTCTCGCGCAGCCTCGCAGGTAACACCTCAGTATAATCCGATTAGCAAGCGTTGATTATTTCTCAAGTTATGCAAAATAAGTACAAGTCTTAAATAAGTAACTTAACTCTAAAATAAGGGGACTTGAAGTAGGGCCGTAGTGCAATGGCAACATAACCTCCTTGTAAAGTGACCAGTAGACAAAAGTTATGGCCAGAAATATGATTCGACTGAGTTTGAATTTGACTTCGATGGAGCCTAGTAGACTGCGGGCTTCATTATCATCCTCAAGCGAAGATTTTGTCTTGCCAGCGTATTTGTTATTGTCATTTTTTATGCCTTAGATCTTCGTGTTTCATGCTACGAAACGTAAGCAAACAGAACGTCCATTTTGATTTAAGTAAAGTTACTTTTATTGCAAGTGGCTTTTAACCTGTTGCACCTGAGCAAATTAGGTATTTGCATGCGTTTTATTAATGGCCTAGTGCTTATTGCGTAATGTATGTGAATTGCCATATAATCTGCCCACTAGTCCGCGGTATATCGCAGATATTCGCATGACACCACTAGTTAAGAAGCCAATGGGTCTTTGCAGATAAACTTCTTGGGAGATCGCTTTTCATCCTCAGGATATCACAATTTACCTCGCTCTCCAACAGTTACAATATGTAATACGAGACTAGAAATCAATGAATAATATCACAATTTCCTTATCGCGTTTCTATTGTTTATTTCTTCCCTCAGAGAAACCAAATCTGTAGAAACTGCGCAACTGTAGCCGTCGGCGGTAAACTATTGAATTTACGACCATTTATGAACGATAAATGTTTAGTGGCCATGCAGTAATTAATGTAAATCATGTGTATTATTGTCTATTTATTGGATACGTCAGCAATTGCCGCGTTTATAGGCTCGAGCTCGGGGCAGGCGGTTACAAATATACAATTGAATATCTACTATCCGCAGTTTGTCAATCCTCAAATTGGTCAGATTGAAATGAGAGATTTTCTCCTCTCCAGGATCATTGTCAAACCTACGAAAAAACAGTTAATGTTACGAGTACATGTCTTTCACATTTTCATGCACCTATGACTTGCTTTGTCTCTAGCCTAATTCTTTTAAGTAATTTGACTTTATTTTTTAGTTTAAACAGTGATTGTTTTTAAGAAGACCCTGGAAGTCAGGTAGAATCCCTCGACTTAAGTGCCAGTTATAGGTACTACTCCCCAGTTTTACCTAAATAAGACATAAGCTAAGCAACAATATCTAATAGCACTTCATGTCATATGTCATGTCAAGTATTTCATATCAAGTTGTGAAGCAATAACGCACCAATAAGCATCGATACCATCTGATTGGGGCTGCACTTGTTTGTCTGCGCGGTGTCGGCTGCGCGTGGGCAAGTGATCGACGCGCCCGATAGCTCGGGTAACGCCGCGGAGTCTGCCGACTCCACACGAACTGATTTCCTTCGATGATGTGACAGCTCGGCGGAGGAGTACTGCCGGCTGCGTAGGCGCAGCTAGAGATGTGTTCAATGTTTTTGCCATTCAGCAATCTTACTAGGGCTAAGTAGTTGAAATAATCTTGATCATTAAGAAATCATAAGGTTTATGTAAGTTTGTAAAGATTTTTCTGAGAAGAATCTTTTGTGAATGATTTGTACCACATCCCAGTTTCAATTCAACGATCTAAAAACCTATCGTTTGTTATAACTACTTACAAGTAATGATGGAAGGAAACATTATTTTATAGTTTTTCCTTGAGACACGTTTGCATATCATACTAGAATCTTCTCCCACATCAATGAAGTAAAATGATTTAACGCATTCAATAAACTCGTAAAAGGATATAAGCCATACGGCTATGGTAATGTCTCCGCCACCGCTTGAGCCGTACATTTGGCTCGTTGAGATTTATGGAACATTTGATTTATTCTGTCACTCTCCTCTGATATACCGTATGAGTAATTTGCTCAGACCTTTTATGTAGCAGTCTGGGATTAGATAAATTATGGCAGCTTGAAATACGAGTGTGCTAGGTTTGGTACTCGCTCAGTCTTGCTCAGTGCTTAGTCACTTGTCGGTGACTACATTGCATGGAAGGAGATTAAATGATGACAGACGGCGATTGAATGGAAATCACTGTTGATATATTGTAATACCAGTTAACTTCTTATTTTACTGCTTCATTAGCTGCACCAAGGTTTTTTGTGACAGCTACTGCAGTGGATCTAACTTATAAAATCTCTACAATTCAACAAAGCAGGTATTTTGTTATATTTGTTTTGTCATATTTTTGGAAGCTGATATTAAACATTCCGTCATTTCATTTGGATATTAATTTGAGTTTTGGCGCTGGGCTCTGCCATATCGGTAAGTCAGGTATTTATGAAGTCATCGGCTTGTTGCTCCAATTCCATAAATTGAGATGACCATACCGGACTTATCTCTAATACAGGCAGCCTTTTGAATTGTTTGCAGTTATTTTGAGCTCTGATGTAAATAATGCATTAGGACACTTTTAGATATCATTTACCTAGTGAGTAGGCGGTTAGGTGATCATTAAGGCTGTATTCTGTAATTTCAAAATGTTGGCATAAGACTGATCACAAACGAGAGGCATATTTTTGATAGAAGGAAAGTTTGTTGACCGTTAAAATCCGGTCAATACAACTATGTAACTAACTCGTCAAAGTTGGATTGGTGAGGGGTTTGTGGCATTCCGATCTACATCCATACCATGTATACCTAGTCTTAATACCTACCTACACATTATCAAAAATTCTCAGCATCTACAAGTGGCAGTCGTAACATAACGACAATAATCGTCAACATGATTCGACACTGGATCGAATGTCATAACAACGAGCGTCGCACAGGTGCGCAGGCGCAGCGTTACACAAAACATGAGTTCCTGCACTTTAACTGCAGTGATTGACACATCACTTCCAATAACACAGAAAAAAAAAATATTATGCCAAATCCCATCGTGAGTTATCATGGCCACCGACAAAGCTTCTTTGAATGAGCATAACTAAGAATAAGTAAGGTCCATGCAATGTCTCGATTCATGGGTTGTAGAGGTATTTTCTAATAAATTAGGTTGAGTACTTTTAAAAGTTTGTCTACCTATTAGACTAATAGGGCGTCGTAAACTAGACAAGCGAGCCCGCCCAGTTTTAATGACGTAACTTATTTAATTTAATCTTGTAGCAGTAAAGTAAAATAAAACGATGGGAATTGTATTATTCACATCAAGACAGCCGTAAAAGTGAGAGAAATAGGCCGCAGTCATGTTCATTGTTTGAAAGGAGATAGTTCATACCTTGTCTATGGACTTTTAAAACAAGACTTACTTACTAGGTAATAGGTACCTATTGCATCAGTATTATCTGGGAACCTTATCGCTTACAATTTCTTTATGTTTGTTAATTTCTAGAAAAAGGCCAATTAATTGTAAATCAAATCATGCGTGCGTATTGTTTGCGTATGGCGCGCGGGACAATGCGCGCTGCACCACGATTGTGATGCTAATGCGTGACGTCACTTGCGCCCGCGCAGCACTGCGGGCTGGCCTGGGAAGAAAGTGCAATTTACTTTATTTGAGACAATAATTATCATTTTGTTCTTTAAAGTGTTATATTCAGAGCAAAAAGGACCTTTTGCCGAGAGGACTTGAAGTCTTGTTAAGGATTACTTCATTTCCGATATCCTTCAAAGTCGTGTCTTGTTTTTACCTTGAAGCCCAGGTCATAAATCAGAGCAGTTTTACATATAAACGATAAACGCAATATAATAATGACAGATCGAACCAATTTTCCTCTAATCATATAAAATTGTGATATTTGCGTGTTTATTGCATGCAGATCAGAATCTGCGGAAGATAACGATCTTAGATCATTGGAGCTAGTTGTCATAACATTTTAATTATTTTTCCTATAAGTAGCTACGCCCACAAGGTTTTCTTGTTTACACGAACCTAACTAGGTATATTATAATCGGATCTTTTGGTATCACGTGGCTTTAGAATTTCCATTCATTTTCATTATTCTTTAGTTTTTTTTTATATTTGTCCCCACGAGAAGCTTTTTTAAAACCTTGAAAATGTTTCTGGATACAGCTACTTATCATATGCATTCACTTTTCTAATTCCTTGTCTACTATCTCGTAAATATATGAATGATATGTTTTCTATCAAATGTGGTTATCTTTGTTTTGACGAGATGTCTGTGAAAATATTCCGCAACCCTGGCTTGAGGTTGTGACGGCTGCTCCAAGACAAGCGAGTATTCAAATAAAGCTGCAGTTAATGCACATTGTCATTACAAGCGCAGTTTATTGATGCTCGGCTGATTCATTCGTACTTGACCAGTGCGGTACACTCGACAACATTTGTGATTGATTGCGGCGTTTTAATTGGGAGAAAAAGGTCATCAATCATCACCTTAGTCGAGAGACGTCCTTTACTGGAATATTAAATAAACTTCCCTCATTGCCAAAATTACAGAAGGGATATACAGTCATGGACACATAATTAAAGACACTGTTGGAATCTTAAATTGCTGCCGCATTTCATCTGTATTTCTTTTTTCTGATTGCTACTGGAACTTTATTTTCTATTTTAAAATATTTAAGAGGGCATTGTGAAATATTAAAACTCAAGACGATAGTCTTTAGTTTTCAGTGATCCTTCGCGACAAGTTTTTTTTCGCTTTATCCGAATCTCGAGCGGTATGAACCATAACGTGGCCTGGCCATATAATTAAAGACACTCCATTTGCTCAGAGGAAGAAATGCAAATTATTAATATTATTGATGGTACTTTTCTATAACAACATTCCCTACACTGTAAATAAGCATACTAATGAGTACTAATATTTGGTTTATTTCCTTTTACCTCAATGACAGCACGACATCCCTAAGCGTGCAAGCGGTCAGTTTTGTTTTAAGTCGCTACGGGAATTTTCTTCCATGCTTCATAAAAATCTGTGTAAAATTGATCAATGTTTCATGTATGACTTATCGCCATTGTGTTTTCTGGCCGATCACCAGTTTTTTTTCTATTAAATTTGCGATGGGCCAAACCAAAACCGTCATAAGTTGCTCGATCAAAGAGTCCTTTTACAGTGTTTTTCAGAACTTTTCTAATTTGGAAAGCGCTAAGGACCGGTAAATTATGCTTAGCATATAACAAAATGCTATTTCTAAAATATTATAGTACTTGAATTCCTATTTTTAATAATATCTTTCTAAAAGATCACCACACCAAGTAGTGGAGAGAAGCCCCACACTATTACTTTTTCGCCTCCTATGTTTGAGAACTTTCTTAGTGTATTTTGGTTCCATCTCATGTTTTGGAGGCGACTGATTTCGATACATTATTTTAGAATTATTCGTATCCCTTTGTTGAATGAGAAAAAAAATACATTTTTGAACACTTGTTAACTGCACCTTTCAAATTTGATAGAAATAGCCAACTACAGTATGGACGCGCGGTGCTTTTCCAAAAGTAACATCTTCCGATACCCATGCCTTACAGCTTTTCCCGACCCGGTTGTAGTCTAAAAGTTCTGCAGACACAATTGTCGTCCTTTTAGCATCAGATGACTTCCAAAAAAACCAGTACCGAATCATGTAAATGGTTCACTATTTGCCTATAGCACCGCCTTAAAGTCTGTTTGCGGACAAGTTGTCCTTGGGGTCGGTTTTGAGTTGTTCTCAAACCATGCCTATTTTAGTGCCATTGATAAGAAATCTTTAATAATAAATTTATTACCATGTCCGTACTATAGATCAAGTGGTATGAATAAATCCGTATGTCAAAATATAATATTAAAAGCCTTAAACATTTTACTTACCAGAATTTTTGTTCTAGTCTTATTGATAGGCCTAAAATGAAAATTTTTAATGAAATAAACCTAAATTATTACCTAATTCGAGTTTTCATAAGTATTTTACTCTATTCTAAAAAAAAGTATGGCAACTATTTGTATCTTTCGTTTTTTTTTCTTAACTGGGCTTTAACTGTCTTTAATTAGCTGACCAGCCAAGTATCAGCTACAAAAGTTAGTGTTCATTTCCCATAGAGCTTTATATCTAAAGTATTAAAAAAAGAAAATATTTTTTGTCCTTAATTTAAAGAACACAATGTAATGTTTGTTTTAATAATTATTACACTACAGTTAATACCGTGCTTAAGCTCATGTCAGTACCATAACTATTTATTTCACTTCGAGTCGGGGGGTGTCTTTAATTATGTGTCCATGACTGTATATGCGAAAATCCTAACCAGCATTTTAAATGCAAAAATGTACCTACATAGTTCCAAAAAATTGTAGACCAACTTTTGAGGATAAAAAGATCGCACAGCATAGGTACTTTTAACGTAGTAGGTGCTGTAGGTATAGGGTCTCTCAATGAAGCTTTGATAAGTATTTCATTTTGAGAAAGAACAAAAGCAAGAAACTCTCTTTGCAAGCTGACACAATGTGTTCCCTATCAAAAAGACCCAATACTCTTACAGGAAAATGGGATTCCTCTTTGACCTAGACTCCAATTGACCCCCGTTGACTCTAGGCTATGCAATGAAGGAGTCTCCGATATTACACAGTAGGAACACTCATAGACTGCCTTTAAAGGCGCAATAATCACTGCCTCGGTAAGTGACTGGTCCCAGCTTCCAATGAATATAAAGTATCAGCCGTTTCCGTTAAATTAAAACAAATAGCGATTATTCTAGCAGCGTGCGGTAATTAGTATTAGTGGTTCATAGGCAGTTACTGTGAAGGCTGGCTATGAGCTGAATGAAACAGAGGGCTGCTTGTAGCGCCACACAAGTTGACAAGGTCATTTTGAGGAAACCTGTTACATCCTACATGTACCTATTTGTGAATGGGATAAAGTATGGAGTAACTTCGTTTTAGTCCAAATGCTCCTTTCGATATTGTGGACATGTACTTTCAACATGGGTTGCCTATATGGTATCCTGGTATACTGCATTTCATTGTTTCAGTTTTCTCAGAAAAGTTACTTTTACATTTATTTTTGGTGTTGTATTTTTCTGGCTAAATAGAAAAACCATGAACTTGGCGACATTGTGTGCTTCAGACAACTAATCATTAGTTAACGGTTACTGTAACACCACACAACAATAACACTTGTACAAACAATAGGTACTTCGAAATAAACTAAGATCGAGAAACCGCAAATATTACGTGATGTTTAAAACCGATCGTGCAGCAAGGATGGGTGGGCGATGATCAGACCCGGGTGATGTCACCATGTGCAGCTCGGGCTGTGGGATGTGGATGCTGAGCAAGTTTCGATGGCCTAGGCTTAAGGTTAGCCTTTACGAGCAAGACCTACGCACTTTCCTTTTAGGAAATCTCTGCATAGTTTAAAATTCTGCGGTTTCTCATTGAGAAGATAAAATGTGTTCTAGGTAGTAAATCTTTGTGTAATTTTATAAGCAGTCATTCGTTGTGATGTCGATTAGTACTTAAATGAATGATTTGTTTTAAAAAATACCTAATAGGTATCGTGTCTTCTAAGTCTGATTTATTTACTAGTTTATCATGTCAAACAGTTTAACATGGCACCAAAGCCTTAGGAATGTGATCTCCCTTTTAGGATGTCTTGCACTAGGTCAGGGTTCGATTGATTGATTAAATCGAAAACAAGCACTATTAAGCTCTATTGAACATTTTTCCTCCAGGTGAGTATGGAAATCAACACCATAAACAATATTACACAGCGGACGAATTCCTTAAATTCAAACGGTCCATTATGGCAGTTGTCAAGTATCTAGTGGCCGTAATGTTGGTATTTTTATGGAGCATATCGAGGCCGTGCGACTGGGCGCGTTATGTACATAAGTCCACTATGTAACACCCTGGAACCGGCTTCTACGGGATCTTAGATCAACACTAATTTAATTGGACGTAATTCGCAATTTGAACGTTTCTGCTATAATCTTGAGAATTTATACATCAGCAATTCAGCATCGGTGGATGTTCCTTAAGGATAAGTGGGTGTAAAGCAATAACCTCTCGTTCCAAGAAGGGCGATGCAAAGAGAGCACCAAAATAAAACAAGTTCCACAATAAAAAGACCCGTTACCGCGCAAATGTTGACCTCGCGCCATCAATAACTGATAACCATCTGTCACAGCGTGTTCCTCTTCTTCTCTTTGATAAATTCTGATAATGTCTGTACTTCGCGCAAAAATCAGAAAACAAATGATAGAAACCCAATTTCTTCGCAATATTCAATTGTTTAGCCGGATCAGCGGTTGGTTCCGGTTTTTCAACAATGGCGCTGGCCTGTCATTGTCCAGTATCGGCTTCATCGCTGCCACCGGCCATTGTGCAACCACGACCACTTTTCGATACATTATTGTGTTAAAGATTATCTCTTCGAGCATTTATCTTGTGGAGATTATTGTCTTATAAATCATTACTTTCATCAGTTGATCACTATCTTTATTGTTTTTATTATGTAGTCCAATTGGATTCTCAAGTGTTTCGATTGCATTCCGGGCGGCCTTTTCCTGTGATCAAAACTCCAGTGACAAATAGTAAAGGTACAGATATACAAACTATGTGGGTCATTACACGTAGCCACAAACGCTAGCTGTAGAAGAACAGGCTTTTATCGCATCCAAATAAATAACACACTTAGACTAATTAGACTCGTATGTGTGTATTGTGGCATCGCTTTCTCGGAACGCGTTTCGATAAGTGTTTTATCTTTTAGGGCACGAAAGCCTGCGGGAGAGGGTTGAGGGAGGAGTAGGAGGTGCGCGCGCGCATCCCGCGGCAGGCTGGTAAGCCGGCGCGGGTCAGTCCGCGGCCGCAGTGATCGCTCGGACGCCGACCGCGCCACACGCCACGTACACCCAGCTCGCATGCTCGAAGCCGCACCACGCGAAAAAACACAATAAAACCAATCGACCCCGAGTGACCCCAAAAGTGCATACCGAGCGGCCGACACGAACGAAACGACTTCGCGAATACACTCTATTCAAAAAACTAACACTAACGCTTTGCAGTAACACGTGAGCTTTATTAACTGTTATTATAAGTTATAATTAACGTAAAGGTGGAAATTAAACTGTGCACTGGAAGATATCAAAGTTTTGAGCGATTGTTTTAAATTTAAATGATAACGGGCGAGGTGTGCTAGCGGCCGGTGGCTGTGCTCACACAGGTAAGTTTTGACTTCAGTTTTATATTACCATCTCGTGTTTCGCTCAGCTGAGCGGTGCCACTCGAGCTATTTGACAGTTGTATTTTTTTAAACGTGTCCACGCATAAATTAAGGTAGGCTGACGCATTCATTGACATACGTCCACATTTATCTTTGAAGTTAATGTGAAGTAAGTGTTGATGAGTAATGTGGATGTACAGAAATCGAATGTTTGTGATTGTTTGCGTACGCGCTGGTGTTTGTGCCGGTGGAATGCGTCGGCTTTGTCCTGTATGTGTTGTGATCATAACAAATATCTTCGCGTCTAGGTGTGCGCCAGTAGGATGTTCTTGTTTGCACACCTGCTTCTTGGATTCCTGTTCTTTATAATCTTGGGCTCATAACTTACCCATTATATAAGCCCATGTTTCCTTTAGTTTGTCATCAGTAGCAGAATGCTTGTAGGACACTCGGCCGGTGTGATCCTAAATAAACTCGTTGTGGTGTTTATCACCTATTTGGGAGACACACAATGCTAGTTTGTTTGCCTTTAAGAGCTAACTCTGAGTCATCTTTGAGGTTTGATTCAATATTTTGTTGTTCCCTATTTTGCTTCGGCTTCTAGTCTGATACAACTGTAGGAACAAAACCTGTACCTACCAAAGTTTCACATAGTGCATCTGCCCACCTGACCTTCCCAACCCAGTTTTCTTGGCCTGGTTAGGTTTCCTAATCACAATTTTTTGATGAACTTTTTCTTTTTGATGAACTTTATAATCTTTATAAACAACGAAAAAAATAACAGTATTGCACAACAAGATGTTGGTGAATGGGGGAATGGTTGGTGGTGAATGGGATGAAACTCGTAAAACGCGCAGGTACATACAACGCTGCAATTAAAAATACCTATTCATAAGAATCAAAACGATTCGGCAATGTTAATGACAACATATTACTCAGACGAGTCAGACGGCACCATCGTCATCCGCTTCTACTGCTATGATAACATCGATGATGACTTTAATTAAATAGGTACTTACCTATAAGAATTATGTTTACGTTATATAGTAACTATAAACGGCTTACTATGAGCACAGTTACCAAACCAGCGTTGTCGATTTCCTATTGATCACCTTTTAACTGACTTATTAAGATAAACATGAACTTATTTTCACAACCAAAGCCATATTTCTAATAAAAAAACATACATGTAAAAAGTGCAGAGGACATAGGTATAATAGGTACATGATAATGTGGCGCATACATAGCGTACCTGCGCCCGCGCCGGGTTGCAATCAGGTTCTGGTTTCTCGAAATAATCTTACGCGATGTTGAATAACACTGTTCCCACGCAGCCATTATTAAACCAGGTAATAAAACAATTATTGAAAATAATAATAAAAGTTTCCTTGTTATGAATGAAAGTGAATCTGAAAATGTTTTGGGAGACATCTTAACATCAATGAACGTACAAATGAAAAACAAAGATGCAATCACTTTTCTATTGAAATAACTTCTGTGTCTAGTCGCAATATTAGAAGTCCTTCAGTAGTAACCACTAACCACACATGTTATGGCAATAGTGTAATTGTTGTATTAAGTAATCCAAACGTCTGGTTGACTCTATCGAAAGCCTTATTGAAAACATTTGTTTTACGACTGCGCTGTTGCATGCCCTAGGTCATGAAATATTCAAGCTTTTCCTGACTCATAGTCATCAGAGATGAGGTTGGCTACGACTCAACGATTTTATAAATTAGAAGTTCTCAAAGTCAAAGCCTCTTCAAGCGCTGCCTACGTCCGAAACAATGCCCGTTAATTGTTACTAAGAAAAAAGCAGCAATTAAAATAATTACACGTGTGATGTGCAAGCCATACACGACGTATATATGACATCATGATTCTCAAACCCAAGGCTCCCCTTTTGTTCAAATATTGTATCTGTTGTTTATTTTGCACGTTTAGAACATTCACTCAGATGGAACCAATTGGTTTCCATGTGTGGTCTCGGTCAACTGCAAAAACTAGGAATGTAGCAATTATTCCTCAAGTTGTTTGTCAGGATAGCTTCACTTTGTTCTGGAGTATGCATTTGATGTTATTCCTTGATTCTCATCTTGCCTTCTCTTTATTGACCACAAATTGAACTTGGGCTTAAAGTTGTTTTTCCTTTTGTAAATTAATTAAAGATTGCGACATCAAATGACTAGTTTTGCGTGGAAGTATTTTATAGACTTGAAACATCAGCCATTGGTGGTTACGGTTTTAATGGTATCATCGATAGAACTACCAATACCTTCTTTTTCTATATTACATAGGCACGTGAATCACGTTGTATAAGCAGCCTTAAAGTGTAGGTTTCGTTTGCAATATTTGTTTGTCTGTCTGTGTGCATATCGAGTGGTTACACGTTGACCGTGACATATTCATTGCATGCTGTGATTCAACCGTATTGTCGGTCTTGTAATGAGGTAATTTCTTTCTTTATTTGGCTGCAGCGCCAAAAGTATGGATAATATATTTAAACTGAAGTTAATTAACAGTTTCAATACTTGTAAAAGTAGAAAAATATTCATTCGTGGTCCTTACTTTGCTTGAACTGAGAAGTTGCCTCAAGCTCTGTTCATGCAACAATTATGTAGTTGGCATTATGTTCTCTATCAACATCACATTGATAGATAGTGATATGCAAGCTATCAGTAAGGTTTTGCACAATGCGGCTGACGTGCTCGCAGTCGGAGCACCCCGGGCCGCAGACGACGGTGTCGCAACGAAGCGCCATGTCTAACGCAATTGTTATGCGGTATCACCGCACGTGTCTATCGCACAATTTGCTTATATTGTTGCATATGTCATGTTTGGACTAAAGTGTTTATGGCTATGGCTTTCAAATGAATTATGTGATGGGTTGTGGGAAAGGGCTACAAAAGGGCAAACGAATATTTTTGCTTTGAGAGATTCTATGTTTGAACCGTTTTAGGCATTTTAAGTTAATCATTAAGTTAGTTATAATGCTGATAATGCAGTCTGTTTTGCAATGAAAAAAAAAATATTTTTATGAATGAGATTTATACATCGTTCTTCAGCACCTTCTTGTAACCTAAATTAACTTTGGTGATTTGTCTAAGCCAGGTAACAACTACTCCTCAGCTTCACAGAACAACCTTATTTAAGTTTTTGTTTTTTAAACATAAATTCGTTCAACGATTTTGACCCCATTTGGGATCAAACTAATCCTGTAAGCTTACACACAGTTTAACAGTCTGCATCCTACCAGACCATTAGTAACGAGAGTCTAACTCCAAATTGTCCTAATTAGGCATTACAATTAATTAGCCCTATTTGCTGCATGGCGTCTAACTCGGTGCGTGACACGCTGCGCCTGCGCGGGAGTGCGCTTCACCTACTGATACAGACTGGTGGACGTGACATTCTTCGTGTTTCTTTGCACGACTGTTTATAGCGTAGCTATTGGATCTGATTAATTATTGTTGACGAACTGTGGATATGTCTCAATTTTACGTAACATAATATCGTCCTTCCAGCACCTATTCTTGGATTACATCCATCAATCATGTACCTACCATTACAAAACACATAAGTTGCTAAAATCCCTAAATCAGAAAAGTACATAAAGTGAAAGCGCAGCGCGTAAAACTACTAGTACACCGACATACAAAGCTAATTGCCATAACATTGTACCACATACGTACACTGATAATTGTAAAAGTCATTAATAAAAAGAAAGCATCCGTCACTTTACAAGAAGGTTCTAAATCTTACTATTTTATAATAATGTTAGTATCTAAATCAATTTGTCGACGTCAAACTTTACAAGATTAAAGATGTAACAACATAATAAGCGCACAATGATGAGCCCATCACTGACCGTGCCGCGGTAAGTAGCGTGTCGCTTCCCGCCCCGGTGCGCCTGAGCAAGCTCCCGCGCTCTCCCAGCTTGTAATAGAATCATTAGTGTGAGCTGTGAGTACATGAGCTTAATGGTGGCTTAGGCAAGGAAAAATAGAAGGAGGAATATTAAAAAAATCTTCGGTGGTTGGCCATTAGTAAAAATACCTCTAATATTATCAATGGTCTGGTCCTCTGGTGGACGGTTTTATGTCTTCATCCAATCATTCTAGCTGCATAACGTATACAATAGCCCAAGACACCTATAGAGTCCATTAAAAAAGCCCCAAGTTATTGTTAGTAAACAAAGTGAGGCTTAGCAGCCAGGTGGTCTGGCAGGCCGACGTGAGTACACGGCGTACACGAGGCCCATTAGCAGACGATACCTGACGCGCATACGCATGCTACACGACGCTCGTAATGCTCACACTCAACATTACTTGCTTTTACGAGTGCAGTAGGCTTTTTCTTAATTGTTTTAATACCTGGTGCGACATTCCTTGGATCTAGTGCCTTATTTAAAAAGAAAACTGGATATTTGTAGTTCCTTCGGTTTTCTTTGTATGCCTAAAAAGATGTAGATCGATCCGTAAAATACTGTATTCCTGAAAATAGTCTCTTATATCATAAGCAAACGTTTGCAGCTAGGTAAGCACGCTCCTTCCAATTCAAATCATAAAGTCATCAACATAGAAAATATCTATGATCGTTACCAATGACCGTGACGTCAAACTTCCTAGTGGCAGAAACTTCGTCCTTCATTGCGGGTCTATTAGTACCGTTATCTGTTCCCATCGGTAGTGGGCAAGCAATCAATCACGCGTCTAGCACGATCATTAGCGCCATTACACGCCCACCCAGTGCAGTCGGTGCAATGCCATTACCAACAGCTTAGGATTCGCAAGGATTTCAGGGTTATGAAAGTTAAGAACAGAAGTAATAATGACTATAAGATTTGCGAGGAGAATGCAAGACGGACATTAATTGAAGCTCTGAAGACTCTCATTCGTGATTCTTTACTTTGGTTTAATGGGCCACAAAATCAATATGCTAAAAACTTCTTCCTTACTCAAGGTTTATTAGACCCAAAACTCCATTATTATGTTCAATCATAAATTCTTTGATGTAGTCATTATGTTCAATCAGTTCATAATTAAGTCGATTATTATGGAATATTAAAGATCGAAATTATTGTTTGCAGTCATAGTGCGCTAAGTGGTCATAGAAACAAGTAGATGGTAATTGAAAATGATAGAGTAGATACACAACAAATACCATCCAAAAATGTCGTTAAAATTGCCAGATTATGGGTCCATTTTAAAGTTCATTGACTTATGAATTATCATGTACAAATGTGTAATTTCTCTATTGGTACCTACCATCAAGATTTATTTTTAAACTTCGCATTCCTTTAAATGCTATTTTGTGTCCCCAAAATTAATCAAGTATCAGGACTATTAAACACTGCCATTATCATAGAATTATCGAATAAAAAGAGAACCTTCGTCAAAATTAAGAAGGCTGATGTCAGATTCGGTCACACAATGCTACCCAAAAAGTGAGTAAATAAGCTATAACACCAGTGCAGCCCCTAATTATGATGCAGGGGATCATCAGCACAGGACATTAGTATTGAACTGGTGACTTCATCGACGCACGCGCCTTGCCGGCTATCAGGTGAACCGCCGGAGATTGTATTAGGCGTGCGACACTAAAGGAGCAAACTGTTTATCAGTTAGCAGATGAAAGAAACACTCAACCAAACTACTAGAACCCATACTCTTCAGTGTTGCGAAATATTCTGCAAGGAAATATTACTACAAACGTAACGTTTAATTGTCTTTCGGCTATCTACGCAAATAAGGCTTGCAAATTATTATCAAACGAATTAATTACTTTCAGTAATTGGTTATTTTCAGTCAATACCCTCATTAAACTGTTTGTTGCTGGCTGTTCCACATTGATAACAGTATTTTTGTCAACAGTATTGAATTCCTTTGCATTATCTTGAGCTATTTATTCTTTGATGTATTTTAAAGCATTTTCCTGAACACCTAAGTGGCTTGTAACGTCAGTGACAAACATTAAAATATGAGTTGATTGTTTTTCTACATCAGCTGCTGATCGAGGCATCATTGGTTCAATCACAACTAATGTTTTATTTTAATAGCTGTGTTTATGCGACTCTACGTGAGTGGCAATAATATTAAAACAAACAATCATAATGTATTCTATTGCTTGCATCAAATGCCATTTTATGTAGATACATTTCCACCTACGTACTTACTGCATGTCTTCAAATACTACTTTTTGTCAAGACGTCGTTTTGTATTTATTGGTTCGTAGGCGATGTCATTCTTGAATCTTATATTTTGTCATTCATGGATTTCAGTTCTATTGTAAAAGTGTCTAACGAATTGAATCCGGATTTGTATTACTTGGTCTTTGAATCAGCCAGGTAGGCCTTTCCAGCTCTGGTCTGAGTCCCATGATTTAAGTGCCTTAACTTTAGAAAATAGCAAAATATTTTGTCCAAAAAACCGCATCATCTGTGGCAGGACTAAGCGTAGGCGCAATGGTGCACAGATCGAGCGATTGTTTCATCTAGCGCCCCCGCGCGATCTGCTGCGGCTCGCACTCGACCGCCCGCCCGCCCGAGTAGCGCTCGTCTTTGCTAAACCTTACCTCACTAGTCTTTGCTTACCTGGATCGACTTGCAGGACACACAGCCTCTGTTTTCGATTAGCATTGGTGAGTTTAAAAATATTATGCTTTACATAGACAAGGGTTTTGCTATAAAAGATCATGGGTAAATAAGCTTAAGGAAAAATTTCGCGCCAAAAACTTGATGTCAAATATAAGGAGTCGTCCCAAATAAATAAATTCGATTTGTCAAGTCAATGTTCAAGTGTTCTATAATTATGAGTTGGTGCATTTTTTGAAGACTTAAAAAGTTCTATCCCATCCTGATGTTTCCGTTCCCCAAAAATACTAAAGTTCAAAACGTTGACTTGAAGCCCTTCTAAGCCTTTGCTTGTTCAACTGTTTTTTTCATTGGACTTAGTTAACACTAAATACGCGGAGTTTTAAATAATATTTATAATGAACAATAAAAGAAAAGGAAACCAAATCCTCAGATGACAACATATTTGTATTCATGTAATGTAAGGATCGTCCCCAAATTGTACAAAAAAACTGTATTGAATTCTGCCGGTGTGGGCTTACTAGTGGGCTTAACATTCGTCTTGTCATCTGCTACACAAATATTGTATTCATAATCAACACTTATATTCTCAAACCTGTTTCCTCCGAGTTGCCAAAATAGAATTCAGACTTAAGTTAATTTCGATTTTGGCATTTTACGGTAATCTGATTGGAGATAAATATTACACAACCAGGATTTTGTTTTGCAAAATAAGAATACAAGTCTAAATATTCATAATCAATAATTCATCTAGATAAATATCATCAGCCGCCACTTCAGTCATTCGCTGTGGTTGATTCGATTCGCGTTGTACTCAAGTTTTCTCTCAAGTCGTCTTTAATCTTATGTCTTTTCTTACACTACTTCTTCTTAGAATATCTGGCATTCTTTCGTATCTAGCTTTAAGTTTATGAACATTTTCGTAGATCTTTGGTTTAACTCAACACTGTTTACACTCATAAGAACTTGGAGTTGAGTTGTCATCGCTAACAAATCATCAACTCCATATAAATGAGTCATCAATGATCTCGATATCATATAACAGTTGTATCGTTTTCCTGCTAATCGCTGTCGGATCACGATGTGTATCACACAGGGGCTCTTTATCCACGACATGGCGACAGAAATACGCCGTGACTTCATCTCCTCAATGTCAGGCAATGTCTTCTCAAGTAATAAACATTCAGCTTCACTTACTGGCCATTTCCTTTGTAGTGGCATGATTAATTACATCTTAAGTGTTGTGATAGCTAGTTGACTGAGATTGACAGGATCGTTTGCTAAATTCTTTAACAGTTGCATTATATTAAATGTTTTGTTCGTTTTGGTTCACCTATTAAGATTATTCCATTCTGAGTTTAGGAGGAAAAACTTATTGACATTTAGCAATAACTACTACGAAATATAAGTCATCAGTATTAATAATTTAAAGACGTGATTTTATCAAATTCTCGTTATTTTATCCTGTAAGGTAAATGCCAACCTATATTTTTATTAGGTGTAAACAATTCGCATTGTGTTTGTGACGTGTAGACGATGATTACACACTTCTAGGTACTTATTGTTTAGTATTGGTATTTTGTTTGCCTGTATCACCGTATGCATCCATTTCCAAAGAGAATTCCATGGGAAGTTTAATGTGACGTGTTTGAGTGAAATGTATAGTTACATTTCACTTAAACAAGTTAAAGTCGTATAAGTTTACCGACAATTCTCAGGCTCTGTGTTATGGCCAGTTTGTTACAAAGCAGCATCGTTTCAGCACCATGTCAAAAATCTTCCGTGAGAGAATCGAACTCTGCTTAATCTTCATCACTTGTTTTATCTTATTGGATTACAATAACATAACGTTGGTCACACAACAATCACTGGACAATACACATCCATCAGTTATTATTTCGAGACCATTTAAGTATATTTCACAGTAGGTTTTTGATAAAAAAGAACCTCCAAGTCACCTTCATAAACTTGAACGCGCATAAGCATCTGCAGAGACCACAGAATTATGTAGACAGTTGAATATTAACGTTTCAAGTCCCATTGTTGTCCCAACATGGAATTTTAAAACCATTGCAGTCCCTGCCAGGGAGAAAAGGCATACCTTATGACGTCACTCACCCAGCTAATCCTTGACACTAAAGTCTGAAACCTGTCCTTATGACTAATATATTTACGCCAACATTTATAAACCATCTGTCGTAGTGTGAGTGAGTATTGTGGACTGCGCGGGCGCATTGAACAAACATTCGATATTCTGTCAAAGAAAATTATGTAAAACGGTTGTTCTGCGTGTACTGCAAGTGTTTCATAAAATTTATATTTTATTATGTCACTTGAAGAGGATTTTTGTGAGTGATACCAATTAACTGAGAGATTATAGTGTTATTCGGCTCGATGCTGTAGAAGTAAATACGGACAATGGACAGTTTAGTGATTTAAAGTTTTAAGCATTGGTGTTTACATTTTTCCGAGTAAGTTAAATATTCGTTTACTTATACCTTTTTTCTTGATTGTTGACTTTTGTCAAAGAGATCGTGGTTGGTAGACGATCGGAGATACTATTGGAAGTAGGTAGGTCTGTATCGTCTTGATTCGGGAAGACTTTCTTGTTTTTAGGTATACTTGGACAATAAGTATGCTGATAAGTTATTTGCTTTATTATTAAGTTATTACTTATCGTTTGGCTTCATTATTTATTTTTTGTATTACCTATCTTGTATTTAGAATATGGAATGTCTAGAAGTAGCTTGAATCCCTATGACTATCTGTGAAAGCCTATGATGACGTTTGTGTTCCAGTTCCTAAAATCCATTCTTACATACCTATATGTAATTTATATTTACGTAGGACACAATTTTTTTTTCCATTGTTAGCCCATAATATCCCACTGCTGGGCAAAGGGCTCCCGAGTCCACCAGTCTAAATCAATGTAATGTAATTTATATTCACGTAGGGCACAATTTTTTTTAAAGGATACTTTACACCTTTAAGATCTTCTTCGGTCCTTCACATGTAATCCTGTTTCATCTACGCCTTAAATTCGTGTCCCAGTTCTGAGCGAACAATACGAGCCCTCGGAGCGTGGCGTGCGCAGGCGCAGCACTGGTCAGTTCGGTGTCGGACCGGCTGCGGCGCGACGTGCCGTGAAGGCTACCCACCGGTCGGAGGGCTTTTAGGGCAGTGTAGGGTTCTCTGAAGGTAGTAGTAATTGTAGTCCTCAAGTAAATTGGAAACAGGAAATCAGCAGATTTAGACAAAAAAGAGTCTGATTCAAATCCTTGATCTATTTCTCAATCATCTGAGCTTTTCGACATAAAAAAATTGATTTAATCTTACCTTCGTCATGAATGCTTAAAAGCATTTGAACATCTCATAACACGGTTATCTTGTTATAGACAACAAAGTATGTACCTAATCTCTGCGGTAGGTAATGGTAAATGGTAGGTCGGTTGTTGGGAAAAGGGACGGGCACCGCGGTATTTAAGGATGGGCGCTAAGCAGAACGGGTCATTTCTTATGCAACGGTATCATTTCGAAACAAATACTTTAGATTGTTAGAATACCCATAGGGTATACATTGGATGACTATATTAAATATGTTCCCAGTTATATACTGGGAACAAAGGGACAATCCATTTTATTTCTATTTCCTTTTAATAATAATTTGGAACTAACGTTCTCAGCACAAAACAGTATCTGCTCAGTTTTCTGATATTTCAGACAGACAGTATAATATTTATTTATTTTTGCATTAATAATATTTATATGAATTAAACACCCGCCACCCAACGCCAGTTTCCCACTAGAAAGTGCGTTCTTGTCAGATGTAGTCGTAATGTTTTGAGAAACAAGCAGCGCGGGCGCAGGCGTCGGGTTGCGTCCGCCAAAACATACCGCTCTGCCAGCTTCTCGGAACACAGACGATATGGCTGCAGATTTCTTATACAATAATGAACTCATACCGTCATTTGAAAACATACTCAAATATTTTCTACATACCAAAGAGAGTATTATGAACATAGGCCAAAATTATGAAACTGTTAAGAGAGAACTCAATCGGCATAAGAAAAAGTTAGAGTTATATCCAGAACGAACTATGTTGAAAAGACAGGAAGGTAGCTATAGATACTATTGTCCCACACATTACATCACATATCAGTTATGTATGAATTATGGAATGTCACGCTTAGGATACGCAGAAACAGAAATTAATCCTGCGCATATATCAATACTCCGTTAGGCATAAATGTACTGTAGCCTTATGCAACGCAAGTTAAGTGGATATAGGCATGCTGGATTGCAGCTATGCAATTTTTATGGACACAACCTGAGACCTGATTTTTCCTTGAAGCTATGTTAAAACTCTCGCCTAATTCATACAGATATGAAAATATCAATTACAATTTCTTCTTCCAATTTTTGTTTTTCTTTATATACTTTTGAATCTTCATCCTCATCATCATTCATTGCTATATCCAAAATAATTGCAAAGTTCACACAGTTTCTAAGTTCTGGCATAGTAACGACTTTTATTTGACCCTCGGTAGTGTCATGGTTTGTTGTTTGGGTAAATTAACTCATAAGGTTGAACCGATTGTGGGCGGAACTAAACACTTATAAGGCATTTAGCGCACCATATTAGGCGAAGTAAAAAATAAACTTATATTTACTGATCCTCCAAATAACTCCGCTTCTTTAAGAAACCCGTTAAAAATTGGATATTAGAACTTGATATGGTTGAGATAAGGATATATTTTGTTTGGGAATTGCTGAAAATCTATTTTGTATTGGCTCTTATTTTGGTAACATTTTTGTATTTCCTTCTATTTCACAAGTCAAGGACTGATTGCAATCGTATTCTGCATAAAATACAAAACTGCTGGTATCATCATAATAAACCATACTTTACAGAAATTTCCGAGCTTTTTAAAATTGCAAATCGCCCATATACCCATATCGTGTATAACGGTTTTCATATTTTCTCCATTAACAAAAACCATGTTGAAAATGAGTCAATAGTTAGTATACAGATAGACAGTGTTACAAGAGCCATCGATGGCATAAGAAACCATATTATTGACATCTCAATGATATTTCATCTCATTCGATTTTGTACTCACGATCACGGTACATGCACGCGACCGATCTATTCCTATAAAACACATAACTATTGACAATGACGAGAGAGTAGCTTTTAATTAACGATAATGTCGCCTTACTTATTATAATATTCTCGATAAGAAAGGCGAAAATATTGGTTTTCTCTACTTTCAACTTTTTATCTATAAAAGTGAAAACACTAGGAATATCTCATACATTTTGGTTAGTATTTCTAATGTCAATAGTTTCATCACCATCAGGCTCATTAATAATACTAAACTTCACATTAACTTTACATTTCCTAGCATCTAAACCCAAGTATTCTGTTTCGAACACAAGCCTAACACATCCCATCTATATTTTTGCTGCAACATGGCCAGTACCAACAGATGCTATTGGTCGCGTCCCACGGTCGGCTAAACCAGTTCGGCGCAGGACCTAGCCCAGCCATGTAGGCATATAGTACGTATAGCCAGAGATGCGGCTTAGAGCAGGTGATCAGGGGATGCGCAAGTTTGAACTCACAGAAAGCTTATAGTTGCTGCGGGAATTTGATAGAATTAATGTGCTTGCTTTGAGATAAAACTATTCTCTGGATTGCCTTTTTTTTGCTTCATTTAATATCAATAGAGCCAGCAGTTCTTTAACATGACATGCAGATCTTAAATTGGAAATCAGGACAGGTTTGCCTAAGATAAATATACCATTGACTTATTTAGCTACTGCAAATCTCCT
Organism: Helicoverpa zea x Helicoverpa armigera; assembly: GCA_033682625.1. Classification (NCBI taxonomy): domain Eukaryota; kingdom Metazoa; phylum Arthropoda; class Insecta; order Lepidoptera; family Noctuidae; genus Helicoverpa; species Helicoverpa zea x Helicoverpa armigera. The sequence goes on along the minus strand of JAWIIS010000029.1, from coordinate 12,519,010 downwards.
AATGTTGACACTTACCCACATAATGTGCTATAAGGAGCCATCCATTATCACTTGACAATTGATCGAGACTGATCGATCAGTCAGGTGGAGGCTGGTGGGCGGGTGAATCAACCGCAGACTGTTTGTTTGTTACAATACCGTTTTCGAGGTCAGTAAGTGTTGTTTTAATAGAGGTACTTCTGGTTCCTTTTCACCTTCATTGGAAGAAGGTATTTTGGGAGGCTTGATTAAAAGTTGAAAGAAAGGATCCCTAAATTGTCTGGATCAGTGTCAGAGGTAGCCTCATTTGTAGATTAGTCTATCATAATATTGGTAAATTATTGCTATCAACAATATCTGAAATGTAAGCAACAGTAGCCAGTAACAACTAAGCAGCAATCATTCAGTTTTAAAATGTAGCTATCTTAGAATTACCCAGCAATCCGTAAATATAATTTACAATGTAATCCCAGAACCTATTCCTAGCCAAGACAATCTTCTAAGCTAGCAATCTGAGGTACTTATTCAATAAAGCCAGACATCCAAACAGTCTAAAATAAATAAAGGCAAGGAAAAGGAAACGATCGTAACATAAGTTTGCTTAGACAAAGCTAAGACACGGCTAACACTGATCTCATGTTCACCAGGTGACGTCATAGGAAGTATGTAACTTTTTATTGCATGTTATTGTAGAGCTAACATGGTGGGTGGCGCATAAATTGAACGATTTAAGGAATTATTGTTTTTGAAGTTAACTGGTTTAGAGGATAGAAGGCCGTCGCTAATTCAGGAGCTGTTGTTGTATTCGCTAAGAGTTTTATTGCACAATCATTTGTATAGAAATCATCCTTTTCATTCCCAATTATCTATTAACTTCCTCAATTGTCCATGTCACGTCTTAGTTTCTTTTCATCTATTTCATTGGGAACTATTTCTTCATTTGGCACTAACGCTCGTCCATTTTTATGAAAACATTCTGTTAAGATCAGAATTTTAATTGAAATGAGCTTTTATTTGAAAATGCTCTTGTCTGTCAAAGTTACCTGGCACGTTAATACCGATCGTTAAACACTAATTGTAGAATAATAGATAACAATGTGTGGGGTTAACAGTAAATGCTTTTGCAGATTACAGATCTATATATTTTAACCTTACTTAAGTATTGGAGTCACGTAGATTCTTACTCCGGGTAAACCTATTAATCACATCAAAAACATTAAATGTAAAAAAAGCCAATCCTCTACGCAGTTCCTCCACCGTAAAAAGTATTGAGATCGCATAAAATCCAAGTCCTGTTCAACTTTAATTGTAATAATAAATCAACATTTTGTGACTATATCAATTAAATAGGTTTGTTCACATTACAATAATATTGACTTGGCCATGAGCACAATAAACTACAAATATAATACAGCATATCTTGGAGAGGTGAAAGTCAAACATGGAGTTTAATATCACAGAATTAAATACATTTAGTTTATTCAATCGTTACTAAATGACAGTCAGTATCATCCATCACTGAACTGCACATGTACTATGGCGGATGTTTAGTCCATGGTGGTCCTTGTCTAAGTTCTTCAGTGCATAATCAGTCCAATCGTAAAATCATGTCCATATAGAATTTATCAATTCAATGGTATTTACACATTATTACAAGGAGCGACTTTTAACTTGTGCTCATGGCCAAGACAATATTATTGTAATATGAACAAACCTATTTAATTGATATAGTCACAAAATGTTGATTTATTATTACAATTAAAGTTGAACAGGACTTGGCTTTTATGCGATCTCAATACTTTTTACGGTGGAGGAACTGCGTAGAGGATTGGCTTTTTTTACATTTAATGTTTTTGATGTGATCTAATTTATTTTTTGTAGGTCTCTTTCTTCTCTAAGTATATCTATCTGTCTTAAAGTATATAACAAATTAAATTAACTTACATGCAACTAACTAAATATATAACAAACTAAATATGTACACCTAAAGTAGCACGTAAACAACATTTTTTTTAAATAAACTATGTAATAATTTTCGAAATTGACGAATTTTTGAATCAAATATCTTTTAGAACAAAAGAGATTTATTTCAGAGGTAGATGGCGCTATCACATGTAATTATTTGATTTTTTTTTAAAGTACTACTTATACTAAGCTATGTAACGAAACCATAGCGCGATTTAGACCAGGACAACACCATCTATCGAGCGAGCATGCAGTATGTATCGCACTGCATTAATATGAAAGATTTTATTATCATTGTTCATTTCATTTTAACCTAGCTTTTTTATTCATATGTATGTATATTTAATACATAATAACAATATACCACACTACGTAACAATAAAACAAATAGTAACATTTTGTACATAAATAAATAACAAAGTTATCAATGCAGTCAAAATTCATACATAATGTTCTTGAAAAACCGCAAATATAAATTTGTTTCCTATTTTTTTATTAAGTTTTAAGGTTTTTATAATTTTCCCTTTATATGTAGCTAGTAACCTATCTTGGTGCCAAATGTGAAGGTTCTAAGTTTGCTAGAAGTACCTTAGACTTTTGATGATCGGTCAGTGAGTGAGTCAGTGACAAAATGGTGTAACTTTGATCGCTCATAACTCGTAAACTATTTATTCAAATGTCTTGTAATTTTGAGACTGAGCTTGTTCTAATACTTACTCTTGGTCATCGAAAACCTAAACTCATAGATTTGTTCACATGGAAGTTACAGGGGGCTGAAATAGCCGCGAAACGCTTCGAGAAAAGATGGTACGGCCGTGCCCGCTTTGCTCGAGTCTTGGCTGGGGCACTGCCGTGCCCTCAGATTATTTTATGTCTGATAAAATTGTTACATAATTAAAGTAAGTAACAGCTATTTTACTTAAAAAACTCAAAAGAAACAAACACTTAAGTAAATCTAAGCTCAAGGACAGTCGCGATCCAAATCGTGCTGACGTCACCGTCGCAGGCGCATCCTCTGCAACTCTTAGCGGAGACAAGGTCAGGCTAATGCCAATATGAACATTAGTATATATGTCATCATCGCGTCTGTGATCTGACTGGGTTGAGCTGTAAATTACAATCTGTTTGACGACTTTATTGCGGACACTTATTGGGGTATTGAATTTGTTTAAACAAGTGTCGTGATGGATGTGTTTTTAATGTGGAATTCGATCCGTATTTTCCTTATGTCTATTAAAATAATATTTGTGCAACCTGTCGCTTTTCTATAGCTGGGACATCAGCTAGTTACTTACTCTCAGTTATCATCAAATGGCTTCATGCCATTTGCATTGCGGTGGTCCTTCACGATTAAGATAGGGATATAGTAGCTCATAACATTTGCAGAACATTAGATATGCGCATACACGATATCCTACAAAATATTAATAACCACTTGGTTAGGCCTTTTGTATACAAATTGAGTGGTATGAACGTTGGAGTGTGGCCAGCCGAGGCTATTGTGTGAACACCATAATAAACAATTGATAGAAAGAAACTGCCATTTGTTGACTCCATAGTTTAATAATAGACTCCGGGCATGGTTGAAGAGTGTATTTATAATCCGTAGAGTAAATTTTAACACAACATAAATAATGCGTCTACGTTATGGCATTTATTTTCTTTACTCTTCATCATCACTAATTACGTGAGAAAACCAATGCACTAGTAAATTAAGAGTCTAGTATCGCGTGCATGCTAATGACTACTGTCCACTAGACCTGATAGGTTATCTTATCACGAGCGGTAATTTCAATTATAAACATTAGACATTAAACATAAACAGACTTGTGCCCTCTCTGAACTTTACCTATAGCTACGTTATCGAACGTTTGGTTGCAGCCGTCAAAATTACTGCATGTCTAATTATAGGTATGCATACCTACGAATGCATCGGTTTCCTGTGACCTTTAAGATGGTAACACAAAAGTTAGTAAACAAACCCAGACTGCACAAATGTCAGACTAAATCCGCATAGCCTTGAACTTTAAGTATGCGAGACATCAACTTGAATAAATTAGACTAGACTTTCGCTTGGGCGTTTGCCCGGTTTGAGGAAATTGTCACTTTCTTGTGCAGACTTGAATAATTATTGTTTGTTGTGCTGGAGCGTTGTTGTAAGCTATAAAGACACCGCTGTTAGCATACTTTAAATATATTCTCGTTAGCATGCATAGCTAAACAAATGAACTTTCGTTTTTAAATTCTGCAGAGTAACAATGAAAAGATGTTAAACCCGAGGTCTTCTTAGTTCTTAATATTCTAGGATTGGAATCATGTGGACTTCGAGTTTAAAAGTTCTTATTGTTTTTAACTGTTTCGAGACATTCAAATTGAATATGTTCCAGTTCAGCAATCAGTTCCACAGACGCTGAGGGTTCATTTTCTCTAATGTGTCCAATAGGACAGCTGATACTTAAAGCATCCTTTATTTTATTTTTTTGATAAACCACAGTATCCTGCTGAAGCTTTAATACAGATGATGACTGACTTTCACTCTCGCGCATCAATTCCGTCCACGCCTGTATTTCCATGCAGGGCGCGTGTTACGTGTATCTGACAGTTCGGAGCAAGCGCCGTGCCGGATGTCAGATCATCGTGAACAAGGTGACGTTCTCACGGCTTGAGGTCCATAGTGATGAGCAGTTTCTTTTATACATCACGTCCAGTGGATCCCATCGACCCAGATTCCAACAATTTTGGTGAACATTCATCGGTGATAAATGTAGTAGATCCTGTATTAGCACGAGCCATCACTAATAGCTTCCAATCGAAGCTTACGACTTGTTTTTAAGATGACTTTGTGGAATAACACGTTTGACATTCATTTGTTATTAATTTCTTTGCCAAAAGGCAGCAAAAAGTTTAATCCCCAATAATCAGTAATGTCGAGAACCTGTTCGTTTATGTTAATATTCGTCCGGCGTACATTAATGTCGTTCGCTTGTCCATTATGTCACCGTGTTACTCGTGATTGTGGCCATAGAGTAAGCAGGCTACAGAAAGGTCTTCTTGCTTAGGACATTTGGTTTTGCGTTTGCCGAATGTTTTTTGTCAAATATCAGTCCACCTAGATAAGAGTACAGAGAGCAATATCAAATATTTCTAGCTGTTAGTAGAATCTGATTATACATAAGTTAAAATTAATTGAAAATACAGTCTGAATATTTAACTAAATATTAAAGTCCACACGGACTCGATCATCGTGTAGGCACTCGACTTATTCCTGGTCTACTCGCGGCGCGTGAGTCACGGTCAGGTTGCGCAGGCGCCGCTGACCGGTCGCGCCTTACCTCAATCCTATGACCTTAGGAGCGGCCCTTACGACAATGGCTAACTCAGCCCTTCATTTTATCATGATCAAAGGGTTACAAGGATTCGCTGAGAAACGCCCCATTCGTACACATAAAGTAATATATTTTGATATAAAACTAACTCTAATTATCACCTTATAGGTCTGTCACAGGGTGACATCATTTCGTCCGTCTATTTTTTCACGATTGTGTTAGAAATAGGTATGACCGAATGCAAGCGCTCTTTTAGATAAATCCTGCAGGTAAAAACTCGTATTTAGTTTGTTATGATTTTTTTTCATCATTTTAATCGTAATTTTCCTGTTTCTATAAATACATGCCTACACGTAAACATCTGAAATGAAATCCTTCTTCTTTTTCGGAAGTCGGTTAAATTTTTTAAAATATCTTAGTAAGTATTTCATTCCCGTTCTCGTGGTTGGTGTGTGCGCGTGAGTCACTAGCAGGTTCAGGTTAACCTCCCCGAGTCCTGTGACCTCTGCGCCGTGCCTTACTGCCCAACTATGGAGGAATTATTTGATGCACCTGCAATCTAAAGTGAATAAAGCGTACCTAGTAGTGGCATTTTGCTTACGTTTGCAATGCATATTGTCCTTATGTATGTTAATCATATCTGTGTTTAAGACAATACCGTGACTTATGTACAGGTAATTTATTAGTAAGGTCTCTGTATGTTGCCAGGTCGTCTTTGTCCGTAAACTGGAACATCACATCTATCACTCACCATCACCTTAAACCCATTACAGTAATAGTTGCAGTTGCCACACCGGCAGCACTCGTCCAGCCCCGCGCCCCTGCTCGTTTATCACAAGCCATTAGTTTGGGCAGTCGCCTCAATCACTTGACAGCCAGCCATTAGGTGACATCATTGAGACACTAGGTGAACATATTCTGGAATATTCCATAGATTGTGGACGATAGAATGATGGGAGCAATCCAGAGACACAGTAACTCCGGTATGGAATGCGTTATGCGATGTATGCAGCCGGTTTATTTAGTCATGCATTTCTCGCAGCTGCCCACTATAATTTCACGGAATGATTAAAGTATGGATCTCATGAAAATGATACTCCCATGGAACTGTAATTGTCTTAAGAGTATTTCTTGGTAATGCGGTTTAAATCTCGATGAGGCTGAAGTTTGTTTTAATTTCACGAGACCGAGTTGACCAAATTCAGACTATATATTATACATATGCAACTGGCAGTGGGAACACAATTAAAACCAAAAATGAAGTACCACTTTTAATTTTAAGATATTGAGAACTAGCTAACTAATTGTAAACGACCTCAGTATCTAGGGCACATGCCTAAAAATAAAAAATACTCCAATACTACTTATTCTTGTTTTTGTCGAGATAAAAGTTATGTCTCCTTATAAGATGCTGTAAGGGGGGCAAGGGCGCCGGGGTGGCGACTGAGTGCCTTATAAGGCCAGACCTTTGGCCCAATGGCCATATGGCGCGAGGATCGACGCTGAGCTAGATTGACAGATGGTTCACGACAAATGGCTCAGTGTTAGTTATGGTCGAAACATGTAACGTGCCAATGGACATGTACTTACGCGCTAATGTAAATTATCTGCTGATCTAAAAAAACTAGGTTTGTTTTGAAACAAGCTGCCTTATATGTAATCCTTACTGAGAACAAACTTTGTTCTTTGTGGACAGAGATAGATACTGATACACTTGCTGAGACCGCACTTTGAGAACAGCAAAGGTTTTCTTCTAATCCTGTTTAACTGGGACCTTTGGTCTACCCATAAAGTATGCAAGCACATGACATGGGCAGTATGCAAGTTGTCCATAAATCCGGCAATGATTCGCTGTCACAGCCGGCGGCCACTAATTGCCAGCCCAAGGTCTGTCAATTGCAGCGCATCAGCACGCGCGACACTCCACAGATTTCATACAACTTCATTTAGCGATCACTTATGTGTTAATTGACGATGATCAACTCGGCTATAGATGGCTCCATATATGTGAAAATGTGTGCTGGAGTCAGTATTGGTAATACCATTTCTCAAGTCAATGCTTTGTAAAATAGTAGCAAATCTTTCACTTATGAAAATCCTTTCCACGAGCACCTCACTTGTTTTGGTATAGAAACATTTGCATTTAAAACCTAACCTAACTACAGTGAAGAAGTTAAGTTTACATTAATTTGTATACTAGATAGTCGAAAACATGCTCCGAAATCCAGAAGTACCTTGTTACGTCCATTAGCAGATGAAATCAAAGGCGTTGAAGTGTTATTACGTGTCGCAGATCAAGTGGTGGAGCCGCGAGCAATTGTCAACGATATTGTTTAATTAGGTGTCACTGTCATACTCGTATCATCACTGTTATTGAATTCTCTTCGGTAACGTAACACCAATTCTCTTTACATTCATTATTTTGGGATTCTGAAATCTAATATCTATTGTCGTTCTTTGTTTGGCAATATTACCTTGCTATATTTGTTTGGATTTATTAGATAGGGCTACATGTTCGCAATCATTTTTAGTGATATTACTAGGTTCGGCCAGATCCCAAATATATTGTCATACTTATTCGTATTCCTTGCGATTAAATTGATACTTTGAATCAAAGTCCTTGATAGTTGTTGGGATTGGTTACCACAATTGGGTGCATCTAGGATTCCAAATAGAATGTCATCATTACAATCACGAAGTACTACCAGTTTTGGTATAAATATCAAAAGGTTAACTGATCTGAATACGATAGGGCTCGGGCCTTGGTCTCGGAGAATGTTCAGTTGTTGCTTTATTTATACCATCCTCGACAATAATATTATGCTTTTCCTTTTGATTACACATTTTTGCATTAAGCACTTCTGATATGATCTAATCACCAATATAATTATTTCGAGTAAATACAACTTGTCAATAGCCAGCGGTAACGACGGTCGGTTAATTGTTAAGATGAGCTGCATTCCACGGTAATATCATTAGATTTGCATAAATATCTTGTATTTATTCATTTCTTGCAGTGAATGCATATTGCCTGTTCACTTTATATATTACCAGGGTCTTTCATTCTGTATGAACAGTTGAAGGTGTTGGGTGGTTTACCTCAAAGGGCAGGTTGTTAACAGTAAGTTTGTGTTTGTTACAGAATGTCTGAAGGCGACGTGTCGTTGATCCGCGACGAGGATCTGCTGCGGCGCATGGTGAGATATTGCTGTATATTTTAAAACATAGTCATGTTAGCCAAATTTTCTAATCAGCTGTGTTTCTACGTCACTGGAAAAATCAGAGCTACAACATTCCCATCGTAACATAAGTCAGAAATTAATTTAAATCTGCTGTACTGTCTTGAACGCAGTCCGCAACTCAATAGTTAAGCGCGCGCCTGACGGAAACCACGAGCAATGTTTATCAAAACACATTGCAATGTTCATTGTTACAAAAGCAAAAGGCGAAATAACTCGCATTTTGTCATTTGTTTTGTTTGTTTTTGACATTCGAAAATAAATAACAAGCGATTAAATTACTTCATATTGAAATAAGGAATGTTACTTATCATGTTCTTGCAGTAATCAAACGAATGTTATGTATTGTAGAATACATACATTCATTCGTGCATACAATCGTTTAACTGCCTCGTTGGTCTAGCTGTCACAAGTGCGGCTGCTGAGCACGAGGTCTCGGGTTCGATACCCGAGTCGGGTCGAAATAGCTTTGTGGGTTTTAGAAGACTCACAAAGCAGCCCAGAGCCTGGAAATTGGTGATTGATGCATGGGAGAGCACGTCAATGTCGGTCCTGCGCCTGATCTCTCTCCGGTGGTGTCGGATTGCCGTCCCACGGGGCTATAAGAGTTAAGGAATAGTTAGTGGACCTGTATCTGCGCAAATGCTTGTGCACTATAATATGTCCTGCGCAGTTGGCTATTCTCCTTACATGAGAACAGCCGCTGTAGCCGTCTCTCCCCGAAAAGTACTGGTACAAATGTTTTGCTAAACGAACACCTTTCAAAATTCCAGTGGCAGCAGACGGAAGACTTCTCTCGCAAGAAAGAGATTCGCGCGCACATGTACCGACTGCGGGAGGAGCGCCTGCGCGACCTGTACTCGCCCGAACCTCCCAGAGAGGGGAAAGGTAACTCTTCTTGCTTGATTTCCTCCGGTAGTGGGGTAGGAGGGAGGGGAGGGTAGAATGTGGGAAACGTAGTTAGAGTTGCTATTATATGTATAGTACACTGAACAATGAGTGTGTAGTAGTCAAGCTAAGGGTTAAATTATAATAGTGATCATCTGATCATTATTTTATAGCAACTATGTATTTATTACGCGTTATGTATGTTTACGTGAATGCGCATCTGTAGATTTTCAGTATTTGTTAGTTGCATAATGCTGGTGTCTGATGAACTATATATATGTATGCTGAAGAATTTTTCCCCAGGAGAAAGATTTACATACATTAAATTGTCCCCTTATTAATGTTTGAATATCTGAATTGTCCGCCTTAAGACCACAAGTCAGCGTAGTTGTGCCCGAATTCAACAGGTAGTGAGTTCAGTGCTGCGCAAGGCCACGTGAAGTCGTTCGCGGACCAGAGCTTCCAGTCCATGAAGAGCAAGGAGGTCCGCGACGCTGGCTCCCCACCCAAGGAGTTCACGTACCGCGGCCAAGGTGCCTGCACTATACACCCATAATGTAACCTTAACCGAACTAACGCTTATTAATCGGTAACGGTACATACCAATCATAATGAAAGACTAACTAACACTGCTCTCTTTCCAGACTTGAAGGCGCTGTCGAACGCTGGCTGGAATGTGGAGTCGGAGAACAAGACCACCGACGATGGTCACACGCACGTCAAGTCTGTCCACGCCAACATTGAAGGCAGATACGATGTGGATGGCGGCAAAGGACAATTTGCTGCCGTCGATCATCATAAAGAAGCCGTCACCGAGTATCACGATGACAACAGCAGCTTGAAACGTAACGAGACCACGTCGAACACAGCAGCTCGCGAACACGTCGTGCGCAAAACTGATGACGGAACGCAGATATCGTCTACTACCAGCTCGTCGACTTCTTCGTCCAAGTTCCAGCAGATGTCTTCGACGCGACATGAAACAGTGCCATATTTGACTAACGATGACTATGACCTACGAAGTTATGATACTAACCGCAATGAGGATTCATCCTCTGTAACGAGAAGACAGATTTCGAAAACTAATGACTACGAACAAAACTTGAGGAACAATGACTATGAAATGAATTCGAGAAAAAATGACTACCAACAAAATATAACAAGAAATGAATATGAACAAAGTGTCAAAAAGAATGAGTATGAACATGTCGTGAGGAAAAATGATTATGAACAAAATTTGACCAGAAATGATTATGAGACTGGCGAGCTCGTCTCTAGGAAAGTGGATTACCCTGATGACAACACCAGGGTAATTGTAGAGACGCGGTGTTTGCCTGACGGAACTCGGGTTACCAGCACCAAGAGAGAATTTCGGGCTCCAGTACAAAGCACTCGCTCTGAACATTCGTACCAGACAAGGGAAAATAAATCCTACTCTTCCCAACAGCGATCTGATGCAAAGGAATCCTCCAAAATTATACGACACGTTATTGATGACCGCGCCACTGACATCGTCGATTCCCAAAGAAACGTTGATGATCACGATTTCAAGAGACAAATTGCTGAATACACTTCAAAAGACAATAAAGATTATTCGGATGTGCAGCGTTATGAAACAAAAGTGAACAAGACAAATATTGATCATTCTAAGTTGGATGACGAATATTCGAAAACCACTCGCCACGTGACTCGAGTCAATAAAGTAATAGAGTCCACAGATAAAGATGACTATGTAAACACGCAGTTTACGAATCAGACCCATGGCCGACAATATCAAATTAATGATGTTCGTAAGGAAACGGCTGTCCGCGAGATTCGCCCTGAACCAAGCCCGCCGCGTGATCAGCGCCCACGCACAGTTACACCGCAAAATGATCGACCTAAATCTTATACACCACGCCACGATCGTCCCGAAACGATGACCCCAGCGGAAAACCGCCGAGAGACAGAAACACCTAAAAACAATCGTCATGATATAACTTCTCCGCGCGATGATTACCGAGAGCCTGTAAGGCCTCGTGATGACCAGCCGGTACCGGTGAAAGATTATGTCCAACACCAAACCAAAGATACCGAGGAGAGAGTACATCACGTCACAAGAGATCAAAAGATTGAGGAAACTGTAGAAAGGAAGACAAGCTCTGATCATTACCAAACCACATATCAAACAGATTTTCCTCAAAAAAAGATCAGCAATGACTGGAGTCCATCACATCAGGCGTGGGCTAGTACACTCCGTGCCGATACACCTACTACCACGCGACCTTCAACTAGAGCTTCTTCTCCTGGTAGTAGAACCTTCAAGTCCAGCTCATCTTCGCTTAGGAGCAGCGTTAGCCCTGATAAAATATCCAGGAAGCCATCAAGCAGAGGTGGTAGTCCAAACAAAATTGACAGACATTCGCCAACCCGTAACGATAAAAACTCTACCACACATTCTACCCATAGTGTCACTGAGGTTAAAACGCATAAGTATACCAGTTCTGATGATAAAAGACCTCCCACCGGTCGCTCTCCAACGAGGCCGGGTTATAGCCCTGAGAGAAAACCCCAAGACACTCGCTACAGGCCCAGCGTAAGTCCAGAGAAAAAACCAGAACTTCCATTAAGGCCTAGTGCTAGCCCAGAAAGGAAACCAACAGAGAGAGGTTCACCTACAGTGAGCCACCGTAGAGTTACTTCTCCTACTCGCTTAATAGGTAGTCGAGATTCGCCAATAGGATCGCGAGAAAGTCCAGAGAGAAAGCACCCTTCTTCTAGCTCAAACTTCCCACGATCAAGTCCGGAAAGAAATATTAATAATTTGCCTAAGGATACTGCAAGGAAACCAGATCTGAGTCCTGATAGAAAACCAGAGCACGGGAAACCTCATGATGGTCGTAAAACTCCAGTGTCTGAGTTACCCCGTACCACCTCTCCATCTCGAAAGTCTCACCCTAAAGATAGCACCAACAGAGTTGGCTCAAGTCCAGACCGAAAGCCTAGTTATCATCCAGCAAGTCCTTCGTCAAAAACTCCTGACGACATTGTTGAAAAGCAACCAAAAGATGCCCCAAGGTCGAGTGTGAGTCCTGATAGGAAACCTGGATATATGAAGCCAACTTCTGCGAGCAAGCCGTCAGATAACCTCAAGTCCCCAACGAAGCATGCACCAATGCAAAGCCCTGAGCGTAAGCCTATGGAAAAAACTACCAACAAAGTACAAGAAGATCACTATAAATTTATCGACGAGGAAACAATAATGTACACCCGTAACGATAAAACTAAGCCAAAGTTACCATCTGAACAAAAAGATCATTCACCTTCAAGGAAGAGTCCCAGTAAAGACACTCCCGATTTCTGTCACACTGAATTGACAAGAAAGAGATCACCTTCTCCCAAGGATCATGTTAAATTTATTGACCAAAAAGATCGGGTTGATGTGACGCAGCACAAAACTGTTGAGGTAACCGAGGAAATAACGTCAAAATATCGTTCTCCGAAGGAAAAAGATACACCCAGTGATAAAGCTTCTCCAAAGGAGCCATTGCCGGTTAATTATGGAACTTATGACAAAAAGAAACCGTTTGTTTCTGATGTCATCGAGGTAACTTCAACTTTTAGAGACAGTACCGATGTAAAGGACGATTCGCAGCCACGTCGTCAAAAATCTCCAAACAAAACATCTGAACAGCCAACATCTCCCACAAAGAAGTTGCCACGAGACAGCGTGTCCCCTGCCAAATCTCCTTCAAAAGATTCCAAACACAAACACACTACTGACTTTATTACAACAGAGAGAACTAGGGAAGAGATAAATAAAAAAACTACTGAAGATCGTCCACGAAAACTGGTTACACCATCCTCTAGCCCCACTAGGAAACCGAAACCTACTGATACTGAACCATCGACTGGTCAAAGCTCTCCTACTACTTCTGTAAGTGGTTTCGTATACTTCAGCTCGCCACGAACTGAAAAGCACATTGTCACTGACTTAGACGATCAGGAATATTATTCTGAAATGCACTCCACCGACGAAACTATTACTAATATCACTAAAAGACCGGAAAGCCTAGGAGTGAACAGATCACAATCTCCTTCTAAGATTCCTTGCAGATCTCCATCTCCAGAGAAACGCACCTCGCCTTCCAAGGATAGTCTGCCACGAAAAAGTTCTTTGAAGAAACCCTCAACAGAAGTAACTCAAGCTTCTCCAATTGAAAAACCCCCATCCAGTTTTCGTGTTTCACCCACAGAAGAACCAAAGGACTTCCCTGAGCACAAAGTGGTAAAAAAAGATCGACCGGAAGGTCCTGAATCTGATGCCGTCGTTGGCAAAATAAAACCACCTTTAGAGCGTAGAGAGACGTATGAGGATCGATGCCGAAAAATTCTTGGAATGATGGATGATACGACTACATCCGAAACGATTAAAAAAACCAGTTATTTGAAGGAGCCAGAAGCGAATTTGAGCTCTCCTAGTGTCTCTCCTTGTCGCAGTCCTGTTCCAAGAGAGACTGCATTTGAATATCCAACAGTTAAGAAAACGACGCAGACAAAAGACGATGTAACCGATTTCATAGTGCGTGAACAAGAAAATATTGTGAAAACAAGCACTGTAATTAATGATGATTCCTGTATTAGTAAAGCACCTCGGGAGAACTTACCAGTAAAGCTAAAAGATGTGACAGATAAAACTACAACAAAACACGAAAAAACAACTGAGGATAAAGTGGATACAAAGAAAACTGTCACCAATAAGTATCCTTCACCGAGACAAAGTCCTGAGAGAAAGCACTTGAATCAAAAGTTAGAAGAAGATCAGAAACTGTATCCTGACGACCTTCCGAGGTCGACTGCAGGTGTTGAACCTACTTCTAAAGACTCCAACAAGCCTCGTTCAACTCCATTGAAACCGAATACAACAGGTGCCTCTCCAAGATCTAGCATAAGTCCTGAAAGAAAACCAGGGTATAGGCCAACTGAGAAAAAGGATGATAGTAAATATCCTGACAAATCTACTCCAGCAACACCGGGCTATATGAAAACCACTTCAGCTACTTCATCCAAATATGATGCTACGACTGAAGAGAATGAAACAATTAAGACAAAAACAACAATTGAAAGAAAAGTAACACAATCTCCAACAAGAAAAACTCCATCTGATAAACCAGTTGGTCCAGATCAATATTCTGATGGGAGTCCCCAACGAAAACCAAGCACTGACAAAAAGGCACCAATCGAGGGAATGCCTGAAAATAAACCTTCTGACACGTATCCCAGAGAAGCGTCTCCGTCTAGACCAAGCTACAATAAAACCACAACTTCAATGATAGTTGAATACGATTCCACCTCCACGATTGAAGATATTGATCAGTCGATGACTTCAGAAACTGTATCAAAAAAGTCATCCCCTCGTCCTTCAGTATCTCCAACACGACGAGTCTCAAAACCGTCAGATGACATTCCAACAAGGCAGTCCAATAAGGGTCCAGACCGCAAGCATAAAGACGACCTAGCTTCTATAAAAGATGTTCCTGAGAGAAAACCGACGAAACCAAAGGACTCCTCTCCATCAGGACCGGGCTACATGAAATCTACTACTTCTATGACTTCAAAGTATGAGACCACCTCCACTGAAGATCTCCGTGATACTAATACTTCTAAGACGGTAAAAACCAGATACTCATCTTCACCCTCACGCAAAACTGTTAAACCTTCTGATGGCGCTGATAGCAAACCCAATCATCCTAAAGAACAAAGCCCTGATCGCAAGCCTCACGCTCATCAAGATCGATCTCCTACTAGGAAATTATCAGAAAACACTCCTGTAGACAAGTATCCCAGAGATAGTTCACCAACTAAAGGTAAACCTGATAAAATCCCTGGTTATATGAAAACTACTTCGTCTGTCTCATCAAAATATGAGACTATATCCACCACTGAGGAAGATGTAGAAGAAAATACGTCTTTAACTATAACTAAAACCAATGTGCGGCAGCCATCAGACTCTCCATCTAAAAAAGAACTGGAAAGTTATCCTCGTACTTCACCACCTAAGTCTACTACTGCTAAGCCACTAGATGGCTTTTCTCAAACTAAGCCTGGACGTGAGACAGCACCTAAATCAGGTATATCTGACAAACCAACTGACAATAAGCCAAACACTATTGAGAAAACTCCTGAGTTCGTGAAGACAACTTCTCATAATATTTATAAACAAGATACAGTGTCTGCCACTAAGGATTTCTTAGAAACCTGTAGAACAGAAAGGCAAAGTCCTCATCATACCCCAGATTCACAAACTCCGAAGACAAGTGATGAGTATGGCCTAGAAACCGACCATCCTCGAACAGTTTCACCATCCAGGTCACACCCAACAGATTATAACTCATCTAGACATAGCATTAGTCCTGATCGTAAGTCTCAGCAGCCTTCTGAGCCCCTTGTGAAGAAACCAACCGATGAAAAACGTAGGGGAGCATCGCCTTCAAAGAAAATTATGAATCCCGAAACTCCTGGTTACATGAAAACTACTACGTCTGTTAAAACTAGACATGATGAGGATTTCGAAGAAATCACATCTAGTAAGACCAGACAGAGTGTGCATTCACCATCACGTCCATCACCACCTAAAACGATTAAATCAAATAACGCTCCAAGTAAACCTGATTTGGACAGAAGTCCTAACCGCAACCTACAAAAATACACTGAGCCATCACCCAAAGCTAGCCCAGAGAGACAAATAGGTTACAAATATCCCAAGGACACTTCTCCGTCGCGAAAAACACCTGCCTCGGAAGAGACTGAACCTAGTAATTTAAAAACCATAACTTCTATTAAGTCAACTTTGGAAGATATTAAGGACTCCACGACTACAAAAATCAAAGAAGGATACCATTCTACTTTGCATCAGTCAGACACTTCACCAACAAGAAGAGGCACTAAGCCTACGGATAGTTCTAAATCCACTCCGGATCAGTCGCGAACACATTCACCAACTAAGTCTCTACCAGATGCCTCTGTGAAAAAATCACCTGCACCTAAAGAGAGTATTAACAAATATCCGCGACACTCATCTCCAAGATCAAGTCCAGACAGAAAAACAACAACTGATTCGGTTGTAACATGTAATACTGAAATTATTTCCACTACCGAAGAAATTGAGACTACGGAAGATACAGTCCCCAAGCATCCATCAGGAAGATCTCCTGAATCGCCTTCACGCCGTGCTCCTTACGAACCATCCAAAAAGCGTAGCTACCTTCAGCAACCAGAAGAGACCAGGCAGCTTCGCACACCTTCACCAATGAAAAAAACCACAAAAATTACTGAAGTTAGTACAGACTTCCTGATGTCCGAGAGAGAACAGGAAATTTTAGATAGAGTCCAAAAATCCCTTCGAAAATTGTCTCCTGATCGTAAAGAGAGATCACCTAGCAGAGAAAAGAGCCCAAACAAAACAACAACCAGTTTGAAAGACATTGATATAGCTAGCCACACTCTGAACGACGATGAAATTATTAACGAAGATGTAATAGATATCACAGAGCAATCAACCACTAAACAAGGATCGCTTATAGCTGAAAAAGTCAAGGATTCCAAAGTCCCAACCAAATTATCTCCCAGAACTGTTTCCCCTACTAAGAAACCTTCAGGTATTGCAACTCCAACAAAAACGGATAAAATAAGTCCGGAATCACCCACGAAACCAAGAAGTGTTTCACCCAAAAAGCCAGTTTCAGCAAATGAAAGACCACAGTCACCGCAAGTGCGGCCAAGTGGAATAAAACCTAAGGAGCCGATACCTTCTCATCTGACTAGAAAGGCGACGCCTGCCACTTTAAATATCACCAAAACGGACAAAACTGTAACAGATTTTAAGAAAACTTCAAATATTGGCTCTGTAACTAAACAAAATAGTTTCAGTCGTTCAACAACCAATAAAACTACTACAAAGACAATCTCTTCACCTACGAGTCGACCTACTGAACCAGAAACTAAGCGAACCCCAACTCCTAAAGGCATAAGGGAGAGCGTGATCCCGACAAAGAAAGACATCGACACGAAAGTGATGCGGACTGTTAGTGATATTACAATTAAGTCGAAGAAAACATCACCTCAAAGAATGAAATCAAAGCCAGAAATTCAAGTGAGTGATATGTCTACTAAAACTACAAAGCCTTCTATTAAAGAACCACACTCTAAATTGCCAAGTAAACCAAAATCTGCTACGACATTGAATACTTCAACTGACGAAGATGACATTATTATTGATGTTGAGCAATCGAAATCGTCGAGAGAAAATTCACCTGATCGGATTTGTCCAACTCCCGTTAATTTTGGAGATGACGTTGGTACACCTCGATATCCTGATGAAGTGAGTGAACCTGATGATGATTTCCGTAGACGAACTCATCATACAATCCATGAGGCCGAGTCTATCGTGGATGACATTGTTGAAATTTGTGAAGATGACGAACTTTTTGTTAGAAAGACTGATGTCGACGTTGCGACTGAAGATGACGAAAGCCTGCTTAGTGTAACAGACAAAGTATCCAGATTTACTAAAGGTGTTGAGACAGTAACGAAGCATAAAGATACAACTGCAATATTTAAAGATACTGAAAGAAGGACACATTCTGATTTCATTGATGATAAGTTGAAATCTGATGAGTGCTTATTGTCCGTATCGGAGAAAGTAAACAAGTTTGCTAGAGGTCCAAGTGCTACAAGAGATAGCAAGAGTCCCTCACGGAGAGTTACCGATGAATACGATAAAAATACTGTTTATCAAGATGACTACACTAAACTAAGTGTACACGACAAAGCACACTTGTTTGTGGAGACTGCAGAAAACGCTAAGACTCCTAAAGTTAAACCAACTCCACAAAAAGTGGAGCGTCCTGACTTAACTAACGTTGATGACTCATTAAAGAGTGATGATTGCTTACTCAGTGTTTCGGACAAAGTACATAAGTTTGTAAAAACAGCTGAGCAATTCTTGACAGAATCTCAGGAGGTCGAGGAGAAGGAAAAGCGAATTAAAGAGCAACATGACAAAATCATGCGCAAGATAGTAGATGAAGTTGATGATGAAGTAGAAAACTATATCGAGACGACGAATGTTACCGAAGATGTGGAAGTCACAAGCAAAAAGCCATCAGACCGCCGTGATGAAAAGCCCCATAAACCAAGGGAAACTTCATTGCTACCGAAGGTTAAAGAGTACAACAGCCCTAGTCTGAAAACCGCTGATAGAACTCCAACCGTTAAAATAACTACTCTTCGCAGCAGTGAAGCTGTTAAGAAGGCTAAAGCTTTGTTTGAAACAATAGCAACCACTACGCAAAAAACAAAAGAAACCATTAAAACTAAAACTGCTAAATTAACAGACATCGGAGTGACGAAAAAATCTCCTAAACCTGATTCTACTACTGATATCCATCCCTGTTTTGAAGATTCTTCACCTATTTATATTCCTGATAAAGTGGGTGATGAGGGTGATGTTCCTCAAACCCATAAAGAGCGACCGACAAGTGGTACACTCAGCCGGCCGCAATATCCTCGTACTGATGATAAGCCACGGAGCAGCCCGTCACGTTTGGTGGCCCAGTCTCCAGAAATTCCAAGGTCTAAGTCCCCAGGTTATCAAACTGTGGAAACCACAACTACATCCAAAACTGTGTTATCAAGATATCCGACTACTCAAAGAGCTGAATCACCGAGTCAGCGACACGAGCCTCAAAAATCCGATAAAATTCCTGGATACCTTCGTCCAACAAAAACTAGCCAAATCAAGGAGGAGACGAAGGTGGTTGAGGATACCGAAGTAAGCAGTCGACGAGGGAGCGGCAAGTTTGGTGTAGAGCTTCGAAGAACCAGTGTTGAAAGATCAACGGCAAGTAGCGAACGCCGGCGAAGCGTCGAGCACCCCTGCATCGAAGACATCTTCGACCTGGACCTCCTGGAACAAATGGTCAGTAAGCAAAAGATTTGCATTTTTATTATAGTTATCAATATTTCATTAATATGTCTACTTTTTTACTGACTACATTCTAATTTTCAGTTGGAAAAGGTCGTTGGTTACGAGCAGAGGCGTCGCATCAGATCACAGATTCGGATTGCTAGAAAAAAAGTCGAGAGCGACCATATTGACACTAACACTTACACTAAAACTACAAGACAAACTATGACTACACAAAAGCTGCGGTCACCGGAACGCCTGAGGACGAGATCACCCGAACGGGCTCCAAAATCTACCCTCCATAAAACAAAATCCCCTGATCGTCATGCTAAAACACCCCAGAGAATGATCCCCGAAACCACCCGAGCACCAGAAGTTGCGCAGCCTATGCATAATGGGCACGCTAAAGAGCCAACCAGAACTATTAGTGACAGGCGCCCCAGAACACAGAGTTCTGAGAAACCTGCTCCAAAATCCGTTCCCAAATCAAAAAGTCCGGTTCGTCAACCTAGTCCCGACAAAAAGACACGACCTCAGTCTCCTAACAAAACAATAACTCCTAAACCCAAACCCAACCGCTTTAATGAATATGCATCAGCTTACATGAAGAAAGTGGGTTTGAGTGAGGCTGATAAGGTCAGATTCGCCGAAGCAAAATCAAGGAAAGCAGCAGAAGACAGGCAGAGAACCATCAAGCATTCAGAAGCACATAAAGTAGTGGAAGAATACTCCACAACGAAAAGCTTCACTGCGAGGACTTCATCTAAGGATACCATCGAAGTGGTGCAGATGAATGGAACTAACAAGAGGTCACCGTCACCGGAAAAGCGTCAGAGTCCTGAACGAAAGGCTCAGAGTCCGGAAAGAAAGGCTCAAAGCCCGGAACGAATTTACGAGCGAACTCCAAGTCCCACCCGTAAACAGGTTAAATCAGAACCTTCTAAAAAAGAGACAATCATAAAAACTGTTTACGAAATTGAAAAGAAGATACCGCAGAAATCAGTTCAGGAAGAGAAGCCGTCGTGGGTGACCAACAGGAACCTCAAGAAGATTAGTTCGGAAACCAGAACGTTCAGCAGTAAGAAGATAGAAGAGAAGCCAAAGTACAGAGCGCCCAGCCCCTCCAAGGTGATCACGAAGCCTATCGACGTGATCACGTCCAGCTACGGGCCCGGGCCGCTCGACGCTGACGGCAAACCACTGTTCGGTATCAGGGCTTTGAGGAACGGTGCATCTAACTATCAAGGTAACCAATGTACATACATATATGCTAATACTTATTTCACCGCGGTTTCACCCGCATCCCGGGGAACTTCTTCCCGTACCCGGATAAAATGTAGCCTTTGTTCACCGGGGATAATGTAGTTTCCCAAGAGTGAACGAATTATTCAAATCGATAAAGTCGTTTCGGAGCCTATCCATGTCAAACAATCAAATCTTTCCTCTTTATAATATTAGTGTAGAAATACATATATATACTCGTCTGTATAATCTATACGTTCATAATAGTGATTTTCAGCGTAGTTTTTTAAACGTTTTTATAATAACAAAAAAGACCGCGATTATTCTCTGCTTCTTCATCGCCTTTGAGTCAGGTTTAGTTCAGTATTTTTTTTTTATAATATAAACGTATCTGGGCCATTCAAGTGTTTTGAGGTCAATGTTAAAGAACTTGACAACGGTAACACATTACGTCGTGCACTTTCTAATATTTGTATATTTTTTACTGCTGAAACTTGTCGTGGCTTGACTAAGTAATGTTTCAGTTACGAGTATATTATTACTAAGATGCTTTACATGAAGGATTGTTCATAATGCAAATGTTAGTTCAGCTGAATGTGAATATTTCTAAGTGTTGGTGCGTTATTCGGGTCGTCTTCAGTCACTTGTTGTAGATTTACTGTCGGTGAGTAAGACAGTGTCACGTAAAGTTTCTAAAGCAGGCTCCGCTTAGATGTTGAGATACAAAGGCGGTGAAAATGTGTCATTTCAAGATCCGTGTAAAACTTGTGACTAAATGTTTGTATTAAGACAAAGATATTAGCCGCATTTATTGCCAAACATAGTTTGCGTATTAACCGGTCAGTGAATAGCGGCAGAAGGAGAGTCGTGTCTTTACGTTTATTTCTTCGACCTTATTAACAAAATGTCTCGTTGTACAGTGAAAGGCACGGTGATCCGCCAAGAGTACCACTCCCGCAACGGCGGGGAGCCCGAGGGTACAGTCTCGGTGACCGCGTACTCCACGGAGCCCGAAGACCTGGAGCGCCTGCTGCAGGGCCAGGGGGAGCCCCCCTCCCGCATCCACGGCCTCGCTGCCATCACCACCACCAAGAAGTTCGGCGGAGACACGGGAACGACGCTCAAGGAAATTCATGGGGTAAGCGCCTACTGCATTTTTTGTAGCAATGTTGCATCAATGTGAGACGTAGTTGTAAAGACAAATATCTACCTACTGACAATATACATGTATTTTGTCGCCTTATTGAAAATACACAATAACTAGAACTTTTTAACATATTTACGTAACTCATGATTTTCAATAACAACGAGGAATTTCAAATATTTTACTATTTTCCGACTGATATGTCAAATCTTACATCCGATATTAACTTTTATCTCAAAAATGTTATAATATGATAATCATTTCCCATAAAGAGAGAAGATCGCGCCGCCATAGACCAGTTCACACACAGTGACCGGCGCGTCTCCGACTCCAAGGTCGAGGAGATCTCCCAGAGGAGCTACGACTCCAGGAGGGAAGATATCCTGGGGGAAACCAGACGCATCGAGAGCAGACGGGAGGAGGTCATCGGAGACCGCCTCCGACAGGCCAGGGAGGAGATCGTGGACAGTGCTAAAGATAGGAGGGAAGATAGGACCGAGAGGACGCAGAGGCGAGTGGAGAAAGTAGAGAAGAAAGGAGATAGGACGCAAGAGAGGAAGGAACGGATAGAGAGGACGGATGATAAGAAGACTGTCCGACAGAGCTCCGTCAAGTCACTTACCGAGAAATACATCAAGAGTGCCAGTGAGTATTACCTATATTATCCTTAGATTCTACCCAATCGACCATTAGTATAAGTGTACATATGTAAGTTAAGAGTTTAATAATTGGCACATCTTGTGAAAGAATAATCTTTAATCGATTCAGTAATATAAAACAGGAAAATAAGTTGTCTCTTAAAATTTAAAACTAGTTTGTGTGTACTTCCTGAAAATCCTAATTCATGGAGTTGTGCTTATACAAGAGCAGTGAGGCAACAGAATCAGAATGAGCCGCGCTTGCGCAGGCCTAATGAAGGGAAACGGAGCGTACTACAGTTACAACTGCTTACAAAACTGTTTAAATATCACGATTTTTTCTTTTATCATATTGTTGACAAAGGAAAATGAGATACTTTCGATTATAACGCAATAGAGACAATAATTGTGTCAACTTAGTATAATACGGTAAGGCTAAGTTAGGGTTAAGTTAGAAAAAGCTTTGCGTAAAATAATACCAGTTTTAATTAGAAGCAATGCTCCTATCAAAGCTTAATTATTGATTCATCCACTCCCATTCTCCTGATAGTTGTCTGTGTAATTAATAAAATCTAACTCAAATAAGAGATTCAACAACATGTTTTACCGCCTGAAACATTCCGCGAGACTCGACAACACAAGACTACATCAGTCATCACACTAGTTACACCCATTTGGTTTCCCATCAGACTATATGTAAATGAGCGTAGAATTTCGTGATATCACATAACAATAACGTAACGTAAACGCACGCGAGCGCGTTAACACGCGTGTTCGGAGTAACCGAACACCTTTACGCAAACACGTGAGCCTCGGCCCACAATTTTTAGCTTTTAGTGCATTTTCGGTCGTCATCGTACACGGGCGTGCATTCAACTAACATTTTTGTAACGATTTTCGTAAATAAACAAAGTTAACGATAATCGCGAGTTTCTCATCTCATTCAACATCAACAAACAACGCACATCCCCGAACATTGGTCCTTCGAGTGTTGCTGTGTTTTGGTGTCTACCAGTGTTTTGTGCTATCAAATCGACTGGCCTCCCAGAAGCGGGTCTCACCAGTCGGTTTGAGAGGTGCTTGTATCACAACAGCGAGTACCAGGGCACAGAGGGAATCAGCAATAACAGTATAGGGTGTGTGCGCTAACATTTTAACATTAACAACAACTTAATAACAAACAATAACAATGGAAGATCTTCTAACAAGACAAGCTGAGCTTACAACATTAATCGAGAGGATTTTCACTAACTTCAAGAAGGAGAACATGGAACGCAGGAAGCTAGTGGCTAAGAAGAAAGCAACAGAATTAAAACTTATGTTTCAAGAGTATAAGGAGAATGATGATGTTTTGAAGGAGTGTAAAGATCGTTCTAGTGACTACTTCACAGGAGGTTACTTTATCGAAACAAGAAACTACTATCTGGAAGCATTAAACTTCATAGAACAGTACATAAAACAGGATGCTGGAGAAAACGTAACAACATCTAACAAAACTATAGAGAGTGTTGATCTAACAAAAATTATAAAGCAACAGGAAGAACATGCGGAGACTGTAACCAAGAGTACAGAAGAGAAGTCCGAAACCAACAACACTAACAATAAGCTAACCGAAAAACTGCGAAAACAAACAGCTAATTACAGAGCCTTCCAGCGTACCATATCGAACATCGACGTAGGTATTTTATTAGAACATTGGGAACTTGAAGATGCGATCAAAACATTGGAATCACGCTGGAAAATCATAGACTGTCTTCACTGGGAGATTGAAAGTGAATTGGAAGCCGAAGGTAAAGAAGAGTTGGAACTACTGTACGATAAATACGAAAAGCAATACCTCCGTTTGAAGAAGTCTATTAACTCTAAAATGTGGTCGGAAAAACATAGAGACAAAACAACACCTAACTTAGAAGTACCAACATTCAACGGCAGTTACAACCAATGGGTGTCCTTTAAGGATTTATTTTCGGAAGCTATCCACAACAATCCTTCACTATCTAAGGCGCAAAAAATGCAGTTTCTGAAGAGTAAGATTCGAGGAGAAGCTGAGCGTCTCATCCAACACTTGCCGATTAGTTCGGACAACTACACAGTTTGCTGGGATATCCTTAACCGCCGTTACAACAACAAAAAGCTTATATTTACATCTCACATCAACATGTTACTAGATTTACCAGTTTTAAAACATCAAGCATTAGCGCCAATCAAGAAGATGCATGACGTCACTCAAGAGTGCCTTAATGCAATAACAAACCTGGGTGTGGACATATCCACCTGGGACCCTTTACTTGTACATCTTTTGGATCAAAAGTTAGATGTTGACTCCCATTCCGAGTACATAGACTCGTTGAAAGATCGCCGTGAGTTACCGGTTCTCAAAGATTTTTTAGACTTTTTGGAAAAAAAGTTTACTGCACTAGAGTCATCTCGTCGCAAGAGCGAAACCTTGCCACAGAAATTTGGCAATCAATATTCTCAACAAAATCCATCAACATCATATGGAAAATTACCTTACCATCGAGCAAACAATTATTTTAATTACAACAAGGGAAGCGCAGACAAACAAGTTATTACGAAATCAACATGCAACATAACTACAATAAAATGCCCATTATGCAACAACGGCCACGGACTTTATAACTGCAAAAGATTCTTGGAAATGTCCAGTGAACAGAAATTAAAAACAGTGAAGGAATTAAAAGTCTGCATGAATTGTTTATTTAGTCATAATGGCAATCCATGTAAATCACCTCAAACATGTAGAAAATGCTCGAAGAAACATAATACCATTATTCACGATGCCTGCAATATTGGGTACAACACATCGACTACAAATGTAGCAAAACAAAATGAAATTCAAAACCCTCACGTGCGTCAAAGTAATGAAAATGACTTATCAGCCGAGGTTTTGTTGTCAACCGCTATGCTGAAGGTTAAGGGTACTGATGGAACTTATCATGATATGAGAGCGTTAATAGACCAAGGATCGCAAGTTTCCTTAATAACAGAAAGGGCGGCGCAACAGTTAAATCTGAAAAGACAACATTGCAAAGGAACGGTTATTGGCGTTGGAGAAAAGGAAAATAGTGGAAAAGGGTTACTAAACATTCATTGCCGCTCGATCTACAGTGACTACGAGTTTCGAACTGACGTCATTATTATGAACAGCTTGATTGGAAACTTACCCAACAAAACATTCAAAAAGCCAAACTGGAACATTATTGAAAACATATCCCTTGCGGATCCCGATTTCTACATTAGTCGACCCATTGACATTTTGCTTGGAGCAGATGTTTATTCTTTAATTCTTTTAAGTGGCATGATAAAAGGGGACGAATCAACTCAGCCCGTCGTACAACAAACAAAACTTGGTTGGTTGCTATGTGGAACCGCCAAAACATACCAGTGCAACATAGTGCATAACATTGAACAGATACAAAAATTTTGGGAAATAGAAGAGATCAGTGAGCAGTCTCCTTTATCAGTACAAGATCAACAATGCATAACATTTTACAACGAAACTACAACACGAAAAGAAGATGGACGCTATGTCGTCAGGTTACCGTTAAAGGAAGACATAACAAGTAAACTTGGGTCTTCTAAACAAACTGCACTGGCACAATTTCGAACCTTGGAAAACAAATTTAAAAGGCAACCAAAATTGGCTCAGGACTATAAGAACTTCATGAATGAATATAAAACAATGGAACATATGATACCGACAACAATTAGTAACCAGACACCTGAGTATTATTTGCCGCATCATGGAGTTGAGCGTGTCGATTCTTTAACAACACAATACAGGGTGGTATTTAATGGTTCTCATAAAACAAATACAGGGTACAGTTTGAATGATCTCATGCATACCGGCCCTAATTTACAAATTGATCTACAAACACTTCTTTTAAAATGGAGACAGTATAAATATGCCTTTACGAGTGATATTGAGAAGATGTTTCGTTTTATAGCAGTAGATGAAAGAGATCAAAAGTATCAGAAAATATTTTGGAGAGAGTCTCTAGAACATCCTATTCAAACATTTTGCTTAACAACTGTCACATATGGAACCCGCGCCGCTCCATTTCTGGCAATAATGACTTTAAGAAAACTAGCAGCCGATGAACGTGAAACATACCCAGAAGCCTCAAAAGTTGTCGAATCAGCATTTTATATGGATGACCTTGTACATGGGACAAACACAATTGAAGATGGCAAACAGTTAATCTCGGATTTGAACGCACTAATGAAACTAGGTGGTTTTAACTTAAGGAAGTGGTCGTCGAATGAGAAAAAGCTACTGGATAACATTAAGAAGGACGGAAACAAATCAAACAATGAAGTATTTACATTTAAAACAGAAAACATTTCGAAAACATTGGGCTTATGTTGGAACTCAACAGAAGATAAATTAACATTTCAGTACAACACAAACAAACCTAAAGACAACACCAGAATAACAAAACGAACACTGTTATCGGAGATCTCAAAGGTCTTCGATCCGCTAGGTTGGATGGCACCTTTATCAACCAAACTTAAACTGTTGTTTCAAAGGGTTTGGAAGAAAAACATGAAATGGGACGATGAAGTGCCAATTGAAATTCAGAAGGAGTGGATCAAGATTAAAAGCGAGCTCGGCGCAATTAATCAATATGAGGTACCAAGATGGATACGCAGTCGCAAGGAAGATATCATAGAACTACATGGCTTCTGCGATGCGTCTCTTGTAGCCTTTGCTTGTGTCTTATACGCACGAGTCAACGACGAAACAGAGCCAGTGCTATTGGCCGCAAAAACAAAACTGGTACCTCACAAAAAAGCAGTAACATTACCCAGATTAGAGTTGAGTGGAGCACATTTATTAGCAAAACTTATGAAGAAAACACAGGATGCACTTTCGGAACATAAAACACAAATATATGGTTGGACGGACTCAATGGTCGTGCTTGGATGGATACAGGGCGAACCAACTCGATGGAAAACATTCGTCGCCAACCGAGTGCAACAAATAGTTGAAACAATACCGAGCACATGCTGGCGTTATGTAAAGTCGGGCGAAAACCCAGCCGATGTAGCGAGTCGGGGTTTATACGCACAACAATTAAGAGACAACATTTTATGGTGGCACGGGCCCTCATGGCTCACAACATTCGAAAATCAAGAACAAGAGACCCCAACCTACACAACAGAAGAAGAAGTAAGGTTAAATAAATCATGTACTGTTAAAGAACAAGAAGAAAACATTATTGAAACATTATTGCATAAACACAGCTCATTCAATAAAGTAAACAGAATAATTGCATGGTTGTTACGTGCATTTGCACCTAAGCGAACAGACATGCCATCATATCTCACATTACATGAACTTACTGCAGCAAAATTACTTATAATTAAAAACGTGCAACAAATGGAATTTAGATCGGAAATTGAATGTTTACGCAATAAGCAAAGACTAAGTACAAAAAGTAAAATATTAAATTTAAATCCATTCATTGACTCATCTGGTGTCTTACGCATTGGAGGCAGACTTGAAAACTCAACATTGAACATGGAGATGAAGCATCCAAAGATCATACCACGTGATAGTCGTCTGGCTGAGCTTTTAGTGGACGAAGCTCACAAACTTACCTTTCATGGAGGTCCTCGCCTTACTCTGGCCAATCTGAGGCAGCAGTATTGGATACCTGGAGGGAACAACGCTGTGAAAAAACGTCTGAGAAACTGCGTGATTTGTCGCAAAAACAACCCACAGCAACATCAACAGATAATGGGTGATTTACCCACTGCACGTACGGAGCCAGCCCCGCCCTTTTACCACACCGGAGTGGACTACACCGGTTTCGTTGAAATCAAGAGCAACAAAACAAGGAACGCAAGGTCGATGAAAGGTTACATTGCACTTTTTATTTGTATGGTCACAAAGGCCATACACCTGGAACTTGTAACAGATCTAACAAGTACAGCTTTTTTGGCGGCCCTAAGAAGAATGACGGCCCGACGCGGAGCCCCACGCTATATGTATAGCGACTGTGGAACCAACTTTGTGGGCGCTGATCGTATTTTACAACAAGAACACGAACAAGTGCAACAAACATTTGATAACAACTTCATGGGTATACTTGCTGATATGAACATTGAATGGCATTTTAATGCCCCGTCGTGGCCCAGTGCCGGAGGTTTATGGGAACGCGCGGTTCGCAGCTTAAAACACCACCTGAGAAGAGTGATTGGGTCACAAAAATTAACATTTGAAGAATACTACACAATACTAACACAAATTGAAGCCTGTTTAAATTCAAGACCCTTGTGCGCCCTAACAGAAAACATTGATGATCTTGATTACCTGTCACCAGCCCACTTTCTCACAGGCAGGGCAGGAGTAACAATCATAGAAACACCTGAAGATGGAAGAACAAGATGGTATTTGACTAATCAACTATTTCAACAAATATGGAAGAGGTGGAAGTCGGAATATTTGTCACAACTTAACGCACGAAACAAATGGTTAAAACCTCAGGATAACATTCAAGTAGGGAATTTGGTCATTATTCAAGATGAAAACTTACCAGCCGGGAAGTGGGCGATGGCTCGAGTAGTCGAACTGCACCCTGGGCGCGACGGATATGTACGTGTTGTTTCACTGAAAACTCAACATGGGATCATCAAGCGGCCAATAGTCAAATTGTGTTTATTACCTATTCGACCCGCGCAAGATGAACCTGAAACGAAAACTGATAACAAACAAACTAAACAAACAGGAAAGAAAGGAAACAAGAGGCACTGCATTTCCGCTACATTGTACTCCGTTGTGATGGCACTAACATTCTTTATGACTCTTATTTCAAATGCCTACGGAACAAGTAACATCACCCAACTGAACGAAAATCAAGCAATCTACTTTGATCCCATTGCCAAAATGCAACTCATACGACACCAGTGGACGTTGGTAGCCTACTACGATATGTCACCGTACTGGGAAGGAATAACTGCCTTCAAAAAATATTCAAGCTATCTGGAACAATCCTGCAATCGCATGAACAATACCAACAAATGTAACATGATTGTACCACAACAAAGTCACGAGTACACGGAGTTGCAGTATTATAACCAGCTGTTGCTGACACAACATTTCATAGAGCACTCCAGACGGCGTCGCGGGCTTATCAACGGCATTGGATATCTCGCCAATGGACTGTTCGGCGTATTAGATGAACGCTTCGCAGAACAGTACGCCCAAGACATTGAACTTATAAAACGAAACGAAGCACATTTGAAGAATTTGTGGAGTAATCAAACATCGGTAGTAGAATCTGAATACAACTTAATTAAAAGGATGGAGAAAATGGTTGCCATGCAACATAAAGTCATAAACAAACACCTGAACAGCCTTGATAAAGCTTTGAACACTATCCAAGCGGAAGTAAACGAAATAACAAAACAGCAAGAGTTTATTCTAACAGCAATTGCAGCGAACAGTATGCTTCAAAATCTGAAAAACATTCAAAACATGATGTTGGACACTATTTCTGATGTTTACCAGGGAAGAGTAAATCTGCATTTATTAACACCAAAACAACTACAACATCAATTGAATGTTATTTCTGGCTTATTAACAGGCGACGTTACTCTACCGATTGAAAACATTCACACAGATTTGAAACAAATATACGAACTTATGAAGATAAGAGCCAGAGTTACAGACAAGTATTTTATATTCGAGATAAAAATACCATTAATCAACAGAGAAACTTATGATCTCTATCACCTCATTGCAGTACCGAAGTTGTACAGAAAAAACATGACTCTCGCAATCACTCCAGTTTCAGATTACGTTGCCATTAACTTACAGAAAGACAATTATTCACCTATAACTACAGAAATATTACAGAAATGTATAACCAGAGGAAGCTCAACATACATGTGTGACTCAAACACACCGATATACAAGATGAAGTCAGATGAAGATCTTTGCATACTGGAGAGAAATAATGTATGCAAAACAAGCAGTGACGCGTGCAAAAGCCAGTTCATTTCATTAACAAAAATAAACACATATTTATATGTATGTTGCGAGCAGTGTCAAGTGCGAATCATATGCGGAGATCGGATTACGCCGCACATACTTATGCGCGCTAATGTCATTACTCTTGATAGCGATTGCGTAATGACAACAAACTCTTTTACAATACATGGACACAAACACTATGAGAGTCAATTTAAGGTCAAATATGATACTCAAACAGCAGTCCTGGCACCGATTAACCACATAATCAATCTGACTATTGATCAAGGATACGAGGACAATTTGGACAACCAATCAAATGAAACAGAAACAGTGCACAACAACTTGCTTAGAGAGATAGACTTGAAGTTAAAACAGTTGAAAGAAGAACAGAAATATGAAAGTATCACTTCAATGTCTAACCACGACATACATCACTATGCGGTTATCTACATCGTATTGGGGATAGTGGTTATCTTATGCGCTGTTTTCCTATATCGAAAATTATGTAGAAGCTGGAATACAACCCCGGAAGAGACGATCAACGAAGCTCAACCAATGCCCAGGACTTCTAGGATCAACAAACACCAATCGCAAGCTCAAGAAGAACACGAGATGAAAGAGTTTAGCAAACCCAGACCCGTGTTCCGTAAATTAGTTTTTAATAACGATTCGGAATAATATTTTTCTATTTTTGTTTAACATTGTATAATAATATTTTTTGTATTTTTGTTTATACTTTATACTTTTTTTGTAATGGATGCACACCCCAGCCTCCCTCATCTTTGCTGGTCGGGAATATGTTCGGAGTAACCGAACACCTTTACGCAAACACGTGAGCCTCGGCCCACAATTTTTAGCTTTTAGTGCATTTTCGGTCGTCATCGTACACGGGCGTGCATTCAACTAACATTTTTGTAACGATTTTCGTAAATAAACAAAGTTAACGATAATCGCGAGTTTCTCATCTCATTCAACATCAACAAACAACGCACATCCCCGAATCCTTGCGTAATCACTTTCATACTTTCATATTGCACTCGCGCGGTTTGCGTTTTCAGTCGACAACGGCCTCTCGGACTAACCCGACGGTTGTGAACTTGCTTGTTTGTTGTTTACATGTGCAAAACGATAAAATGGATACAAATAAGGATTGTAGTTACAACTTCAAGTTGTTGCTCAGTATTTATCAGAGATTAGGTGAGTTTCAGTTATTCAAGTGTTGTAGTATGTTTGGTTTTATTGTAAGTAATCAGTATTTTATTAGTTTGTAAAAAATCTTATTAAGAACTTAGGTCTTGTAAAGCGGGGACTTTTTAAACTGTTGTTCTTATAACAGATATTATTGCTAGGTCATTAAATGGATCCTAAGTGGATTATACCTTTTAAGGATGCGATGCCAAAATGCAGATATATAACAAAGTTTAACGTACTCTGTAGGCAAAAAAAAAATCAACGGACGCGGCAAATAATCATTTAAAATTGCCCCGACACAAAAACTGCTGAGTCAAAATATTTCTCAATGAACAACCAGATACTTAAGATAATACGCGATCAAATAACTTATGTTTACAATAACAAGTAACAATACGCAAGTGTCCAAGTATGCTGTTATCAGAACCATCAGATTTCAACACTTGTAGTAGGTATCTTATCTTCACGCGAGTGATTACTCATGCCCATCTCGCGAGCAAAAGGTCAACAGCCTGTTTAGATGTCATTATTGTTTGGGCAACGTTGAGACACTCATCATTTACACTTGCAGGAAGTCATCAAATACTTCAGAATAATGCCTTTCGTGAGTTAGCATTATAACGAGTTTGTCTTGGAAATACGGGACGGAAGATGTGTAATCTTGGCATAATGTACTACAAGTCAGTTTGATTCCTGTTTTGCCGTATGTTTAGGTCCCATAAATGACCCAAAAATTAAAAGGGAAGGAAATAGGAAAAGCTGACCCAACCGCTATGTGGGAAACATAGTAGGAAAGAGAGAGGGAGGATGCCCCAATTTTTTAAAATTATGTGTAGAGTTACAATAAGTATATAGTCTAAGCTAAACTCAATGGTTATCTAAACAGACGAGAGCTCTAAGACGGAGCGCGCCGCGTACCCGAAGGCGGGGCTGATCCTGCGCACCGCCACCATGAAGGACAGCGTCTCCAGCGACTCCTCGGCACATGCTGGTGAGCATACACTTTCCATCAATTGAGTACTTGAGAATGAGAGTAAATGAGAATCACGTTTGTAAACTGTAATGTATCCAATATTTGACTCCGAATTATTTGGCTGTACATCATCAAAAAAGCAGTAACAAATTATGACTATTAAAAAAATGCCTAAAGGTCTCAAACCCGGAACAATGTAATTTTGTATTTATTTGTTAGTTTGTTTCGTACGGAAATCGAACCGCCTACGCCACGTACCATAATGATCGTGTCGACGACGGTGCTGCGTGATCTATTGTCATCGACGAGCTCAAAAAATATAGCTACATATTATCCAATTTGTTTCACTCTTTTGGGTCAAACCCTTTTGTTTATGAAGCTGTTAATATTTTAATTTTATTTTAGGGAAAGTCACATGTACCCGGTAGAAACTATCCGATATTGATCCCAAGTTTTATATTATATCTCCACACCAAATTTTATCCAAATCGGTTCCATTTCAAAACTTAATTAACTGAAAAACATACAGAAACTTTTGATAGGTTCTCAAAGTATACTCAGGTTGCTATAATCCTTAACCTTGTACCCAGGTCTGACCCGCACCGACAGCGAGCACAGCCTGGGCTCAGTAGAAGACACGGTGGTGACGACAGAACGCGTCGACGGTGGAGTCAGGACGGTGACCACCACCACCAGGAGTCACGGCTCCGTGCAGCGCGGGGACCGCTCCTTCCTCGACAGCAACACCAAGGTCACTGGAGTCCAGGACATACTCACCAGGATGAAGAATGCTGATATAGGTGAGTGACCTTCATTTGTTTAGTCGATAGGGTCAGCTAATTTAATTGAGGCTAATTATAATCCAAAATTAATATAGCTGTTTCCAGGGTCAGATAATTCTTGTTTTGCAGTCATGGATTATAGATAAGATATTTGAATAGGCAAAGAAAAATAAAAAAACGTTTTGCAAAAAGAAATTCCAACAGCCCAATTTGCATAGATGCAGTGTTTCACCTGCATCCGAAAATAGGACTGCTTTAACAAAGAGCCTATTTCATCAACCCTATAAATAATGATTTACTATTTCATACACGATTCGAAACTCACCTGGCACGGTCGGTCGAAAGTTGACAGAAGCTCGGCGGCTGCCAACATATCTAACGATTTCTGTCACTCTCCACGACCGTAATGCTTCTGTCGTTTGTCATGCTTGGCAGACGGGTGACTTCCTTGTGTACCTGTTAGGTAACAGTGTTTTACCTGACTTCGAAGTCTACAAAACAGTTGAAGGTCGAAAATTGGTCCCCAGCGGGGCCCAGCAGGGCCAAGGCCTGCCGGGGCTGCGGGTTGTTCGAAAGAGATACCGCGGCCCTGGTACATAAAAGGCCTATTACGGAACACGACGATTTTAGTCAGTAAGAGTCTGACACTCCCTCACCGCTGCTAACCCACAGCGGGAGGGGTCATTTGATGATTTTACGTCGCTAAAAAAAAAAGGTCGAAAATTGGTACCAAAAACCACCTTTGACATTTGTAAACTTAAAAAAAATGGTATTGTTGGTCAGTGTGCCAGTATTGTATAGAATTTAAAAGTTAATATCCTCTTCGGTCTGCTGGTTACACTAATAGGCAGCTATCACCTTGATATTAACACAATCTGGCAAAAAATACTGCAGGCAGCACGCGACACGCATGCGTTATGTACAGGAGATGCATCATGTATTCAAAGCGAAGAGAATTTATTGCCATTTGCTAATCAGCACA
Source organism: Helicoverpa zea x Helicoverpa armigera (assembly GCA_033682625.1). Classification (NCBI taxonomy): domain Eukaryota; kingdom Metazoa; phylum Arthropoda; class Insecta; order Lepidoptera; family Noctuidae; genus Helicoverpa; species Helicoverpa zea x Helicoverpa armigera. The sequence goes on along the minus strand of JAWIIS010000029.1, from coordinate 12,484,713 downwards.
CACTTGTGTCCATAAAAGTAGGTTAGGATCAATAGAAATCTAAATGTTTAGAAGATATATATTGTCATAATATAAATATATCAAATCAGCTTACCAAACTTAAAGTTATCTTCAAAATTTCCTGCGTGCCAATGATTCACGAAGTTATCTAAAACTAGCGATTTTACGCGATTTTAGCCGCGTCCCCGGGAAAACTTCTTCCAATGCCAGGACAAAATATTTATAAGTAGCTTATGTTACTCGGGGATACTGTAACTTCTGTGTAACTTCGGAGTACATTATAGTATCGTAAATAGACTCATCATATCCTCCGAGCCTTTTTCCCAACCATGTTGGGGTCGGCTTTCAGTCTAACCGGATTCAGCTGAGTACCAGTGCTTTACAAGAAGCGACTGCCTATCTGACCTCCTCAACCCAGTTACCCGGGCAACCCGATACCCCTTGGTTAGACTGGTGTTACTGGCTTCTGACTACCCGTAACGACTGCCAAGGATGTTCAATGACAGCCGGGACCTACAGTTTAACGTGCCATCCGAAACACAGTCAATGGTGTCTAAGATATACTTCCAACGATCTTAAATCTTATCTTATCAACCTAATTGTCCCTCTTTCCCCCAGTGATCCAGGAGGGCGACACGACGGAGGACACGGAGGCGCGCGCGCTGCTCAACAAGTTCCTGGGCGCCACCGTGCTCATGGCCGGCATGCAGGGCTACGTCACTGAGAAGCCCACTGGGAAACTCGTCGTCAAGCAGGTACGTGCTAAAATATGATATAGAAAATCCTGAATTCAATCAAAGTTTTTAGCCGGTCTGATACCGTACAAATACCTAATCGTTGTAACGTGTGTACTTCCATTCATCTTCATACTGATTTATGAGCAAAAATCAACTATCAACCGACTAAATATTTGTAGTGTGCGCGTGCTCTTATAGCGAGCTTAGATACTGAATTGTAAGGGAGACGACGTTTTGGATACTATGATTTACTATGATAAACTTATCCTTCTCAATTTTCCTTGAAATGGTAAAGTGAATGTAACTGAGAAAAAACCAGTAACAAAACCGGTACAAAAATAGGCTAGGTAGGTATTGAGAACTTTTTGTCATTTGCCAGTTGAAATAACAGTTTGACGTCAATTACCTGAAGCAGCTTCACTTAGCTTAGTTTTTCACAGAAGTTCGCGAATTGAGAAAGGTGTAATTTTACGATGTTGTTTGCGTGTTATGTTTGTGTTATGTTTCAAATATATCTAAGCACGAATACTTAAATATAAACAAACAGTAGTAAGTTATAGGAAACTCGGGAAAAGCGGCGAGTGGTCCTATTCTTAACATGTAACCGGGTAACCATACTCGCGCAGGTGTTAATGCATACAATATTACAGTAAATACATCGCTGCAAATTCTTACATTGATAATACACATTCAGAAGTCCCACTGCAAAAATAAGAATTGAAATTAGCTATCAAAATAATCATCGACACATTTAATACAAGAAAGTCGTCTTCTTTAATTAAAATTATAAGGATATAAAAGTTATCTAGCTTATTTATTTTCAAGTTAAAAAGAAAGTACTTCACGAATTCAGACCCTAAGACATTCCATGATAGTCACATATGCGTCGCAAAACCTTCAAATCTTAAGGCTGTCAGGTCTTCTAATTAAGATCAGTCTTACTATATGTATTAATTATCTCCTTATTTACGTAGGTACTAAGTACGTTTTACACCTTCTGGTTAAACTTTGTAAAGTGGTACAATTGCAGTATCGTGTGCAGTGCGCTTGGCACGAGACGCGCATGAATCACGCGCATATGCGCCCGCGCAGCATTGATTTATTTATTTATTTGAAACGCGCATTAATGGCGAACTAATGATCGCTTTTTAATACAATCGCTGCGATGTTGCGTCGTGTGATTGGCAGCTTAGATTTGTGGGGCAGGCCAGTATGCAAGTGCTTCGTAATTTATATGTATTAGGGATCGCAAAAGTAGAAACATGAAGTGGGCAATTAATATTTAATAATGTTTCAGCTTTGTGCCTTGAAAGAAAATGCAAGAAAAATGCTTCACTAAAAATGCTTGACAATGATAGACTAGATAAAGCTTCCATAGTCGTTTATAATTGATTGAAAAAGAAAAGTTCAACAGCCGTCACTAAAATTGATTTAGGTACATATATATATATATATATATATATAATCTTTATTTATCAGACAATACACAGTCCATTTTGTTAGTAAAAACACAACTTAAAATTATTGTTAGTAGTTAAACATAATTACACAAATTTACCCTCACGCTATCCTCACTACCAACTTCACAAAATGCCTAAAGATAGGAGAGTACAGATTCTCCGCCACTGTTTTTAGGATTCTGTTGTTACTAGCCCGAATCCTAGTTATTATTGATGCCGTTTTTTTTCTTATTAAGGCGTAAAAGTCATCGGTTCGATTTTCCGCAAACATTTCCGACGCACTACAGAAGCGGGGTAATCCCAACATCATCCTAAAAATATTATTATATTGGACACGCAGGGCGTCCAGCGATCTTTTGGTACAGCTGATCCATAGACCCCCCGTGTACAGACCTTGACAGTACGCTTTAAACAGCGTAATTTTAACCTGATCGGTACAACGGTGAAATCTACGTGCCAACATATTACCTCGGACCGCCAGCGCCCTACGCTCCCTTTCAACGTCTGCATTATCTTTAAGGTCGTCTGTAAGTATATGCCCGAGATATCTGAAGCTATTTGTTCTTTTTATGTTCATGCCATTCATGGTAAAAATGGGTATCTGATCAGGGCATTTACCAGCGGCCTTAAAAATCATGTACTCACATTTCTTCGCATTATACACGAGACCATGCTTAGCTGCATAGCTCTCGCAGACTTTCAGCATTGATGCAATAGAACCTGGAGTCGGGCCCAGCAGCACCATATCGTCTGCATAGCTGATGCTGTTGATGTTTACACCACCAACCGAACAGCCAACACGCATGCTACTGAGCTCGTCTATGAGGTCATTTATATAGGCATTAAAAAGCCTAGGAGACGTTAGCCCTCCCTGCCTTACACCGCATTCTAACCTATATGTATTAGATAATTTGTTAGACCACTTTACATTATTTGTTTGGTTAGCATACCAATACTGGAATAGCCTAAGGAGCTCGTTTGGCACATTCCTGTCCCCCAGCTTTCTCCAAAGCACATCATATGACACAAGGTCGAAGGCTTTGGAGAGATCCAGGAAACAGGCATATACCGGAGTTTTGCGGTCTGTGTAATACTGAACAGTATTCTTGAGAGCCAATATTGCAGTTTCAGTTGAAAGTTTGGGTTGAAAACCAAACTGAGCGTCGTGAAGTTGTAGGTGATGTTTTAAACACGAGTCAAGTAAACTGTCCAGTATTTTAGCCGCAGTAGTAGCAAGAGAAATTGGGCGGTAATTTCCCTTATCAGATATATCTCCTGTTCTGTTCTTAATTATTGGCACGACAATAGTTTTCATTAGGTCGGTTGGTAGATACGAGTGACTAATGCACAAATTAAATAACAAAGAGAGGACTCTGGGTAGATGAAAACCTGCATATTTGAAATGTTCGATGCTGAGTCCATCATGACCAGGAGATTTACCTCTGTTCATGTTTTTGATAACAGATCTTATTTGTTTGGGTGTAAAGTACAAAAGGTTGTTTCCTGATACATGATCTGACTCAGCATCAAACGCCGTCACTGAGGGACCTAGAGGAGACTGTACTCTGAAGTGTTCCATGAACATGTTGGCTATATCCTCTGAATCATTTTTCTCACCCACACTCACCGGCAAGCCAGGCCGGATATCTAGTTTCCGAGTAGCTTTCCAAAATTTACTAAAATTTTTAGTCGCTCTTTGTTTCGCAATATTGTCCATTTTAATTTTATCTAAATTTCTCTGACACCATTTCAAACGACTCTTAAATATTTTTCTTGCCTCACGCATATTTTCAAAGCTAGATCCAGTCATCGGTCGCTTATTACTAACCCATATCCTAAATAAGCACCTGGCCTTCCGATAAGCGTCCCTGACATAATCATTCCAACCACATTTACAAGGAACTCTCCCTGACTTTTTCAAGGTTTTTCTCCTACTGCTGTGCTCGGCAGCTTCACGCAATGTTTGGATAATCTTGTTATAAAGGCTATCCAAAACCAATTTATGCTCAGCCTTACTGCATACACCACGGCTACACTCTGCAAGCTCTTGGGGAAAATCTATGTCACGAAGTTTATTATTACACATATTCCTGTATTCATTAATTTGAGAATCATCTCGTACACCCCAAGTGACCTTGCACCGTGCTGCACCGTGTGATGACAGTTTCGACTTTACAACATCTAAGTCACAATCAATAGTTAATGGTAAATGATCCGACATATACACATCCTCATCAATATTAACATTAATCACCGTCCGCCAAGCTGATGCAGTAACCAGACAGTGGTCTAACCATCGTCTGCATCCGTGAGCTTCACTTATGAAAGTGTAGTTACTCGTCAGACAACCTAATTTTTCGACATCGGCACATATCCAGGATTGATCAGTGCAGAAATGACTAAGTTCCCTAAAAAACAGTTCATTTGGGTGCGCATTAAAGTCACCGAGGATAAATGCGGTTTCAACATCACAGCTCTCAACAACTGCACTGATCTCACCCAATACCTCCGTGAAAATAGGCAGATTGTCGGGCAAATCCACAGGCATATAAACCGATATAACAATAATCGATCGTCCCTTCACTGTCGCCTTAATGGCTGTTAGACGAGTACTTGTGCATTCTATTATCGAAACTGCTTCAAAAATACCCTTCCTCCAAAGAATGGCCACTCCCCCAAACGGCCTACCGGTCAACAATCTCACCGACGTATCTACAGCTGACTTCCCTGTATACTCAAAGTCACTATGTATTGTGCCTAGAAACGGAATATCCTGAGGGAGAAGCCACGTCTCTTGAAGGGCTACTATATCGGATAGTTTACAAATATCTCTAATACTATCTTTTGATCTTTTAACTGACTTGCAATTAAAACTCGTTAACTTACAATACTTATTGCTTTTACTATTGTTATTAACACTACTCATGTTTCGTTTGTTCATTCAGTACATCTTCACCATTCTTACGTTCAAACAAGAAACGCAAGAAACGTCTAAAAGTTATGCCTTCTGGCCATAACTCGTCATTTAAAAACTTACTTAATTTACTTTTCGAAACAAACAACTTATAGGCATTGTAATCTTTAGATTTTTTCATATGGATAAGTTTTAAAGACACACTTTCATTCGTTTTTTCTTTTATATAGTTAATTATATCTTGTTCACTCGTTTCTTTACTAACATTACTAATAAACAAGGGTACTTTAACATCAGCTGCTTTAAATTTAACCTCAGGTTCTATAACTGCACGTCCCTTCTGCCCAATCAATTTATATGGTTTAGACTTTTTATTTCGCACTACAGTCCACTCCGAACACTTGTCACCTACCGTTTGGTCACTTACGTACACGCTTTGCATACACATACTACCATCCTTAGTTATACATTGCGAAATAACGTTTGACGATCGTTCCACCGTGACATCCTTCGGTCGACTACCGACGTCTGCTTGCACGTCACCTGCGAGCGTGCAGAAAGCCGTCTTGCAAACCGGTTTGTTCGGAACTTCGCTAGTTGTCCTCGGCGCTGCATCACTTGTTGCTTTATGCATTCTCTCGCTCACTCCACCAAAATCTCTGAGTCCTTGGCTGGAGTGATCTTTGCTCTCATTCGCACACCTGTGAGTGCTCGCTTGCGTCTCACTGTGTTCTTGATTGTCTGTCACATTTATTTTCTTATGTAGAAAAGAGACGAAGTTATCTTCACTATTCGCCGATGTCATTAAAGAATGACTCACCGCCTTCTGCCGGTCGTTATCACCAGAATCAGCTGATAATTGCGATGTTTTTATAGATTCATAATGTAGACCCATGGGTCCGCTATCCCTGGGACTATCTATCAAACAGGCTCCTCTTCTGCTATTAATGTTTACATCAGATTCAAAGTTGTTCAACAAAGAGGCATTCTTCATGTTATCAACTTCTTGTTTTAGTAATTCAAACTTTTCTGTTGTAACGACTTTTTCTGCTAGCGAGTTGTATTGGTTTTGTAGCTTTAACATATCTTTTAGTAGTCGCGTTACATCCACATGATCAAATGTAACCGGTGGTATCTTATGAAGTTCTTTTGCAACAAATATTGGAAATAACTCCTGATTTGTTGTTTTTAGCAGACATATTATATCCTCCAGGTCTCTTATCATTTTTTTCTTCCCTTCTTTTCGGCGTACGGGCATCTTCTTTGCTGTAGGTATTGCATCAAATATCAGCGATTTGGCTTTGACTATATCTTCTGCTGAAAAAGCCGTTGTGCATAATTGATGTATACTCTGTTCATCCATAAAACCCAGTACATTGTCCAAGAAAGCAAGCACTTCATTTATAATTATGTTACAGTTCACGCACTTTACTATATTCGAGGTCTTTGACCTTTGATCTGTTACGTCACTCGTCGATGCCATATCGCGTCCGTGCAGTGTCACGCGCGCAACGAGACTGACATAATGTTGTATGAATAAACAAAGAAACAAATGCTGTACTTTTACCGACTCTGCTTTGCGTAGGTCCATCATTAGAAAATGACCTGTATTTGAAGAAAGTCTATCCGAAAAATTGCAATCATGTTAATCGCTTGTCGTCGGAAAACTCTACAAAAACATAACCTCCACCTATTTCAAAGTCGGTTAAAATCAATCATCCTTGACACCCCTAGCTAACAATCTAAAATTACCACAAAAACTCCATATAGGGCGATGATGTACGCGACAAAGGATGTCCAAACACTAATGATAAATAAGGGTGTGATGTAAATGTGCGCAGTAGCACACGCGTGGTGTGCGCACGCGCCGACTGTTTATCTCGAGTACGCCGCAATGTGGGGCAATGTTACTGATGAAATAGCTGCGTGCTCCAGGTCTAGACACTCAGATGCTGCATCTGTAGCTGCTGGAATCTGGTCGAAATGCTCAGCTTCTCTCTTAATTAAGCTTATTAAGACATTTTCTGTACGTTATAGACGTTTCCCGACTTTCTTTTGCTGGCTATGTCTACTATGGCTTGCGATAATTTCTAGGTCTATTTTGAAATGTTGTAAAACTAGCAAACGTCCCGTAATTTCTTATTTACAAATAGTTACAAAAATATGTAACAGAGTCTATTAATTTGCAATTTGATATCAGAGATACATCATCCACATTAACTTTCATCTGAGTTTTCCGCAGACAGAAACGATATCGTTTTTATGATTTTACGTAAGGTCAACTAACTGAAGAACTCAGTTAAATCTGGCATCAAGGTTACACATTCACGTGAGGTAACTGTGGCCCACTTCAAGCCATCCAAGAAAAAGGTCAATGAAAAGTAAACAAAATACTCTCCATTTAATAACAGACAGACAAACATACGCAATAACTTTCAATGTGTAGGCGATTCTATTACAAATCCGAGAATCTGTGCTGAAGCCAAGCTTTGTGTTATAGCCAGCTTTCCCACGCTGAAAAATCTTCGTGTAGTCCACGTGTGGCCCAAATATCGGTGAATTATAACCATTACACGTTACTACGAAGCGTCGATCTAGTAAACAAAAGCTGTCCAAGATGCGCTAGCGCCGCCTTATTGCCGTTTAAAGCCACGCGTTCTAGCGCGGAAAGCGATGAAAATCCTATGCAAAAATAACACGCCCGCCCCGACATTTCACCACCATTTGCTGTTTAACGACCTAACTCCAAACAAGATACAAGCTAAAGTAAACTCTAAAGACATCTGCGTTAGAAGCTGTGGGGTTGTAAATGCCGTGTGTTGTTCCCGGCACTATATTTGGCTTGGTGACGTCACGGCGAGGCGCGCGCGCAGTCCGTCCCCGGCTCCCGCGCACGCCACGCGCTGCCGATATGCCATGAAATCCATTAAATAAACCATAATATTATGGTATAATTAATTAACTAAATAGTGACTAAGTAGTACCGCGTAAAACACGCAGTAGACCCCAGTGATTATCGGATAACTTCAGGATTTACAATAATTTTCAGCTCTAATTTTTTCGGTGAGTTCATAACGATTTTTTTCCTATTTTAATTCCAGTTAGATATCATGCATGAGATATTTTCCTTGGAAACTAACATATGTTTTGATCGTGTTTTAATCTATGATTTCTATAGAAATTAAGGAACTAAATATACAATAATTTAATTAGTTATTTTGGCTTTGATAAATTAACTATGTTATATGAGTACCGGGCAGCACTTGATCGTCCACAGTTAAAATCCGTCGTTGACGTCACGCGAGCTTTCAGCGGACTTTGAACTTCAAACTGAAATAGCTGATAATTATAGTAAAATGATCACTACAAATATTTGTTAATTCAACAAGATTTAAACTATGTATAAAAAATATTATAGAGATGTAAAGCTATGCCAATAATTTCTACCTTTTGGCATTTTTTCATGGATATAACGGAAAGCAGCTGAAAGCCTAACTCAATACATAATCTAAGTCATTAATCATCCAGGATTTTGAAAAGGCAACTTTCACATTTCAGTTGTCTTTCTTATCCACTTATTATAAGGGACCTGGAGGCATGCCTGTGGCAAATAGCGAAAATTTTCTATCAATAATTATTACCAAGCTATGGAAAATTGGCACCTTTAATCCCCTATACTGTAACCGCATAATGTAGGTTTGTAGTTCATCACCCATAAACACATATTACAAATAGTTTCCCAAAACTACATTCTTGGAAATTGAACATGTTTTCATGGCATGAAACAGAAACTTGTTTTGTCTACGCTCAAGCACATACAACTTATTACATTGTAAGGATGAAAATAGCAGCACTTGCGATTGGTCACTTAATCTATTCCATAGTTTCGCGCCTGCCCTGATGCAAACACTAAATTATTATTAAGAAATTCTGAAAACAATAGAAATTATTTTTGCACTTTCTCAAGAGGAACTTGTGACTTCTTTGAAGGCGTTTGTGCACCTGTGACCTACAGTACACACGGTCGGTTCAAATGTCGCGCTGACATTGTGTCTGTCAAGCGAACATCAACGCGAGGTCGGCTTGCGACACACTACAACACAACGAAAGTCTAATACCGACTGTTGGTCAGGGACATACTTTTTTAGAAATACTATGTATTACTCTTCGGTAAAAACATTTCGTTTGTGACGGAAACTTCCTGTAAATAGGCGTTTTCCAAGATTTTCCACTCCAGAAGCTATAGTAGTTAATTCTGGGATATTTGTAACAGTATTTTACAAACCTATATTCATCTGACGTAGTTTCAAGTTGAGGAAAGGATAACAAATCAAATATTTCGTTGTGCAATTTGCTAAGTACCACTTGTTGTAGATTTTCTCCGCAATTACGGCCGGTGCACATAATGAGCGGTGCAGCAGTTTGCAACGAGCTGCGCCGACCGCAGCCATTACTGCAGCGCGAGTTGCAAGCGAACCAATCATATAGTTGCTATTTACTTAACTATGGAAGTTTAAGTTGTAGGTAAAGTCGTGGTCAGACAGCTTCACAGAAAAGTTGCTAAATAGTTGCTTTCATTATCAAGATTTTTGTCATGTCGTGGTTCTAATAATCATAATGGGTGACTATAAGATACAATGTAGCAACTAAAAGCTTAAAAATTCAGTTTTTGTAGACAAGTTATCTACAGCAAATACTTAAAATGTTAATCTTTAGAAAGAGATTTGAAACTGCGGAAATGCGACAAAAAAGAAACTTCATTGCTATTGATTACAAAATACCAGCTGTCAGAAACCTACAAATAAATAAAGCTGCATTCTGTCTGTGCAAAACCTTATCCCGGACAGCTGTGATTATGTTAAATTACATTGTTTTCACAATATTATTAGTGCGTCATTATCTTTCTCCGCTTACTCGCATCAAAAGTAAATGGATGATGTTTATCTAGCTCGGTAATGGCAACCCTGTCTATTTCTTATTAGATGCCTGACAGCAACGCGATACATATCACGACGATTGATGGTTTATTGAGAAACCACTGTAATCTAACCTTTTGATTGGAATAGCATAGCTTAGGAATAGTAAGTTTACATTACCAATAATACTACCAATAATGTCTTCCTTATTAATTTTTCATTTCTTCGCATTCAACAAAATCATTGTATAAACAAAAAGTCAAACAGCACTCATAAATAATTTCTCCACTGAGTAAACATAAAACCGATATTAAAGTAAACAGCATAATTAATAACTGGTGAGAAGATGATCACCTTTCACTGACAATCGCGTTGACACCATGATCAGCAGTTTGTGACAGAGGAAGTGACGGAACATTCTGCTGCATCACGGTAACGATGTGATGTAACGTGTCGTAAGCTTCAGTCGAGTCTAAAGCTCTTTCACTTATACTGCAAGTAATGTATGTGACACTGACATTTTTAAATAGCTATCGATTTAGCTAATAATTGTAGCTATGCAAAAGTGTGGTTAAATCGTGTTTTGAGTTATTAGCAGAATTTCTGATGGTTCGATTCGATATTATGGAATAACTTTATGGGTGCCGCAGGGTAGCATACTAGGTCATTCTTCGTTTTTGGAAATCATCGGAAATATTGATTTGATGTGACCGATATTTAAAATTATATCGACGATAATTTTATTTCTAAAAACATCTACATATTTTAAAGCTGCAGCATACTTTTCTGTCAACAGATTTATGAAACAAATGTGTTATTTTTGCAAATATTTAAATGATAATGCAATCACATAAATCAGTTCTCGTTACATTGTTTTGATTTTAATTCATTAAGAAAGTTTATGTATCCGCCTGTGTATGTATTTACGTCACGCATATGACATTGACGTGATATCTCTGGAGTGTATGTTGAGGAACACTCCACATGTCTTGCTGTTTTTAATCATTTATCTCAAATGTGATGTCTTTTGGCACTATGTCTGCAATATTATTAGCGATCTTTTGGTAGAAATACACCAAAATACGAAGATCTCTGAATTTTGAGTACAATCACCTCGGAGCTCACTATGAGCACTACATAAATTAGCAATACCTACTGTGCAGTTCACGGAAAATGCTTTTTTAGACATGGCTGAGTTTAAAATAAGATTTTAATTAGGTACCTACCTGAATTCATACATCATAAAATGCCCGCTATTAGCTAAAGACAACAGCAAAATCTTCTTATTCTATGTGATCTCATAATACATACTATACTAGCTTTATGACAGTACATTTGAAACAATGACATAACGCAACATACCTCACAAATGAGTTACAATAGTAAAATGTAGTAATTAATTGGCAATCAGGGAGCCATCAATTAGATGCGCGATTGAATGGATCGAAGTGCTGTGTCACTTGCCAAGTGATTGTAGGATGCGGACTTAGTGCTGGAGAGCGCGGAAACGAAACTTAACAATTATAAGCAAAGCTTGTTAAAGTCGTATTGGACTAGAGTTTAAATAAGTGGTGTTCTCTTACTTCCAGATGATTCAGGCAAGAAAGATCTACTGATATTGATGATGGTATCAGTAAAGGTCGTAGTGACGTCTAAATTCCTGTCTCATTCTATCTATTGGGCCATGAAAGCATTATATCGCGTACACAAAAGTCAATCTCAATCGATATTTAAAAGTCAAAATGTCAGCATTCCGCTTCCGCGTCCCCGCAGCGCATGAGCGGTCACTCCGCGCGGTGGCCGGTCGTTGACCGATGCGCCTGCGCTAATTATATTAGCACGCCAATCTCGCGCCAACACAAGTAGGTCACCACGGTTAATGGGTCTCTTGTGGAAGGTGTTGGCGTAACAATGCCTTTAGTTTTCCCGTCCTAGAGAACTAAGTGTTCGTTAATCGGATTTGAATATGGCTAATTGCGTTTTCTTGGCTCATGTTCAGTAGGTATCATGTTTTCAACACATTTTTGAAGAACGACATTGCTTCTATTTACTTCACGTATTTACTGAACGTTTCATCATCTCGATATATGTATCAGTTGCATTCTCAGAATATCAGCAACAATGAGAGACCAGATATTGGGAGTTGTATTGTAATACGGCGAACACTGGCGGTGCCTCTCCACGGCACAGATGCTCGTGGAAGCCACAAGGGCTCTATTAATATCCCTCAAGTAGTGCAAGGTGAACCGAGTGGCTCCACGCCTATTATAAATACGTCCAAAGCTTCATATAGGAAGGAAAGGAAAAGTGAAAATAACTTGTTGATTTTCAAAACCGAAAGTTCCATTGTTCTATTCAACTTGTGGTTAAAGTGCCATAGACAGTATGACACCTGTGTTACATTGAAATACAAAATACAAAGTGAAATAAACAACGTTTGTAGGAGACAAACACAAAGATGTTAGAAGAATGACTTCGCCATAAAACCCACAAAACCCTCCTGTTCTGTAAAAGTCTTTTCTTACTTTTCCTGATTCACTGAATCACTACAACGAAAATGGAAAACAAAAATGCCAAAAACGCGCAAAAAAATTCCCTACCAGGAAAATACGGCCTGAATAAAAAAACCTGTATTTCTGCTACATCATTCAGGGAACTCTCCCTCTTCCCCTCCGTCCCCTCTTCCCGCGGCGGCAGAAATACGATGTGACGTACTTATGTACCTATGTGTGGCAGATTTCCCTAGTCACTACCACGTGGGCTGCGCGTGCGACGCACATTGTCCTGATAGGGGGAAATGTTCCTTATTGTTTGTTCTGTGTTGACATTTACGACTCAGAAATGGAAGTGTGAAATTGATTGAGTATTGTCTTAGAAGTTCTGTCGCTTGATTCTTGAAGCTTTGTACGATTTTAGTTACTGGATCTCTCAAGAAGTATTATTTACAGACGCTTCAACATACCATGTCAATTGGTGTCATTGCCTCTTTTCAGTCGGTCTTTTGGTCCTCTGTTTATTCTTAGCAAACAATAAATATAGTATTCTAGAATACACCTTTTATTAGCTCACGTTATCACATACAAATCTTAAATAAATAATCTGATACATCTGTTTGGCATCTCTCTGACAATATAACATCCTCCTACGATACACCACGTGTTTGAGCTGTCTTAGATTACATATCGAATCATATGTAACATAGAATAGGACCCTGATAAAGTCAAACATATATTTTGCCAGATCAGACTCCAATTAGACATAGATATTCATTTGGACAGTAATCAGTAATAGCATAAACAAATGACAGTGTCTAACACAATACATTTTGTCAGTTTTCCATATTGAGACTGTTCAAAAGCAGTCGGGAACGCGCGCGCCGTTTGGTCTCGTGCCAAGCTGCGTACAAGCTCGAGCTAATGACCTTACGTCTGTGCTTCCCCTATAGCCACATATGGAGCGCGATAGTCAAGAGAAAAGGGCCAAGGTTTCACAAACAAAGAAATTAACACTCTTTATTCTAAATTATCCAATTTACCGGGATTACTGCAAATATACCGTGGCATTGACTGAATTGCACTCTTCCTGATCTCGCGTGCCAAGATTTTGTTTAGAAATTGCGAAAATGTTTATTATGATTACGTTATTATAATGTGTGAGAATTAGAAATACACGCGAAGTTTTCAGAGAGCGTAGAAACTTGTGCTGTTTTTCTCCGACGAATTAGAAAGCTCATATATAGAGTTTCCCCAGGACGTTTCTATATGTTAGTTATGTCCATACGCATCTATCAATCACAGGAAAGTCTCATAACTAACGCTGCAAGTATCCAGTGACGATATAATACAAACTTTATAGCTGGAGCTATAGAGTTTCATATCCTGTAATTAATATAATTTTCTCCGGATGTCGAAAGGTGCAAGTCTTCGGAATTACATTCTGCTTATAAATAAAATTCAATTAACTGAGCGTACATAATAATTATATGACATAAACAGTTACAAGCAATAAGTTGATAATTACAAGTAAGATAATTTAATTTCTACACAAGAAACTATTGAACATTAAAAAACCCGAATCTAATTAGCTAAATTGAGCGTAAAACCAGATAAAAAGGTAACAAAGTAAGACAATAACTGGTTTAATTCATCTTACAAGAGCATTGTAATGATCACTGGCAATTATATGTATTATGAATATTCAGCATGCTGCAGGCGGACCCGCGGAGCGTGGCATGTATGTGAATATGTGTGCTATAACAATTCGCGTAATTGCTTATAGTCGTTATGTGCGGGCAATCGGTGCGTGTCTTACTGCGAAATAAGTGCTCGTCTATTTTAATAGCAATTCAGACGAGGAAGTCGTTCATGTGTGGTCTTCACAAAAAAGAAAAAAATCTTTATTTATATAAAAGAGAAATAATTGATGAAGCCAATTTTATTTGAGCAGATACAAATGTGTATCTAATACTGAAAGATACCTAGGTTCTTGATCTTAGCACTGAAAATAAAGCTTGAATTAAAATAAAGTTTTCTACAGTTTATAACTGTAATAGCTATAAACGGTTATCGTTTATTATGTTTATTATCTGCTGCTTACAACTATAATTGCAAAAGCTATTTGAAAATACTAAATAGAATAGAAAATCTCTCTCTAAATGACCTAAACCTAAAATATAAAATCAGCTTGTAATACTAATGTAACATATAGCTACATATATGTAAAACAATAGCCGTGTGTGTGTGAGGCGTGGGAATGGTCAGTTTTCCCACTAGTCACACACGCGGGTATTTCGGAATATGACGCCAAGTCTGTCTAATGGACACCCGCTATCGGGCTTCGTGTTTATAATTACGCGCTTCCATTGAATTTTTATTATTACTACTGAAATGAGCTTTTAGTAGCCTTGTCTGCGTCCATGGTGTCACTTGCGTTCCGGAGGAACTACTTCCCACACATGGGTAAAAAGTAGCATACACTACACGTTATTCTAAGCTGCTACCAAGTTTCATTAAAATCCATTCGATAGCTTTTGCGTGAATTGGTAACAAATATCCTACCTACATCCATACATACAAACTTTCGTCTTTGCTGAAAACACTACTTTAGCTTGCCTTTTTTTCGCAACACTCCCGCACCCCTACTTTAGCTTAACTAAGAACTTAAATTGTCTCTATCATTATTTCAGTGATTCTCTTGAATAATCTTAGTAAACGATATAATAACGTTATTTCATGATTCATCATTTCGGTTTATAAATCAGTTTCGCCAGTAAAATCGTAAAACTATTATGTCTTCATAGTTAGAGACACAAAAACAGCACAGTTAGGTGTCTCGCAACAGTAATGTTGGTATCATTTCCCGCCATTACCACTTTCACTGCCAATTATATATTTCTGTTATATTTCAAAATAGATCTGCAGAAGTTCATACACAGTTCCATAGTAAATCTGTCAGATTTCTTTTTGGATCTTTCTTCTTATTTTTCCCTAATACCTAAGTATCATTATGTGTTGACTAATTTTCCTTAAAAATTACCTTTGGTTGTGCCTTTGGGAAGTCCAAGCACATGGTATATACTACTACTGGTAAATGGTCCTTCGGTGATTTTGCTATGATATTGTTTGTCCTTTATATTTTTTGTCGCCATTTAAGTCGATAGTAGACAGCTATTGCTGTGTTATAAATCTCGTGACGTTTTATTGTACTTTTGCGAAACTATATAGTATATAAGGCGGCCTATATTCTCCGCTTTAACATAATATATACGAGTTTCATTTCCCTATATTTACCGGCCGGTAATCACATACATACGAGAAAATAAGAAAGTATTAGTCTGGACACTAACCTCCGGAAAACATAACACTATTTCAATCTCCGCAGTCGGTAAAGGAAATTGTCTTAGTTTTCCGACACGAGACGCCATTAGCATTGGTGTGCACAATGCGACGGCTGCAGAAAAACGTCCGTTAAACGTGCTAATGGGCGTCGCGTGCGCAGCCGGCCGCGCGTGCGCACTGGAGCGGCGATGCTAGCGCTACAACACACTACAGTTAGTTGTGAAATGAGCCTAAATAAACACTAGTTAGATAACAGCTTTATTTATCCAATAAGTAAGAGGCATATAGGTAACATCCTATGTATCTACTCATGATCGCATTGCAAAAGATATTTAAGTTTGAAGTTCATAATTGCAGACAACAATCTGAATTTCAGTTAAACGTTTTCATTCGGCTGTTTTCAAAAATAATTCAATGTTGATTGTTATATCGTTAAAAGGTCACTACAAGTTCTTCTACCATTTGTTTTACATGATTAAACATTTGTAAGCAAACAATTAGCTCACGTAATTGGCAATAATACGACAAGTAAACTCATGAACTGTATGATTTGTTAAGTAGTTTGACTATAAGCTGTTAATTAAATATTACAAATACATTTACATAGAGTAAACAATATTGTTTGCAATAACAACGAAGTAAGCGTCGTGATGGCACTGACAGGTAGATAAAGCATAGAATATATTGCAGTAATAGGCAACGGGTGTTCACTTACAAGGCCGACAGGTATCGGCAAATGTCAACTCAAATAATAATAATAAACTTTAGATAATGGGAGGATCCTCGTGATATTACCGAAGGCATATATTATGCCCTAAAAGTTTATCATTCACAAATTAAAACTAACTAAAGTTACCAAAGAAACTAAATACATATTCTCAGTTGTGATAAGTGAAAATGTCTCTCTTTGAAATGTATGTAAAACCCCTGAAATCTGAAGTGTTTTCGTAATAGCAAAACACATTTGTACGGCAATACGTAATGTTGATATTTGTCTCACATAAATTATTCTGTGACTTGATCTAATGCACTCAGAACATATTGCAATTGTTTTGGCACCTGGTGATCGCATAAATCAGGCATTTTATTTAAATGACGCTAACGAGAGTCTAGAGGCAAGAAGAAAGTTTTGTGAAAACAAATACCTAGAAGAAGATAACTGAAACAAATAGCAACTGAATTTAATTTCCTGTTCAATATCTCCAGTAAGCGTTCACAGAGGTATCAATATCATAAACATCAAGAAATACTTAGTACATTATAAATTCTGTGTGACTAAGAAGCTTAGTTATGGCTTTCTTATCAACCTTAATAATTACATCAACAGGTAACTTAATAATGCAAGTATCGATTTAACGATTATTGATTTATTTCCAATCTTTACTGTTCTGTAATGAACAGTTTACGAGTTTCCACACATCGCAACTTTACGAGGCTGAACACTTTCATATTGCAATTATGATGTTTATATCATCCACTTACGAGAAACAGTTATTACTTCATATACCTATCCCCAGTTTAACAGTTTACGTCGATAATTATAAACTCAAGATTATGAGACTTTCTCAAAATATTGTCGCAATCAAGGAAATTAAGGAAATATTGCTTGCTGTTCATTAACATAAACACGTACACATTTATTGCTTCTACTTAGAGGAATATTTATTTATGAAGTACTTACCTACGTACAGCTCTAATGGAAGAATCTTTGACCCTTAGATACATTCAATAATTTCCAATCTATTAGTTAACTGAAATCAATTAAAAAGTTAGCCAATTACCTACTTATATATATGCAAGCTATTGTGGTTCCTTCTTTTGATAGAATCAAACATGAATGGTTTACGAAACTTTCAATACTTATAACAAATTGACTATGTAAAAATGGTCAAGAAATTCTCTCACGGTCATATTCCTACACTATTATTGAGTAGGCAATAGTAGGCATATCATCTTACATGTCCTGCACAGAAGTATTCACAATCCAGCACTTCCCGCTAGTGCGGATCTATTGGAAGCGGAGATGCGCACGAGTTTTATTTTTACTGCGCAGTTTCGGAGCGACCTGCCAAAAATGTGGCCCAGTGATCTTCTGAAATATATCGCGCCTATTATTATTGTAGTATGCGAGATTGTGGATCAATTGCTATGGAATAGGGTCAGGTTATAATGTCAGTGCATGAAACTGATTTTGTTCAGGATGCCGTCAATGAAACTTGAAAGTTTCGTTTGTGAAAATGGAAATAGAAGGTACTTAATTGAAGGATTTAGAGAAGCGACACAGCCAAAAGCATTAAATGCATAAAACAATAGACAACCTTAAAAACATCATAATTTTCTAATTATCAATTTCAATATCAAGTTGGAGGACGATCTCTTAAACTGCAACTGTAAGGCCATCCGTATCTCATTTCGTGAATTTGAATATGATGATACTTCAAATCACACAAACATTTCAATCCAGCAGCTGCAACAAGTTCATGATTATCTCATGTTTCTTTATTTTCTCAAGTCAAGTGTTTGCGAATAAAAATAAAACGTGTGTAGACGTACAATTCACATTTCTTTCTCTCTTCACTCCCACGCAGGACTGTGGTAGGTAAATAAACTATCACAACAAAACGCTTACATTCTAGACTCGGATGATATTACAAAAACAAACAAAGATTGCAAATATTTGCCAAATAAATAATAATAAATCATAAACACATAACCTGTCTCGCTTGACGTGGAAACCGCTCATAATATTCCAGATGATACTGATATTGAAAAAGAATATATTGAGTTAGGGAGAGGATATTCCTTTAAAGACGCATCAGTCCTAGATTGATAATGTAACAAGCTCTACTCCTTATAAACGTGGGATCTTTCAATAGGACATTTAAATAACTCGCTAATAGAGTTGACAGACAATCATTAATTTAGACTAGTGTACCAGTCTGGAAGACCCAAACAAAGCGTACAATGTTCCAATTAACAAACATTAAAAAGCTTCATATGGCGTCACTGTGCCACAATGAGACCACATCGCCACTAGAACCAATAACACAGTTATTTAGTCCATCAATACTTGTAAACGATATGTTGCTGTGCACTCTAGTTACAGCAGTCATAGACTAAACAAGCGGCATCAAAGGGCCTGCCTACTGGCACGCGTCGCTCTGAGGACTGACTCATGTCGATATCACACCCTATCGCAGATGTCAACGAACGCCCACGTATGCGTTTCTTTGTTTTTGGACGTCAATCAATGAGTTATGATGATGATGGATAGAACATTAGATGTTGAATCACGCTTAGAAAGTTCTAGTATTCTGCGTATCACTTCTTACCAGCAGTTGATCAAACTCGAAAGCTTCAAACCTGAATTTTGGTTATCCTTGAGCATCTCCTTTGTTTATTTCTAAATTCTTAAAATTCCCGTCTCCAACTGAAATAACTTCGAGCGAAAATATAACTTGCAGAAGTATTAGTTTCTTTGCATTCTTGTGCAAGGACACGAGACATTGTGCCTACTGGAATTAGCCCGGCAGCCGGGAATGCAACAAGACTTGGAGTATGGCATGTGGGCCATTTGACCTGTTGACTCACGCGCTAACTATAGCGGCTGACTGACAACCAATTGGTAAATAGCCGGGA
Organism: Helicoverpa zea x Helicoverpa armigera; assembly: GCA_033682625.1. NCBI lineage: Eukaryota > Metazoa > Arthropoda > Insecta > Lepidoptera > Noctuidae > Helicoverpa > Helicoverpa zea x Helicoverpa armigera. Next base: position 12,465,210 of record JAWIIS010000029.1, on the reverse strand, counting down.
GTCTGCGACAGACTCGCGCGAGACAGTTGACGTGACAACGGATCGGTTACGATGATGAAAACAAATTAATATTTGGGTGTGTAGATTGTATTCTGACTAGATTCACTATAGAACATTTGAATGTGAAAAAAACTGTTCAAAATGATCCATAATCACTGAAGTAAAACAATCTGAAAGTGCCCTAGGTCCTATAAACATGAAAAATGAATACCCAAACCTAAATAACAAACGCAAAGCCAAAGCAGTGATATAACAAATTGGAAGCGCCACAAACCCAGCCCTTACAACTTTATCATACTGACAGGGTGAATAATACTAGACCAGAAGTGTTAATGACGGAATTATGATGACAACAATTTGCCAAACGTCAGGCACACCTGACAATGTTCAGCATCTGGTAGTAAGGCAAGCACTACTTCTGTATCGCAGAAGACATCAGCCGCACTAAATGCGCACGTCATAAGCTTAGCCGTAAAAGTGGCGAGTTCCGCGTTGGAGCGGCGCCCGCGCATCGCGCATAAACAAGCGGTATTCATCACCCGTGTCATAAAGTTTATTCATGAACACCATACGCTACGCAAGGAAATGCTGGCCTCACTAACTCCAGTTTGTTACTCTGCTAAACTAAAAAGATTTTGCAGAATATGAAAGAAACTGCGAAGTAACCTGCCAGTTTTTCACCCATTGAAAATTAAAACGTCTGGAGCATTCACTTTGGCATAACATGTTTACAGTCAGATAAAACCCATAAGTAATGTCCGTCCATCAATATATTTTTATAATGCATTATTTGAAATATGCATTTTAAAATGCAATGCGCTTTTACACTTGTGTTTGTTTTTCCGATAAGAAAGACGAATGATTAAATATTGAAATCGTCAAAACTCCTCGTACTGTAGTGTAATTGAAATTTGACGATAAGTTCACTGTGGATAAGGCTCCTAAACGAATTACGGACAGTAAATCTCAAAGTTAGAAATCCTACAATGAAAACCGTTATTGAGATCCAATCAACCATTTTTATTGTCTAAGTATCTAAGTTTAAATATAGCTTTTCACTACTTATTTAAATTTTAACTGCATGAACATGATCCTCAAGAGAAAGCTATTTTCAACGTTGGTTGTTTGTTTTCAGTTGCAGTTTTCTTCTATTACCTTCAAATAAAATAGATTCAAAAACATTTATATCCAGAACGTATGCCAAGTTGCATTTTATTTTTTACTGTCCTCGTAAATCTTATGCGATATCGTTCACTAGATTTATTTAGTGTCACAGCCATCACAAAATTGTTACTATCTAGAGACTACAGTGTTATGCCTGTCTTATTGATCCTAGTAGTTTCTAATGGCTGCCAGCAGCAAACCATTTTCGATATCAAAGTTACTATTTTTTGCTCTACATTAGAACAACGTCTATGGACAAACAAAGATTTACTAACTGACCATACATTTCTCAGAACGAATGAATCTGTTTATCTCGAATCTAAACTGGCTAGAAAATAAACTGAGCTAAGTGCTGCTAAACTTTTTTAAGATTCCTGAAATAAGTCAATGTTTAGTAACGTAATAAACTGTTCAGTATCGTACATTATCTAATGATCAAGATATGGGTAGTGGTCGTTAGCATAGTGTAGGTGTGTGAGGGTGTGTGTGTGTGTGTATGGTTGCGCAAATATCAGAAATAGACGATACAACTATTCAAGCGTAACACTGAAATACTACGTTAGAAGAATTAGGGTTGGCATCATTTGTTTTATATTATTTTGTATTTACTTATCTAGGAAATACATTATGTTTTCCACCAAGGTTTCAAACATTGATAAAAACGTTAGTTTTTATGTTATTCGGATTCGTTCTAAAATCTCATCTGAAACATTTTCAACTTCCTGATCGTTTATTTAGGGATTTCAATATTTTCCACCATAAAATCAGCGATGACGTAAAGCACCATAAAATCTCTATAAACTGTATCCAATAAAATAAATGTTCCTATACGGCAGCCCTACCTTATGGTCGATTCAAGGTCAATCCGTAACGTAACATACATACATCTACATACATATGTCGCTCTGGACAGAATTAGCTGCTTGCTTTTACTCCGCCATCTCTCCTGATATCAATGAATTTTCAAATTCTTTAACTTCTTAATTTATTGCGACACGCTCTAACAGCTGGCTCGCCTGTGATATATGTCTCAAACCACAGACATCTTGTTTTTAAATGAAATTAAGATTGAAATGAGTAAAAAAGAAATACATTTAGGAGACATGATAGGTTGAAGATGAAATATAAAGCTGTCAGTCATGATTACGAACTGTTTTTATTTCTAACAAAAAATGTTAAATCAGCATATGTAGCGACAATTCTAGATATCTGTACATTATGTCTAACTCACTCTCTCTCACCTAGGTATGTCTTACAAGTTATGTAAAATAGGGGACCGGCGTACCAAGTGAACCAGTAGCAACAATTGTAAAGGCAGAGATGATCAGATCTTGCAAATTTCCAAAACATCAGTTAGCTCTTTAAAATTCACGCGTGAAAGATCTGTCAGCATTTCTAAATAGAGCAGCTAATGATTCATTGACAGCGATGTGTACAGGCGCCTGCGCCGGCGGCCGCTGATCAGCAAGGTCAGGTGGAACTATTTCTCATTCATTTGGGAGATGTCACTGTTCTCCCGTGAAAATAACTCCGTTTTGCAATACTGTGGCATTGATGTAGCGTGAGTCACGGTTCGAAGGTTAGGAAAATTGATAATTTTATCTCAAAAATGTATTTTTTCACGGTCTTCTTAATGTAGAAGCGAATATCGGTCAAATGAAAGGACGGCCTCTAAATCTCCTCTTAGCATTGTTCTATTGAATCTAATGAGCTTTCTTCTGTTTGTCCCTTAGGAGACAGTTCGCACCACAAGCAGTGGAGGCGGCAAGGTCACCAGCTCGCACACCAGTACCCTCGAGGACTTCGACGTCGACCAGTGTTGGGACGAGCGTCTTCTCAGGAAACTCGTGAGTCACACGTTTTATTACTATCCTTACCACAACTCATCAATATGACGCCATTTTATGACTGAATGTTTTTATGAATTTCCCCAGCTTGTGAACGCTCTTGCGATTTGAACTTGCGAACTCCCTGTCTCCTTCGATTCTATTATGTTTCAAGTTTAACCGGATAAAGTTATTAGAAAGCTTATTACGTCGGTTAATGTCGGCAATGGTGGTAAAATGTAATGGTGATTATCGTTGACATCGGCAACAAAAAATATAAGTTGTAAGTAGTAAACACAAACATGGAAATAACAGGTGCCTACTTGGTACATTCCATGTCCACCATAGAGTCTCTGACATCATCATCATCATCATCATCATCAGCCTATCGCAGTCCACTGCTGGACATAGGCCTCTCCAAGTGCACGCCACTGAGATCGATTTTCGGCTTCTCGCATCCAGCTCCTGCCAGCCGTCTTGCGCAAGTGACTCTGACATAATTTTTTGTTTTCACATGACAATCTTCAATCTCTTGTTTTGCGTAAACATACAAATCCTTGATATCCGATCGCAGTTGATCCCCGTATCGACGGCGCGTGAGTCACTAGCAGGTCGCCTCCACCTACCGGTCGCGTCTCCATTCATACGACTTTCATTGACCGCCGCTGACTCAACACCGGTTAATCGCGTTTCAATTACTGGTTTCCATTAACGCTGCTGCTTCCACTCCTGCGCAGTGTTGACATTATATTTGACTATTTAATTAAATTATTGTTTACTTAATTTAAGGTTACATATATCAATTCTGTAAATATCGAAGAATAAATAAAAAGTTCTCACCATTGTGCTTGTTTAAATAAAAGTGACATAAATTAAATTATAGATTAAATGAACCATTCTAATCTTTGATTAGGCAAATATCTTTTGCGAACTAAACAATCGATTTTCGCTAAAACTTCATAAATACTTACTCTACTTCTCTCGACTGTAATTTACAATTTACTCAGGTATCTAAAAGTCTAACACGATACGCATAATATCGTCAAATCATTGCGTGGAAAGTATCGGTAGCTTTCACGGAGTGTCGCCGCGCGGCCACTCACGCGCATCGCGCCGCGTTAATCTTGACGCGACTACTGCGTGCGCGCAGGCTTCACGTGTGGTGCAGGTTAAAAGCTCGCCGATAACAATTAATGTGAAACAATAAACTGTTGTTTATAACACTTAGATAAATTAATCCAACTAAGGTGACCCTCTCGGAATGTTTAAGTCAGTGGTCAAATTCTATGTCTAATGGTCCAGTGAAACAATTTATCTCTTATTTATTAACAACAAAAACAGCCAGTGGGCTGTTACATTTTTTAGTTAATAGTGAAACATAGAGGAAACCCGTCACAACTCTTCCTTTCCAGTCCCTTGGTATATGAAATCGTTATTCGCTTATGCATTAAACCCAGCAGTAGCTAGTTGTGCTGACGCGGCATGGGAACATCAGTTCACGACACTGGACACCGAGGCTTACACACTAGTGTTGTGAAACATAACGCGGTTTCCCACGGTGGTATAGTGTTGGGCGTTTGTCGGCATTAGGAAGGAATCTCAGAAGTAAATGTGCAAAGTTGTGCAGCGTTTTTGAATAAATGATTTGTAAGAACTTTCACATGTGAACATAGCTATAGTATACTATGTATAGCTACTCACAGATAATTACCAGATTCAAATTAAAATAGCATTAGTCATAGCAATTCACGTACAAATGAGCAAACGTTGTCAAATCATAGGGTCGACAACAAAGCACTGCAATTGAGGGCAGAAATCACTTCCGGTTTCCGGCTTGCGCTTCCGGCTCGGCCCGGCACTCGGCCCGGCACTCGAACCGGTTGCGCCCGCAGTACAAACGTCACTTATTGACAACTTGACCACTCGTGCAGAAACCTAAGGTGGTGGACACACATTACATGGGATTTTATACTATGTAATATGTAAATTATGCTGAACTTAAAGAAATACTACAGTTCTGGAACTTGATTTTGGAAACCCGCTACCTATAGCCAATAGAAAGAAAGAAATAAAAATTATATCTACTCATGAATCATCCTTATCGCAGTTTTAAATACACTGTTCAGTACACAAGAGTTTTAATTGTAAAGACAAAACTAAATAGAGGACGATACAAAACAACTAAATTCTATGAAAAAGATAACGCATTGCATTTGTAAACGAACAAACCAGATCCTGCCATATTGACTCATCTTCTTACGGCTGTCTTATAAAAAGCAAAGCGCTCCAGATTTGTCACGAGTGTAGACACAGCTTTATCTGCGTAAGCGCAGGGCAAACACTGCAGGCGTTGAGCACACAGTTGCCGCGCACTGGTGATACTGGTAACAGTGCGCGTGCGCACCTCGCCTCGTAGTATTTGAATAACAGTAGTGTGTCAGGATAGTTATAATGTTGCGCGGGTTTCAGGAGCTATGCGTGAGTTGGCAATTTTGTACCTAATTAGGTCAACAGTAAAATGTAGTAGTAATTTATAGAATTCATTTTTGAAAATGTAAATTATTCTAGTTGTTCCTGAAATAGTAAACTAAACATAAGTTTTGATTATCTAGTTGTTGTCACATAAAATCGCCACTTTCTCTATTTATCTAATTTCATACCGTAATTCCAGTTGGACGAGTGCAACGACTACGAGCAGCGCCGACGACTGCGCGCGCGCATCCGAACACTAATGGCGGAACAAGAAGGTAAACAACAGTCGGCAGACTAGAAATAAAGTATTTATTAATTAATGTCAAGTTATAAAATTACTGCTTGTATCTGAGCAGGTATGTAGGTTGTTATAATTTGAACAAAAGCTGATGTTGTGCACGTAAATCATTTGCAGCATGCGCGAGCGCCGTGACGGAGGCGCTGGCGGCGGCGGGTGAAGCGGACGGCGCGGACGGCGACAGTCGCGGTGAGTCCCTCCTCCTCCCGCTGCTGCAGGGGCTGCTGGGCGGCGGCGGCGAGCGCCTGCTGGCCGGGCTGGGCGCCGCGCCCGCCGACGTGGTGGCCGACGTGCGGCGCTCGCTGGGCCGCCTGCGCGCCGCGCTCGCGCCGCCCACCGAGCACCCGCAGGCGCGCGCGCTGCTGTCCCTCGCCGACCGCCTGGAGGACGCGCTGGACGCCGCCGACCGGCTGGACGGCTGCCGCCGCAAGCCGCGCCGCCGCAGCCGCGCCGCCCGGCACACCGTCGGCGTCACGCACGAGGAGCTAGAGGAGGCGCGACGCCTCGTAGACCGCGACCAGCTGGCGCTCGGTGCCAAGGGACCTTCCTCCTCCGGCGCCACCTCCACAGCCTCCATGGCGACTAGCACGGACGAACCTTCCACCCCAGAACGCAAACAAAGTGTTGACGAGTCCCTTAGCTACCATGATGCGGTGGCATCCCGACAGAAACCCACGCCAGTAGCGCACTCCGTCAGCTACGAAGCACCTAAAATAAACCGAGACGCTAACGTCGTCGTAGAGAAGCGCGCCCCGACCACTCGTAAACCCGACTTTTATCGGCATTCAGTCGCGGATGCGGGTGGCCAACACTCCCAACCCCACCAACAAGCACCAATTCCCCAAAAACCGCGACCACAGGTACAACAACCGCCACCGCCCCCGCCAGTGCAACAACCGCAGCCGGTGCACGCACCCCAGCTGCTGTATCAGCCCCAACCACTTCATCAGACGTACCAGCCTCAGCCACGCATGGAGCGGCGCCCCTCAGATTCCAAGAGTAGCATAGCAGCTATGGCTAACAAATTTGATTCACATGCACAGAAGGAAAACATACCTCGCCGCGCCCCCGTACAGACAGCACCACAGATACAACAAAAGGAATTTAAGCGCGAAGACCCAAAACGTGCCCCATTATACATGCCCCTTCCGCCCACTTATAATTTCGCGGCACCACCAACCGCCACGCAGGATGACTCCAAGCCTCTTAATAGATTCGGGAGTAGTAATAATAAACGCCTCCGTATGAAACGCGCTAATACTATCGACATAGGTAGGCCTTTCGGTGGGTACCGCATGGACAGCGACAATGATGACGAAACATCTCCGCATCCTATTGTACCGGAGTTTAGACCCCAGACAGAGAATGATAGGAAATTTGTAGCTTTTATGAAGAAGAACGAGGCAGCTGACCGAGAGGCAGTCGGCGTATCTGGCCCTGCCAACTGGAGCAGCAGGTTTGGAAATATTAAGAACGCATTTGAGAGTCGAGAGCGCGAGGACAACAGTACGAACAGCAGGTCGTCCAGTGCGTCATCTGCCCGGCGCTTCTGGCGCACAGCAGATGAGACTGCGGTGAACCCAGCTGCCGCGAGACCTAGAAAGTTCTTCAATGGAAGTAACAATGATATAGTGAAACCCCCGTGGGTAAACGAAAGAAGGGAACCGATGCGTGTGCAAATTCCGCGACAAGTGCAACATCCCCTCCCTCCGCCATCCGCGCCGGTTAACGCGTCCGCGCACCGCTCCGCGCCCGTCATCACGCCGTCGTCGGCACCCATCCTGCCGCCGGCGCCAGCACCGCCAGCGCTAACCGCGCCGATCGCGCCGCCGTCGCATCCACCGGTTCCGCAGTCTCCCACAAAACCCCTCGTTGTTAAACCATTCGTCGCGAGACCCATACCTGTAAATCAGTTCTCTCACGCGCCTATGTCCGCGTTTAAACCTCCAGCTAAAGTGACGTCACCAACGGCAGCACCAGCATACATATGGAGTCCTCCTTCCGTTTTGAACGTTACCTCACCCACGGTCGACCATACGCCCGCGTTCCCGGTAAACCCAGTGCCTATCGCTCGAAGCCCGCCTATGCCAAGCAAACCTTGGGCCACTGACACGGAAAAACCAAAGAGGGTAGTTAATATGGCTACCACGAAGTTTGAAAACAATAAGCCAGATCCCGTACTTCCGCCTTACCGGGATAGGCCCTCCGCGTTTAACCCGACCGCACCACCGACTCACGCACTCCCGCAAATGCAAAATTATCCGGTCAAGACGATACCCAGTCAGAATGACCTCTCAGCCCCAGAACTCGTGCGTAAAGTGGATGACACCAAATTCCCAGTGCAAGACTCGTATCTACCAAAGGTTGATGCGCAAAAACTACAAATTGAGTTCTATGAGAAGCAAATTCGTGAAAAGAACCGTCGAGAAACAGCAATAAACGGTCACAGTGATCCCATAGAACGAAAACCCCCTGCGCCGCCTGCCTACACTATCACTGATTACACGCCTTCCAGTGGTGTCTCTACGTTTGTCCCACTACAACGCACGCCAGACATAGAGAAAGCTCGCGCACATAAGGTGGATTACCTGCCAGATGTTGTCACAAATGACACAGACAGACTCCGCAGCGGTGCCTCGCCGCACCAGCCGCGCGGCCCCGCCAGCCCCTACTCACCGCGAGCTAACAACGCGCCAGAATCGCCCCACACCTATCAGAATGGTGACGTGCCATACACTAATGGTGTAGACGAAGGGGTCACGACAGAGCACGACAGCGTGGTGACCCGTGTGATGCGCGGCCCGGTGCGAGGTGCAGCTACTATCACGACAGGTGTGCGCACGCGCAACGACGAGGGACGTCGAGGCTCGGCCGCCGACAGCTTGCGTGGCGCGCTCGACAAGTTCTCGTCACCGAAAAACGACGTCCTCACGCAGATCGAACGGAAAAAAACGCGAGACGGCGAGGTCCCAGGTACGGGCCCCTGTAAATACCGGCCGCTCCCCCCTGCTCGCGCCCGCATCCCCGCACGCCCCCCAGTCCCCCGGCGCGCTCGCCGCGTCCCGCGAGTCTGTGCTGTCCAGCGAGTCTGCCGGCAGCCTGGGTTCCAACCCGCTCAGCAGGTCGGGCTCGTGGCATCAGATGGTCGCTAGTCCCAAGTCGGCCTCGCCACGACGAGTTGTAGCCCGCGCCAAATCAATGCACCTCCTAGCCGTGCCCAAGTTGTACGAAGGTGGGATCGCTCGCGAGGAAGTGACGGAAAAGAAGCGAACTGTGGAAGCGTATTTCTCGGGGCAGCAGCAGCAGCAGACGTCGCGGGCGGCGACAGCGGGCTCGACCCGGCCGCGGGCGCTGCGCCAGTCGTTCGCGGCGCCGCAGGCGTACTCGCTGGGCCGCAGCCGCACGATGCCCACGGTGTCGGAGCTGCAGTTCCTGGACGAGAGCAACACAGAGGACGCGTTCGAGGACCTGGTGTCGGCGCTCGCGTAGCGTAGCGTCGCAACATTCCACTAGTTAGGAGCGGGAGACGAGCGAGACGCGCGTGAGTCGTGTGTGTGTGGGTCTGTGCTTGTGCCCCGCATGCTCCCCGGCCCCCTCGGCCCTCCGTCGGGCCCCTGGCCCGCCCGCGCTATCACGTCGATGTACATATGTGCTCGTAACCTCCGTACCATCTTCATCCGCGCCCTGTAACCGTGTTATTTGACTAATAGCTTTTAGGTTATCGTTGTACTGTCTTGCTGATTGTTTTCCAAGTGTTTCGAGTTAGTGTTAGATTTGTCTCGTCTATGTCCAACGCAGCAAACTAATCAGAATGTGTTGTTTGCAGAGGAAGAGGAAGTAACTGTGACATCGAGCGTGAGGAGGAACTCGTCAGAAACTGTTAGCACTAGCACTACCACAACTAAAACATCTAAAGGTATTTGGCCCATGTTCTCTGACATTAATGATAATATGTGTAATATAAACGACCAGCGCCTAACGTATAATTGTTCACAGTGATAGAGAGTATGACCAGGCCAGCGCCCAAGCCCGTGTCGCCGTTCGCCAAGTTCCGGCAGCTCGAAAAACAAAATTCAACTAACAGTCCCAAGTAAGTACCTACCTATCTCGCACTTGGCAAACTATACGTCGCACACTACTTCAGACTATAACATCCTACTTGATGAAAATACGACCAATACTTAAGACTCCATACCATTCAAGTACTATATTTTATGTATAAGATCCTTTCGCTTCATAAGTTATGTAATGCAGTATATTTTATTTATTTTTGGCAGCCATATCTGTGGATACGAATAAGGATTAGATACAAGTAAATATTAAAAGTTAATGATATGCATATAACATGTATATTAGTCGCTTATACGATAATCATTTTTTTTCCGAAAGCATAAGGCTAAGTACATACATGCCCCTGTCAATAATCGCACGTGTGTACTTACCCTGTCATGAGAACATCCAGTAACGTCACGAACGAAGCTCGGCTGATGGCTTGACATCTAGTTGACATGAGTTGACATGAGATCAGCACGCGTTCTTGTAAATAACCAGCGACCCCCATTAATAGCACACGCGTTCCGTAGCACACGATGTGACACACGAACTAATAGTTTGGTCGTCGACGAACTAACCGGCTCGGTCGGTCGGCGAGGCGGGTGACTAACATGCGTGCCCGGTTGTAGCTCGCCCCAGACCCCGCAGAGCCCGGGCTCTCCGGCGCAGCCTTACTTCAAGTTCACGGACCCCACGCTGCAAGCCAGCGCCGTCACTATTAAAGAGCGATTGCTGCAGTGGTGTCGCGACAAGACCCGGGACTACGAGGTACACTCCACACCTCCCCTCCCCGCCGCACGCAACACCCCCACTGCGTCTGTCTGCTGTCATGTCGTCCACGTACACACCGACACCTAGCTAGATATTTACTAGCATTCTAAGTTGATACACAATATTTATTAATCTTTATAAATGGTTTGTGATAATGTAGGCTAATGTAAATAAATACACGTATTGGGGAGGTTCTAGATGCGGTAAGATTTGGCAAATGCATATTTTATCTATAAATGGTGATATCCCGAGATGAGGTTAATATTTTAAAATTTGCATTTGCCTCAGACATTTGGGCAGACGAATTTAACGGACTTAACCGCGTTATCGAGTTGTAGCATGTTGTTAGCGACCGCTGCGCAGGCGCACCTAGTATTAACACACACGTCGATGACGTCACTACCACTCATACTCCACGCTTCTCTTATCGCTTCATGTTGGCTGCTACTTTCTTGTATATATTATGTACGTTGTGTTATTCACTAGTTATTTATTGATATTCATTTGACATGTAAGACCAAATTGTATTACTTTGGTTTCGACTACTACTGTATCATATTTATACATACTTATTATACATGGACTATGTATATCGTAATTGTATTATAAATTAATATTTGGAAGCAATGTGTTTCATATAATTCGTAATTATGTGACAAGTATGGATTTTATAACAAACCAAAAATGACTAATTTTAAAATTACATTAAAAAGCATGGGTTTTTATTGTTTATAATTGAAATTCATCTATGGAAGTGTGAATATACTGGTTTATGCATGTTTTTTGTTACTTGTGTTCGTACCTTGGAAAATACAAAAAAGACAGTTGTAAATAAGGGTGGAATTAGAAAACTTAAGTTGTCAATAAACATTTTAGTAACCACATCACTGTACCCCTGTAGATAATTCTTAGATTAGCAAATCCCAAATCACACGATTTGTACCCTGTAGTTTGTCAAAAGCACATCTACCATCTAAGAGGTAAACTTGAATTAGCTTCAGAATATAGACTACAACATTGAACGATGTGGTAAACGGCAATACAGAAAGAGTTGTAAAATGAGATCCCTTTTATGATCTGAAGAATTTTCTCCTAAGAAGCTTCAGGACTTATGTAACTGTTGATGACTAAGGGCATGTTTGTCTGTGTGTAGAATGTGAAGCTGGAGAACTTCTCGACGAGCTGGGCGGACGGGCTGGCGTTCTGCGCGCTGCTGCACCACTTCCTGCCTGACGCCTTCGACTACTCCAAGCTGTCGCCTGACAAGCGCCGACACAACTTCACGCTCGCCTTCAAAATTGCCGAGTAAGGATCTTATACCACCAATAAAGTTACACTAAGTAATTCATTTTCAGAAACATTTTTAGGGTTTTTACTGCAGATGTACTTGTTATTATTGATACGAACCTGCTTTAGCAATTATGTAGATAAACTAAGATGTCAGTAATGTAGAAGAATAAGATCTCCTTTTTGATACAAAACTGACAAAAGTTGTTGGAATGCCCTCATCCTCAACAGCTGGCCACAAATGTGATGCTAATAGAAGACTGTTATTCTGTTCACAGTGAGAAGGCGGGCATCTACCCGCTGCTGGACGTGGACGACATGGTGACGATGCGCAAGCCGGACTGGAAGTGCGTGTTCACGTACGTGCAGTCCATCTACCGCCGGTTCAAGGACCAGAACTGACGTCACCCGGTCGCCCAGCCGTCCAGCCTCCTACTGAACACCGCCTGTCGCCACTACCAACATATTGAAGCCTCGACGGATAATTGATTAGACTCCTCCCATGTCTAAGTTGGCGATTATGTTTAGAGGGCTCCAATGGTTTAGTCAGGAGATTTTCCATTAGCAAAATTAGTTGGTCCATCCACTTTAGGCGTTGTAATGGCAGCAGTCGGTGTTCACGTCCGCGGGGTTCAGGCGTCAGCGCCGAGTAGTAGTTCGCTGTAGTCACAAATAGTACGTTACGAAGTGTGTTATAAATCCAAAGAGCGTATGTTGTTGATTTGTTCGTTTGTTATAAATGTTTATATGTCAGTGTCCGCCCAACTCGTATCTCCAAGCGCTGTCTCGATACAGTCCTCCTATTTATTATAATCTCAAGATGTGATTTTTTCTACGTTAGCTTGTAAGTTTTAACTAACATTAATATATCGAGCGACTTCAGCTAGGTCGTAGTGTAGTGGCGCACTGCTAAGGATCGCTTGCACTTATATACCCACATAAGAGAGTCGTATCCTTGTTATCAGTGTACATACTGTTTCACGATTACATTTAACATATTATTATTATATGAATTTGACATTATTAATAACAGCGGCTTGATGTATTCGCCTACTGATTTTATGAAATTTGATATTATTATATGATTATTCTGTTAATTTATATTGATAATGAAATAAATATTGATTAACAAAAACATTGGCGTATTATTTAAGTTTATTTCGTAATTTACATTCGGTTTGGCTTCAGCAATCAGCACCAACTCCACTTTATAGAAAAACATTTTATAAGATGTTATAATTGTTGCTGGATATTCAGAAACTATTCTAGAGGTGCTGCAGCGCTATAATCAACATATTACCCGTAGGATTCCAATCTAGAATATTACTGCCTAACTGGCTCGACTAGTTTTTCATAATGTCCAGTTTTGTTCACAATCTTCACTGACTAGCTTTTATTTACAAAATGTCGTATTTCGACGATTTGTAGTGCACACTGTTTAACGTAATCCGATTACAATCACCTGCACGCCTGTTTCCGATCGATATAATCATTTTGACGGCACCTTCCTCCATGTTTGCATCAAAAGTTGTCAAGATCTTAACTAGGCAGGTTTGATATATCACAGCTACATCAAACAGTGTGCACCACACAAACTACAAGCAATGAAGGTACTATGAAGTCCAACGGTCTACAACTAACACAAGTTATGTTGAAGCAAATGCTACAAAAGTGATAGCTCCTAACTATTTATGACTGCAACTGGTCGTTCATGTTCATGTAGCATATTGTAAACTTTAGCGGTAATTATATTTCAATATTAAGAAGAAAGCGTGGCGTTCATCGTGCCCCAGAGAACGCCACGCTACCTTCCATGAGCGTCTTTAATTTCGACATTATTTCCGATATGAATTCGTTGATTACGTGAGAGCACCCGCGTTTCTGATATATCGCAGTAATACCATCCCCAACAGAATTACAAAAAAAGCGCTGGTCGTCAGCCCGAATAATACGCATTTAAATGTCATAATGATGCAGTAAAGTAATGGTATAAAATCAGCGAACTTGGTGATGCACTAAAGCGCATCCAAACAAATTTCGTTTGCCGCAGATGTTTGAAAGTATCTTCAATTAGTAGCTTCAATTCGATATCTCGATTTGACTAGGAAACTTGCAATTTTATCTGTGAACAATAAATTATCGTTTTGAAGAACATTGACTTGCACTTGAGCACACTTAAAGTCACATTCATCTACAAAGCTTGTTCGAAAAATTTCTCGTAGCTCGCAATTATTTGGCAAATAAAAACAAAAGACATCCAATAAATAAATGAAAAGCAAAAGCGCAGCTCACGTGTCTGGCAGGTTGTAGGGCAGTGCGACCATGAAGGGGTCTGCGACGTTGGTGCTCCTGTCGGCAGTAGCGTTGCCGTCCTCGTCGCCCACCACCGTGGCGTCCGAGGGGTGCGGCGTGAGGGTGCTCTCCTCGTCCGCCAGCGTCACGTGCACGTGCAGCGTCGAGTCGCGCCACGCCTGCCACGACAACTGGTGCTCCTGGATCTTCAGGAGCATCCACGTGGTCAGCAGACCGTTCAGGGCGCCTGCGGTGACCATGGAAAGACCCAGCACTGATTATGAGGTATCTGAGACAATGAGATATTGGTAGGATGAAGCAGACTCACCATTGGGAATTTGGACTGAAGACTAAAAACAAGAAGTAACGGATGGATCATAACTCAAAAAGTCATCACATTCTTCTTTCTTTATCTCTCTAATCGGTTTCTTAACAATTTAAAGTATCACAAATTTCAAAATGGGATCGATGAGTGCTTCAGACTTAAGAATGATCATTTCTCATCAAGCCTCGCGGTACTAACCGATGACTCCAATGAGGAGCGAGGAGAAGAGATTGGCAGCGAGCGCCGCCCCGCCGCCGCGGCGGGCGCCGGCCTGCAGCACGGCGTCGCAGGCGTGCAGCGCGCGGGCGGTGCCGAGCACGCTGGCCGTGCCCAGCGCCAGCGCGCGCCACACGTCGGCCGCCAGCGCTCGGCCCCGGCCCGACATCGCCCACTCCGCCAGCGAGCGCATCCACGACCATCTGTGCCAGCGCGAGTAATAGACGCCCGGTCTTGCAGAACCCCCAGAGGTCATTCATTAAGTATACATAGAGTGGTTACAAAATAATAGGTTAGGATAGCTTGAGGTTTTATTGGAGAGAGTTAGGCCTAAGATACATATTATAAAAAACGATCCAAAAATTGTAGGTAGAAATATAAATATGTGATGATAACGTTCATAAAGAACTTGCAATAATCCCGAAGATATTAAAACTGATACAGTGCAATGAGTACAATAGCAACTTACTTATGACTCCTGGTGACGACATAGTGGTGCCGGCACAGCTCGCAGTAGGAGGTGGCGGCCTGCAGCAGCCAGCGCTCGAGGCAGGAGCGGTGCACGGCGGCGATGGTGCCGCGGCAGGAGCAGGGCCGCACCAGGCGCTCCGCTGACTCCCCGCCGAAGCAGATGCGGCAGATGTTGTCCGAGCGCAGACTGCCCGTGAAACTGGACACTTCCTTCGCGGCTTGCGAGCCCTAACAACGATGCCAATTCAGGCATTACAGTCGATGATTCGTTATAAGGGCACGTCACTCGGGAATCCAGTGGCAACGTTAAAATACTGGATATCCTAAGGATACAATGTGGGGTACCTGTTTGTTTAGCAGCAGCGCGCACACGGAGCTCAGTATGGACATGGAGCGTCCGGCAGGCTGCAGCAGAGACGACGCGGGCGAAGAAAACGTCAGCGAGTCTGCGATGCGCGCGCGCATCTGCCGCTGGTCTTCCGTATCACTTGGATTCGCTGTTATTTCAAATTTTATTACCTACATAGGAGTTTGCAAAGGTACCTAAGACGAAAATATACCAACAAAATAAGGATCTGATAGGCTCTTTTGAAGGAAAGTTTTAAATATACCACATCAAAAATAGTGGATAAATAATTACCTGGTGAAGAGATGCCAGGGGAATACCGACAGCTTATATCTGTTTGTTGGGCAGTGGAACGCAGCTCCTTCTCACGCTGGGAGTTCGGCGTGCTTGGCTGTGGAACCGCATGAAAACATCGACACTGAATAAATCCAAAACTATTTCTTTAAATTGAATGTAAGTTTCTAAGGTCAAACAGATTCATAAAGGACGCGCCGTACCAGATTTACCAAAATTTCTGGCTTAGAGTCTTTTAGCAGGGCCCTTGAAGTTTAAAGACCAAGTCACTCTGAGGCGCGGATGGAAAATCTCAGTGGTACCCACATAATTTTAATCGTTGCAGTAAGTTACCAACCTGCAAATGCAACGAGGAGCAGCTGGAAGCAGACATGCTCATGGTGACCTTGCTGTCAGAGCGCCCGTAGCCCCAGAACATCAACAGGGTCTCGCCCTCGCCAACATTACACTCCTGGTAACACAAGATGTAGCTACTTAATTATAAATAAGGCGGTTGGACTAGGAACCATCCCTGAACATATAATTAATACCTAGCTGATTAGAACGTGCCTACAAAAAAACTGTCATTTACTCTAAAATCGTCAGTCCGTAGAGATTGCTCAAGCCTGCTTTCGAAAAGATGAAACTAGCTTGTTAATTTTTATTTTGAAATTGAGTGGGACAGCAAAATGTCTGATCTTTAAAAATAGATCCTTACTGCACTTATGGTAATTACTAAAACTATGTAAATTAAATACCCTTAGTAAGTTCGAGTAACTGCAAGTCCGATGGTATTGAAAATTGATTCTTTGTAACGCTTGTTGGATTTTCGGCGTATACACGATTGGAGCAAGCACAGCCTGCCTCAGGTTTTGAATAGCATCACTTGGGAACGGCTCCGTATCATTGCAATCCACTAAACAATTGAATGTTATGAATTTACGCATCTTTCATCTTCATCGCGAATGCATTTCTTCATACTTTTAATTTTGTATATAAAAATAAAATACAAAATGTTACATAATTTCATCCATTTTTAACAGGTGATGTCATTTAATGGCAGGGCTCATGGATTTTGTCAAAAATTATATTTGATTTATTTTTTCAGATTTCCCATCAAAAAGTTGTGATCAGTTTATCTTCAGAAACACTATTTTGAAACGCATTATTTTCTTGTTCTATAATTAAGTGACGTAAGAATTACGATACAACACCGCGTTTCGCATCTTAAACATAAGAGGGAGAAGTCTCAATGGTCATTCTAGGAAAATAGAGCGAGAAAAAACATTGTAACAAATGTTTTTTTTTTACATGGAACACTTCACCGAGATAAAAACTGCGATTAAAGTTGTCAAAGTGACGTAAATGTAGCCATTTGAACGAAGATCCCCGTGTTTTTCATTTCTCCCCACGTGAAGTTTAGTTGTTGTGAAATACTTTGTAATTACAAGTTTTAATCATGGCAGTCCGCGTCCAATTCGAAAACAACAATGAGGTAGGGGTGTTTAGCAAATTGACAAATTCTTATTGCCTCGTCGCAATCGGTGGATCGGAGAATTTCTACAGCGTGTTCGAGGCAGAATTGTCAGAGACCATTCCCGTGGTTCACATAAGTGTAGCTGGGTGCAGGATTATCGGCCGCATGACAGTTGGCAACAAAAATGGACTTCTGGTTCCATCGTCGACAACAGACACAGAATTACAACACATCAGAAACAGTCTCCCGGACGCTGTCAAAGTGCAGCGCGTGGAGGAGCGGCTCAGCGCTCTCGGGAACGTAATCGCCTGCAACGACTACGTAGCTCTGGTGCACCCAGACCTAGACCGCGACACAGAAGAAATATTGGCGGACACACTAGATGTCGAGGTGTTCCGAC
The DNA here is from genome assembly GCA_033682625.1 of Helicoverpa zea x Helicoverpa armigera. Taxonomy (NCBI): domain Eukaryota; kingdom Metazoa; phylum Arthropoda; class Insecta; order Lepidoptera; family Noctuidae; genus Helicoverpa; species Helicoverpa zea x Helicoverpa armigera. The sequence goes on along the minus strand of JAWIIS010000029.1, from coordinate 12,447,539 downwards.
AAACTGTAGCAGGAAACGTATTGGTGGGGTCCTACGCGGCGCTCAGTAATCGCGGCGGGCTTGTGCACCCTAAAACTACAATCCAAGACCAGGACGAGTTGTCATCTCTCCTGCAAGTGCCCCTGGTGGCGGGCACGGTGAACAGAGGCAGTGACGTCATTGGCGCGGGTATGGTCGTCAATGACTGGTGTGCATTCTGCGGAGTGGACACCACCTCAACAGAAATCTCAGTTATAGAAAGTGTGTTCAAGCTGAACGATGCCAAGCCCACAGCCATCACGTCCACAATGCGAGCGTCGCTCATCGACAGCATGTCATAATAGCAAGCAATGTGTGGAGCAGACTGTTTGTGATATTATTTGTGTGGCCTAATACACACGCAGTGCACAGAAAACAAAATTAAAATAACTACTCTGTTGAGCAGATTTCATACAAACCAATGAGTCTTGAATATTGTTTATGTTTCATTTGTAAACATAAGGAAATAAATTGTGAATATTATAGTATGTTTTATTTATGATTTCTAAGTAATTGTAGAACCTGTTAATTTAGAATTTCTCTTGTCAGCAACGACCACTGCAGTGCTCAAAGACATGATAAGATATAATTAGATAGATTAATTGCAATAATTGGCGACCGAGAGGGAGACCAAGGAAACGCTGGAGGGAAGACTTGGACAGCTTCCTCTCGGACTGGCCTCAAGCAGCGAGGGATAAAGAAAAGTGGAAGGCTTTGGGGGAGGCCTTTGCCCAGCAGTGGGACAGCACAGGCTAACATAAAAAAAAAAAAAAAAAAAAAAAAATTGCAATAAAACACAGGGTCACTTATAATACATTTTATTTATAAACATTTGTTAGATACAATCCATCCTATCTACAGTTGCCACATTGTTTCTCTGGAAGTTCAATCATCGCCAACACTAACTAAAGTAACAAACTATTATGCCAAGCAATTTCCTAATTTCAAACATAAGTTTACATAATTTCCTACAGTTCTGACCAATTGGATGCAATGCACAGAGGATATGAATGCTGTTCTTGATTTCCCTTCTTTTGATTTATAGCAGTTTATAAGAACTGTAATATTTAAAAGTTAATTGTTTTCCTCAATATATATTGACCAAACAACTGTACATTACATCCCAGTCAAAATGATCAAAAAGTAAATAAAACTCAGTTATGAGTCATTGCACTAACTCTGTGCACATCAACTATACCTAATGTTGTGCAATTTTAAATTATGTAATATTTTTTTGGTTTTTACTTTTAAACCAAATCAATATTAGTTAAAATTATGCTGAAATATTCCTGAAATTCTGTTGATTTAAAGTTCCTTGTTTGTTACAAAAATCTTGCCTAAGTTGTATCAATCTATTTCTTCTAATAGTGTTTGTTATTGCATTTATTCTTAGAATTTTGTTATCCCTGAGCGAGTCTCAAGGTATATTGGCTGAACTAAATTGTTAGACAATATTATTGCACAACATGTTGCTGGCCAGTTGTAATGTTTAGTTGCAGAGTTGAGCTGAGTTCAACACAATGACTCACACCAGTGGGCTCTGACAGTTCGACGTAATATGGCGGGAATTCAACATTCATCAAAATAATTCAAGCTAACATTTTAAACTTTAATTCAAACTATATAAAGATAAATGCAATTTTATTATTATGAATTTTACTATTTTTTAGCATTTTCCAAGTAACATAATTTTTTTACAAGAGATAAAAATTTCATAGAAAACTAAAATGTTTGTACAGAATCTTATGTTATTCTGATTATTACAACAGATAGTGCTATTGCACAATATTAACAAAACTTAAATTATTATATCTTCTGAATGTGATGGTCACACATGCATATCTCAGGATTTTCGAACGTGTTTAGATGGTCGCGTAACATAAACGCCTAGTCACAGGTAAGTATCAACTTATCAAGATCGTAGATTATGGCAACGAAACCAGTACTCACACAAATAATGAACTCTATAATAAAGAGAACATCGAGCCCATAACCGTCAAACATAATAAATAACATCTAAAGCTAAGTTTATGCGATAACGATATATATGGCAACACTTTGCTCAGTCACAAATGGCCACAATTTAGGCACCAATACTCCCCCCGCTACTAGAATTTTCACAAGTGGACTTTAGCCTCCAAAATGGTTTAATTTTAATTTATAAAACGACTGATAATTCGAAAATTTGATTTTCAAGACAATTATTACAACAGTATTATTTGTAGGAAGGACACAAGTGGACAAGTCAATCGTATAAAATAAATGCAATAAGTAAGTACGTGCTAAGTGGCGGCAGTTCCTAAATGTTCCCGATGCAATAATGCACCTGCTGAGTCAAGACAACTTGCCGCCGAAGGACAAAATGCACAGTAAGAATGACATACTACTAGGGTACATCAATACAGAATTGGACGACATAATTACAGTCCTTCACAATGATTTTATAATAAATTCAGAAATTGTAAAGTCAATCGTAAAAGCTAACATTGAATCGGCTACCCGTACATGTTTACCTCGTAACACGGCTACACTGAGGGAATCGATTAGGTAAGCACAAACCTGACAAATATACTAAGAAAAGGTACTTATTCACAAAAATATTCGACTTGAGAAAGTTTTCCATTAAGTGGTCAACAATTTCCCCGGGGTTTGATTTTCAACCTTATTTTTAAGTACAGTAAAGTTGACAATCTTTTTCATTATTATACACGAGTGGTTGTCAAGTTTGCGCCAGCGAGCAGTCAGACATAAATAAACACAGCATATTGAGCTTATGAAGTACAGCGAAAGCGTAAAATATCACTCACTATCATGGCACACAATTTTCAAAACATTTAGCGTCCCATCCCATGTACTAGCAGTATTTTTGCCCAATACTATAATACTGTGCAAAAAAAAAAAATCTATATTTAGTGCACTATTTTTATAAAGATTTTGCACGTGTTGATCTCTGGCGTTTAAAAATATTGCACAATATTAACATGCACCCCAGTGAAAACATATTGCTCAATAATATTCCTAGTTCATGCATACGCTCCGTGAAATCTTATTAGCATAGCATTGAGCAATAATATTGATAACAAGATCTTTGGAAACGCCTAACACTGGCTGGTTTATTTATCGCTCATAATATTTTGCATCAACGTTCAGCGTTTATAAGAAACTTTTCACATGCGCGTGAATAAAAGCCAGTCTCACAAACACAACACAAGTTAGTCCTACAGAGTACCCACTTTCATTTCTGGGACTATGCATTAAGGTACTGGTAAATAAGACATTGTATTTTAAGCCCTGACACATTGCCAGTAGGTACAGCGCGTTGGTTTCGAGTAATTGCGTATACTCACGCAAGCATCACTACAACCTTTATTTGACGGACAATACGTCATGCATTCAAAAATTTAGTTCAAGAGAAAGTTTTTGCATATTCAAAAGGTTTTTTTACACCAGAAGCTTCTAAGGAATCTAATATTATTCGAAGAAATGTGCCGCCTACAGCCTAACTTGTGTAGTTTTGTACACTACAGGTAAAAGTGTCCGTTGAAAAGTATCGGCCGAGTGGAAAAATAGACTCTTCCTAAACATAGGGTTCCTTACATAGTGACGTAGCGTGCTAGGCTCTACACACGGACTAGATTACTACCCAGTGTTACATTATGAGAATGGATTGTGGTTGATGAAAGTTACCCACGAATGAAGGTGCTTCTAAGCCTAATTGTCATGAGATAGGAACTAACCCAGCACACTACGTTGCAGTCAGATATGTCCTTTGACTTACGAGACAGATGTTATTACATAGAATATTACTAGAAGTGATTGTGTATCTAACAGTGAGCTATCTATACACACATGCTAACATTTACCTTATTGGATCATTTTCATCAACTAAATTAAAGAATGGAGTAAGTTATAAAACAGTCGAAATATTAACCATATCGACTATGGATTTACTTTAGTTCAGTTGACGACTTATTATCTGTCCCAAAGTCAAAGGCGTTAGGAAATAGGAAAGTGTAACATACCTACTACATTACTGCTTAGGATATGTAGTGTTTGTTTTACGAGACAAAATGGATCGAATTCAAGACAACATTGAGTGAAATAGTATTAACATTGTACACTGGCTACTTTCGCAGTTTTAGTATCTTCCAAATTTCCTAATCTTAGCCTCATATTTCAATCAGTCGCAATTTAAATCATGTTGCCAGTGTACAAAAACATTTATGTCAAAAACAGACTTAAAAATTAATACTGATTGAATTCGAAATGAGCGTTATGCGTGAGTCGAGTGTACTCTGTACATAGACGATAGATAAGGGCACAGCCAAACTTTAGTAATAAACGTTTCGATAGTAAGGAAAATTTTTGGGGATATCAGTTCTTGGGATGACAAATGAGGATCATTTTTGGGAAAATATAGATACTGACCTTTTTTCACAATTTTTGGTTGGTAACACTGCTCTGAACAGTATGGTAAGTTCCCTCCAACACTGTAAGATCATAATATTTACCCCTCCCTATACCCTCCATCAAAATTCTTGGTTCACGCAGTTTTCAATATTCTTTTGCGAAGTTATTTTATATTTATTTAGTATCCATATTTTCACATAAATGATACTCCGAGCAGTGGTCGGACATGTCCAAAATCATACGTGCTTCAAACTAAAGGCATGTAAGTAATAATAATAATTATGAAGAAGAAAGATATTCGCATGTAGTTAGACATATCCGACCACTACCTGTATATTCACGAGTGAACCCTGGCGTGTTGTCCGGGCGGTGTCCGGGCTATCCCCGGGTGGTGTCCGGGTGGTGTTCGGTTAGAAGTGGTGCGAGTTGGCGGAGGCGGTCATGGTGGGCTCGGGCCGCACTCGCTCGTAGAACAGCATGTATGCGGAGCAGCGCAGCACTTCTTGTAAGGAGACCTCGTGCACTAACGTGTCTGATGTGTACCACCATCTGTGGGGAATTTTACGTCTATTGAGTATGTTTTTATTTTGTTTTTACATAGAACAGTATAATAAGTTCTTTTATATTTGGGGTGATTTTAGGATTTTGATCAGTTTAAAAAATTATAGGTTAATTAATAATCAAGCCGCAGTATATTTTAGCTAGATTGGAATTTTGCATAAGTATAAATAATGGAGCAAGTTCTGAATTTCATATTTTAATATTTATTAACTTAAAAAAATGAAATTTTGCAGAGAAAAAATAAGATGAGAGTAATTAAAGCTCATCATACCTCTTAGCTTCAAACCCGTTCCCCCGCCTATAGGTGGCGAAGTGTCCCGAGCGGGGTCCCCCCACATGCACCACCACAGCTCTCAGTCGGAACTGCGCGGGCGCCGCCTCGCCCGCGCCGCTCTCGGCGGCCGACAGCGCCGACAGCCCCGCCCGCACCCGCCCCGCGCCCACCAGCATGGACACGTCCAGCTGCCGGGAAGGTTTATGATGATATATCTTACAATTACATTAGGTGCTTTCTGCCTAACTACCATCCTAATAAAATGCGGTCAGTGTCAAAATATGTCTGCGTCCTCACCAGAGAGTAAGGGAAGATGAGCGGAGATGTCATAGTGCCATCTTCTAGGTCAAATACGTAAGAGGATGAGTAAAGAGATCAGTTACGAATGAACTAACGAGGCGTTTGGGTTAAGACATCTTTCAACGATTTAAATATTACAAAAAAATTGGCGGGTTCCAAAGAATACATATAACGATGGAGACAGTAACATTCCTCATCCCCCAGACACCCACTTTTGGCGCGCTAATTCTTAAGAGCTTTTGTCTTATAACACCTCCTCTAGTCATTTTATTCTCCATGGTCCAAATCCATTTGGCTCTAACTAGCACTGTATGTTACCTTAGGCTGCTGCACGGCGGAGTAGGGCGCCATGGACAGCGTCTCTGGGAAGGCGACGAACTCGCCGCGCTTGCTCAGCGCGCCGCCCTGCCACTCCACGCGACCGATGTGTAGGCACAGGCAGTATGGTAACTGTAATACATGAAAATAACATTTTTGAAATAAAAATATATATGGAAAATCTATTTTCAAAGTCAAAGTCAAAGCTTTTTATTCTGTGGTCATAGTTTTAAAGGTGTTAGGGCATAATATTAAGAATCAACAATTAAACGACTTTTCTTCTGTTTTTAGATTGTATGTATAGATTTACAGATTACCTTTCGGTTGCTTTGTATAATTTCATCAGCTTACTATTGTTATGTTATAGAATGTTTGTGAATATTTTACTTTTTAAGAGTGTTCTTGGAGTTTCTTGCCGGCTCTTATCCATGAGACCAACTTTTTGGAACCATGCAACTATTGTGACGTTTCATAGGAGCTTGCAAAGGCCTATTTGAAATTAAACCATTTGACTTTGACTTTGAACCAATATGCTCGTAAAGCGTACAGAAATGTTAAGAATTTACACAAGAAAGGTCGATGTAAGTTTTATAACTGTGAAGAGTGAGTTACCTTCCCGAAGCTGACAGTGCGTATGTGCTTGGTGTAGGCGGGCGGCGCGGCGGCGTCAGGCTGGGCGGGCTCGGGGCAGCACTTGCTGCAGCGGACGCCCTTCACCAGCTCCGGCGCCGTGAACGCGCGGAGCAAACCTGGGGAGCAAGGGATTATTTTGAATATAATACCAGTTTGACAGTTACATAAAAGAAGGGCTCCTGTAGCCTAATAGATCAACGGAACTTTGCTAAAGATAGCGATCATTGTGTCATCACAAGCCAGAAAACAAGACAACCAAGGTTTGCCATGAAATAATTGTAAAAACCCGGTATTCAGTTAGATTGGAAACCAGCGACAACATATTTCTAGGTTTCTTTGACAGGTGACGACGGTGATAACTTTGACTAATTAAAAGTTCACGAAAAATGTATGCTATGACAAAATACAATTTAGATATCCGTAAACATGTTTACAACACGCGGTACTATGGTGATCTTATCGCTTCTGATATCATCATGATGATTGTGGCAGTGCTTGTCCATGCGGTTAGTGCCGCAAGCACTTTCTTTTATGACTAAATAAGCCAATAGCTGCACGACACTTCTTGCCGCATTTGTCGCAGGTGAAGCGCGGGTCGACCACGGGTGCAGCTTTCTTAATGCGCAGCCTTTTCTGCTTAATGTTGTCGAGCCAGGCTTCGTCATATATTGCAGTTCCGGTGCGCAGGTCGCGTCTCCATAAGAGCCTCTCATTGGCGCGTGTTTCCCAAGAATTAGCGTTGATGTTGAAGCTGTCCATGTCACGTTTGCAACAAATGACAAGGGTTCTGATAAAGGTAACATGAATCGTATAAGTTTGCTTTCAAGCAGAAATGATTGTAATTCATTAAATTCCTTCAGAAACTACATACTTGTAGTGGGTACTTACCGGAAAGGCTGAATGAGCCGGTGAGTCCGACGCTGGCGTTCGTCATCGACAGAGAGATGCTGTCGAACTTGTCGTATCGGATCGGACTCTAAAGAGAGGACAAAATTTAAAGTATTAGTAAACTATTACCAAACGATAACTCATTTTGGGATATCTCATAAAAAAATCTATATCATAAATCTAAAATACACAATGATGATAATGATGTCCTCCTAGCCGATTATCGGCTACGGCACCTGGTCTCTTGTAAGATGTAGATTACTACATACTTGCTTGCAAGATTAGCTTGCTGCGCAGGGCATATTATAGTGCACAAGCATTTGCGCACACACAGGTGCACTCACTATTCCGTCACTCTCATAGCCCGATGGGAATAATATACATAGGTAATACATAGCTGTTGGATTGATATGAGATTGATTCTGTATATGTTGTTTGTAGTACATACCTTATGTTCGCAGACGGTGCACTGCAGCCGGGAGGCGAGGGTGCCGCGGAAGGGCGGCGCGGGCGGCGGGCGGGCCGCAGCCGGCGTGATCCAGCGCCGCCCCACCGAGCTCAGGTGGCACAGCGACCGCGACACGCCCTTCGTCAGCCGCGGCGCCTCGCACAGCGGCTCTGGGCAATACCACTTACTTATATATCTTACATCTTAACTGTTCTCCCTGGGGGTTTCCGTACCGAAAAGTAGAAACAGGGCCCTATATAATAAAGCCCCGATCATTTGTGGGCCAAGCTTTATCTCAAGAATTGTGATAGCTAGAGACAATAGTATCTTCACATAATTGTTTTGCCGGTTTGATCATGGAATCTTTCTTACGCTTGTCCGACATGCACTTGGCCGGTGTTTAAAGCAAAGAAACTGCTACATATGGCTCCTTCATACCTACTCGGAAACCTGGCGGTTATGTAGCCGTAGCAGTAAAATACTTCCGTTCGTGGTACCTACTTCCATTTTTATGTGGGGGTCAGGCACGTTAACACCATTGCATGACTTTCGCGACCTATACACCTAACCCCTGACACGACCCGACAACGGCCTATGGGTCAACGACCTCAATTTTTTATAAGGTCGGTGACACAAGTCGCTAAGCAAACTCGGAGGTGTCGATTGAAACTCATTCAATTGTTTAGAGATAACAATGTTAATATTAAGTCTATCTATCATCACAAAATTAACCACTATATCTAACAAGAGTTGATGAATAAAAACTAAATGTAGACCGATATTATGTGAGAGCTAGTCATGAAGTACAATACAGCATTAGGCAGCTAAAGTCACCAGTACCTGTCTCCACGAGATCCGGTTCATCAGCCGGCGCAGCAGATGCTGGTCTCATGGAGAGCGTGGATGGCGTCGGCGGCGTGGAGTCTGCACGCAGGGGGTGAGGGGCGGCGGGCGGGGACGCCGGCGACGCCAGCGCTGACCACGCGCGGCTCCCGCCGAGCCCGAGAGCGTCGGACAGGCAGCCCGGCTAGGGAGAAACAGTATACGTAGTTAAATGATCGGAAAGAGAATGACTAAGCAAACAAGGAAGTAAAATTGCATCTCCATTAGGGAAATAGGAAAAGTTAATAGGGAAGTTTTCAAGCACCTGTGGCTTAACACTCATGAGAGCAGTCGTGAGTCAGAGCTTTTCTCTGCGAAGGAAACTACTTCAAACGAATTTTACTCTTTCAAATAATTTCTGGTACATGAGAAGAATCCAAGTATCCAAGTATCTTCTTGAACAAATTCCAGATTGTTATCCCGTACCTTCTTGGCCATGTTGGTGGTCTCCTCATCGACGCAGGAGAGCAGCACGTGCAGCAGCTCGTGCGCGTCCTGCTGGTCGGCGGGCACCACCCAGCCCGCCGCGCGCAGCGCCTGCAGCACGCCCAGCGGACACACCGGCGTGCCGCGCGCCGACTCGTGCGTGCCGTTCACCACTGTGGTACAAGTGGTACAAGTGCAATCAGTGTAGTACTGATTGTTATGCTACATGCCATACTATGGTTGTTGATTAATTTATATTGTCCCGTGCATCGCAGAGCACGATTATGTCAGTCCTGCGCCTGATCTCTCTCTGGTTGTGTCAGATTACCATCCCACCAGGCTATGAGAGAGAAGGAATAGTTAGTGCACCTGTGTCTGCTCAAATGCTTAATCTCTTTACATCAGAATAGCCGCCGTAGCCGATAATCCACTAGGAAGACATCATAGTACTTATTATCATGCTACATGCTGTATTAACCACTGCACAATGCTCAGTACAATATACTGATTGATATGCTACATGCTTTATTATGATTATTTTGTATTTCCTGTAGTTTCACCTATGCAGGATATGTGTATGAAATCTGATTACCTTTGTGCAAAGTAGGAATTACACAAAAAAGTTATACAGAAGATACCTATGAGATCACTTAAACAATGATGGATGGTTGTTACGTAAAAGATGATGATGATGGAGGTGATAATACGTGGAAAGTTGACAGAGCAGTTTCATTGTAAACTTTGTAGTTTACACAATTTGTGACTAGGTCCACATACCTATCACATTATGTTAAGTTACAGGTATGATGCAATGATCCCAAATATATTAGGATAGACTTAAAAAAATTACATAAAATTCTTGTAGAGTGGAATAAATTTTCTTCCAAACATTCTATACTTTAAATTATAGTTATATTCAACTCTCAATATATTTATAGGTCTGTACTACAAACAGTTGGATTTAAAATAAATAGAGAGAAAGACAAAAGGAATTCAAGACAATAGGTGACCTTCAGACAACAATCAGATATAATTAATTATTAAAATCATAACAACGGTATGTGCTCATAGAAATATTATCCTATTTCCCATTGTTAAGGTCCAGCTGTCAACAGGTAATATAATATCTAGTAATTATGTAAGTATGGTACTTGGTGTTATATTGAGTTGCTGTAGAGTATGTAATGATGGTGCCCCCACTGTTTTGTTTCAGTATGACTAGAAACAGGGGGTTTTAAAATAAAAATAAATACTACATGGTAAAACTACAGCAAAAAAGTCTATATCTGATGATGTATTTTTAATACTTTATAACTGCCTACAGAGTAAATATTTATGTAAAGGGAATATTACCTTCAATAACTGTGTATAATGTAGTAATCATACTGTTGTGACCATCAGCCTTAGCATACTTTTTGAGCCAGTCAATGAAAGTGGGACAGGCAGCAAGCGCCTGCAACAGGGTGTTGAGGAAACAGGTCCTGCCCAGGTTCTGGAGGCCGGCGATCTGGCCGCGCCTCTTGCGCACCTTCGGCGCCCCACCGGGACCCCACAGCACGAAGGCCCCGACCACTACGGCAGCCGTCAGCCCTGCGGCCACCAAAATCCTGTCTCCACTATCCATTGTCCTAGATTTTATGAATGAACCTCACACTAAACTTCACATAGTAACAGTTTATAATGTTCGAATATCATTGCGCTTATTTACGCGACCAATACGCTGTTAATGCGTTTTTCCGAAAAGGATCCATGAAAAAAGAAAACCTGCGTTTGACGATCTATTTACTATACTCTATGGTTTGACGTCTGCGTTTGACATTTTGGTTTTTTAATGAGCTGTGCTCATTACGCACAAAGATTTATTTAAAGGATAGATATTTTGGCACGAAAAAAGAAAAAGGAATGTGAGACCTGATGGAACAAGTGTTTCTTCTCCAGTTACATAAATCAAACCACCTATTCCATTACTTCTGTTTATCAAAATTAAAGAAAAGCTCCCACTACAATTGGTGTGCACGCGAATTTGCGTAGAATTGCACGGATCCGTCACTGTCAAAAAATCCTCTCGTTTTGACAAACAACCTCAAAAAGTCATAATAAACAGGCAATGATGTTGTTATAATTATTTTATTCGGAAAAAATATTATACAAATCATTATGTATCTATTTTATAGCTACAGTTGAAAACAGAGTTTCATGCGGCGGCGTGTATAAAGAAGTGCTGTGTTGAATTGATCATGTGACAGTTATATTTAAAGTGATTCATTTCATTGTTTTGAATATAAATTTTATTGATAATGATACCGTCGAATACAATATGCGTGTCCCAGGAGGGACCCGCAAACGCTTTGGCATTAAATAAGGACTGCTCTCAAGTGGTCATAGCCGGCCGCAATGGTAATGTAAAAAAATGTAAACAATTTAAAACTTCTACTTTGAATAATTTATAGCTTAAAATATTTTTTTCGTTTCAGTGTTCAAAGTATTTTCTATCGGTGAAAATGAGTTTTCAGAAGTGTGTAACTTAAGGGTTGGAAAGAATTTAAATCTTAATTTTTCATCCATTGATGTTGCCTGGAGCACTATTGAAGGTAAGCGTCTTAATTATTATTTTATTTATTTCATAAAACTTCTAATTTATACTTTCTCACTAAACCTTACAGAACTTTCAAAAGTGCTATCTATCCTCATTTCTATAATTAGCTTATCTGTCAACGTAAGGAAAACCATGTATTAATAACTATTGTTATCTAAATTGTAATATAAACTGGGAGGAAACATGCTATTTACGTATCTTGACTACCAAATACTAGGGCTGTGAGAACCTAATAGGATTTCTATGCAATTGGTCTAAGTTAGACTTTGTGATTTTTTATACAATATATTTACATTGTTTTCTCTAAGAAAAAAAGGGTCTCCTTAGAAATTTTGAAAAATTGCTATAAAATCAAAAATCATTTATTCAAACTTGGCTGCAAGACACCACTTTTTGAATGTCAGGAATTTACAATAGACAGCCCCCAAAACACCCACCCTTCACCATAGCTATAGCACCTTCACTATAGCTTTACAATTGTTTATTTGAACAATTGGAAATAAAACACAGAAGCTATTTATTATTATTAATTTTTCTCCTCATTGTAGAAAATACATTAGCAACAGCAGCCACAAATGGTGCAGTGGTGGTATGGAACCTCGGCCGCTCCGGTCGCTCCAAGCAGGAGCATGTATTCTCTGACCACAAGAGAACTGTCAACAAGGTACCAGATTAAACAGTAGTTTGTAAATATCCGTTTACTGATAACGGTAGAATTTAGCACAATGACCTGCTGTGTGACCCGTGGTAAATTATGTACAGTTGAATCTAAATATTTGATAGCATATTTTTACTTTAATTGGCTGCACTTATGGTTCAAATGTAACTGAGGTCATTGTAGATAGTGTAGAGTCTAGACTCCATTCAGTATTAAAGGATGTAGTAAAATATTTTTTACACATGTAAAGAAACAACATGTAAATGTAAGAAAACTCATATATGAACTTGTTATTACATTATTGTCCCATAGGTCAGCTTCCACCTGACAGAGCCAGCACTCCTAATATCAGGCTCACAGGATGGCATGATGAAATGCTTTGATCTGCGGATGAAGGAGGTGGCTAGAACATTTATAAGGTAAAGTTTGAGTTGGTTGAAATAGAAAATAAACTTGTGTCTTGTTTCGAGGAAAGATAGGCTATTTTACCACATCGATTTTATGATTTTTTTTATGATTTCATTCAATTTACAAAATAGTTTTCATTTCTATTTTCGGTTACTCGAGTTCCGAGTAGATATAGACTACATCTCATTTAGGTCGATTCGCGCGAAAGCGCGACCGGCAGATATTTCCTTTCGCATTTATTGCATTATCAAGAATTTCAGTTACCTTCTTAAGGAGGAGGGGAGTTTAAGGCAGTTCCTGTGACAGTAAATATTATTCTTTCCTCAACTAAAACATTCTAAAACCTACATGAACTTGTTCCCCAGCAACACAGAATCGATCCGCGACGTGCAGTTCAGCCCGCACCAGGCGCACACGTTCGCCGCCGTCTCCGAGAACGGCAGCGTGCAGCTGTGGGACGTGCGGCGCCACGAGCGCTGTCTGCTGCAGTACACCGCGCACTCGGGGCCCGTGTTCGCCTGCGACTGGCACCCGGAGATGCCCTGGCTGGCCACAGCTTCCAGGGATAAGACTATTAAGGTATGATGGCCTTTTGATGGAGCGTTAACTATACATAGTGTAGCCGTCGTTTCAGCTGAAAGATGTCTACTGCTGGAAAAAGGCCTCCAATGAAGATCTCTTTTGTGTACCTACTTTCTAAATATTTATTATGTACTTCCCTATTTACTGTATTATGTACTCCCCTTATAAACTGCCTTATGAACTCCCCTATGTTAAGGCTATGTTTTAAAAAACTACTAGATGGAACTTGCAATATAGCTTGTATATTAAAATATTGTACGCTACTTTTATTAATTTTCGGAAAGTTCCCTCAGGAACCGGGCAAAACCGCGGACTACAGCTAGCACCTGCTATTAAATAAAACAAAAGGTTACGTTAGTATTTGAGTTATCGTGTATTAGATAAACAAGTGGGTCGACAGATAGCTCGCGCCTATTTGTCGCGCAGATAGCATAAATTACTGCTTGTGAACTAACACCTACATTTACTCGCTACATCCAGCAATTATTAGCCAAGAACATAATTATTAATGGACTTTAGTACAAGCAAATTTGGAATATATGTACATGTAATTAAGATATTTTAGTAACATGACACGATAAGAAGCCATAAGGGATTGTACAGTCAACCGCACATCAGTGGTAACTGTCATGTACCTTAACTCAATAGTAATAAGAACGATTTTCCTATAAAACTGTTACCACTGACCTGAAGTTGACTGTACACAAAATGTGTTACATTTAGATTAATTAGTATTATATATGTATTTATCTGTCTTTTAACCACTAATTACTCACACGTGTAATTCACATAACTTTACATACACATAGATGACGCCATATAACTTTGACCTTAGACGTTTTCTTACATAATAAGAAAGTACCTAATACTCCTCACAGGGGTTCAGTAATGACCCGAACTAGGGACAGTTAATTAATTAGCTAATTATTGTGTCTGCGCGTTATCGCGGCGTCTAATGAGGCATTACAATAGTAATAGTGCTTGTTCTGCGTCTGAGAACCAAGATAACATGTATTATTATTAGATTATGTACCTACTTTTAGTGTGTACTTTTGTATTCGTAGTCTAAAACAGACCTAATACAAGTCGTATACGTATCAACATTATTTTTAAAGAATGGTTTTAAGTAAAAAATAATTATGATTCTATTCTAGGTGTGGGACATCTTCGGCAAGCCAAACTTGGAGCACACTATTTACACCATAGCTTCTGTCGGACATGTCAAATGGAGACCACAAAAAAAGTTAGTGATATTGTAACATTTATTTACACTTACACTTTTAGACTGTTTTGTTACTGGGTGTTTTGTCTGTATGTATTGTTATTGCAGGATTTTTTATCTGTTAGGTTTTTGGTAAAGGTTTTGTTTAGCATAGGACGTAAATAGGAGTATCAGCGCAAACCAGTGGCGTTTTAGGGACGAGGCGGGAATGTGTATCGCCAGGAATCAAAAAATTACATTGTTTATCAACACATTATTGAAAATTCCGTTCTCGTGGCGGCAACGGAGTTTTTAAGGATGTATGAACGAACCTATGTTCTGTCCCGTCCCTGGCACGATACTTATGTATGGAGATAGACCTTTTATCAACTGGTGTGTTGTCCAGGTTCCAAGTGGCATCATGCGCTTTAGTGCTGGACTGCGCGGTGCACGTGTGGGACGTGCGGCGGCCGCACGTGCCGCTCGCCACCTTCGCCGAGCACCGCGACGTCACCACCGCCATCGCCTGGCTGGCGGAGCCGCACACCTTTCTCTCTACCAGCAGGGTCAGTCTACTAACATAGTGGTACTTTGGATATGCTATGTTCGTGTGCAATGTTCCATCTAGGAGTACTAGTATTGTTTTTTTTTTTAATACTAACTTATGTACGTATATAATTTTGTATACTATTCTTCAAACCATACAGTCAGAATTATGTTGCTGGGGAGTTTGTTCCACCACTTCTTCTTCCCACCAAGAACACATAGGAAGTGGTGAAGGGCGGGCGTTTTGGGGGCTGTCTTTTGTAAATTTGTCCTTCAACAAGTGCTGCTTACTTTGAACAAATGACTTTTTCTATCTAGTGGCAACAAATTCAGTCTTAAACTCTTATCTCATTGTTTGAACTGTAATTGAAGAGTGATTTTTAAATACAAGTTGTGTGTTCCCAGGACTGCAGCCTATACCGTCACCGGTTCAGCTCAGCAGCACACCCGGTGCTGTGGGCCAACCCGCACGGCGTGTGTGTGTCGGCTCGCGGCGAGCTGGCGCACGCGGCGCCCGAGCGGCCGCTGCCGGCGCTGCCGCCCGCCCATCCACAGCCTGATCGACACGTACCGGGGCTTGGGTAAGTCACCACTGCACGGTTAGGGTCCCATCGAGCTATGAGACTGAAGGAATAGTGAGCGCACCTGTGTCTGCGCAAATGCTCGTGCACTATAATATGTCCTGCGCAGCTGGCTGATCTCCTTTATGAGAACAGCCGCCGTAGCTGAAATCGGCCGTAGACGCCATAGGGGCTACACAAGAAGGCTGTGCGGACCGTCAGCAGGCAGAGATGATTAAAAGTCATAGTGTACAGAAGTATATTGAGCAAGGTCGCGGCTAGGTAACACAGGTTAGCTCAAGTTTTCGCTGGTCTACTGACTTTGGGGATTCACGTAGGGGGCAGCAGGTAGCTGAAGATTGTCAGGATCTGGCGTATAAACGACTGTAGTTGTCAGTTACAATCCCTGTTTTCCTGCTGTGATGGTGACAGGACCTGAAGCGTCTACCTAGCCCTTAGGTTGATGTGACTACCATTATTGTCCTGGTCCTCAGTCGCAAGCAGCCGACAGCGGGCTCCCTGTCGGGCGCGGCGCAGGCGGCGCTGGAGCGCGCGTTCCCGGGCGGCGCGGGCTCCACGCTGTGCCGCTACGCCGCGCCGCGCCCGCTGCCGCTGCTGCAGTGCGCCACCGCCTACCGCATGCGCGGGGCGCCGCCGCATGACCTCGCGCAGCACAACGCGGAGGTCGCTAAGGCTAATAATCGACATATGGTGAGTTGTTTTTTTGTTTTCCATTCCGAAATTAGGTGTTTTTGGTCTAAAATCGATTAGATAAAAACTTTCTAATTGACAGTTTTATTCTTCTAAATATTATTATAACTTCTTGTTATATCAACCAGCAGTTATTATATTTCGCAGTGTTAATACGTCTATATTCCCTCCTTAACTGCCTCGTTGGTCTAGTTGTCGCAAGCGTGGCTGTTAAGCACGATGTCTCGGATTCAATTCCCGAGTCGGGCCGAAATCGCTTTGTAGGTTTTAGAAACTTACATAAAGCAGCCCGAGGCATCAGAGAGCACGTAAATGTCGGCAATGCGCCTGATCTCTCTCCGGTCGTGCCGGATGCCGTCCCATCGCGCCATAAGAGTGAAGGAATAGTGAGTGCACCTGTGTCTGCGCAAACGCTCGTGCATTGTAATATGTCCTGCGCAGTTGGCTGATCTCCTTCATTCGTTCCCTCAGGTATGGCACGTATGGGAGGTGGTGCGCTGCGTGTACTCAGCCCGCGCGGCGCGGCGCAGCTCGCCCGCGCCCGCGCCGCCCACCGACCTGCCGCGCCCAGACCCGCCGCCGCCACCGCCCTACACACATACGTATCACAAGTGAGCTGCTTGCTTTCAATAATGAACATATTAAAAAAATATATCTCCTCTAAGCTTCTTAATACATTGTGGAATTCTTCAATAGCCCTGTAATACAAAAAAGTTTACTGAGTACCTACTGAGCAGTTTTAACGCTAGCGAATTATTCTTCGTGAAAAAAAAATGAGAATTAGTCAAATTTTTTGCCACGAATTCACAAAACATTCGCTAGTTGTCAACTATTTAAAGGGTTTCAACTCCCATGCAAAAGGAGCTACACTCAATTGAACAACAAGTTACGTGCCTACAATCCGAGCCAAAATCGACTAGTTTGAACTTGTCAATATTTTTATCCAGTAACGCAGTGGAGGAGGAGCCGCTGGAGGAGGTGGAGGAGTGGGCGGAGACGCAGTTCCACAACAGCGGCGTGCTGGGCAAGCCCACGCTCAGCATCTACATCCCGCCCGCGCGGCAGCCCAAGCATCTGCGCAGCGACGGTGAGGACAAACAACATAAGCATATATAACATGAAATAAACATATTATAACACAAAATAAGCAACAAAATCTGCAGCCTTTTTTTGACATTTTCGCCTGTTCTCTTTATCTTTAGTCCACAAAAGTGGAATGGCGAGATTCTACCAAAATTGCTCGTGCACATTTGTACCAAACAAGAAATGTGTACCTCGTTGAGGCGAGTTCATTGCATGTATCTGCACAAAAAAAATGTTGTAATTTTGCGGAAATTTTAGAATGTTTGCACGCATTTTTTTATTGTTTGCTAAAGCGAGTAAACCACAAGAAGATGCGCTGCTTCACACACCGGTGACATCTTGCCTTTAACTACCTTTTAACAATATTTTCAATATTAAATATCACTTAAAATTGACGCTCTATTTATGACATGCGATTCCCAAATAGAACTTTAAAAGTATAATCATAAGCCACACTTGTATGACAGAGCCAGCCGGCTGGGTATCAGCAGCATCAGCACACTACGTGGACACGGAGGCGGCGGACTGGACCCTACCCGAGGAGGCCTTCCCGCTCCGCACCGCGCCGCCCGCCGCACCGCCGCACGCGCCGCCTCGCGCTGACCAGCTCCAGCATGGACAGCATGATAAGGAACATAATGGTATGTAGATGTTTGTGTTTGCTTTTTAATGTAATGTGATTTTTGTGGCATTCAATTTTAGTGGAAATGGCACCCTGAAGAAACTGGTGGATCAACCGTAGGTGGGTACTTGACATGGTCACAACGCTAATTTTCTTGTGACGTCAAACTTCACCGGACTACCCATGACTACCCCCTTATAAACTTTCTCCTATGTAACTTAACTATTCCCCTTACACTTTTACTTCCATAGTAATACCCCTATGTACTGCCTTATCTACTCTCCCTTACTTACTACTTATGTATGTATGTAGTGCTACTTGTGTACTACCCTTGTCTACTCCCTTATGTACTTCCCTTGTTTACTTCCTTATGTACTACCCTTGTATACTCCTTTATGTACTACCCTTGTATACTTCCTTATGTACTACCCTTGTTTACTTCCTTATGTACTACCCATGTATACTCCTTTATGTACTACCATTGTATACTGCCTTATGTACTACCTGTAAACT
The DNA here is from genome assembly GCA_033682625.1 of Helicoverpa zea x Helicoverpa armigera. Classification (NCBI taxonomy): domain Eukaryota; kingdom Metazoa; phylum Arthropoda; class Insecta; order Lepidoptera; family Noctuidae; genus Helicoverpa; species Helicoverpa zea x Helicoverpa armigera. The sequence continues at coordinate 12,428,901 of JAWIIS010000029.1, read as the reverse complement.
ACTTTATTGTTATGTAATAAAGATCGTTTGAACTTGCATCTAACATGTCTATACCAGCATCACACCGGGGCTCGGGCGGTTCGGGAGGGTCAGGGGGCGGCGTCTCCCCTGGAGGCAGCTCGTCTCCGGGCAGCGGCTCCAGCGGGTCCGCCTGCACGGCGCCACCCGCACTCGACCACGCACATCTGCATCAGATGCATGTCAGTATCTATAATACCTTATTTTTTCCTTTTATCTGAGAGTATCTACATTATTTTTTTACCTTATTTTTTATATATTTGTCACTAATCCTATCTCGTTATTCTCGAAGTGGTGAAGGGTGGGCATTTTGGGGACTGTCCTTGATGCTGTTTTGTGTTTGACGTTGTTTTGCAGCCAAGTTTGAATAAATGCTTTTATTTTTGATCGTGGTGCAGTTAGAGGAGAGTATCAGCGAGGGCAGCGCGGGTCTGGCGGTGCGAGTGGGCTGCGGGCTGCGGCCGCAGCTGGACGTGGCGCCGCTGCTGGCCGCCGCGCTGCGCCACCACGCCGACCTCGGCGACGTGCAGACCGCCGCCGTCGTCATGATCGTGCTGCAGGAGCACAGGTAACACTCTACTGCTGGGGGAGAGCATCAGCGACGCGGGGCTGCGGGCTGCGGCCGCAGCTGGACGTGGCGCCGCTGCTGGCCGCCGCGCTGCGCCACCACGCCGACCTCGGCGACGTGCAGACCGCCGCCGTCGTCATGATCGTGCTGCAGGAGCACAGGTAACACTCTACTGCTGGGGGAGAGCATCAGCGACGCGGGGCTGCGGGCTGCGGCCGCAGCTGGACGTGGCGCCGCTGCTGGCCGCCGCGCTGCGCCACCACGCCGACCTCGGCGACGTGCAGACCGCCGCCGTCGTCATGATCGTGCTGCAGGAGCACAGGTAACACTCTACTGCTGGGGGAGAGCATCAGCGACGCGGGGCTGCGGGCTGCGGCCGCAGCTGGACGTGGCGCCGCTGCTGGCCGCCGCGCTGCGCCACCACGCCGACCTCGGCGACGTGCAGACCGCCGCCGTCGTCATGATCGTGCTGCAGGAGCACAGGTAACACTCTACTGCTGGGGGAGAGCATCAGCGACGCGGGGCTGCGGGCTGCGGCCGCAGCTGGACGTGGCGCCGCTGCTGGCCGCCGCGCTGCGCCACCACGCCGACCTCGGCGACGTGCAGACCGCCGCCGTCGTCATGATCGTGCTGCAGGAGCACAGGTACAGGAACACTACTGCTGGGGGACTACGAACTTTATTGTCTTAGCCATAACGTAGAAAATCAATTGACATTTAATTTTGCCGCTTTTTCATTGTGCGTAAACTAAAAAGACCCATAATATGTTCTTTGCTAATCTAAAAGGTGGTCACTATGCTATTTTACCCTACATTTTGCCTGTTTACTGCCATGATCGTATGATTCCGGTCTCTATGGAATGTGTTAACGTTACAGGAGTGACCTGTTCCCCTACATCGAGGAGAGTTTACAAGAGCACTGGCTGCTAGGATACATCGAGCTGTTGCAGAGACATAAACTATGGAATGTTGCTACTGAGGTAAGTCATCATTTCATAGTTTATTTTAATACACTGTGACCGATTACAGCCGTGTTTGTTGAAAACAGCCGTCGTACTTGCGACTGATCACAACTTTATTGGTGATTTAGCAAATGTAGACTTGGATATATCCTGTCAGGTGGTGCGTTGCGCGTGGCTGAACAGCGTGTGGGTGCTGTCGCAGCAGTCGACGAGCGTGGCGGTGTGCTGCGGGCGCTGCGGGCGCCGCACGAGGCCCCACGCGGCGTGCGAGGCCTGCGTGCCGCGCCGCCTGCCCGACGCCTGCGCCGTGTGCCGCCGCCCCGTGCGCGGCCTGTACGCCTGGTGCCAGGGCTGCAGCCACGGCGGCCATCTGCACCACCTGCGCCGCTGGCTCGACCAGCACCAGCTCTGCCCCGCCGGCTGCGGCCACCACTGCCAGCTCGCCTGAACACGACCCATTAATGCTAGAGCAAGCTAGGTGATTTTATTCAGTTCGATGAAGGTTTTTGTAACCATCGTAATATAAGGTACAGAAACTAGTCGACATCTAGTCTTTGTATCATAAAGACATGTAATCAATCTTAAACCATATGATAGTCTTGTTATGAATTTTAAGCCTTTGGAACAAGAAATGTATCATTATTATTTTATTTTCTTAATAAATTCTGTCAGTAAATAACGATTGCTCGACGAATCGGGAAATTTTTAAACAAATTGTTTGAAACAATATTAGAAGCTAAGTAATGGAACTGTGTGAATATAGTTTAATATATTATTTTATGATAAAATCACAAGCTATAATGTGTAATGTAAATAGATAAGAATAATTGTGTATTTATAGACTGAATTAAGGGTACATTTTATAACAGATATTTTTATATAAAATAAAAATGCAAGAAACTTTATACAATGTTTTATTCATTAAATATATCATTATAAATATTTACAGAAATATTCGTATTAATTGAGTTACTAGGTAATAGCTGGTTTGGCAAGACAACCTATAAAATCGCGAGATCAGCCCGAACATAGATTTCTTTAGTTAGAGGACAGTTTATGAAGTATCGGACATTCGGGCGACCGGCGCAGACGCACAAGTTTGTTGGCACAAGCAGGTCCTTAGAGATTGAGCGACGAGTATATATCTATCTTACGTACATACATAGTGATAGCAAAACGAACAGTCTAAATAGATGGCGCCACTAATCTAATGGAATATATTACACAGTCCGCGTTTGGAATGTACAGAAATCGGAGAATTTAACACGAGTGACATTATTTTACTTAACCTTAGGTTAGACCAGTTAAATAAATTACTATAAACGCTAATCTTAGCTCAGTTTGTATTAGAAAATACTGTCTTATGTCACATTCAACTGGCAGTGCTAATTTGTTAGAAATATGGACGTAGCCAGCGCTTCGTAACCTTCTTGACTTATGTGTGCTGAGCATTTGTTATTTAATATGGCAACTTGTAAACCTCACGGAAAGCATTCACTTGAGATGTTGAGTTTGAACGCGAAAAGTACAGAAACTATACACTTCTATCTTTCTTTATTTTAATGAAGTATCATACACTTGAGAAATGTTAAGCTCACTACCTTGGTCTTTAAGTTTGCGGTAGCAGTAAAGTTTGCACTGTTTATCTGTTGTTGCACATAGCTTTTACGTTTTAGTTTTTAGCTATTTTCTGATTGTTGATTAGCTTCACCGTACGTAATTAACGTACTGTTCAGATTTCCTACATTATTCCCTATCACATAAGGCTACGTCCTCTATCTCAGTGCAGTCCACTACCGTCCACTAGCAGACGACGCAGCAAGGCAGTCGTTTCTTCTCCACCACTTCTTCCTCATCAGCCGCCAGCCCCTTCTTCATGCGCGACATCTGACGGATCAGCGTCAGGAACGCCTGTTTATTAATACCACTGTTTTATATACAGGAATAACTTGATAATGACCACAAAACAGGAATAAGCTAGTCAAAATAAGTTACAAAAATCAACTTTATTACTACAGGCATAAGGTTTGATTTTGAAATAATATAATCAAAAACATCTATGAGTTTGTATATGTTTCAAAGCTTCTAATATCAATTTTAGTGTATTGAATAACGAGATGCTACATACAATCTACAAGATGCATGCTTTAGTTTGTGTTATGTATCTATATAAATATTGTTACCTGAGTTGTGCTAGATTAGTCGTTACGTTGAATACTTACTAATATTGCTGAAGTGCTTTTCGTCATACATGATCAAATTGTTATTTCTTGGAAAAGTTGGAATAAGAAGAAGAATTAATGTTACACTTCCAATTATCTGGAACCTGGTATATTACTTTTCATTTAATAGACTTGTACAAGAAGTGGTCTTAAAAATAATACACATAATTTTGCAAATCTGTATATTTCCTGCTTTATATCAATCATTTTGTTCCTGTGACTTCGATATACATACATACACGTAGGTACATAATCCATACATTTGTGAACTAATATAACTAGCCTATAGAAAATTACAAGTACATTAGGAATATAAGTTTTGAAACCACCGCCATCTGTCGACAGCAACTGTGAAACACGATAATTATAAAAGTTTAAGCCTACTCGCCAGTTGCTCTCGACACGTGACGTACTTAGAGGGGGAGGCGCTCTAGATATCCTCTGCAGGATGCTAACATTGCGAATGGACTTAACTTAGTTCGTGTTGGCAGTTGGGACCAACTAGATACAGACATGTGGCCCCGATAACAGTATATTATGCTAAACAAGTGAGTGCTGCATGCGGACGCACACAGCACACTATATCGTAATGGCATACATCGTCACGCTCGTAGAATGTGCGTGAGCGCACACAACGACACATAACTAACTAGAACTGACACGCTCTGCTCCACTGCGTGAAGCAGAGCAGGCCACGTCCAGCCTCCCTCAGCAACCACACCTTCTAGCGTACGAGAGTATGTTCATGTGATTCTGAGTAAGTTCTCATAGTAAACGTAAGTTAAAAGTGAGCCATACAGCCCAGTGGCGGATCAACGGCCAAATATAAAAAGTAAATCGTGAAGATTTAAAAAATATCAGACTTTATTGCATACAAAACTTAGCATTACATTTATATAATTAGGTTTAACTTTATCACTGACACTGCGCACTAGTGTTATCATAATTAAGTTGAATATCTTTCACTTGTTACACTGGAGATGCTAAGCTACTGTGAGAAATATTACTGATGGTGTAAAACACGATATTTTGGTACGAGTGCCAGTCAGAAAGATAAACCGAGTAACATACAAGACATGACAACTATCGGCTACTCCGTGAAGCGATCCTATACATTCCAGTGCAGACATCACATACTAATTGTTCACTCTAATAGTATTTTACAAACGAACCATTTCTACCAACTATTCACTTTGAATAGAAGATATTTTTGAGTATTTAAAATAAACTTTTAGTTACAAACATTACAACTTATCGATAAAATTATATCGAAAATATCAGTGGCCAAGAGATTCTTTTTAGTTGAGATTTGATCAAAATCATTTATTTGGACATCAATATGTGTCTCAGTAAAGTATTCCGCGGTATAAAATACTATTTGAGCGAACACATACAAACAGTACCCCCTTCGACACATTACACAATACATTTAGCACTTATACATAGAAAATAAATACAAAACTTATGCTACCGACCATGCGTGTACGAGTGTGTGAGAACGTGCCACGTTTCATATTATGGGGAACAAGAAAATCGATATCTGTTTTTTGAAGTTGTAAAATAAGCCTAGAAGTTTTATGTACTTTCTTGTTTAGGCCAGCTTTTCAGGAGCCAGCTTGTAGGCAGTAGGGTGCTAACAAGGTGGATAGCATTTCTTATATTTTTATACTAATAAGTAAGTCCCACAATATGAAAGTGTGCAGCACATCGTTGTGTGTGTACCTACACAGAGAGTGAGGTCGGCGCTGACGCGAAGCTAAGCTTTGATACAACAATCATTTACTCACTAACTTATGGAATTCTGTTTGTGATGAGGCGGCACAACTGGGTTACACACACTTGCACGTGTACCAACTACAAAAATATTCACTTAGTACATCGACTTATGTAGATCAGAATTAAAAACATGCCAAAATATGATTCCTGTCCACAAATAGAAGACAGCTTTCAAAGCCATAGATTGAGCAAAAATATAAAACACTTCTTTTACTTCATTAATATTTTGTAATATTTTCGACTGTATCATAACAAACAGTATTCGATAAATGCAAGCACCAAAGTGGGCGAAATATATTAACATTTACAATAGCCTGCTTACACCTAGTACATGTGGTGCCGTGACGCGAGTCGCGCGATCCTCGACCTTACGTCGCCGGCACACAGTTCCAAATACAGGAGACGAATTTACAAGTTGTGTTTTATGTGTGTGGAGCGCGGGCGATATCCGTCATATGTGAGTAAACATTATATAAATAAATATAGTTTTAGACTAAATTCAAACATTTTGCATTGCATTATAAATTAATTATGTTATTGTATTTGGGCTACATGTGACGGGTATCGCACGGCCGTGTGTTCCCGCGGCACCCCGGTAAGGTTCACTGCACACTGCACAGGTTGAGACAATTTCACTGAACAAGACAAGCCAAGCGGACGCGGCGCGCTCCGGACACTGTCGGACACGCCGGACACTGCCGGACACTGCCGGACACTGGAGCCGGCAGGCGGCCGCCCGATATATCATAACCATGTGAGATCGCGTAGTAACTCGTCAAGTGGTGGTGATGTGAGGTGGCGCCTACAATATGGCGCACTTGATTTTCCTTCGCTTTTTCCCCTTGACGTCTCCGTTGGTGGCGCGGCTGTCGTCCGACTTGCGCGACCGGATCTCGCGCATCAGGTCAAAGAACACCTGCGGAGGAGCGGCCATCACACACCGGACATTGCACACAAGCGCCACCACCACACATACATACGAGGCGTTGTTTAACACCTCCCTAATGTGCCTTAACTACAGTTTTACATTGACGACTTTGTCACAAGTTGAAAATGTAAAACAAGTTTATAGTCTGATATCTAGAACTGTTTATTCTATTATATTTTTATTGATTTGTATGCTTGTATCAATATACCTACGGGGCCTAGTGTTTATCAGAATATTGAAAAGAGGAATTTATACTAGAGTTGCACCGCGCACTGCCTGTTTCAAATTGGAATGTTTCGCGAGAACGATAACATGATAGACCAAACACAAAATTCTAAACTTTCCTGTAAAATACACGATTTAATAAGAAAGGTATTAATAGAGTAGTGTGTGTGTTTGTGTCGTGAAGTAAGACAAGCTAGCGAGCGATGCGCAGCGCAACTCTAAGCCAGGCGGCTGCAAGCGTGCAAAGCGCAGCCTCGGCTCGTGGAGCGAGTAGGAAGAAGACAGGAATTATTAAAGATTACGTGTAGGCAGAGAGGTGGGGGGAGGGTTATTCAACCTAATTTCAGTGCTATGATACTTTAAGACTAATAAAAAGTTCAAGTCCTTAGACTAGTCTTTGTGCTATCTATGCTATTACTGTTATATCATTTTGTTTCCAAGACTTAGCAACACTGGGAAGACCGAACTTATTTTAGCTTCCTACGAGAGTAACGTCCCTCCCCCCACCTGGCTTGGTGGTGGCAGTAGGTGACAGACTGACCTTGTCGACGTTGTCCCGTGTCTTGGCGGAGGTCTCGACGTAGGGCACCTGCCAGTGCTGCGCTCGCTCGCGACACGCGTCGAGCGGGACGCGGCGCTTGTCCGCCAGGTCTGACTTGTTGCCCACCAGCAGGAACGGAATGTTCTCGTCGTTTTTCACGCGGAGGATCTGTTCTCTGTGGAATTGAGGAACATTGATATAGCGGTCTAGCAAAGACATACAATTTTATAGACTGTGATGTTGTTTTATCCTCCTTATATCAACTTCTAAATCATTTATTAAAAATTAGCTACCAAATAAGACATTCTGAACATCATAAATGCAGCCACCAAAATACATTATACCAAAACACTTCACTACAAATGAATCGAATGATCGATGATGGCAAATGAGACGAGCCTGTTCAAGCAATACAAGATATCCAATAACTTTAAGTTCCTACAAATATATAAGAAGTATATGGTAGCTACCTGAACTCTTGCGTGGCGTCGAAGCTCTCAGGCTCGGTGATGGAGAAGACGCAGAGGAAGCCCTCGCCGGAGCGGAAGTAGTTGTCCCGGATGGCGGCGTAGTCCTCCTGCCCCGCCGTGTCCAGGATGTCGATCTGTACCTCCTCGCCGTCCAGCACCACCTGACATGAGGATTCAAACTTATTGAAATGTTCCTATGCATAATAATATCGAGCCTGGCTGACATACGTACTGAAGCATTTGATCACTTGCTTATTGAATTAATTTTCTTTCGAAGTTGAAATACATATAAAATGCATGAACAACGCGATATCTTGTTCAGCTGTCTCGTCACAATATCTCTAAGTTGACGGATCGGTCTATCGTCACGATTCTTAATTGATAGCAGTACATAATGCGTCTGTATGCGCACGTATAAGCCTGTACAGCGATGTGTAGCAACGCACGAAACGAATAAATCACAGTTGAAAGTTGTCATCGCACAACAACTCTCTTCTTATAAATACTGAAAGCGGAGAATACTAAAACGTGTTTGTATGTATTCAAACTGCAGTTCCCTAGACTTTAAATGCAGGCGAAATTATCAACAACCGATTATCTGATACTTTCGTTGAAACATGAGAAATTCAACAATGCGTCCATTCCGATTCCCACACCAATTATATGAGTACAATCGCAACGTTTTGAAGTATTGTCTTATCATGTTTAATTTTCTACCTAATCGTGAGAGCTGATCTTGCATATTCGGAAATCACAAACTATCAACACATTTCACAAAATCGTAGTCTTATAGATATGCCTATTACCAGAATTTCTACTCTTGTCCTATATCTTAATAATTATCAAAATATATACATAAATGGTCACCCAAAATTTGTCATGGAATGATGAATGGATGCCAAATATTGCGTCAGTAATAAAGACCCATGGCCAGTGGACCCGTAGATGAGTTCATGAATAAAGTTTTGTTTGAACGCACCTTCTTCCTATAGCTATCAGCCTTAGTAGGCTCGTAGTCTTCGACGAACTCGTCGTACATGAACTGCAGCGTGAGCGCGGACTTGCCCACGCCGCCGGAGCCCACCATGATGACTTTGTGCAGCGTCGGCTGCGCGGCCGGCTTCTTCGACATGGCGCGGCGCTTCACTCGCGGCTCTAAGCACGAACACTGGAAATTAACATGAAGATTTGTACAGCTTTGAAGACAAAATTAAGCGAAAGGTCGTGCACAGAAAGGAAGTTTGTAGCCAGCGCTGATCTACCAGCGTTTATCGGGGGTGGTTTACTCTGTTAACAATTCCATGAAACAAGGAGATTGAGAAGATGGAGCAAATATAACTGTTAAAGAATGTAACAGGTCTGGTCAGTTTTCTTTATACGGCCTTAATCGGTCTCCCTTGTGCAAGTAGCGTAGTGATCACAACTCACAAGTGCTAAACCACGGTCAAACATTAAGCTAACGTTCCCAAAATTCGAGAACATTTTGCGTGAGTGGGTTTTGAGCAAAATCCGAAACTAATCTAGATAAAGTTTCCACCTGCGTATAATCTGACCAGGCACCTACGATTGACTCGTTTAAAAATATCAATGGACTAGAAAGAATTTTATAAATGTCCAAAATGATAAGAACATCTACATAAATTAGGTCATCAAGTCATTAATGCACGGCCGTGGGTGTTGTGCCTCGTGGTTTTGGCGATAGACCCCAAGTTCGGTGCTGCGGTACGTAACAATATTCAGATGAGGTTTCGCAACCGGCCAACCGAGTATGGTAGCGAAGACATTGAACTTGACTTTGTGAACACCTGCCAAACCTTCAACATGATTATATATTTCTTGTTCATTAGTTCTATTGGTTAGCTTCTGCTGCCCTTTTTTATGTATGAAATCCTTTATCAAAACAAGATGCGATTGTTTTATAGACATCTAGGTGTAAGTATCTGGCTATGTAGATTATTTCGACTGTTTCTGTATTCCCATTAATTTCACAAGTAATATTCTACATCTACAAAAACATCCGGGTAATTTAGAAACATTTTTCCCTGAATTTGGGTACGAAGAAATCCCTGTGGGGTCGTAATGAGATATAGCGCGGTAGAATCGGCTGGCGTTTGATTTACGTTTAGACATTACGTATTCGAGATAGTGTCGGGAATTACCGGTTGGATTTCGGTAATTACCAAACTATTAATAACTCATTAATGTTCAGGACAAATCGCTAAAAGTTCCGCTCTATCAGCGGAGTTTCCGTATTGGCTTGCTCATTTACTTTAATTTTGTTTTAGATTAGTTTTAACACGCACGGCTTCGTAGAAATATTTGATGAAGAACCTTATCCTATCCGCTTTACAAATACACGCCTTCGCCAAATTAACAATATTTACGTGTGATAACAGATATTTATCGATGAGTCGGCAATATTGAATGCAGACAACAAATACGATAAGCTAATAAGGATACGCTCGTATAATCGGTCAGCACTTTATCAACAGTACTAATTGTCAGGGATTACATCATTTGCTAATGAATGCACCGCTGCCAATGACTGTACATAACAATTATTAATTATCGTCAATGGTTCACGCGATGCCATGTTCTGCAGTACTCGTTCTCGAATGTCTAAGTAATAAAGACGTAATTTTATGTTATTCTACCACTATTATTTAGTTTTTAAATTACTGTTTATGACAACAATAATAACCAATACCCAACTTATCTGCATAATCATTTAACTATCGCCGAACCAACAATTAATGCAAATTACCTTTCCTTGTTCAAATTATCATTAAGACATTATCAAATCTACATTGAAATCTAATCTGACTGTCAGAATTGGAGCCGGTACTGAAAACCTACATTTGCGGATGACATCATCGGGGGAGGGAAGGCATTCACGTGACCTTCAAACGTCAGCCTACCAGCGGTTACCGAAACGATCCCTAGTGTTTATTAATTGATAGCTATTAACAATGATAGACGTGAATTGAATAACAATATAAACAATACTGCGATCACCTTGAAGTGTGGGAAATACTGTCAATTTACTAGCAAAGACTAATTTTAATAAATTAAGTCGCCATTCAAGCGAAAATATTACTAATAAATAACATGATAGTAACTTCTAGAAATTGGCCCTTCATTACCTGGAAATGATGAAATCACAAAGAGTGACTACTTAATACGCGAGGCACATTATTATGTGCGTAGTAATTTCAAAGTTAATTGAAGAGAACAAAAGATTGATGCGAGTGACTGGGAGCCGGCAGACGGATCGTGAGACAACGCTAACCGTGAATAGAATTGATAATGATGGAGTTTCTGTACATTTTGCCGTCCTTTGGAGTTGCGATTATACTGGGTAAAGCCATTGTTATGAATTTGAAGATTATTAAGAAGGGAGTACATAAGGACGCGATTGTACAAATATTCAAGGTTTAGGTACAACTGTTCTATCATAATCAATTATGTATTGATGATTTGTCTATCTGAAGCAAAGAAAATTATTAAGTATTCCTTGACTTGAGTAGCGGGATTGTTCAAAAGAGTATCCACGGCCTTAGAACATAAAGGGCTTGTGAAGGAACATGGTGGGTTTTAGTCAGTAAGAGTCTGACAATCCCTTACGCTGCACACCCAGTGGCAGAGGTTATTTGATGATTTCTCATAAAAAAGAGGTATTCCCCGACTGCATTTAAATCTTTGTCTTCATCCATTCCAGATTTACGCGAAATATGCAAACAAATAACGGTCTTTGGCGCCAAATATTTCATTGATAGTAGACAATAAGCCCTCGTGTGCCACATACTGAGCAGCAATTGATTGTCAGTCGGCGCACGTATCGATAAGTTCAGTTATTATTCGATACTGTTCGATTTCCTGCTCCATTGCAACGGGATCGATCACCTGTTCGATTGCTTTACGGTTTTTTGCATAGGTATTGAATGTTTTTGCTTTGCGAGTTTCAACATTTTATTGTGCTTTTTCAAACCATCATTGCACTTTTCTGTTCAATTTTGGAGTACTTGGACGACTCATTTTATCCATTGCAGGTCATACTTGAAAAATAAAGTAGACTGATAAGCGTACGCCCAGATATTTGTGACTCATAACGATTTTTCTTCAAGTTGAATTGAGTAAACCGATAAACTATGTTTCCCAGTATTCATGTTCTTCAGAAATAACGAGAAGATAAGATAATATGGACTTATCTCCAGAGTGAGCGTAGAGACCGTCGCTAGACTGCCTCGCTGCGCCCACGCACACAAAAATAACAAATTTCCTTTAATTAAACTCACTAACAGTTCTGGGGCGGATACGTCAGCGGTTTATGTTAGTCTTTCATCTTTACGTGTTTAGCTACTTTGCCGAATTTAACTTTGCGTTTTTGATGTTGCTATTAATTTATGTCTTCCGTTTATAATTTTTTCTTCGGGTGGTTACTTCTTTCCGATGTATATTAAAGACGGAGGAAAATATATTATCTTCCAATCCGAAGTTCCTTTACACATTCGATTCTTACGAAGGAAGTCATTGACTGGTTGATTCATTATTGTTTCCGAAAGGAACGACAATTGATGAAGTCATGTAGATAGATAGATAGACATCCATGTACATATGCTAATACATAGAGAAAAAACCACAGCGGATGTCGTGAATTAAACTCATCATCATCATGTAATTCATGAATGAGTATAAACACCAAACACCAACAAGTCTTTGAGCAATAAATACACTAAGTAGTGTCCTGTTGTGCAGTGCAACTCACTAGGCGCCGAGATACGAAGCCCTAGTACCTAGTTAATAGGATTTAATGACAGCCTCGCTCCAACTTCAGCGAAATTGAGATAAACACAAACAATACTCGACCTTGAAACGGCTGACTCATAAACATGATTCATTACAACGATTAGTTATAGTACTTACTCTAAACAAACGCGCCATCGCAGATAATATCCTATTTTGTTCGGAAACGGAGCGCGGAAGAGATCACTAATAAAACACACAGACACGACCACTCTCATCCGACAGTAAAGGAAAAATGGACTTTTCAGTTTCCCCCACCATAACAAATTATGTCACAGGACAATTATGATGACAGAGATAATAGGCTTCATTGTTTTATTTGGATCAGTTGTTACACATGATGTTTCCATTGAATGAAAGAGTTATTTAGCGAGATTTGCAAATGTATTGGAGAGGATTTCCTGTCAGGAATTACTAGGATTTCTCGATAAGCGCAGGAAGGCTGCGTTATCAGCATATAGGATGATGATTATATTAATGTCAACGTAAGCTAAATATACTACAGAAAATTATATGCCATTGAACTCAAGTGGATCATGACATGACCCATGCGTATGATTACGCGCAGTAAGTTAAACATACATAGATATAATTCGCTAAGTTCGTAAACAGAGGGTGGTCAACCAAGCGTTGAGGGCATCATAACAAATGCAGTAAAATCGCGAAAACCACTACTTAATGAAAAGTAATTATGTCAATCAAAGTTACCGCGATATGCATAAGTAATACAAAAAGTAATACTTAGATCATTTTCTTTTTATTATGTTACGTGTTTATGATGTACTTTTTATTAGACGTAAGCTTAAGTAATAGCCAAATGAATGTATCCTTACGACTTCACGATAGATTTTCTTGCCTACAAAACATCTTGTCCACACCTCAAAAAGCTTCAGTGAATTATCTTTTCCGTGTTTGCGTACTTTTGATTTACAGGAATGAATGCCTACTGATATCTATAGAATGTTACAGATACGCCACTCCGCCCCTTACTCAATGGTATGCAATTAGTGGTATCACTCTAATGAATGAGTCTATCTTAGGGCAACGACATGCCCTGATGGCCAACTGTTAATTACAGCTCTAGAAATTGTTTTCACAGTTAATACCTTCTTGTTATTGTATAACTAAGTTAAACATAGTTCTCTAAATTATTTATGTCTAATATTGGATGCGATCGACCGAGTTGATCGACTACCAAGATTATAATAAAAATCCAATAAACGGCTAGTGAAAGTGCACTGGCATTACATAAACACAGTTAATCATTAACTGGCAGTTATGATAAAGCCGGCTATGTGCGCAGGCGCAGTTCGTCATCGTCACAGTTGCCACAGATGCGATAACGATCTAATAACTTTGTTTGTACTTGTGAATCCGTGTGACCAAATTAATTGACGTTTTTAATTCACCAAAATAAATTCTGTGGCTATAAAACTATTATAAGCCTTAATTTGAAACTATTATATCATTATGAATATTACAGGTTCAGCTATAAAATAACTACAGAACATAGTTCGGTACCAGGCGCCTGCTGGCACGAGTTGCAACTCTGTTAACGACCACCAACAATGAGAGATTCTCTTCACTTCAAACCTTTTGGCTATTTATTCGAAGAACTGTCTGAGGAAACAACTTCGCAATACTTATTATATTTTATCGCAACTGTGTCCAGAATCCAGACAAGTTAACATTGCTGTAAGATGTTTTAATTCTCCCGAATGACCTCCAAAAACGAGTTTCATCGGCATGCGGCAGCTGAAAGCTTTAATTCCCGTTTTTATTAGCAAAAGTTATTTTTAGAAAGAGTATTATTAAACTCGGACTCAATCAACAAAGAGATCTAAACTTAAAACAAAATAAAGAAAGAACTAACTACTCTTGTCATTGCGACGAGACGTAAATCCATTATGTTCTTTTATTCGACTTTACCCCCGACGAACTTTGGATTATTGATCACACGGACAAAGACTTAATACTTATAAGTATCGTGAATAAAACTTACGTGAAAGCCAGTTAAGTTAATGAGTATCTATGAACAAGAACAACTATTCTACTAGTTATTGTATCTGTACCGTGTCAAACTGATTTGATTAAACTCAACAGAAAAGCAAAATGTGCTGGAAATATTTTCAATTGAAATACATGAAGCTTGAAGAATAAAATGTTTGTTATAAACAACGTCACTTAAATCAGCATCAATCATAATAACGACGACAGCTGCATCTCGTGCATCGCAAAAACTGTGCATATTACTTGTCGCCGACACCTGTAGTATTTCTATACATATAAAGAACTGGTGTAATTCAACAACACCTGCCTTATTCACTAAAATGTTACTTAGGGTGGATCGACAAAATTCGCTACTTCTATAAAAGCGGGATGGGTGTATTGAACTTGGTTTCGTAGTTCAAGCTTCTCATAAAAGTGTCCAGTCTGTCTCGATCGCCTTTTCAGGACTTTTTATTGCAAACAATGACAGTGCACAGTTGCATTCTTGGACACAGAAACGTAAAACACTTCTCGTACTGATCTATAAAATAACCACGTAGGTAAGTACGTACAACAAATAAATGAATTAGATCATCTGCATGATATAAGAGGTTTCCCTTAAAGATCGCGTGCCGCGTGTATAACATAATGGCTGGTAATTTAGCAAAAACTGCACGTCAACAGCAGTGGCGCGGAAAAGTTCGACGCTTTCCAGACGACTCGCCGCGAAATAGAAACTTGTGTGACAATGCACTGCGTGTACCAGTGAAACAAGTTTTAACAACATACACGGTAACATACCCATAGGATTCTTGATGCCCTGGAGCCTCAAGACAAACGCAGAAACACTCACTCACAGATATTGAACTTAGCTCACAACAGAATAAAAAAATGAAGTTTCACATAAAACATGATCCGTCTGCAGTTATCGCGAATAAGCAAATCAACTGAGTGAAACATACGCTTCATGAGTACAATATACAAATACATAAAAAGATAAAATGTAATCAGTGTTCGCTGACTCACTGCTACGTCACCATCAACCCAGCTGTACTGAACTTACATCACGACCGGATGATTAAGTCAATAGCTTGAACTATTGAGCAAAATATTGCCAATTATAAATTCAAGAGATGATTGACCACAAAGTGTTCCGCAATACAAAACCATTTGTCATAAAATAAATCTAACAGACCAACTGAAACTAAAAGCATTCTTACATGGTGCAATAGTCTGCTATCGATGATCTAAGTCTAGAACAATATTATCGGGTGTTATGAAAGACTGTAACAGTTACGTGAGACATTCGAAAGGCCGCTACAAATCAATACCAAGTTGAATACAATACATTTATTCATAACACTCGTTTATATCTAACGTAACATTTTATGATCCGCATCGAATAGAGCTGCAAGAAAACCGATATTTAGCACTATTGATTTATTATCTTTCAGGTAATTACTTTCTGAAAGGGAAATGATTTCCTTGTTAATTCCATAAGAATTAACTACACAGTTTAATTCAGAAGAAAAGTATTTAAAAAACGGTTCAAGTTCATTTACCCTCAATTAAGGTTCAACCTATTTTTTCCAACTGGTATTTAGGGCATACCTCGTCACGTATTTAACTATGAACCAGACTAGAGCAATGGCCGTAAGTTACTGTTAATGTAATTACTAATTAGCAGCTGTGAGGTCACATTGCCAGACTATAGGACATGGTGTCATCATGTCACCGTGACTCACGGACTGGCCGACTTTATTCGTGTCCAAATCGTGTGATACAGGCTGTTACCATTTCATTATGGTACAGGTGATAAATAAATACGACCTTGTTCGATCACTATTCCAGACTACCGAACTGATGGTCCCGGGTTCAATTGCCGGTGATGAAGGTGCTTGTTGGCTGTGGTCTGGGTGTTGTATTTATTTATCCGTTGTGTTAGCCCCGATAATACAATCTAGTAAATAGCTTACCATGGGGCTAACCGACCGTGTGTGAAGGTGTCGAGTTATTTATTTTAAAAAATAGTGAGAACTTCAGCTTGATCAGTGACAATGAAGACAGTATCAGCCATTTATATAAAGGACAGGACCGTGGGTACAGACTGATCATGATACAAGCGGGTGGGCGGCACCACTTCCACGAGATTAAGCGCTCGATTCAGTAAAGTAAACAGTTTTAACAAGCAGTCAGTATATTTTTGTAACAGACTGCTTATGAAAAACTCATCCAATACTTCAGTGAATAATTCTGTGTGGTAGAACGATTAAAGTAACAAATGATCACTATAACATGCCAGAAGACTTGTCATCTTTTAACCTTCATTAGAATGGGCTGCTACTGTCCTGGGAACTTCCAAATCCAATTATTAGCAAATACCAGAATGGTTCCGGTAGTATTTGATTATCTGTGACGATACTCAAACCATGACGAGAGATTGTGATACCGGAAAATTGCTGAGCTTGTGTCATTGGCTGAGCCGTGGCGTGCTGCGTCTGTGCATTGCCTACTGATCACTCACTGCAATAGAAACCGCGTATTGTTAAAACTATGTGTGTACGCGTATGCGCCGTGCTATGGACCGCTTTCACGTGTTATCATTTACACAAAAACGTGAATTTCTATGGTTTCACCCGGCGGCATGCGCCATGGGAGAAAGTTTACATTGTTGTTGACAAGCAATGAGGCCGCATTGGATATGCCTTACGCACTAATGGAAAATTAACTGTATAGGCTTCAGAGTTAATGTACAGGCCAAACATTGAAATAAAATGTTTCTATCGTAATAGCTAATCTTATCAAGATTGTTAACACAAGCGACATAGTATAAACATTCCCGGCGGTACGGCTGTCAATCTCAAAAATAGCTGTGGGCATTCCAACCATAGCATAAGCCGAGTCAGCTAACATTATTATATAAAGCTATTTCTGATAAATCTACAACATTCTCAGTTATAAAAGACGGAATCAAGGAATTTTCCCTAAGTCGTATTTTATAAATATTAATTTTAATACACACTAATAATAATTTTATAATTATTAAGTTAAAAATAGAAAACACTGACATGTTCTATGCATAAATCTAATGGATCATAAAAGCAGTAGAAAAGTCACATTTATATTAGTAAATTACCTTTTTATGTGGTCTATGGCATTCATATTAAATTACCTTTTATACAGACAGGTCAAAATGGTAATTTACCTACTATGCTATAAAATGTTTGATTTGTGAGATAATTCTTCAAGTGGTTTACAAAACTGCAGTTATTGAGTAAACCTCACCATCAGATAGATGTGATTATCTTCCAATACCTTATCAGCAGCTTATCAAGAAGTGTTGTAATTTTCACCCACAAGATTACAGGTCCAAAGATAAGACCTAACTAAGAAATACATGGTGAACAATCTATACTGATAAATATAACAAGGGATATTGATTCCAATAGATTACTAAAAGCTATTAAGTAGAAGATAAAGAAAACGGAGATTAATATGTTAATCATGAGAAAAATAATAATGCTACCAGATAAAATATTTTTAAAGAAATTATTCAACCAGTAACTCTTTTTGCTTCAAATGATATTGAAGACATGAATAGACATGTTGTTAAGTGTACTTTGAAAAGAACACCTTGAACTATCAGTGTAAGGTCAAACTAAGTACATTCACAATCAGTGAAAGGTTTTACAAAAACCGACAAAAGTGAAGCTATAATTAGATCTTCAGGAGATAATCACAACGTGACAAAAAAAGAACTATATTTAGCTTTAGGAAATATAGGTTTAATTTAGTAACTACTTATATAGTTCATTGTGGGGATCTTACACAAGAACACAGAAAATAATTATTGGAAGTTATAGCTACTATAACTTTATAGTTTCTCTTTGAATCCAGTTAGTTAATCTCTACCTCAGAGCTACCATCAATCAAGCACAAGTAATCAGTCTCTTAACTGTAGTCATTAGAAAGACAACTAATAAATCTTTACTTTATTATAAACTAGCTTTCCGCCCGCGGCTTCGCCCGCGTGGAATTCGGTTCACCCCTCCCGCTGTGGGTTAGCAGCGGTGAGGGAGTGTCAGACTCTTACTGACTAAAATCGTTGTGTTCCGTCCTAGGCCTTTTATATACCAGGGCCGCGGTACCTCTTTCGAACAACCCGCAGCCGCGGCTGGCCCTGGCGCTACTGGGCCCCACTGATTTCAAAACACGTTAAGACTAATTCGCGGCGAACCTTAACACCATCAACCTTATCGCCATCTATCGAGCTATCGGGAAGCTCGCGATTGAACAATGAGCTACAGGTTAAAGCGCGAGATATCATTGCACTTCTTACGTATCTTAAAAAAAAACAACGTCACCACGTTTTAAAAAGCTATCATTCCACTTCTTACGTATTTTAAAAACACATCGTTACCACGTTTTAAAAACACCCACCGCCATCTATCGCATACCTCAAGAACTAAATAACTTAACTAATACTTATACCAATTAGTAACAGTGGCGGCGTAGCATCGGGTGGCACCCGGGGCGGACTACCGATTGAGCCTCCCCCGCCCCCCCCAAAAAAAAAACGACAAAATATAATCAAGGACTAAAATTGAAAATTAAAGTATTTAGAAATCGTGTAGAAATCATTCATGGTGCTTTTTGCTAGAACATAAAGAAACCGGAGATAGATCACTGCAAACTTATAAAGCGCTAGCGAAGCAAGCCCGTAATTTTTGAGTTTTGGGACATAATAGAATCCAAACATGTTTTATAAAAACCAGTGACGAGTGAAAAAACCGCGAGCGCAGCGAGCTCGAAATTTTTGAGTTTTGGAAGAATAAAGTACTAAACCAGTTAAAAAAAAAGCACTGTAAAGAGAAGAAGCCGCGAGCGTAGCGAGCGACAAATTTTAGATTTTTGGGACGCAATTATATACAAAGAAATCGTTATTAAAAGGCGCGAGCGCAGCGAGCGCGAAATTTTTGAGTCTTGGTACACAAAAATACTCAAACAAGTTTGAAAAAAACCAGTGGAAAGTCAAAAAGCTGCGAGCGCAGCTTGCGTGAATTTTTTTGACTGACTCAAAGAGCGCACAATAAATCAGAAATGATGTGAAAACCGCGAGCGAAGCGAGCGGATTTTTTTATACCTTTGAAGAATGAATTTAAGTAATTAGGCAAAAACAAGAAAAGAGGGGTGACAGCCGGCCTGGCACCCCTCTCAGTGCCGCCTCGACGTCTGCCTCGTTTGCTCATGCACTGTTGTAGTTTTGTTTAAAATTTGAATAGCGTGCAGTGACTGGTAGTGAACCTAGGCTTTGCAGATTAGAATGGCACCCTCAGTGACTTGTCCCTTCTGCCCGCGCCATCCTGGTCGTGCAGATACCTATGTGCCGACCGAGATGGCACCCCCAGAGACGTGGCACCCGGGGCGGACCGCCCCCTCCGCCCCCCCCTTACGCCGCTACTGATTAGTAATTCGTTGAATTATAGTTATTTCAGGATAAGTAGATGTAAAAAAAACAGTTAAGACGATAAAACAAATTGTACGTCATCCCTCGGGAATTCCTCATTTTCGAGGATTCATTATCGTATCATTTAGCTTCTAAATTTATATGTTCATATTCGTTTGCAATATATAAGTAGATGTAAAAAAAAAAAAACAGTTTAAACGATTAAACAAATTGTACATCATCCCTCGGGAATTCCTCATTTTCGGGGATTCATTATCGTATCATTTAGCTTCTAAATTTACATGTTTATATTCGTTTGCAATATATTACCTTGTTTTAAACGACACACAGCGCCATCTACAATCCATCCATCAAGCAAACAATATTTTTGTTTTCCCTCGGGAATATCTATTTTTTTCGGGATAAAAAGTACCCTATTATTTAATCCGGACTTTTAACTTTACGTCTGCAAAATTTCAAAGCAATCGGGTCAGTAGTTACGGCGTGAAAGCGGAACAAACAAACAAACAAACAAACAAACTCACTTTCCGATTTATAATATTAGTAAGGATAAGTATTCACAGCTACACATAACAGTTGAAGCGAGCAGGACGTCTGGCGTAGTCGTTACAAACACATTAGCTGTTCTGATAATATCTACCGGGCAATTACTGGTTTACAAGAAACTGTAGTTCAAATAACGATTGACTTTATGTCAATGGCCACTTTTGTGAAGGATTCGTTAATGTATAAAAAGTTTAGACAAGAGTTTTAGACTGATCAAACTTAATTTGCAGCTTAGGGTAGTAGGGTGTGGGAAAGCAGTCTACAAGCCCTATGCCCTTGATGAGGAATAACTGGATGTCATCATCAGATATAATACCTGTGTTAGCTTATCGCTTATTGGGATGAGAAATAATTCTGTAAAGTAATGTTTTGATTTCGACATATATTAAAATTTGATTATAGGTAATGTCAATTCCTTATCAGAACTTCCACAAGGACTAAGATACATGTGTACTATTGTTTAATAAAAAGCACAACAATTGGTAATTTACAACATTAATTGATGTAGACATTAATATTCCAACCATTGTAGTAATAGACCAATCTTAACGAGCATCCCAGGTAACTGTTAGTCTATTAATGTGTGAAAGTCATACAAATAAACCTTCTGTAGCAGATGAAGCTTTAAGTACATTGAGCACAAAGGGAAAGGGATGGCATTCTATGTCCTTGTGTGAGACAACTAAGTTATTACCAATTGGAATGGTTACAGCATTCCAAACAACATTCTTTAGACCATAAAGGACACAACAATATATTTGGTGCAACATAATTTTCTCATCTAAAGTAATTTAGTAGATATTCAGCTGATAGATATTTTTATAAAGATGTTATTTATAGTTTACATCTTATATTTAGCTTTTTGTTTGTCATCATCACAAACTCACTCTCACCTTTTGTTCTTCCAGAAACTTAGTGGATAACTGGTATGCTAAGGCTGAGAACATCACTGGGGGCTCAGCACAGTCTCCTCGGCGCGGGAGACGGGAGAGTAGGCCCCAACAATACCATCATACACAAACACTGGCCGACGTTCGCTAACTATTAGCGACTGATTACCATTAGCGACATGCACTCATACAAAGGAAAATTCACGGAAAATCAATCACAAAACTAGCGAGTGAGTCACAAACGTCTGCTGCGACGCCTTATGGAAACTTGTACAAACACTTAACTGTGCCACACACGACCGACGACAATATTGTAGTATTCGGCAGTGTAACCGGGTCGGGAAAAGTGCAATAACACGTGAGAACCGTAAGACAATGCGCGTGAAACTGTGGGAGAAGTCGAGGCGTTGCCATTGTAGTAAACATTCATCACGTCATTGACCTACACACCACCGCCGACCGCCGCTACACTTTCTGAACGATGCTCTCCGTACATTCTAAAACTTACCTCGATTAATAAGACTCCAACGGTTTATCCTCCGTTTTAGTGTTTCGGTGTAAATTGATTTCACTTATTTCGTCAATGGTCACTCACTTTACGCGACTGTCAAAAAGGGTTGATGATCGGTGTCGATGTCGAAGGTAGCGACCTCTTTAGGGCAGTACTTTACATTGAAATAAACATTTCCATAAATGTAGGGAAACTTTATTATAACAAAATGCTTTCATTTTGTTAAAAATTATTTCAACATTTCAGTCGATGCAACTATCCCAAACAAGATCTTGGTTAAGACGTTTTCGTTATACGAAATAGGAAACAATAGTAATCATGAATGTTAAAAATTAGGAAGAACTAAAAGGCCAACAATCACAAAGGCCAAAATTAAACTTAATGTAAGTAAACGGTTTCGTTGGGCAAATGTATACTGAACTATGTTTTTGAAGATATGTCATGTCTGAGTAAATACCTAATATAATATGTATTCGATTTTTAAGAAATAAACACAGAGCCTACTTTTGGTATTTTTCACGATTTATTGAAATTATTTCTTCTAATATGATATCTTTATTCAGAAAGTCGTAATTCTGCTTAGTAAAACACTGCTACATTCTGTACATGAAACATTACCATTCAAACAAATAATCATGTTGCGAATGTTTTTCTTTTATCCCCATCTAGCTAAAAGATCCGCTTTTATTTTAGATTTATAGTGGACAATATGTTTTCACAATGGTAACATTTTAAAAAGACAGTTTTATTTACGTTCAGAAATAGTATCGACATGAAAGTACTATAAAACGTTTCGTTACAGCTAAAGCATTATTTTTCCAACGCGCAGAGTCACCAAAAATGTTGATGTGGGTGAAATTATAAACAAAACGTTGCAAATGTCAAAACATTCGTGTGGATGTTGCGTATTTACGTGCAAACAAACATGAATAATAATTAATTTCTTAACAATTAGTGGACAATTAAAATAAAATTATGTCGGGCGCTAAATTGGAAGTCCTTTGGTCTCCAATTCACCACGACAAGTTTATATTATGGGGCCCGGACATAACCTTATACGAAGTTTCTCGGATAAAAGAAATTGAGAAAAAAACAACATGTACGTAGATAATTTAGTATTCATTTATTACTTCTATGTCTCTAATTGACTATAAAACTCTCTATAATTCGTATAAAAAGTATTTACTTCCAAAATATCAAAATGTATTGAGTTCCCTGTTATCTGTTTGTTGTTATCAACACAAGAGCCAAACCATAAATATAATTAAACTCATATCTTGCTCATTAGTAGACCTAATGCCAGTAATCAAGCTTTAATATTGTTTCCCTAACTGCCGACAGTTGAACCCAATTATCCAAGTAAATAATTTCCTGTCATTTACTGAAAATATGAGTTTAATTTAAATGAGATGATATTCCGTTTTCCAACTGTTACATATTCAATATTTAGATGATTATAATATGCTGTTAATATTTACATAGGCAAATAATTTTGGAGAAAATAGAATACCATAGAGAGAAACCCATAGAATGATCCATTAAATATAAAATATATTTCAGTCACTCCAATATCTTCAACGAGAGGGGCAACAGTGCTAGCATCACAGAGTGCCAGTGGAGTCAGCTGTGTGGACATCAGTGCCATCCCGGAGCAACCAGAGCCATTGCTGGCACTTGGCTATGCCAGCGGTAGAGTGGCACTCACAACTCTCAAACAAACATATGATCCACTGGGACTTGTGGGCAGGGAGTTCAGTAAGTAGACCACACAAATAAGGTCGTTCTACACAGAATATCTGTCCTGGGAATAGATTTTTTACTCTAGGAGTTCTGCCAGCAATTTCACTCAGATTCTGGGAAATCTACCCCTCCCCCTTTTATGTGCTAACCCTGGGTACTCCTGGGTATATACTCTCCTTTTACTACCACTATGTATTCTCTTATGTGCTCCCCTTATGAACTTTGTAAACATTCTTTTAAGCCTAAGCCCTAAATACTGCCCTATATACTTTCGTCAAATATGCCTTTATGTACTATCTCTATGTATGTACATCCTTATTTACTCTATATACTCTTTATGTATTTAATTATCCTACATGCCTAATAAGATCACTGTCTTTTATGTATTAGTAAAAACAGTCATCCAAATCCACTGTCACATTTATAATAAAAAGTTAGTTTACATCCACATTTCCTTGCAGCTTGTCGCTATCCCCGGCTATGTAACTCAGTGTCATGGAGCCACATGGAGACCAACTTGCTGGCGGTGGCCATGGAGAAGAACCGCAATGACCACTGCATACTGTTGTGGGATGTGTACCGAGGGTCCTTGTTGTCAGAAGAAGCTAAAGGTGAGAACTTGTTGAGAACACTAGGTCCAGGATTAGTTTCAATTTTGCACTTATTTTGCAAAAGCTATTCCAACAGAGTTCCACATTTGGTAGTTAATCAAATAATCTCTCTACTTTACAGAAAGACAAAGTCAAATAAAAGTAAACCTATTAGCAATTGCCTGAAAATAACTCAAAAAGAATTCTTCAAAGTATGCTGATGAATCTGCACTTTTCGAAAGTCAAAAAAAAAGATGTGCATCCTTTACCACTTCTTTTTTCTTTCCTTAGAAGGAGTGGCGCAATAAACTCCCCAGTTACGTTTATCACTATTCTTGCTATCGTATTTTCTAATTGAAACATAACATAACATGTTTTTTTTATTCCTAACAGCTTCCGATGCATCGCCGTCAGCAGCGACGGAATCTCCGCGCCCCATGGCCGAGATGGGCCTCTCGGAGACAGCCCACTGCGTCACGTGGGCAAACTTCTCTAGCAGGACGCTTATCGCTTCCATGAACCTTAAATATATCAAGATATTTGATCTTAGAGGTAAGTTTCGTAATTGTAGAAATCGTGGCTGCAGAGTATTTTTTCGGATTTACTCGTTCTTTTAATTATTTTCCATTACTCAACTTAGCCTGTGGTAATGAGTAACTTCAAGGTCGTAACTATTTCCATTTACTGACAGCATAAGACCACAGTTCTGACTGCACTATGCAGTGACGATAATCTTGACTCATTTTTATGCAAGTATTACCGTAATGGCCTACGCTGGTGTTGTGGTTCTTTCAAGAGTTAGTCACAATTCTTCTGCGTATTCTGGCTCAGAGCTAATTTTCCATTTACGAAATAGGGTTCATAAATATTTTTTCTTTTTCCTGCTGTCCTCATAACTTAACTCAGTATGATGCAGTTTCGTTTTATATGCTAAGCGATTTCAAAAAGGGTCACAAAACATAATATGCGGGATTTTTTAGATTTATCCAACAAGGCAGTGACAATGACAACGACTAAATACTGTTACGGAATATGCGCGGAGCCCTGCGGGGGCTACCAGATCGCGTCTCGCGGGGAGGGCGTGGCCTGCGTGTGGGATGCGCGGGCGCTGCAGAAGCCGCTACTCACCATAAAGCATCCCAGACCTTTGGCTCAGCTGCAGTGGTGCCCCACCAGGTATGGAAGGAAAAACTAAGTAAATAACATATTTGTCATTTACTATGTCGAATTAGGTTAAGTTATATCCGTATTGACAAAGTAACTATGTGATAAATAAATAAACAAAGTTTTGAAAATTAGTCTGGTTGACAGTTCTAGTGAATTTGTTATTTTGTTTGTAGGCGTAACTTGCTAGTGTCGCTAGAGCGGGATTCCACAACGCTGCGCATTCACGATATTCAGCAGGCGAACAGTGACAACAAATTGAATGTATCAGACAGCACGAGTTCGGTAAGTGACCCATGATCACGAGACAACTGACTTATAATCTGCTCTTTCCCTTTTCTTATTCTGAGAAAAATTGAGAATTTTGCATTTTATTGTTTCGTCCCCAATGGGTTAAACGGGAACCTATTTCTAACTTAGCTGTCCTTGTGTCATCAGGATGTATCACTAGAACCGTGATAGCTATATGACTGACTATCAGTTGAAATGTTCACGGATGTTGCCTCTATAACAACAAATACTTACTGAAAAGTTGATTTTTTTCTGTATGACATATGATGTGTATATATAAACATGTCGGAGACTGTCAATAGTACGGACACTAAACGAGACGCAAGCGCGCCATCTGGTGGCATTTCCGGTGAAACAACATTTTGGCGCGCTTGACAGAGTAGTGGTGGTCAGCGTGTCGTCGGCGGAGCTCAGTCTTCGTTGAGTCGTCGTGCGGCACACATCTCGAAACTGCCCTACGTCACGTCTAGTGTACCTAGTGTTGTGTTGTAAAGTGTGTAAAGTGTCTTTTGAAATTAAAGTGTAAAGGTTCTTCTAACCTAACTGACAGACATGTGTTGCTGGGGAGTTTGTTCCGCCACTTCTTCTCCCCAGCCAAAACACATAGGAAGTGGCGAAGGGCGGGCGTTTTGGGGGCTGTCTTTTGTTCTGACTAATTTGAATAAACGTTTAAGTTTTGAGTTTGTTTGAGTTTTAAGTTTCTTTGAGTTATCTCTTTGCTTGATTACTCTAACTGATGTCGGACGATAGTGCCATCCCTGATGTTTCGCCCCCCTATCCGACAAACGGTTAAATAAATAAATAAAATATTTTTCATACAACAAACGTGATTTTCAACCCGAAGTCCGCCTGGCACTTGACCGGTTCTTGAGGGTTTTGATTGCTATGGTTAGCAGATAGCAGCGCCTGCGGTGGAGGCGGAGCTGGAGGAGCAGTACTCGCGCGGGCCGAGCGTGATCGAGCGCGAGGTGGCGGTGAGCGCGGCGCCGGCGCCGCTGCTGGGCTACGGCTGGCATCCCGCGCACGAGGGCCGCCTGCTCGCTGTCTGTGCTAGTGGTACGACATCACTATTGCACTTATCTTAATTCATCCAGTACAGCATCTCTTCCAGCTCTCGCAGAGATTCTGCAGTTACGTTCGTGAAAAGAGTAGATAGTCTTTCTCATGAAGTCGACAATACAATATACTTGCGACTCGTACGGTGTCTGTAGACGTTGATTGCATTGGACGATCCGCTGCATGCTCGATTACTCTTTATCTCACTAAAAATATTGTAATGTATGCATGCATATACACAACAAATTATATATTTTTAAATAAATCAGGCAAATAATAACTAAGTAAATCAGCTTTGAACTTGAGGTGGATATGATTTTTAGAAACGTTAACACTCATAGAAGTTTTCAGCTACAAACAATACCTATTTATGTTAATAAGATCCAAATGCTGAAGTTACCCATAATATTCTGTAGGAGCCCTAGTAGACTACACAGTATGCGAGCGCGTGACGGTGTCGTGGGGAGGCGGCGGCTCGCTGGTGTGGACGGGCGGGGGCGGAGCCCTGCGCATGATGCGCGACGACTTCTACGCCGCCATACAGGACATCTCCTTCGTCATGAAGAAGAGAGCGCAGACTGATTATGGACTTAAGGCAAGTGTACTGTTAACTCTAGTTCAAGTTGCTTTTTAACTTTAAAAAAAGGAGGTTCTCAGTTTTATTATTAGTATGTATGTATGTATGTTTGTCCGCGATGAAGCAATTTGGATGCGGTTTTCAGAAAATTATTTGTTACATTCAGGAGAAAGTTTTAGTGGTTTAATTGATTGAAAAAAGGAGGTTTTGAGTTTATTTAGTTGCTATGTTCAATTGCATTTTGTTGTCATAACTTTTGAACGTGTTAGTGGTTTTGCAGCCAGACTTATGGCAGAACGCAGACTTGGCCGATGACGACGCACTGAGTGGACTCTGGCATTTCCTGGCTCTTAGCAAGTCTCTTGTTGAAGATGGTATGATTTGTTCCATTCTTCAGTCTGTCCTTGGTAGCAAATTATTCAATAAGCATGTGTATATATGTGTATTTGTCCAGGTTGCATCCGCAACAGTCCGTGGAAGCATCCCGGGGTCCGCACGGTGTTGCGTTCAGTTGGTGACGGTGGTTATCGCTCGGAAATAGTGCCTTCCCTTCTGCCTGATTTGCCCAACAGAAGAGTTACTATTTATAGGTAAGTTTATCCCGTCATCATAACTTTTTTTATAATGGACCTAGAATTGAACCCAAGGGTACGCTTTATTGGACTGGTTGTTCTAAAGATTTTGTATCATAAATAATTGCGTTTTGCAAATTTCGATATTTATAATTCATGACGGCGCCACCGTCGAAGTGTCAACCGTCGATCTGTCAACGGTGGACCTTATATAAAGCGGCGCGCGCGCACGACTCGGGTCATCAGGCGCGAGGACTCCACTTCTGACTCTCGTCGTGTACGGACGTGTCGCTCTGCGCTCGCCCGTTTACGACTTTTGTCTTGTTACGCCCGACGTAACGCTCACCGTAGTCGCTCTGCCGACTACAAATATATCAATCTAAAGCTGCTTTTTTCAAAGCGGCGGACGATTATCCTGTTTCTAAAACGTTTGTGTCAAGTAAATTCACTTGACCCCTTCTGGGTAAAAGCCACAGTTTCGTGGTTCTCGGTTGAAACCATACGGTGACAACGAAGCCGAGAGGGTGTTGACCCAATCACACCCGCCGAACCCCTTCAGGGCAAGGCAGTCAATTGGACGGGAGCTCGGATTTCGGCCTTGGGGGATCTCCTAGTCGTGCCTTGCATCTGGTTTGCTTTCACAGCTACACACCTGGTGTCGGTTGGGTATCTCTATACCCTTCGCACTTGACTGGCTAGGGCCCGTTCGCACAATAAGACTGGCGAACGGTTTACAAGCTTAGGGCTCACCAATAGGTACTCACCTCCCTGCCTATACCCGGCAGGGAGGGTTACACATCCCCGGGCCCATCCACCCGGGGAGATAGGAGATAGGTTGCTAGGCTTTTATAATTAGGCCCCCACCTCTTTTAGCTCGGTAGCCCTCTTCCCTCACGGGAAAATGACTACCGAAGTAATTAAGTTCTTCTTTGAGGTCCTCCTCAAGGACCAAGACATCGTCGCCAAATATGGCGACATTATTAGTAACCTTGATATCAAGGACCCGCGCCTAGCGCGCTATTGTGTTATAGATAACGGCTCAACAAAGGAGGCCGGCGCAGCTGTGCCGCGCCCCATTGTCGAGCCTATAATTGTCTCTTCGGGGAAAACCGCCGCATTAGCGGAAACGGTAATCCCCAATACAATGGTCGATGCCCAGCTGCACTCGACCATTGTTTCTAATCCCAATGTCTCACAGACAATGGAAATAACTCAGGCGAGTGCACCTGCGTCAAACGTCGACGCCGAATGCATGGACACCTCGTCCTCCCGCTCTGCCTCACCCGTCCCAGAGGATGCTCAACCCTCCGAGCCCTCCGACTCCTCTTCCTCCGATGAAGACTTCACCGTCGTACTGGGAGGTAAGAGGAAAAAGAACAAAAATAATGACAAGGCGCGCAAGACCATCGCCCTTGCCGCATCTCTCCCTAGCCCGCCCGCTGTGTCTACAGCATCCCCCGCCCTGTCACCCTCGACCTCGCAGGTCGCTTCCTCCCAAGGTGCCGCTAAGCCCAAAAGCGCACCAAAAAACAAACCTCCGCCGCCTGTATACTTACAGGACAAGGCAAAATGGACCGAAGTGTCCAAGCTGTGTGTTGATCGTAAGATCAACTACAGATCGGCCTCCAATACCGGCAACGGTATAAAAATCGTCCTCCCTACGTCAGACGACTATAGGGAGATAACTAAAGCGCTAAGAGCGAGGAACATTTCGTTCCACACATACTCCCTCCCCGAGGAAAAACCTCTCCGGGTCGTCATTACCCGTATTCCGAAGGAAATCCCTTCGGATGACATTTTAAGTGACCTTAAGTCACAAAACATCCCTGCGACGCAAGTTCATAGGATGCACCGCGCCCGCAGCGGCCACGCCTTCGACATGGTGCTCGTAGTATGCGAGCCGTGTCCCTCTAAAATCCACCCGATTTTTAACATCAAATCGGTGTGTAATTTAACCGGCATCTCAATCGAGAAGCCAAATAGATCTGGCATTGTATCCCAATGCCACCGTTGCCAACTGTGGGGTCACTCACAGCGCAACTGTTTCGCCCAGCCTAGGTGCGTGAAATGCCTAGGCCAACACGGCACCTCCGACTGCCCGCGACCCAAGGACCGCACTCTGTGCACCGAGCCTCCGAGTTGTGTACTCTGCGGCGCCTCAGGTCATCCCGCCAACTACCGCGGCTGCCCAAAGGCCCCAAAAACGTCTCCCAAGCTGGCCAAGCGTGCAAACGCCCGCCAGCTAAGGGAAAGCCCATCAGCGAGGCTACCTACCGCTCAACTTCCCGAGCGTCTCAGCCCACAACGGCCCTCCCCATGGAACCCTCTCAACCATCAGAGAGCCTTTCCAACCCCGAGGCCAACTCAGCCCCAGCCAACTCCCGCCCCGGTGAATAATTCCACCGCGGCGCCCGCGAGCTTACCTCGCGTCCCTCCCGTCCTTCCCTCCGCGCCCTCCGCGCCCTCCGCGGCTCCTATAGCCGCCAAGCCCGCGCAAGCGCAAGCGATCGCGCCTTCTTCTAGCCCAGTATCAGCGCTCAGTTCTATGAACGTTATACTGAGCACGTTCAGTGTATTTACGAGCGACAGAGCTCAACAACTTTCGAGGGAGATAGTCGCCAGCAATGGCGACCTTATCAAACTCTACTCCGTTATGCAGGAGTATTCAGACGTCGCCCAGGCAGTTCAAAACCTGCCTCACTTTAGGAAATAGAAATGGATAATACATCCAAAATTAAACCCCATTCCCTTAGGCTTGGCTATTATAATGCCAACGGTATTCTCGGCCAACGCGACGAGATTTCCGCCTTCCTACAATCCCATAAGATAGACATTCTTCTCGTACAAGAGACCTTCCTAAAGCCGCGTGTACGCGGCCCTAATATAGCTAACTATAAGTTAATTAGAAATGACAGGATCACACGCCACAAAGGCGGCACGCTTATCTATTATAAAAGATCGCTACATTGTGTAGAGATCACTCCCCCCGACTTAAGCTGCATTGAAGCCTCGATCTGTCGACTAGCCATGTCCCAGCACCAGTCGATCACTCTCGTATCGGCCTACTGCCCTCCCACGTCCTCATCCTTTCAGTCCTACGACCCGATCCTTTTCACGAACGATCTCAGAGCCTTACTAGGCCTGAGCGACTCTGTAATAATAGCAGGCGATCTAAACGCCAAACATCCCGCCTGGAATAGCAACACTACTTCTCCAAGAGGCAGGTTGCTATTCAATCAGTGTGAATCCCTCAACTTCGATGTCATCGCTCCGATGCATCCCACTCACTTTCCTAATATAGTCGACCACCTTCCCGACGTTCTCGATGTAGCGCTCCTCAAGAACGTAAACTTACGTTTACATTCGATCGAGGTACTACACGAGCTCACCTCCGACCACAGACCGGTTCTTGTGGAACTAGCCTCGCGCTCAGGCCCACTCGACCCGGATCGCCCTCCTCCCACCCAGATTGTCACGGACTGGAGAATGCTAAGCGAAAGCTTGAAATCCTCCTCCGCCCAGTTAGAATCAATTCCCGATGAAATCAACTCAGTCGCTGACATGACGGGCGCGATCGGCTCGTTCACCGAGCACGTACAATCCACCGTGGACAAGTGTTCACGTAGAGTTGAAGCGACGAGCTTTCATCGCTTCAAGCTCCCGGATGACGTGCGTGCTCTGGTGACCGAGAAGAACGCGGCTGTCCGTGCCTACAGTACTTTTCCCTGCGACGCTAACAAGTCTCACATGCGTAACTTACAGCGTGCTGTAAAGGAACGCCTTGCTGAGATGCGTCAAACGCGCTGGGACAAGACGCTGAGCGAACTCGAGCCGACTCATCAAGCCTTCTGGCAGCTTCAAAGGAAACTCAAATCCGATGAAGTAGCTTCCACCCCGCCGATCAAACGCCCCGACAATTCCATCGCCTTCGAGGACGATGAAAAAGCGGAATGTCTGGCCGACAGCCTCGAGGCTCAATGCTCGCCTAGTACCCAACCGGTCGACCCGGCTCACCTACTAAAGGTCGAAGCCGAGGTCGAGCGCAGATCCTCCCTACCACCGCAAGAAGACCCCGACGATCCCTTGCCTCCCGTCACTCCAGACGAAGTGGCAGAGATCATCAAACGTCTCAAACCCCGTAAAGCTCCGGGCCCAGATAGAATAACCAATAAAGTGTTCAAAATCCTACCCGCTTCCCTCGTAATGCTCATGACCGCGATCTTCAATTGCGCCATGACCCATAACCTGTTCCCACAGGCATGGAAAGAGGCAACCGTAATCGGTATTCCCAAACCCGGTAAACCAAAATCAGACCCGTCCAGCTATCGCCCTATCAGTTTACTCAATGTGTTCGGCAAGATCTACGAGATACTTATCTATAAGCGTCTCAAAGATTACGTCGAAGCAAAGAGTCTTATTCCATTAGAACAGTTTGGTTTTCGAACCCATCACTCTTGTGTCCAACAAGTCCACCGCATCGTGGAAGGTGTGAGCCACGGATTCCAACGTGGCCAACTCACCGGCACGATTCTCTTCGACATAGCAAAGGCATTCGACAAAGTCTGGCACAAAGGCTTGATTTACAAGCTTTACCAACTCGGTGTCCCAGACCGTCTCGTCGTCATCTTACGAGACTTTTTGTCGAATCGCAACTTTCGCTATCGCATAGACGGCACTCTTTCTTCGGCCCACCCTATAAAAGCTGGCGTCCCACAAGGCTCGGTACTCTCCCCCATCCTCTTCACGCTATACACTAGCGATATTCCTAAGAACAAGCATGTTCAATTAGCCCTATTCGCCGACGACACGGCAATCTACTGCTCAGGCCGCAGCCCAGCCGCCATAGTGAGACATCTCCAAGCCTATTGCAACACCCTAGGTGTCTGGACTAGGCTATGGAGAATCGAACTCCACCCCGACAAAAGCCAGGCCATACTCTTTTCGAGCCCCCGCCGTAGGCTTCCTCCCGCGCCCCCGTCAGTCACCATGTTTGGTAGGCCGATTCCTTGGAAGGAGCATGCCAAATATCTAGGTGTAATCTTAGACCAGCGCCTCTCATTCGCCGAGCACATACGTAAGGTGCGCTCTAGAGCAGCCTTTGTGTACGGCAGATTGCACTTCTTGCTCAATTCAAAGAGCAAATTATCTCTTAAATCCAAGTTACGCCTCTACGGATCGTGCATACGCCCCGTCATGATGTATGCTTGCCCTGTGTTCGCACAGGCAAGCCATCGCCTCCTTCACAGAATGCAAGCCCTTCAAAACCGTGCTTTACGGAAAATCACAGGAGCTCCCTATTATGTTCGAAATGAGATTCTTCATGTCGACTTAAAAATCCCTACCATCCGCCAGTATATGAAGCGTGCCGCCATACGGTACTTCGAACGCGCTGAGAAACACGATAACTCACTTATCGTGTCAGCCAGTAATTACACTCCCTCCCGCATCAGTAGGATTCGCCGCCCTAGGCATGCCCTTCTAGAACCTGACGATGAGATAACTGTCCTCCAAGAGAGTAGTAAACTCACTAGCACCCTATACAAACACAAACCGCGTTCGTACAAACCTCGCCGCCGAGGTCCGCCGCGACGTCCCGTTCTCTGTCCTCCCGACCCTTGCTCATCGAGCCAGCCCGCGAGCTGAGCCAGTAGCTTTAAATTCCCCATTTAATAATAATGATCATATGATCCAGCCTGTCCCTTTGCTGCCTCCCCAGCGACGCCCTAAGCCGAGGTCCGACCCCACAGGGGGTACCCTTAGCGCAGTCGCTTAGTTTATAAGTTGTTTTACGCCCCTGGCTGGAGGCCTTAAATTCTAGGCATCCACAGGGAAAAGTCCGGTTAAGCAGTACACGGCCTCCTAGGCTGAACTGCGAGATGCCATACCAAAAAAAAAAAAAAAAAAAAAAAAAAAAAAGACTCGGGTCATTCGTTCGCTGACCGTTGCCGAGTGCACACCTCCCACAAATTCGTGATAAATAATTGTAGTGAGTAATATTGTGTTAATTGGAATAAACCAAGTGATTGTGTGAGAACACCTTTGTTTTATTTAACGATGTCGGATCTTGATGCCGACATGCTATTCAATATAATCTTTCTAATGTATAAAGCTTAATTTTGACCAGTTTATTCCAGTGGTTTTCTCATAATTCATCGTGATTGACTTCATTGTGATTGATTGATTGACGGATCGGGCTTATTGTATTGTCTCCTCTGAGACTGACGTGCTGGTGGTGTGCAGGAGTGCGGAGCGCACGCGGGCGCTGCAGCTGTGCGGGTGGGGGTGGGGCTGGGAGAACGCGCTGGCGGGCGTCGAGCGCGCCGAGGCGGAGGGCACGCCGTGCCGGGCCGCCGCGCTCGCCGCCTTCCAGCTGCGCGTGCGCGCTGCGCTCGACGTGCTGGCGAGGGCTCATGAACCTATGCTGCGGGTCGTCGCGCTGGCGCTTGCAGGTATACTTGCAGCACTTCTGTATTTTGCCATTTAAGGAATGGAATATATACTGAGATGACTTTTCAGGGTATCTTGTGCTATGAAGTTACACTGACTCTACAAGTCTGATCTCTGGTCAGATGATTGTGGCAGTGCTTGTCTATGTCATTATAAATTTTGGAAGCACTTTCTTTTATAACTGAATAAGCCACATACACTGCCACTGACAGCAATAACATATTGTTGTTGATGGTACCGACAGTGAAAACTATTTTATTATTTTTATCAAGTAGTACTACATATATTATGTATTGAAAGTATAATTGTGTGTTGCTTGTCCCAGGTCTGTCGGACGAGCGCTTGTGGCGCGAGGCGCTGGGCGGCGCGGCGGCGGCGCTGCCGGACCCCTACCTGCGCGCGCTGCTGCGCTTCCTGGCCGCCTCCGCGCCCGCGCACCCGCACCACCACCAGCCGCCGCAGCACCACCCGGACCTCGCCGCCGTGCTCGTACGTCACACGCAAAGACACATGCACATGCATGCGCCACAACTACCTGTCTTACTATATCAAATAGAATAAAACTCAACCAATAATATAATTCAATCAATATTTCACAAATTCATAATTCATCATCTGAACTTTTTCTCAACTGTGTTTAGATCGACTTCCAGTCTAACAGGATGCGGCTGAGTACCAATGTTTTACAAAGAGCGACTGCCTATCTGACCTCCTCAACCTATTTAACAGGACAACCTCACAATATAGTCCCAATATTTTAACTATATGAAAATATTAAAACTAGATATGTTAGAATTTTTTTTCGTTATTTTAGAACTATCCTACCTGAAGACGTACCTATGCAAAGTTCAAAAAACAAAAGATAACTTCAATTTACTACAATAGTAACATAAAATCTGTATCCCCCACAGAACGAAACAGAAATGCGTTTAGAAGACCGCGTAGCCTTCGCGTGCATCTTCCTCCCAGACAGCAAGCTGCACGAGTACGTGTCGAGCACGTGCGCGGCGCTGGTGCAGGCGGGCGAGCTGGCCGGCGTGCTGCTGACGGGCGCCGGCGCCGAGGCGCTGCCGCTGCTGCAGCGCTGGCTGGAGGCCACGGGCGACGTGCAGTCCGCGGCGCTCGTGGCCGCCCGCTGCTTCACGCCCGAGCTGCTCAAGGATCAGAGGACTCAAAACTGGCTTGACAGGTATTGGCGTGTTAGATCTTGTAACTGGTCCGTTTTTGTGGTTTTAGTTACATTTTTTCGAACATTATGATAGATTTGATATTGATATTCTTGAGGTAGATATTTGTTAGGTGTTATATTTAGCTCCCCACATTTTCATCCTTACTGACGTGGTTTGTGCCTGGAACCCTTTTCACTACAAATGTTACTATCGTTTTTGTTAATATTTTCACTGTTCATAGAATTATTGTAAACAATGGTATCAATAAATATAGCCCACACTAAATAACGCTAGCTATATCATGTACAACTTTTATTCATTAAAGTAAACCTGACTTTTTGGCAACAATACCGATAGTATGCACTCACATTGCATGAGTGAGTGAAATTCACAATGCCACGTATGTGGTAGCGTGGTCGAGCGGTCTAAGGCGCTGGTTTAAGGCACCAGTCTCTTCGGAGGCGTGGGTTCGAATCCCACCGCTGCCAAAATATCTTTTGTATTTTTTCTCTCATAAACAGCAACCACTGTGTTCGTTGTCGTTTCTCTTTAAACATAAAACACTGAGGATTCGGGGCACAACTCTTAACACTGAAAATGTTGTTTTTATTCATTAAGTAGTTTAACGAAATACGTCGCGTCAAATAAGATGTGAAGGTGAAGATATAAATGATTGATACAACCGAAGCCGCAATGTTACAATTAAATGCCTAATGCCTTGTGCCATTGCACAGTATAAAACGAAGTCGCTTTCTCTCTCCCCAAAACTCTATGTATGCTTAAATCTTTAAAACTATGCAACGGATTTCGATGCGGCTTTTTTAAATAGATAGTGTGATTGAAGAGAAAGGTTTATGAGTTTAAATAACATTCTTTAAATAGTGGAGCATTGCACCCGTGCAAAGCCGGCGCAGGTCACTAGTAAAGGTATATACCTAAGACAAAAACTTTTTATTAAAAAATATATATATAAAAACAGTAACATGCTATAAAAATACAATGGTAAAAAAACCTTATTTCGCCACCGGCTCCTAGGCCGACGCACACTGTAATATGAGAGTTAAAAAGTCGATAGAGACTATAGAGGTAGCAGACTGAATGGATTTTTTCGTTTCAAAAGAAATGATTTAGGTTATTGTTGAACAATGTTTAATCAACCTTGAATGTTCAATCTGTAAATATTAAACAATGTCATTTCTAATTACATCTCTATTCAGGAATCGTACTGAGCAGCTTATATGCTGTACAATGTCACGGGTAGCGTGGCCGAGCGGTCTAAGGCGCTGGTTTAAGGCACCAGTCTCTTCGGAGGCGTGGGTTCGAATCCCACCGCTGCCAGAAGATCTTTTTTATACTTTCATGAGGTACTAAAAAATCCAATACAAGTTGAACTCATGAAATATCAAGACTTGATGGTTGTGTTATTGCAATTTGAGTGACCCTATAATTTTGACATTTGTTAACCAGGAGAGTAGACGCCATAAATTACCCTTTTCCTTCATGTTTATGTCGCTTTATAGCGACACTGCTTGTTTAAATGCAAGATCACAAAGTTATATACAAAAACCATACGTTTCTCTCGAGAGACAACCATTGTCAAGTAACCACTACTTGTATTTCGAATGTGTGTTTGAGTTTCATCTGGTTGACTCCTACAGCTACCGCACGATCCTGGACAGCTGGCAGCTGTGGTGGGCCCGATGCGCGCTGGACACGTGGGTGTGCGGCGCGGAGGGCGGCGCCGAGTGGGCGGGCGCGGGGGCGGGGCCGGGCGGCGCGGGGGCGGGCGCGGGGGGCGTGCCCCGCCAGGTGTGCGTGGCGTGCACCTACTGCGGCAAGTCGGTGGCCGCGCCGCCCGGACACAACCGGCCCCGAGTCGCGTTTGCTAGGCTACCACCACCTGCTGCTAAGATGAAGGTACCAAACTTAATAGCAGAGTACAAGTGACTTCTGTTGAATGTGCATGTATAATGAAGTCGATGTCATCCAGAAAACCCAAACCAACCCATTCAATGGAGCGTTGGAAGTGAGCACTTGGAATTATTAAATGATCCCTCCCGGAATATGAAGGAGTGTCTTAAGCCCTTTATGTACCAAGGCGGAGGTGCTTAACTCTGTCGAACAATCCCTCAGCCCGTTAAGACAAGCCTAACTTCGACTGTTCCTTCCAGCAAATCTCCTCATGTCCGAACTGCCGCAAGCCTCTCCCCCGCTGCGGGGTGTGCTCGCTGCACGTGGGCACGAGCGCGGGCGGGGCGGGCGGGGCAGGTGGGGCGGGTGGGGCGGCGTTCGGCTCGTGGTTCAGCTGGTGCGTGGCGTGTCGGCACGGCGGACACGCGCAGCATCTCATCAACTGGTTCAAGTTAGTAAATCTCGTATTTTATCTTGACGACCTCATGTTAGTCCGTCCATGAAAGACGTCATTGAGTAGATACTCACCGACGTCATTGAGATCTTGAGACATGTAGTCTGTGCAACTTGGTAGGTCAGTCTCACTCAATAACGTCCATGAAACTGGATAGTACCTGTGGATTTGAGAAGCTTGTTTAAGAAAATGAGAGGTATTTAAGGTGTTTATTTCTGCGCAGGGAGCATACGGAGTGTCCAGTCAGCTCGTGTAACTGTCACTGCGCCACGCTTGACCCGCCTGATAGACACGACTAGCAGAACTGCTTCACAAAATTACACGAGGGAATTTAAACTCTATGTTCTAAGGCGTAAGGCATATTTTGCCATCTCGGACAATGCACATACTCTCTGTGTAATATACTTTGTTAAAATGAACAAAATATTAATGTTCCAAGAATCAATTATTGTCAGTTCCATAATTATGTTAATCAATTTCATTATTCAAAATATTTTAAATTATGCTTTATGGCTATGGTGTTGTTTATCTTGGAATATTTAAAACTTACTGCATTCATATACTTGTGAAAACCATTCTAGTCTATGTATGTAATGTGTTCATAGACACATGCAAACGACGTAGAGGGCGCCACAAACACGATTAAAAAAAAACATTCGAAAAAGTTTTGTATCTTCATATAAAATCAATGTGACACTCTCTAAGTCTACATAGTTATTCGTATGTTATATTATTTTAGGTACGTTTGTGTTCATAGCGTAAGGCAGAATGCGTCGCGGATATTTTTATATTTAGCTGTAAGAGGAGGGTTATTTTTGTACACTACATTAAGGTTTATCTTTACTTTGTATGTTATTTAAACGTTATCCATTCTGTTGTTGCATTTTAATACTTTATTATCTCTAGGATATTTGATACATGCACCTACAATATTTCAAATGGGTTCACTGGCACGATTCTCTTATGATGAAAGTACAATCTATGGGAACCGAACCAGTGTTTTCTTGTACCCCAAAAATTATGTATGTCCATGGGTCAGACAATCTTTACACCTAGTTCAGTTTTTAAGTAGGATCCTAAAAATTACATTGTTGCTATTATAAGTAAGAATGTTGTGTGACTCACTGCAACCGATCTTAATTTTTTTATAAGTTTGTATAAGATGTTATTTTAATTAAATGAAAATGTTTTGTATAGCTTGTTGTCCGTTACATTTTTTCATATCTTATCACCCTGTTCTGTGTATAAAATACGAAATATTCTCAATCTAATTCAATTTTTTATTTTATCGTATGGCCTCTACTTTTTACCTTATTTACGGTGGGTATGTGCCATTTAACTATTTCGGTTCACACTAGGGTCCAATTTCTTTATAAATGTTATAAATTTTTTTTTTTGATGATTTGCCATGCTAAATCACTGCCTTAAATTAAACGTTATTTATATTTGGTAATTCATACGGATTCATCAGCTTCTCAGGGGAAATGTACCCAACCTCTCAGCTCGATCATCCGTTCATACAGGAAAAAGGTGAAAAATAAAATTAACTTTTTATATTTCCAAATATATATATAATATATATACATTTATTAAATAATCATTTCATCTTTATTCCAATTTAACAATAAAATTCTCAAAGACACAACATTTGTTTAACTCTGTTTATCGTACAAGGATCCCATCCCATAGGTACGTTGTATACACACAGACAGCCGTCATACAAAAATATATAATTAGAGGATGCGACAGACGCACGGACAAGTAGTCGGCTATAGTCAACAGGTTCCGCCCTAGGGAACATCTCATATTCTGCTAATTAAATATACCGTCTCATATAAACATTTACAACTGACTTTACATAAAACTAAGTTCTCTTATAAGTAGCACCGCCTGGCGGGCGATGCCGATCCTTCAGGATTCGATCACATAGTGAAAATATAAGACTCAACACAGATACACAACATCCGCGTCCCGCACGAGTGTGTGCGGAGACACCTATATACTATAGAAATTCATTGTTTCAATAGCTCAAGCGGACATCGTGTCCGACAATTCTAATTCGTTTCATATTAAGTTATCACACGTGAGGAGTCGTGGAGCACAAGTACGTACGTACACAAGCGCAGCGCGATACAAGCCGCTACAGCGGCACACCAACACAGATATACAAATATTTCATATCCACCATAAAGATTTACTTTAATTTACAACAATAGATTTGCACAATTTCCATTATATACACATTGAATAAATACTTTTTGTAACATCAGAATTTGAAACAATCTTTGGTATAGTGGTCGCATCGGGCGGCGGCGGCGGTCACTACTACACCTTAAAGCTCTGGACCGGACGCGAGGCGCCCATTCGAGTTCGCGCCGGACAACTATCGGCTAACTGCCGGCCGAGGCCGAGGCCGAGGCCGGGACCGGAATGTGGAAGCGGCGGCGGCGGCGCCTCACTTGGCGTCGTCCTGCTCCATGGGCTCGGCGGGCGGCGGCCGCATGGACAGCGTGGCCATGGCCTGGCACGTGTCGGCCGCGTCCCGCTCCGACTGCAGGCGCCCCAGCCGCAGCGCCGCCACCGCCGGCGCCGCGTCCAGCGCGCTCAGCGGCAGCAGGTCGGCGGCGCGGCGCAGCGCCCGCCAGTGCGGCGCGTGCACGGCGAGCGTGGCGCGGAGTGCAGCCTGTGCTCGCGCGTGGGGTGGTCGCGCCAGCTCGTGCAGCGCGGGCGCGGCGGGGCGGTCCCCCAGCAGCGCGCGGACACACTCCTGCGCGCAGTCGCAGACGGCGGGCAGGTCGTAGCCGCCCTCCAGCGCCAGCACGAGGCGGCCGCCCGCCAGCTGCTGCAGCTCGCGCGTCATGTGCGCGAAGCAGGCGGCCGACACGCTGTAGCCGCCCAGCGGCGCGGGGTGGCCGGCGGCGGCGTCGAAGCCGCACGACACCAGCACGATCTCGGGCGAGTACTCCTTGGCGATGGGCATGACGACGGTGCGGAAGGCGGCCAGGTACTCGGCGTCGGCGAGCGGCGGGCTGGTGCCGCCGCACCACGCCACGTTCACGGTGTAGCCCAGCCCGGGCCCGGCGCCCGCCTCGGTGGCGGCGCCCGTGCCGGGGAAAAAGTTGCCGTCGTCGTGCCGGTGGATGCTGATGTACAGTACATTCGGATCCGAATAAAAGATTTGCTGCGTGCCGTTGCCGTGGTGTACGTCCTGTAGACATAGATAGATACTGTTATTGTATGTTACATGAGGGAGGATGTGCAGTATAAACAGACAACACACGGTAAGACACTGACCCAGTCGACGATGAGTATTCTCTGCAGGTGGTGGCGGGTGTGCAGGATGCGGGCGGCGATGGCGACGGAGTTGAAGAAACAGAAACCCATCGCCTGGTTGGGTTCTGCATGGTGACCTGGGGGACGCACTACTGCGAACCTGACAAACAGAACACAATAATTAAGTAAAATTATTTATCGAATTGAACTATTATTTCATGCAAAAAAAAAAATATTTGATAGGATTTTTTATAATTTTATACGGTGCCTTTTCGCCTTATTTCAAAGGATCTATCAGATTAATTTATTATAATTAATCGAATAGAACTGTGTTTATATAATGGATTTCATGTCATATACACACCCATTCCTGAGCTCTCCCTTGGCAGTCCTGACGGCGAGGTCGAGCACGGCGCCGGCAGCAGCCCGGGCGGCGGCAGGCGTGTGTGCGTCAGACCAGGCGGTGTCGGAGTCGACGCCGAGCCCGCCGCACGCCAGCCGCACGAGCTGGCGCACGCCGCCCGCGCCGCCGCGGCCCCCGAACACGCTCACGTGAGACTCCGAGTGCACTGACTGAGGAGCGAAGTAAAAGATGAGCATATCTTTCAATTATGATGACGTAGAAGTGGATTTAAAATGGAAATAAATAAGATGTTTAGTAAAAAAACATTACTTTTTACAAAAATCTTTTATACATTCCAAGATCTCAATTCACCCTATATTTTTTTCTTTCAATGAGTAAAAATAACACCTAATTTCTTCGTTCCATGAACTTATTTATTTGTTTAGGAAAGAGTTTGAAATAATAAGAGTGAAAAAATAAAAAATACTTCATATTATAATGTATCAAAAAATTACAAATTGTTTACTTAATAAGGGATTAAATATAATTTCAAAAAGTCAAAGTTTTACCCAAGATTTTTGATTTTAGATTCAAAGGCTATTATGAGTCAGGTATTCAAGTAAGTTTCAAAGGTCATTATGAGTAAGTAGGAGCTCGAGACATACCTGCAGCTCCTCGAAGGTGGCCTTCCTGGGCCGTGTCCGCTCGGCCCGGGCGACGAGCCCGGTCTCGCACAGCCGCGCCCACACGGACTGCAGCCGCCCCGAGTGCTCCGGGTGCGTCGGCGCGTGCGCACCACATGCACACCTGAGAATCGACATGTTAGTATGAGTACACTTCTTGATATTTGATAGATTTTAAAGCAAATTTAAAGATAGAGGAGTCCGTTTTTGGACGCAGTCCCTATGAAAGTTGATTAAAAATAGCCATACATGATCAGCTAATCCGTTAAAGGACAACTTCGAGAATGGGAGAAAAAGAAAAAGCATTCAATGGCAAAACGATTAAATTGTGGATGCAATTGTCATGTCTTCAAA
Source organism: Helicoverpa zea x Helicoverpa armigera (assembly GCA_033682625.1). Taxonomy (NCBI): domain Eukaryota; kingdom Metazoa; phylum Arthropoda; class Insecta; order Lepidoptera; family Noctuidae; genus Helicoverpa; species Helicoverpa zea x Helicoverpa armigera. The sequence goes on along the minus strand of JAWIIS010000029.1, from coordinate 12,386,362 downwards.
TATAGTTCAGCTCGTTGGTGTCTGGATTTACAAGTGATAATGACTGAAATATGACAGTTTAACTGTTCACTTACCCGTGCTTAAGCATGAGCGCGTCGTACGCGAGGCCGGTAGGAGGGGTGCGGGCGCCCACCAGCGGCGAGCTCAGCGCCCGGGCTAAGGGCGCTGGCTCGCAGGCTGGTGCAGGCAGGGCGCCGGGAGGGGGGGCGCCGGGCGCTGCGGGCGCGGGGGGGTCGGCGGCGGCGCGGCGGGCGGTGAGGTCGATGACCTCGCCTTCTTCTTCGCGCAGCTGTGCCGCGGCCGCGTCGTGGGCGCGGGTTAACACCTGATATAGGATGAAACCATATTGTATTGTAAGAACAAAAACATGACAAAGGTGTCCTGTGGCAAGATACCTCAGAGTACTCTCCGATGTAAGATGTAAGCAGCAAGTTGCAGAATGTCTAATAAAAACTGGTCTTAATGATATTTTATTTGACCTTTTTAAACCGGCAGTGTGCACTGTAAATAAGTTACAGCCTTTTTATCATTCCATTGCTGGGGCACAGGCCTCCTTTCACACGGAGAAGGATTGAGCGTTTATTGGACCGATAGCTAAATAGTATAAAAATAGATGTGTATGCACTAACAGTTTTCCGTATCTGGTCGCGCAGGTAGTGGTGCGCGGCGGGCGGCGCCAGCGCGGGGTCGCCCAGCGGCAGCGGCGCCGAGTGCGTGCGGCCCAGCGGCCGCTTGCTCAGCCGCCCGCCCGCCCACGCGCCCGCCTCCGATACCGGCGGCAGGGACGATACCTGAGTCACAAAATATAAGGTAAGTTGTCAAGTAAATAATAATTCGATTTATAGTAAAAGCTGACCGTACATAGTGCATTTACAGGAGTAGGTTTTTTTTTTTGACATTTAATAAAAACATGTACATAAGGAAATCATCTCATCTCATTCATACAAATAAAATTTCACTCCAATTGATTTTTCATACGGACTACAAATTATTATCAAGATGATCATGATAGAATTTCGTCACAAGTCGGAATACATTATGTAGAATATTTTTTTATGATATATGTTTTTTCTTTATATCATAAACAAGTGGTCATATACCCCTTAAATTCAATTCGCTTTAAGTAAATATATTAGCTGAATACAACTACACTGGCTGAGTACATACCGGCGGCAGTGGATGTGGCTGCGGCTGCGGCGGCTGGTGGCGCGGCGGCGGCTGGTGCGGGCGGCCCAGGCTGATGTTGGGCATGGAGGGCGACGAGAACAGCAGCTCCGCCGTGCGCCCGCAGCCCTCCTCCTCCTCGCGGATGGGGGCCGTGGCGCCCGCGCCCGCGCCGCCGGGCGGCGACCCGCGCGGCGAGCTGCCCTCGCAATCTGTGCAACGTCACTACATCAGGTACCGTCCGTGACATTATCTGCATACTAACTCACATCACGCCTACATCAAGTGGTTTGTTCATCATCAAGTTGCTTATTTCGCATGCCAACATTTCTAAAACCTCGAGACTTAGCTGTCTTGAATCTATAACATTTATTCTCAGGTAAAAAAATATAGTGGGCTTTTAGAGGACTGAGATTATTTTATGGAAAAAGTAGTGTCAGTATAGAAGGGCTTAATTAAAGTTTTTAGTATAGAACAATCATTCAACAACAACAAGGTATACTGACTGCGGTGCTTGAGCCTGGTCTTGAAGGGGCGGCGGGCGAGCGGCGAGGCGCGGCGCTCGATGACGCGCGCCTTGAGCCGCACCTTCAGCATGTTGGGCTCCGACGCTGCAACGGTTAGTGCACGCGCATGCTCACTTACTGGTTAACTAACACTCACATTAACTCCAATACATTCATTCCTTTAAGGACTCAAGTTCGCCGTCAACATAAACGTTTAGTTTTCTTAAAAGTTTATTACGAATTTTTCATGTTCAATTTAAAAAATAATAATTTTCGTTTAAGATGTCGGTGAACTTGGACCTAAATCAGTTATTTTCAATAAGATCGATAGCGCGTTAACACGCGTTTATCTGATCAGTACAACATTACTTTCGTGTTTTCGTTGTAGCTTCAATTCTTGTTATTATCACGTCATAGCTTAGTCTAAGATCACACAACACGGATGCACATGGCGAGACCAGCTAGGTAGGTACGTACCAGTCTTGCGCAGAGGGTAGTCAGGCGAGGGCTGCGGCGGCGCGGCGTTGAGCGCGAGCGGCAGCGGCGCGGCCAGGCGGTAGGGGTGCGTAGCCGTGGCCCCGGTCGACGTGATGGACTCCCCCGACGAAGACTTCACGATGCCCCAGTTGCGGTACGACGAGCCTGCTACAGTGCCGTTCGCGCTCGCTTGCTTCTTCTTTAAGAATTGCTGGAATAAGAACAAAGTGAGTTTTACTGGCTGATGAATACGTCTAGAAGATCTGCTAACCTGACCTGGCTACATAAGGAAAACCGACAAATTATAAAAATTGAAATGCGTTATGTAGTGGCATTTCAGAAGAGTTTTAATAAGTGTCATAAGTCATGAGAAAGTCTCAACAATTTGGAAAAGTACCTACAGTCTCCTTTCTTTGTCTTATAGACCAGAGGAACTAACCTTATATCATTAAGACTATGTAAGTCCGTATTACCTGTAGCTTCTGCTTGACTTCAGTAGAGGCGTTGGCGCTGTGCTCGTGCTTGTCCTTCTTGCGCAGCAGCTCAACGCGGTCGCGCTCGTGGCGCTCGCGAGCCTCGCGCGCCTCCAGCGCCTCGCGCGCCTCGCGCCGCGCCTGCTCCTCCATGGCCTTCTGCTGTTCCCACAACTGGAACGTTAGTCCCGCCGTTATTGTTGCCAGCGACCCCCGCTAACAGGGCCATCTTAACTTATTGCATGTCAGACTGTCAGACTCGTGTGTAACTGAATAGTCGTGTCTTTTGGGATGTGCGTTGTACTGATTGTTGAATATTTGGGATTTGAATTTTATTGGTGTCATCATATACAGGTCAAAGGTAACCGTTTGGTGTTTTAGGGCAGTAATTCAATGCGTGTCTGATAAAATTACAAGATTTAATACATATTTTGCGAATATTCATTCAATGTTAGCAAACATTAATTTGTCTATCAGATGTGAAAGAAGTAGCTGATATAGAATGGATATTAGATTAAAAAAAAGAAAATAAAATATACATCTTTGATATAATTATTTAATTTTTATATTTTGTTAGCTTGCTTTTGATATTATTTATGCGTGCGCGCGTGCTATCCAAACACATGAACCGGATTGACAAGATTTTATTACGAAGCTGCACCTATTAATATTTTTGCAAGCGTGTGTATATATTTTAGTTTTTCATACATATAATGATGATATATTTCAGTGTTGAAATATCTTCAAAATATTTGTTATATTATCTAGTATAGAGCAATAGATAAGTGAATTATGGCCAATTATCTATCTGGACACGCTCGAAATACCGAAACGTGAACACAAGGCCAGCGTGAGTTGCAGTTTTACACACAATTAGTTATCATCAACTGATTAGATGGTCCGTGGCTTAAACTCAGGTACATAATACTATCTTGATTCTGTCAGTTCGTCTGCACTCAAATGTTTTTATAATATATCGATATCGCCCCCACAGGGGGTGATTTGGCTATCTTAAATACTTAATTGAACGTTAAAACAAGTAAACAAGTATAGGACTGCAATGACGTGATCGTTTAACATGCAGCTACAATCATTCAGGTATGATAGCATAAACAAAAATAGAAATTAATCAAACAAATTTGCATGTTATTTTCATTGGATAATCGGAATACTTAGTGAGTGAGTAATTCAGCCTCGTTGTGTCAAACTAGTTAATGATGCTAGCGGAGATATTCGGCAGCATGATTTGGTAGTGAGTAAGTGTGAGTCACGCATACCTTGCGAGCTTCATGGAGGCATCATCAGATCAGTGGGCGCTTCCAAATCATATTGTTTACATCGTTTCGCAGTGCCATCATGTTTATTTTGTACGACATTTGTTGTGAAAGTTTTCCGATGTTATTTTTGTGACTTACGTATGCAAATATGTACTTTGATAAGCCGTTAACCTCTTGAAGTGTTAGTTAATTAAAAGAAGGCTGGGTAGTGAATATTCGATGTTTCAGTCGCACACTTACTGTATTCAATTATTTGCTGTGGGTGTGTATTTGAAAGCAGTATTTGTTACTTATCTAAAGATATAATTTCCTTGTAAGATGACATTTTATTTAAAAATTCAAGCACGTATGTTAATAATATTATCATAAATGACTTGAATATTAAGTCTTTCAAGAAAAAAGTATAAAGTACTTAAACACGTATTATTTGTATTGAATAGGGTGTTGTATGTATTGTGAATAAGTTTTAAATAGTCGTGTGAATGTCTGCGGCTGAAGGTGACCGCGGCGTTGTGCCGCAATTTGTTACTCCGTGAATTTATTGATTTATAGCTCCGTGATTGTGACTGCAGCTAAAATTACTTGTGTTGATAAAAACAATGCAGCAGTTTTATCATTGATATTTTTATAACAATATCAGCAAGGCCTACAATGACAAGAGCATATTATGCTAACGATGTATAAAAATCCCCTTAGCAAGACTGCACAACGACAATGTTATAAGGTAATTACGAATCTGCGGATGACTCGTCACACATACCACAGGTACCCTGCAGTCGTCGAGGGAGTGGCTCCGGCAGGGCACTGGAGCCGGAGGTTAACACAATTACACAAACTATGAATGATGTAATTACGAGCAGTTGTGCAGCCCATTCATGACTATTAATACCAAGCGTGTCGCGAGCCAGCGCCGAGCATTCCAGCCAGGAGCTTGTTTTTATAGATTTATGTGGAATCTTGATGAATGCTCCCTACAATCGACAGGTTATTTCGGTTTTATGCGCAGTAACGTGAAGCATTGCACCATATTGAACAACGCGGGTTCACTCGGTCAGAAACACGTTTGCGGTGACGTCTGTAGTGAGCTATGCCTACCTTGGACGTGTCTTATGATTGTTGTCCATCAATTTATCTCATAGAATCAATGAGGTAAAAATCACGAGCACCCCTGTAACCCGTACCGCGTGATATCGTACATCAATGGCGGTCTGTCAGCGGCTTGAACCAAATAAAGTAATTACAGCGGATCACGATTCGGCGCCGACCGGTCCGGTTCGTCACGTGACAGCGGTGGCGTGACGGGCTCCTCGCGAGGTGAGCTTGTTACTCCACTACTTGTTGATGATTGTATTTAAATACCATGTTTGCTTGTTTATAAAATTGCGCCTTTTTAGCAAGATTGAATTATGTTTTTGTTTGGTTCTCGATAAAAGAAACGTTATCATACTATATCAGCTACTTAAATGAACTATTGCAAGTCAATCTAATTATCGCATTTGAATTACTGCACCCAACAAAAAATCTCATAAAGGTATCTAATAAAAAAGCAACTAAAATTAACTATGATCTAATAAATAAAGTCGTGGATTTGTATTTACCTGCAGCATATTTACCTTCAAATGGTGCATCAGCTGCTGCTCGTGTTCTTGAGCCAGCTGCTGCCGCTGCTGCTGGAAGTGCTGCAGCAGGATCTCTTGTTGCAGCTGTTGCTGTTTCTTCAACTGCAATAACAACGGAATCAATATTGCGAGGTGTCCCTCAGGGTACAATCTTTGGTTTAGTACTGAATGAGGCGTTTGACACACTCGATGATGTTGTCCGGTGATTGGCGATGTAATGTGTAGCTGCAATGATGCCTTCTACTTAATTTTCTATAGTCTTACATCATCGCCGTTAGAACTTAACAAATTCTATTTATAGGAAATAAACTAGATAAGGAAGGATTAGAAAGTTAATCGCCACTAAACAGCGGCTGTTTTCCTTATTTTGCAATGAATTGTGATATTGAGTGAAAGACATATTATATAGAGAATTATTTTATAAGCGTTGTTGTATATAACCGTATGATGCTACTCTAAAGTTTTCAACTTTTTGAGAGTTTATCGGTTGTACGAATATTTACACTGATTGTATTAATGTGATCACCCCACCAGCAAATGTTATTATTGTTGTTATTTTTGAGTTACTTCAATCTTCTGTGTCATATTCAACTACTTTATCATTGTACACTTATTTATTATTTTTGTTATGTATTTCTTAAATGTTAATGCATTTTACATCAAATTAATGAGTGATCGTGTCCAAACGTCTTGGGTATTATTTGTAGGTAAAATGATTTTTTTTGTTAGGGGATGACAAGCGTATGGTTTGTTTGAACCAAGAATTAGGGCTGGTTACTGAAGATATGCCAGATAAATGGCATCTAATAAGGAATATGACTCAGGGTAACAGATCAAAAATTGAAAAAAAAATGTTGGCGTCTTCTCAAATGTTTTGGACAACGTTTGGACACGTTCATTGAATGCGACACATTGAACACTGTTGACTATACACATATTATTTGATTTGAACTCACTTGCATCAGGAAACTACTCTCTAATGTCTGTTTCGCCCGCTCAGCAATATGGTTCTTTCTTGGGTTCTGATTCTGACAACGAAAGATGAAATACATGTAGGACACCTGTCTACCTCGACTGTGATACGATACCCTCCCGGCTATCAGATACAGGGGAAGGGCTAACTATGGAGTTCTCACACATACTATTGTGGCGTCATTTGATAGTTTAACAGCTTCTACACCTATGAAAGTGTTGACGTCCTATAATTCGGAAATTCTACAGTACATATAAACAAAGAAATATGTATATGCAATGACGTCACAAAATAATAATATGTAAGAGAATTTGCGTTCGTGTGTTAGCGGAACCATTATACTTCTAAGAGACTCATACATTTGTACAAAATATTAGGAATCATTTTAGTCATTTATAGAAGGGAAGCCATAGCTATTGACCAGACGATGCAACCTTGCACCGTGGATCGGAAGCGTTCGATTTACAAAAAATACATCAAAACCACAGCACGGTGCGCGTGCGTGTATTTTTGTCGACGCGCGCAGTATTTTTGTTCGACGGGGAAAAATGGCGGGTGGTCGGAATGCGCGCGCCGCGAATAGATCGCGCGAACGGATGTTTTGCGCGGGCGCGTGGGCGGGCCCGAAATATTGTCATGTTTCAGGGGAGCCCGGGCCTTCGGGGAAGAGAACCACCTAACCTTCAACTTCAAGCATCGAAAACAAGTCCAGGATACCATGGTTGATGAATGCCGAGTAAAAGTTCAAGGAAATCTTCTGACAACATTTACAATGATCAGAGATTGCATTTCCGAAATAAAAAAATGGCATAACAATATAAGAATCTTGACTTCAAAGGAATATGGAGTGATGCCTCTGGCACAAACAGAAGAACATAATCGATCTTGATCAATTATTTAAAGCAGACAATTTCTTCCCGAGAAAATAAACCTTGAATGGGTTGAATCTCACACCAGAATGTTAAACCTATTACTCCTTGTGCCCTAACCCAAAGACTTAATTTTCCATAAAATAAAATAACGTCAAAATTACATTGAAGCAATATTCAAAAAGCACGCAGAAAGGGGCCGCGAATAATTTCATATCTAAATTTAATCCGTATAATACGCATATAATCATAACATATGCAGACGCTATACACATACATACACACCGACGTATACGCGATATTAATAGTGCGCGCGCGCCGGTCTCGGTATAAATATCGCGTAAAAATAATATGTATGCGGCGAGCGTTCGCTATATTTTGGGAAAAGGTCACGGTAATCTGCGGGCTTCGCTCCTTCACCTGCATCTGTTATCTGCGCGAACACTTATATACGGGCTACTTGCGAGTAACTTGTTTTATATTATTTTGTGACCAAATGTTTAGATCAAGAAGCTAAAGAGATAACATGAAGGACAGCATAGTTGAAGGCTCGTTTAAAAATAGCAGAAATCTTCGTTATATGAAACATCCGGGATCGTCTTTTGATGTCGAATGCTTTTGCTACACACATCTATAGAAAAGCTATACATTTATTAAATTTGGCTTTCATCGCTTTCTATGTTTATCTCTCAACATCGTCAGAAGTTAGGACTCTCTAAGAAATAAACAATCTTTATTTAGAACTGACATGAATAAATATATCAACTACAAATCTGTCAGCAAATCTGTTATTTTTGTCAGCTAAATATAAAACTTCGCCGTTGTCTTGTTTTATATTTTTAAACTATTCGTGTATTTCGTTTGCTTTGTGTTTTATGCTGATACCAGAGTTTTTGATATAATATCTAATTCTGCCTACAGTTCAATCGCAAAGTCATTCAAAACGGATTTAATCGTGATATCAGCAATAGTCATATCTTTCTAAGAAATTGGTAGAACAATCAATAACTTTCTATTAATAGTTGATGTTATCACCGCGATATAAATCTTTATTACACACAGCAAAAAGGTTTATTTATTATTGATCTATTTGTAATGTGGCCGTAGTGAAGCGCTCTAGTACGTACATGATGTAACCAGGCCTCCCGCCCACTCCCGTCGGTGCTGTGTTTACAAACACTACATTATCTTATAAAGAATGAGCCATGCTATAGCCGGGGAACTCGGAAACCTTGTTTACATATTCCGACATTCAATTGTCTCTGAAAACAGTTATGTAAATTCATAGGGGAAAGAGGAAAAAATAAAGACCGACAAAGGGTCAAAACAAAATAATAGATTGGAAGCCGTTTATAACGGCAAAACAGTGTGTAAGAATAAGAATCACCATGATACTGGTGAACAAAGAAAACATAAAATAATTGAGAACAATGAGGAAGACGTATCAATAGAACTTCTAAGACAAACAAATGAACACAAGAAACAAAATGATTTAGGTACAACAAAGACCATGGGAGACAGATTGGAATAGAACAAAAGGCCGGCAAGATACGGACTGCTTCAACGGACTGCTTGAAGCAGTCCGTGCCGACAGCTTCAAGCTGTCAACTGCACAGTTCTATGGACATACACGAACCCCTGACTGCTTCAAGCAGTCCGTGTATTGCCGGCATAAGGAGGTACGAGATGAGAAGTTTGGAGGTTTACCTGCATGATCTGTTGATGGAAGCTGCTGGTGTCAGCGAGGGGCAGGCGCGGCGCGTGCGGGGGGGACGGCGTGTGCTGCGGCGACCCGTCCGCGCCGCCGCCGCTCTCGTGCGCCATCTCTGCTGCAAAGAGGAGGAAACACACTGTTAGCATGTTACTACTGAAGATAAGAACTAAGGAGTTTGGTGACATTTAAATACATAAGAAGATACAGAAACAAGTTTCATTTTCTTTATGAATCACCATTATGTTAAAAGTTTACTCATTGTTGTATCACTATTAACAAATCTGTGTAGGAATTATAGAATCTCTGTAGAAAAATGAACAAGCGACTTGTTCTAAGCATTATTTTAAAAGTTAAAACGTTTCGTCACAGTCATGAAACAAGTAACAGCAAGATTCTGTTCCAAAACAAATATCCACCCAAATATCCACTATACAAAAATAACTTATCTGCAGCAATTATAATGCAAACAAAATAAATAACACTGAAACCAGTTTACAAACGTCAGCACGGGAGGATTATCAGAACAACTTGGCAATCGAGGTGAGAGTCACATCCGTAAACATTTCCGGCTAGACAATATTATTGCTACTCATATCTGGGTTAACATCTGTACTATCTATCACTAGAGCTACTCGTGTGAAGCTTACAACTGAACATCCTCACTCGAGGATAAAGTAGCGAACTCACTCACACACTCATATTGAATGCATTAAAACCTTAATTCACACACACTTCTCTTCATTAGTTGATTTAGTTTTTGTCTCATGTTTGTTGTAAGGTAAATAATATAAAAATCGATAAAAAATCACTTACAAATCTTTTTTATTGAAACAGCTGATCCTGTATATTCACATAAGAAGCAGAATCGATGAGATCAGTAAGGATAACGACACGCGAGTTACGTCCCGAACGACATTGCACGCGGGTGTACGCAGTCGCTTGTAGCCGACCTTATGCCTGTGACCTAAATAACCTAGCCCAGTGGAAGGGGCACCTGAGGCCCGTACCTAGCAACTGTTTGAAAAATACCTTGTTTTTGTTCAAGTAACGTGGTTGGAAAAGGTTCGCATCTGACCTTTCGATGGGTTCAATTATTCGAGTAGTGTCCTCGAGGAGTGTTTACGTCTGTGTTGATGTTGGCTTGCGAACACTGAGGGGGGCGGGAGGACGAGCACTCCATGTTTTCATAACCTTTACACTACTACTCATCAAGCCTGATTGTTTTCCCGAAGTTTAGCAGAGTTGCTCGTGTGTTTATGTTCTTACACGATATACACGTGTTCGAAACCTTTATCATGTAATTATTGTGTCGTAACGATAAAGTTATGTAATGTATTATCTATATCTTTGGCCAATAGAAGAACTTATCAAAACTCACGCTCTGATTTCAAGTTGTAACTAGTTTATATTGGTCGGGCAGGCCCGATACTACCGCGAGGCACATCGGCGGCCCCGCGCTAATCTCATTGCACTTCCAGGACTGCATAGTGCAGGCGGCGCTCCCGACGCGACCTGCTGCCCCCGACCGAACTAGGTCGTCGGGGGATTGCGGCGAAGCCTGCGCCCAGGGACTGCCGCGGGGGTGGGCCGCGCGGAGGGGGCGGGGTGACACAGCTATTTTTGGCTCCCGATATATTTAGAAGAGCTGGCCGCCCGGGACCGAGGACTTGGGGTCCGAACTGGAGGTCACGAGCGCTTTAATTAATAGCTCCGTAAAGATGGGCGTTAAAGGTTAATTTTATATTTAGTCCACCTTGAGCCCGTTCTGCCGTGATTGGGGATATTTTGTTTACGGCAGGTTCTACCAAGTGTGTAATACAAAGTATTTTGGTTGCTTACGTGTTGCATAAATGATGTGTTAGCACGTCACAGTGACCGCTTGTTGCCGGAATTATAAAAGGTACTGCGGGTGAGGTCAGTCTCGCAACATAACGAGGTATATACCTACCGTAGCTTCAAATGTCAAAAAACACACTTTATGGGACCACATTTGAATAAATATTAAAATTCGTGATGCTAAGAATTTATTGCAACACAAAAAGTTTGGATATAATTTTTTAGTATCTATATTTCATCAGTAAACCGGATTTATGTTACGGTGCTCGCAGGAGCGTGCAACAAACCTGATCTCACACACATCAGATTAAAGGCGAAGCTATATAAACATCAAAACAAGATGCACAGCTCCAAAAATATTCTCATCTCATCTGCCACTTAGCCGCGGCTTTAATTAGGAGAACTAATGAATAATGTGAGTGACCTAACAGAACCTTATTTATTCATGTCCGCCCCACTTGTGGCAGTGCGAAGATGTGACGGGAATAACTGGGTTAAGTAGACCAAATGGGACATAGCTGATTGGTTTATTTTTGTCAGATACTGACTTAAATGGCTTTAGAAATAGTTTGTGAATTCGTGATTTAGGTCAGGTACCTCTTAAGATAACTAAGGAAAGGTAATAATATTTTGAAAGTCCTCAAATGCAAATAATAATTGAATTACTTTTAAATGTATGACGTAAGGGCCGATGTCAAAGTTCGTAGCACGCTACGAAAGCACTCCAATGTTCGGGAGACGGCAGCGGGCTACGAGCGGGACGAACTACGCGCGTAGCACTTTCTACGCTACGAGCTGTGCTACGATAGCCTTGCGTAGCCTAGTAAATCGTAAGCCAAAACTAAAATGTTTTGATTAGAATGATTTTTAGTTTCTATTTTAAGAGTACATTTATGTATTAAAATATAATAACATAAGAGGATTAGTTTCTTCGACTTAACATTATAAATAACTAATACTCTAAGTTTATAAGTGTTTCAAGGAGAGCTCGGGTATAAGGCCGTGCACTTAAGTACTCGTACTATTTTCGTATCGACAAGTATCAATACTAAAATAGTAACAGTTACTTATAGCCAGTCGACCGTAAGGATTCTCTGCTCGCTTTAATCCTATTATTTACTCTTTCCCCCGATTAGTAATACGAGTACAAATATAGAGTAAGCTCCGCAAACAATGTAAACGACAAAGAAATTCTTGAAATTCATAATTATATCGTTACATGGAAATATGTTTTCCTCGCCACCAAATAAACGAATACATGTCCTCCAGAAATATACTTAGTGTGAGGTTATTCAACTGAACACGCCTCTCGAATCTTTACAGATGCAAAAACAAATGTTGTACCTAGAGGATTTTTTACTGGATTTCTTTAAAGTGTGTTTGAATGAGTTCATTAGTGTTTATCGTCGTGTAGTGTTGGTGAGGAGGCTGCGTATCCGGCTGGCGTCAGTGCGCGACTTTGCTCAGACCTTGGGCAAGCTTCAATAAGTGATTAAAAAAGCGTCGGCATTATAATAGCAGAAGTACAACAAAGCTAGATCAACAAAGCGGTGTTGCCCCCCTCGCCCCCGCCCCGCACCCCGCGCGCTATATATAGCCCAGCCGGCAACGCGCGGCGCGACAACTGAAGGACGCGCCCCGCCCGCGCCTCTCGCGCGCCGTCCCGCTCCCGCGCGCCGCATGCACCTCGCGCCCAAACGAGAAAGAGCACAATATACAGCGAAATTATTGAGTTTTAAAAATAGAACATACACGCGAGCTACGAAACGTGACAGAGTGGAATGATTGAATAATTTCGCGGAAATGCCGCGCGGTATAGCGCGCCGCGCGACTCCGTCTGCGCTGCACAAGCACGCGGCACGCAGCACGCAGCGGCGCCGGTGACGACGCACGACACGTCAACCAATGTTTGCAAACATTCACTACATCACACAGGTGTATATGTCTATCTGATGACCTTAAACATGACCTATAAAATGACCTCAATTAGCAACCTTAATCTTTATCCAGCCCATAGAAGCGAGTAAATGCTTAACAACGGCCGGTATAAAAGAAAAATTTAACTACATTCAAATAACTTAATGTATAGTTGGCAAAATCAGTTAGTTTGCACAGCAGAACTTGGCACAATAAGTTTTCTTAACATATTCATGAATTCCCAATGTCTTTACAGTACATAAAATGTAATGTAAAATTATGTCCGCGTTAATGTAATCATCACGTGAGGTTTTGTTTGAAGAACTGTCCGAGTTGCCAAACGCAATGAGATCAGTATTTATTGAAAGTATTGCTAAAGTAGTCAAATGCCCTATCCATTTGTGCAATAGAGGTCTGAATAAAATAAATTGTTTTAAACAAATCTATAGGAACAAGAGTTAGATGCCTCCTCACGTGCATAGGAAGCAGGCTTAGTACACATCCTCAACACAGATTAGCGACAAAAAGCCAAATATTTCCTCAATCACTTATTATCCTATGATGCACAGAACGATTCCTGTGGAAGCCAACGAACTGTGTACACCGGTCCTAACTCAGCGCTGTGTTGTTGTTTTTCATCGCGAAAAAAATTGATTACACGCGGTTTTAGCCACGTGACGGCCATTTAGAGAATAATCAGATTCTTTTGAAGTTCCCATGCACGTGACCTGGTGGAATGTCAGACTCTTAGTTATAACGCTTTTGACACAGTCGCCTGAGTATATATTACGTCACACATTATGATTATATTAACACGTGATGATTAAGTTGAAGAACGTGAGGATTAACTACATGATTTATGTGATAGGTTGACCGAGTTAGCTGGTTACGCAAATGTGTGTATAACCAAAGATATTGCTATAATATTTGTGATTTATCGCCGCTATTCTCTGACAACTTGACCATGAACCGGGAGGAGAGTGCGAATTTAATATGTGCTTTTATTTAATAGCTTTTGTCTTATCATTTTCATAGCCAAACGTCTTCACAGCCTTCAAACCAAAACCAGTTTACACATCAATTCTAACAATATGAAGCAGTAAGACTCGCAATTAAAGTGCGCGCGCACTTGCCACGTCCACCACATCATATCTTCCTGCCTCCTGAATGCTGGCTCCACCAAAAATAGCAGTCCATAAAAGCCAAGTGTTCACCCGTTCCACATTGAGAAGCGAAGCCGGTCTATTTCTGTAAGTGTAAACAGTTTGTTAGAGTATTCGTATGCGCGGGCGCGCCGCACGAGGCTATTTTCAAACGACTAAATGCAGCAGCCACCGGAAAGATTAGAAATGGATTTCGGTATGGTGTCTATTGATGTTCTGTGAGCGTTTTATGTTCGTTGGACGTGCCAACTGAGAGTACACGAGTTCTGACATAAATGTACGAGCAAATACATATATGTAGGAGAAAATTTAAGGCTTTCACATTGACGCTTGCATTGACCATTGACTTTACAATGCCGCTTCTTAGAATTATTCTAAAGAAATTAATTGGTCCATTTCTCGTAGAACTTCTAGAACTGATACAAACATTGTAGGCAGTAGATAAGTAATGTATCTATAAGCAACACTAAAGCACTTGCATGCAGTATTAAAATGATTTACTATGCATATATTAAACAATGCGCACATTACTGTGAAATATTCGCGCAATATCTTACGCTTACAAAGTGCAACGGGTAGCTGAAAGCTGGCCTACTTTTGACAACAGTTAAATTCGAATAAGCTTTGCTTTTAAAACATACGTGGCTCGGAATAAAGCAAATATCGTAAAATCTAAACCAAACCTTTAACCGCAATATGTGAGTAAATACAAAGCTTGAAAAAGATAGTCTACCCATACTATAAAAAAATCTAATAAAATTACAAATTGAGAGTAACACAAAAAAATGTTTTCAATATGGAGTTCGCGCCGAAAAAACGCAGCCTAAAAATATGAATGTATAAAAATACCGCGACAGTTTCGGTCCGCGCGTACTCACGGGAACGTATTGCGCGCGCGCACCACGCGTTTCATTGATCTTGGACAGCTCGGAGGTTATGGCGAACCTCATTTGTTTCATAAAGAGCGAAGTGTTTTTGTGTTGTTTCTCTCATTAGGTTTAATGGTTGCGGAAGGTGAGGGCAACTGGCCAACATTGGTTAAGTCACAATTATATCAAATACTGAATGAGTTCAAAATTGATCAAGCAGTAAAAAAATATATGTTTATTCAGTTCCAAGCTACATAATAAATCGTTTAAAGCGAATGAAGTGTGAAATATTACGTACATTAATATTCATATTAAGTATGTAATATGCAAGTCCGCGACTTGTGGACTCGCGCTTACCGCTCAACTTAACCTTGAGGTAAAAATAGAAAATTGTTGTCGATCGTTTCATTGAAACTTGAATTATCGAGTTTCTAAGAACTCTGGGTGGCTAATGTAACTTGATTATATCCTTCGACTTATTTAGTTTCAGGGTCCAATTTTCTATTATTAACAATTTTCTATAATATCAGTTGGTTGTAGTCTCACAATTTGCTCATTCACCTATTTTATTAAGAGTACGAAATTCAAGTCTTCATAAAGTCATCTGCAAGACGAATTCTCACCTTCCGAACAGGAAACTACTTCGAAACATAAACAAATATATACTAGTACAATTCTATATTTTCCTGTAACATATACGAATAGTTTCAGCAAACAGTACAGCCGGAAAAATACCATAATATGCAAATATTTGGGACGATCATAACAAAACGAAGGATTCACATGCAGATGTTACTTCAATAATATAACAATTAACAGGTAAAATCTTAAAGGAAATAAAACTTGCACAATGAAGAATCCATAATTGCATACTAAGTATTGCCGAAGAAGTAACAACCTTAAAGGACAAGGAGCCTGACAAGGTGATACAGGATCCTTTATATTTTCAAGTAATTTTTCCTGTCCTAGTAAGTCCTATTGAACCAGAATACAACAATATTAACAATTAGTAAGCGTCTGTTACCACAATAAAAGCACGTGTATTCCGACGCCGTATTTACCCTCGTTTCTGTGAACCGACGCGGCCGAGCGTCCGGCTTCACTTTTATAATATCACCTCTATCTACAAATATATTAAATACATGTACAATACACGCAAACATACATACATGCACGCAGCGGACGCGTGGCGATGCAAGTACTAAACAGAACTCAATAGCGATTGATTAGCGAGAGATCGTCTTATATCAGCTTCAAATATTTATGTTTTGTGTTAAAATACAATGGGCCTTACTACAAAAACTTTAAACCCTGTTTTACACCTGTCTAATAAAATTTTGGCTGCAAAATGAACCATATGTCAACGTCATAATTTGACATTTTTTTAGACAAGGCATAAACTGACGTTTAAAAGTTTTTGTGGTAAGACGGAATATGTTTACGTTTGTTATTCAGACATAATATTTACTCCAGAAATACAAAATCCAATGATGTTCTTGTAGCTTTTAAGAACACTGACGGCTTTAATGACCTAAGTCACAATCACATAAGATTCGAGAGTTTGTTTGTTCCTTTACCTTAAGTACCTAAATCCATGCAAAGAACAACATAGCAGAGATTCCTCGCTACACATTGCAATATCATTACCTATCAAAACTACTACAGTACGCCTACGCCCTGGTCCGCTCGGAACATTGGCTGATCTGGTCACGTGACGTAGGCGCCATCACTTTTAGCATTAGGCGAAACCAGCGTGTTTACAATTTACATACTATATCAGACTGTGTAAATACAATTGCTAATACTATTTAAGAAGATTTTTTGAAACAAATGTTTAAAAAAGCCTTAATATATTTTCATTTTAACACGTCACTGGCCACGATGTAGACACAATAGTTAAACAATCGGGGCCTTACTACAAAAACTTTAAGCCCTGTTTTACACTTGTCTAATAAAATTTTGGCTGCAAAATGAACCATATGTCAACGTCATAATTTGTCATTTTTTAGACAAGGCATAAACTGACGTTTAAAAGTTTTTGTGGTAAGACGGTCGGTGTATTACATATGATTCATGGGACAGGGAAGTTATTGCTTTCAAAAATTTTCAAGGATTTGTTTACAATGGTGAGCTAATATTAGAAATAGTCCTTATAAAAACAGATTTGACATTAAAATTTTTTTATGTCACTGTTAAGGCTATTAAGTATTTTTGTCGTTGATTTTATTAGTATTGATTATGCAAGAGAATGAAATAATATTATGTATTATATCGTTATTTTAGCAGACTTGTAATATTTAGCATATTATTTGAATTAACCTTGTTTCATCACGCTAAACTTAGTTCTCATGAGAAAATGGTTAAATTAATTGTAATCAAAATTGTATAAACGAAAATTATAATAAAATAACACAAAGTTAAAATAAAAAAACATTGGTAACAAGAATTAAAAATAACCAACGAAACTGGCAAACACAAAAACTCATAGCTGTAACGCAAATAAATAATTAACCAAATGTAATTTCCTTAAACACGAACAGAACCAAATGTCCGATCTATTTACAGACAAAACAGACGTAAACTCATTTGACACATGTGTAAAAAAATAGGCCACATAGGCACATGCATGCAATAATTCATGCCTATTAAGCAGACATTGTGGGCAGGAGTGAATCACGGCTATATTTAGTTGCAGTATAATTAGTACGCCATACAAAGGCTAGTCGAGTTAAGGATCATTGAGTCATGTGTGAATTCTTTGTTTGGGATACAAGCATCAGATACTGGGTTACGAAACTTTCGCCACATGAAACTCTCAAGTGAAGCAATAACTCCTTTTACGAGAGGTCGTGAACACCGTCCTGAGCCGATACGTTTTTTCACGATTAACGAACAGGTTTCGATTGCGTAAGCAAAGTCAACAAAAAATTAAGACAAAAAGTAAGAGTTCAATGACGCACAAACTTTCTGTTAATTAAAGGTTCTTATAAAACCATCTGTCATTCAGGATAAACGATCTATGATACAATATTACAACATAACTACGTTTAGTATTTACCATTATCGTGCAAGGTTTTGTTTGGATGTGTGTCACTAGTAGGTGTCAGGCACTCGGAATGAATCACGCTCATTAACAACCCCTCAGTGACACCCCTGACACAGTTCACTTGGCTCAACCCTCTCCTGCACTTGTCACAGCACAAGTTCAATTTTTTGTTAACCTGTCGGGACCTGTCCCCCTGCATAACACAAATAGACTAGTAAATCTCCCCCGCTTGGTCTATAAACAGATGGGCGCATTCCGTCCTGTGTTATTTTTAGTTGTACTAATTCGGGAATCACCGACTCTTGGTGGGTTTTTTTAAACATAAAGTTTTTTTAGATGATCGGTTTTGATTGAGTTCCATTTGGGTTGGCGCGAAATGTTTAGCGTTCGCCGAATTCGCTTGGAATCACCGCTGATATTAGCAACTCCGATCTAAATAAAAGTTGATTGGATTAGAATACGTATGTAGTACGTAAACGCAAATAAATCAGTAAGACGAATGAACCTTGAGTGATACAAATAGTGATCGTTCTCTAAGCCCACCGGTACAGCATATCCCACAAACTTGTTTTGCAAGATTAATGACCTGCATTCTCATATTTATGTTAATAAGCCTCAGGAGATCCTTCCTTTTGTTTGTTAAATCTCTTTATAACTCAAACTGCAATAAAAACAAGTAGCGAGTATGAATAATTCCCCGAGAACATCGAGTGAGGGCTCATCAGTGATGCAGACACAATCAAATGCCTTAGTGAAGTCGGTACATCGAAACCGGACTGCTACCAAAAATAAGTCCAGAGTAAACTCCAGCCATGGCGGACCAGAGGGGGGGTTCGCATGGTTATTTTGAACCAACAAAGAGTGGAACAAGTTGGCTCGCGGGCACTAATAATAACCCGGTCGATACTTTCCCACTACGTTTATTCCCAGGCTTGGTTATACAAGGAGCTATTTTAAGACCAGTATTGTTAGATGAAGCAACAAATACCAAGTTTTTGTATTTCTTTGGTTAGTTGATTGTGATGTTAATTTCGGAATAATTTTCGCTGTTTTTAAACGCTGAATGTTAAACTAACCTTGGATGAATTACTTAGCATAACTTATTCATTGTAAAGGAAGAGTTGGACTCTTACGTTCAATACGCCTATAATTTGCAAGAATTATTTTAGGAAAAATTCTTCAGGTTTCTTATTAAGGCAAATAATTGGCACTAATCAAATTTTCTTTGAATTTAACTTCTTTTCAGATCGGAAATGGTGGCTTCAGCACAACGATAATATGAGTAGGTCACGACAGCACGTGGCGACAGGGAATTAGCTTGTAAACACCATGGCGACCCATTTCCCATTAACATTTGACCGTGGGAACTGGGTCACTGTCTTCTCTAATTTCGCCAGTTGTCTCGTCGTCTAATTTTTGACATATCCGGTATCAAGTTAATTAAAACAATAATTTTAATCTCGGTTTTTTGTTTCATTTGGTGTTGTTGGTGTATTTTCAAAATATTGCAAGTTCTACGTATATTTTGCAAGTAAAAGGTGACCTTAACCCAAACTCAAATAAAACTAAATAAACCTGATCAAACACTGCAGACCACTTTATTTCAACGCACACATGCGCACGCGCACTTGTATTTGCACAACTATCTACATACATCGTTCAGCATATACCCACTAGTTTTATTTCAACCAGTTTGTTTTTAACTATGATTTAGTTAGCAACAACAAACAATTAGTTGACGCTATTATCTTAATTCACGCTCGTCAAACAATATTAGAGTTTTCCAGTTAACTTAATGTTAAGTAATAGAGTTAAATTGGGCGTGAGCACGGAACCGTGTTGGCGAAGTAAGTCATAAATCAAGTTGCTGGAGGAAAATTTTCTCAGAAATTGATGTAAGTGTAGCAGAATATTAAATAGAAAAGCATAGCTCAAGGTAGGAGTAATCTCAGAAATGCTTTCTTGAAGCTTACAACACAAAGTATCTGTGTGATATCACACATAGGCTAAATCATGTGCTATCAGGTGTCAGTCACACATTTGCCAGACAGATTGGCGATCGTTTTAACAATTTACCCAATTCACATTCCAAATACTTCACTATCACTTGGAGCTCTGCCTACCCCACTGGCAATAGCTACAAATGTTCACAATTCAACAGAATTAGAGTACATACGCGCTATACATAAAGTTGCACGATTTCGGCTCGTGATTGAAGCCGGCAGCTATAAATAGCGGACAAGTTATAGTCGACGTATCGACGAGTGCGCGGGCGAGCCAAACAAACAATCAAACGCGAACGATTGAAAAAAACGATGCTTTATAACAAGATACACTTACGAAATGCTACGAAGCCGGCTTCATACTTCACAACGTACTATACATTTTCTTTATTAATGTAGCTGAAGACAACAAAGAAAAACTATTCTAAATGTTCGTTAGACTAGACAATGTAGGTACACTGACAGCGCTGTCTATTATACTATTATTCTAATGAAATGCTAATCTCGTTAATAAAACATTTTTTATTTATAACTTAGTCATGAATAAAATCATGACTCTGGCAATCAATGACAATGATGAGGATGGATAATTGAATAAAAAAATTGATTCATTGAAAAAAATAATAGGAAAATGATAGTATAATAATAGATGACAATGGGTGTAAACGACATTGTTGAAGGGAGGAGCGTTTTTATGCGCACGCGACTGCATCTCATCAGTAGAGCCGTCATGAGACAGTAATTTTGATATAAACAATAACTTCTGAAAGAGAAAAATATGATATTACTGTAGTAAGTTATGAGTAGGTAGATGTTTAAAACATCATAACTATGTTTGTCTAGCGAAATGGAACTTTGTTTATGACTCAGCCCTCATTGTCTGACCAGTTACATTATCATCACTTATGAAATTACAATCGTTCCAAAATGCCCTAAAACCTATTTATGAATTTTCACTTATAACTGTAGAAGATGAGTTACAGCAGCACTAGTATACGATGCACTATTTAAGTGCAATTGTAAAGTTTTTAGTGCCCCACGTGTATTTAATGACGACCGGCCATTGACTGAGGCGCGTTTCATACCCATTTATTTGGCTCACTTCGGGAAAACGAGCCATATAATTATGGTAATGATTAAATGCTACCGAATATCTTGGCATAAACATTACAAGTTCCATGTTTGTTCTACTAGAGTTTCGAATAACTTATTGCTTGACCTTTCAAAAAGTGTATTTTTGTTCTTTCAATAACTAAACCTGAAAGTTACTTATTTTCGGTGTTCGTGTTCTTTGATTCTATTTTGAGCTTTTTCAATATAATCTTAAATCAGTTATTTTGAGGCTTTTCGCTACCTTGCGTGAGTTACATTTTCACGGTTAAAGAAAATATTTGGTGCAAATTACGTTTGTTTCATAATTTTTATTGATTGCTGTACCGAAAGGTAAAATTCTACTAATTTGTTTACTGAAGATTTGAATTCGAACTTGAATTTAATATATTGAATGCAAATAAGCGTGTTAATAAACGAATGGCTGTTTTTCAATTAATTGTTTTAGGAATAATTTAATGGTAATATGCAAACAAATATATTTATATTCAGCAAATGCTGCAGTTTGTATAACAAAACAAACGAGTTCTCATTGGGAACTGGTTCAACAGAAATAAATCTGCAAGCTAGGATTGCGAGGCAGCTATTTGTGTTAGTTTTGTTATTTCCATTTATTTTCGTACAAACTGCTGAACTAGGAAGTAAATACAAAACGTGGCAGAACGAGGTACAAATATAGACGTTATTTAGTGTCTATTCATACAGAATGCTTGTATAATAAATTGCTGTATCAGCGCGATGTAAAGCCTATTTATAAACGCTGTTGTTCAGGATACCAGAACACGCGATACATATAAAACGCCATAGATAAAATAACATGGACTTTGCGAAGAGACCTTTGTACACCAATGTGCTTCCTACTCGTGGGTAGAGATTCTTATTGTATCGTCCAATTTGTTTTATAGTATTATCCAATATTATTCGATTATTACATCAATTTAAAGCTGCAATATTTGGAGGCTTTGAGGTTCTTACTCACTTGACTCTTACAGGCATACTTTTTATGAAACTCATGAAATCTTTTGCGTTTCAAATAAGTGTAAATAAAGAGACTAAGATATTCTAAAGATTGCATATAATGGATTGGACGTGCCACAATAATTCAGCCTTGACATTTCACTAAAATGTCTTTTTCAAATCCGACATCCAAAACCCATGGCGAGTTGTATGTGACGAAGTAGATCACACTCATAACAAACATGTTTGTACGTATGTGTAGTGTCACGTTATGTATGAGCTATAACAAAGCGCTGTCGCCAACTAGCACATAAAGCTCGTACTAAAGCTATTTATATCGCGAACATAATCCAAACAATGGCTCGCTATTTTTACACAATATATTAACAAGAGTTTTCCTGTCAATGTGCGATATTTATAGCGGACACACTGTTGCTATTTCTGTGTTTATCGCCGAACAACTACTCTGGTAGATGAGTGGCCATCATTTACATTTTTACAGGGAATATACCGATATACATACACACGTACTATTGTAGTCGTCCATTGGGACAGTCGTAATACTGATGCAAACACGTCATATTTGACTTGAAGAGCAAAGGTACTCGTGTAAAAAACCCTTTAAAGGAATTAGGTGATTTCCAGTCAAACCTGTTAAGGTATTTTGAGGTTAACAAAGTATGACGTGTTGTATATCGCCAACTTATCGTTCACTCTAACTTTATGAATAACGTATATTCGTGGGTTTATTTTTGTGAACGAAATTCCTGTATATCGCTATCGGAGTAACGTGCGTGCAATCACATCCGCATTCAGAAATAGTTCTAAAGCCGTGCTGTAATCAGTCACATGCGATAAGGCAAGCGTCTATTTATAAGCGGTCAAACGGCCTTTCAGCGTGACACTGTTTACACAAACTAGGAAAATTACAAACTACTGTGTTTACTAATTATAGGACAACATGAGTAATGAAACTACTCATAAATTAAATGGCGGTTGTTGCTGTTTTTCCTTAAACAGTGAGTGAACTGCAGGGATTAATCTCATGGTGCCGTTGTGTCTTATTTATTTTAAATTTCATTTTATTTTAATGTATATTTGGGGAAAGAACCTATAAAGTTATGAATGATTTAATCTTGAATTCTCTGTTGGCAGTAGCCTTGAGTCATGATTACCGAAAAGTAAATTGTATTTTTATACAAAACCAAGAAAATTGAGAAAAACTTTCTCTTACGCAATTGTGTAAAGCAAGCCTATAATGTAATAAATTGCAAATAATGGTGCAACAATAGCAGTAAAGTTAATCATATAATATTAAACCGATGTATTTTCCTCCATTCACTTTTACAGCTCACTTGTGACGTTTACGCAAGTTTGCTCACTTATTATACAGGAATGTCAATAGCACGCACTTTGTTAGCAAACAAAACATTCCTAATACATCTAACTAAACACACAACACTTGTTTACACTATAGGGACTGGGTTTCATCTAAATACAGGACTTATTTTCATATGCAACAGGTGGTGTGAATATGGTTCACACTGCTGAATGATTAAAAAAAAAAGGTAACATAGAGGTACGTACTTCAGTTGGTAACAAAGCTATATACATGTTATCCTGTTATCTTATTTCTCAGTAGCACATAAATATAACAGTTTCCAACTTGCTGGTATAGGGGGCGCTGTCATCGACAATAAATGACAATAATGTATACTGTGCATATTTAATTATCTGTTTGACACATAAGTAAACATGTTGTTATGTGCAGTTCGCGTTACGATGTGTTTGCAAGGAATTCTTTGTATCGTTACGAATACTGAGAAATTATTGCGTTTGCGCAGACGCAAAGTCTGACGCGATACTAGTGGGAATACCCGTATGTGCCTACTTTTACACCACAGATTAATAAATACATAGTTATGACACTTCCATTCATCTAACATATTCCACATACCTATAGGGAAAGACTGCCTTTCCATTAAATTCCATTTTTAAATGATAGCACGAAAAAAAAAACAACAACTTAATAAATACATACCTACATAGCTATAGATACTTGTATTATGCAGACAGACCAAAGACTATTATTAGCACCTACTTTAGACCCGCGTCACGTAGTCGCAGTGTATTAACACAAAAAACTTGGTTAGTGAATAATCAAAGTGATTAGTGGCTATTATTAGAAGCCATTAATTTTATCTGCCAGATGTCAGGGGTCACTAGCTATTGGTGGACAGTATTTTTTTATATAAAAGATTGTTTAGATATTAGGTAGGTACCTAATATGGCGTGTTGCTGTGGCATTCCACAGTATTAGGCATCGACATAGAATTGATAACAAATTAATTGTTATGTTGTTTACTTATTCGAAATTAGTACACAATTATATTAATTACATCAATTTATCTCCTGAAATAATTATTGTAGGTAGTTATAAGTCTTGTCGTTTGTGTAATTTCTTAAGAACCAAGTATAAAAATTAAAATTTCCTTGTATTTTCCCCCGTACAGTGAAGGTATATAATTTTCCTTAAGTTATTAAAGCCATAACATTTAATTGGCTATTACAATTTCAATGCTAATCAAACGTACTTCGAAGTGCTGACTAGATGATATACGACGTGTTTACGACAACTAAGTTTGCTTCTATTCCTAGCTGCTTATTAACTAATACCTACTGTATAATTAAACCGAATGTTTAACGTCAACAGAATTGCATAGCACATTTTTTATCATTTTTTTCCTACTAAGCAGTTCTATAAATAAACTGAACTTTGTTGCGTTCACATGATATTAAAGCAGCATGTGTTTTGAAGCCCATATGTGATATGATTATATGAATCTCGGAGTTTCCATGGGTCAGTATCCCAGCTTGGAATACGCGTTACGTCATGTGAGGCTAAATATAGGCCACTCAAAACAATATATATTGTAATCATCGTGTCACGTCCGCCATGCTACATATGCCGAATGGTGGCTATAAATAGGACAGTTTAAATGGGCATGTGTCGAAATCGTGAGTTGTGATCGTTTTATGAGATGATTGTGCTTGTAGAAGTTGAAGGTCAATCGTACTAAAGATTTTTCTGGACCTTTAGATATTTTCCATCTTTCCTTACCTATAGTATGATCTTGGTTGCAGACAGCATGTCTTCGGAGAACATTATTAAACTTTAGTACCTAGATGTATGGTTGCTAACAAAGAGCCAATTATATTAACTACCTATTTGATTTATCCATGACGATAAATAATATTTTTACCTAACAAGATTAACCGCAAAGGTAGACAGTGTGTGATCATGTGATGATTCATTATGAGATAACATTTATATAGCCTTTTGATCATATCATATCCTATAAATAAAGATACTGTAAATATCCTTTTAAGCCTCACTAGGTATCGAAACATTACCACACGAATTATTATTAGATTGGAATATGATTGTTCCGCAATCAGTGACTGAAAATAGCCTCGTTATGTTCAGTAATTAGTGCAGGCTGGACAGGCGGATAATCATTAATCGCAGTTATACAATGAGATAACTGCTATCGCGGTAACTAATTAGGTAAACTGATTGCCAAGCGATTTTATGTGTCATTAGTAATATCTGACCCTTAGCTGAGATGATGTCATTTTTATAGTTTCACATATCGTACGATGTTGAAAACACGACGATGGCAAAAACAATGGAAAACAAGATAACAAACTTCATGCTTTTTTTGAATGTCTTACGATGTGACTCTTCGACGATTTCATCACTTTTTATCATGTTTGTAATTTAAAAAATAATATAAGCTAATATCAACTTAAGTTTTAATAATAATTACTTTAGATTACGATACCATCAGTCGCGTACGATTTCCGCAGCCTCATCCGCTACGACCAAATCTTACCTGAAAAAGAAAGATTGAGGTACATTAATTAAGGGAAACAAAAGCGATATCCAAATTATAATCAGAATTGAAATGGGTATTTCAAATTCAATATTCGGGGATTACCGTAAAATTAATGTTTTTAATCGATCGATTTGTCGTTTAGATACAGGTTTGTGTACTCGTGTAATCGACGATAGAATGTCGATGTAGGAGGCGTGCTGCGATAGTGCAAGTGTTAACCCTACGACCGCGACGTGCTAGAATCGCTCGCGTTCCGCGCGCCCGTGGTCGCAAACTTCTATTTTCGCTCCCATACAAATAGTATTTCCGCGAGCAAGTTTTTACATACAATCTATTTGCATCGGCCGGTGTTGCCTCACACCTACGTTGTCGCCATGCTTGATTGTCACTATTTTACGATCTTTACGTAAGTGATAATGTTTGTGTGAAAACTGCACAGCGACATTTTTTCGAACCATTATCCCGGTTTATTTCAAGTCTCCCAACGAATTTATAACGTTGTCCAATCGCTGAAATGTGAGTTCAGTTCCAGGGTCACGCTGACTGTGAAAATTATAAAATTGAAATACAGTGTCTAGACGCCAAACGTTACAGAAACGTTGTTTTCTTGGCAAGTTACACATTGTGATCAATCACTGTATTGTGTTTTGTGAATGACATGTCAAATGAGCGACGCGGAACATACGTAAGTTGTTTAAAAATATGCTGGTATTGATGGACGCTGGACACGCCCCTTACAGTAATTGGTGTCAGAAGTTTTGTTGTCTGTCAAATTCCTGAGGGCTACAGTATCAGTGCAAGTTGCCGCGTGCTGGTGCCGCTGGCCGTGACCTTGGCCATCAGGTGTGACGGCACATTACCGCATCGATCCCGCGCCCCACGAGGCGACAACTGAGCTTAGCTCGCCACGAGGCACCCATTTGAATGGGATATGAGCTACAAAGTGGAATTCCAAAGAAAACTATGTATCTCGAAGGACATATTGATTTTGATAAATGGCTGAAGTTGTAATTGATGGCAAAACTATCGTTTGTATCTGTTGTAGACATGCTATATCTAACTGATGCAATTTTGATGTAGGCATATTGCCGTTAAGCGTTTGCTGTATTGCATATATCTGCTCATTTATTGTATTATTATCTCCGGTACCATTAAAGCACCTATTGAAACAGCAATCCTATACACTCTAAACACACACTATCCCACATATCCTTCTAGCGACACAAAACGAAGGACGCTGTGGGCAGTCCTTGATAAGTGGCACCGATGTGGTGCGGAGAAGTGGGTGTGGGATGAGAAGCCGGCTGATAAGGCTTCCGGCGAGGTCGTTGCCCTTCCGCCGATAACGCTCAGCTGGCCTCGCTGACATTGCTAGAACACTTTCTCTGGGACTCATTACGTACTTACTATTAAGCAAGTAAATATTCAATAATTAACGGCTTTTAAGTAGCTCAACAATTAGACTATGTTTGGTAAATACAAGATGAATGCATGAATTTATGATGAATCTGAAAAATTCTGGAAACACATTGATATAAAAGCCGTTGATCGTGGGAGGAACTCATTAGATAGTGGAAATAACTTCCACTTGAAATGAGAAACCTATTCAATAACATTGATTTCCCTCCCACCCTCCAGTATAATGTAGGAGCCCATTCAATATCATATTGAAGATTGCATCCAGTGAATAGATAATTCTAGATACGTTATCTTATATCTATTACAGTTATTCTATCACTTTAATTTGTTTTCTTCAAAAGGTCCTTGATGGGATATAATAGTTTAATATACAAATTATAGAGAGCTAAGTAAGATGTTTCTCGACAAACTAAAGCCACTTTTATTGAGATGGAATCTAATCAAATGTTTTCCAAATCAAAATAAAAATACTCTGTACTGTTAAGACCTCCTGTATTATTGAGACCTCATAAATCCTGATAATAACGAGTCGTCAATGTAATTTGAACACCGTGTCACAATGGAAACTTCGCAGGCTGTAGGCGCACACGTCGGCTGCGCGCGCGCCGGTGATTTTCCTACAATTAATGCACTCACCGATACGAGGCCGGGAGTTTCCTCTGACACAGTTGTGTGAGCGACCAGCCTCGACCTTCGGGGAGACTTTCCGCGACCTGATAGATGCCATGTGCAATTTATGGGGAGACTGCAGTTTTATGCACGTCTTGGTAGATAGAAAACAATACATTTTCAGATGTTTGAAAAATCTTTATAAACGAAAGGAAAAAAATCTTCATAATCTTTGCCATTTGTATCCTTTCAGTTTATTTATTAGGAGCCTAACAAAATATCTACTAATGAAATGGAATTTGTGATTATGTAACTTTTCCTCATGTGGACTCTCCACTGATTAAATATTGTTGTTTACTTTGGCGGTGATCTAACGCTGTCACTGCGCATGATCTAACTTGTGACATTTGACCCGTGACGTCACACACTAATACCCCCTTATCGACGTGTTTATGTTTATCGTGCGCTTTCCATTCCCACTGTTTACTGCACTGTTTTATTTCAAAGAAAGTTTTGTTTATACATCTCCCACACAATAATTAATTTCAATTATCGCATAGTCCCACAATACGCTGATGTTCTAATGTAAGTAGTGTACATAAATAACTCTGTTAGTAATTAAGATATTGATTTAACGAACCAATTAATGAATATGTTATTAATTAAACTACGAAATGCGCTGCAAGGGAGAGTAGAGTCTAAAGTTCACGACAGCAATATATCGCACTTAATGAGATCATGGCACTAAAGCGATCCGCAAAAATATGCACAACTTAAATCGTTTCCACGTGACTTGTGTTCGCACCTGCAAATTAGTAGTAGGCATTATGCCCATTCACAAGTTCCTCGACATACCTCGCATGATCTCAGCTTGTCATGGCTATAATTACTTGTGCGATCACTGCAACTAAATAACTCAATAAACATTTATTGCAGTTCTGACTCGTAAAATAGTTTTGTATGTTCTTTGACCTGGCCCGAATATTGCGTGGTCGCGTCCTGCTTCCCCGTGCGTTGCCAGGCGAGTTGGCGCCCAGCACGCGCATCCATCACGCGGCGTGATTGGCAAGCGTGCCACTTATCACTAACATTGCCACGATGTGATCACACCGATAATGGGATTGGCAAATGCTTTGCGGAAAACGGAAGGCAGGTATGCGCAAGAATGTAATTATCGCACTTTTTTGGCCGCTTGTCAGATTCTGTACGTGGTGTGAATATCACTTTCGAGATTAGTTATGTAGAATTGAACAGGTATTGTTTTGAATATTAAAGATGTTTGGCGTTTCAGAACTTAAGGAAAATGGAATAGGTGACAATTCCAAAAGGTTAATGACAGAAGAATCGAATAAACGAAAGTTTGATGCTAAAGCCTATCGGGACAAAGTTGTGCGTTCCTTTCCACGTAGAAACGGCCATGGATCATGTATCCCCGAGTGGCTACACTACTCGCACACAAAATGGGTCACATCGGGCCGCAGTGACCAGCTGTTAATTCGGTGGGACCTTGGCCCGGCGGGGTGCATTGCACAAGCAACTATTCTGATGCATCACCTTGCCCGTGTTACAACACTGCACCGCACGGGATCGGGGGACGATCCACCGCTCTATATGGTCTCAAGTATTTTAGGAGCTTATGTCATATGTATACTTCGCCAATGTAGTGGCTTACCTTAAAAAGTTATGTTTTACATTGGTAGTTTTAAGAACCATGTTTTGTATGACTTATGAGAATTTAGAACTAATGACACGTTTAATACTTGAGTACATCAATGTAATGTAAATTATTCTACCCCACCGTTGAGATAAATACCAGGATAATCAATGTACCTAAATACGTACATTCAACCGCAAAACTCGTGTTATTTATATAAATTAAATTATATTTATAGTTGTCTAAATTAGGACTGTATTATCGCAAGCAAATATACGTAGGTATTATTTAATTATAACAACATACAATAAATCCACAAACATTGAAGTGGGACAGGATAAAATACCAGTAATTTATGTTGGGCGCTAACCGGACTGTTGGGTGTCATTGCTCAGTTTATCGTTTGAACTAGTTTAAACTACAATAATTTTCCATCGCAATAGCTACATGTGATGTGGTGGTAATCTGGAGTGCGATAAGTAAGCGTCGCGGGCGCAGGGCGCAGCGCGCATGCGTGCGGCGACCCACCGTCTGCCGCATCGCGGTCAAGGCGACTGCACCGCCACATACATGCATTCATTACTCTTTGGACTAGTCGAGTTAACGAGCTGCCAGCCCATCGCGGAAATAAGTGGTCGAAGTCAGCACTCAAGAATTTACAAAATACAGGGATAATTTCTACTCGGTGCCATAGCATAAAATTCGGATAGGTTTAGGTTAGAATATTTCAGAGCCTTTTGATGTGAAATTTAATTTTTTGCACTTTCATAGAGTAGAAGTGTGAAAGCTCAAGCAAATAATTAAAATAACATCAGATATTCTTGTTCTCACATTTTTTCAATTGGTTTTTCGAAACGTTTTATAACGAGTGTGGTGCGCCCGCGCCCACGCATACCAAGCGACATAAATCACAAAGGTTAGACGCAGTTAACGGCCGATTAACATGCCCACCGCGCGTACTTAATTATAATTACTTATTTTAAATTTACTCGCAGCGTCACGCCTAGCCGCCTAATTATAGATCTAGGTGTTAACTACATTTTATCGTGCAAGCGGCTGTTGAAGAACAATGTAATTTTTTAATGTTTCTTTGTGTATCGTAAACTCAATATAACATTCCACTTTGAAATGTTTGCTGAGAGGCTGCGATGTGACTGATACCGTATGTTTATAAAAGTGTATTCTGTAAAGGGGTTATAGATCTTACTGTAACAAAGATAATGTAGGTGCTGAGAGCATTAATTAATTTGACTCTATTAGGTTTTAAGATGCCACACAGTCATGAAGACGGACAATGAGTGTCGCTGCAAATAGTTTTTCATCCATACATTATCTGTAAACGTGCGGCTGCTCAGCTGTCATGTCGGACTTCAAACGAGAGCAGCGGTGATACATAGACTGCCAAACATTCATCAATGATGACACTAGATTTTGTCAACGTGAGTAATGGAGGAGCACAAGTTATTGTCCCTTTGGAACTTGGGATAGCAGTATAGTTCCAAAAATAGGATGTTCAATTACTGCAGAATTAAGAGATATGTGTAGTGCCAAGCTGATCGTCTTCTCCACACCTTCAGAGAGGATAAATCACAGTCGCGCGGCTATGCCAAGCTTGCGGCGCGCTCGTTATACGACGCGATAATGTAATCGTTTTAGATGGGAGAGTGATTCATATTGTTTTGGATCAATTCGTGTCAACGGTGACACTCATCTTTGTTATGACCCATAATCAACTTCAAAAACTGATACTAATGATTCTTTATGACAAGAAATTGGAGTCAATAACAAGTCTAATGTAGCACACTGTTCTAAATAACAGTTTGTACGGTGTACAATACAATAGTCTGTTGTAGTAATAACACAAACAGATGACGAAACACTACATAACCCAATTCGCGTGATGCAGTTTCCACGCGGCGGAGATCCGCAGTGAGCTGGCATCCGGAGCGGCGACCTCGCGGCCTGCTCCCGACGCCAACTCAAACAAAATCCGATGACACGACACGCCTCCCAACATAAATATATCTAGCACGAGAACACACATTCATTATGTCGCGAATTGCTCAAGGTCTGATAGTTACCAGCTGGCTTCTTATGAAGACTTAGCGAGGAAAGCATGAGACAGTTCTGTATGGCAGAGATTAGGGTTATCGAAATAAAGATCCGGAACGAAAAATATACCTAATGAATTACAACGTTGACAAGAAAGCGCATAATCAAGGATATCCAGTTTGCAAATCAGTAAAAGTATTACATATTTTGAATTTCAGGCACAACCAAGAAGTCGTCAAGATAAAAATTCATATTCATGTGAACTTTCTTTTCAAAATGAAAAGATCAGATATTGAATTGAGATAAAAACAGTGAACTTTCAAAACCAGTTAATAAAACTACCTCGTATAAACAAGCTTGCAAACATACCAAAAAAGTAGGTACTGCTGAACTTGTCATTAATATGCAGCTACTCATTCCAAATGCATTATGCTGTGCGTAGAACGAAGATAATTCCATTTCTCATACATATATCAAATACATTTAAGTAATAGGTTTTGAAGATTCAGATTCCTCGCTCCTTTCCTTTAAATGATAGCGTCTAAAACGAAAAGGCACAACGTAATCTTCCTTTACGGAAGATATCAATCAATGAGCCAATATAATGTCTGGCATAAAACTGCCGGGAGGAATGTCAACTAGGCAGAGCTCGGTCGCACTTGACCAGTACCATTATAGGCATAGTTGACACTCGAGTCCTGAGGCGAGCATAACGAGGTCTATATCTGGCCACCATCCAATCAGGTGCGAAGCGTTATGTTCGGGAGTCGCGCGGCCAATGCTAATAATACCCGTTCGAAGCGGCGCCATTTATAGCCTAACCAGAATAGCCGGCCAAACATATAGACGCACCGATAGATATGTCCGATGTCGAGACAGATTTAGATGCCGATGGGAACGCCATTTACGGAATACTTATAATAGAAACGGCTTTCAGTCCGAGTTAATAGCTGCTTCAATAAGGATCAAAGGCGTGTGCATCGGTGCTGTAACAGCGGATCACTCGCTGATTCAGCCGGAATTAATACTTTGTTGTTGTTTCCAATCTGTCTCGTAAACAGCAAATCAAAGTCAGTTAGCTGGTGTTTAAAGGTTTGGTGCAGGTCTTTCGATTTTCCGTGCTTAACGATCCGACAAAAGACTCTCCAAAATATTACGAAATTCCATCTACTGATAACTCCGTGTGTTCCAGAATATTACTCGACGATTGTGCATGAAATACGGTTTCTGGCACATCTGAAACTATAAAGTTTTCAGTGAGAGCGCCATTCAGCCGAGTATGTACGAGAGCGCTAACGAGCCAAAAACACTGCCAGCCAGCGCTGGCATCGCAGCCCGCGCGTCATTTCCGGTGCTGCATTATTTAGACTCCGAACCCTTTTAGATTTCCGGTAAATCTCCTCAACGTTAAATCTAAAATTAGAAGAGGCTCCGAAACTATTCTGATATTAGAATATTTCGACGCAGCATTCGAGGGATCACTTTACAGTTATTTAGTTTTCCACAATCAACGTTTCTACGTTTTGCCTTAACTGATGCTATCTGGCCATTGTTGTTCAAAATAAAGTTGTAAGCGGAACAGTTCACATCGTCAATTAGGCAACATGTGCGCGAGACAGTGGACTGATCATGAAGATAAATATAGACGTTAACGCATAACCACAAGTTTCGCTGACCACTAATTGATATCGCCTAGCCGATGTATTACGGCCATTGTTCAACACAGCCGGATGTCACTGCCATTTTATATGTAAACATCATTAAGAACGCCATTTGGATTTTCTCAAAAGAGACTTTAAAATTTTCAAATATTGTTCTTCACTGAAGATCTTGCTAAGTCATGTGGTTAACCGACGTTTTAATTAAACACGAGATATAAATAATATCAAAGTATTCATTAAGTCAGCCTTGACAGACAACTCGACGTGAGTACATGCATACAGAAAAAATATCAGTTATGTCACTGTATACATAAATATTTCTGTGACTATGTTATGTAAACAGTTTGGCACGCGTTGTGACAAGAGACCCTGACTCCTGATATTCACATTTTAACTTTTTGAACGCAGTTTGAATGAATACAACATTATCGACAGAACAATTTCGAAATGCATAGACCTGCTCCGATACATCATTGCATCGAAACACCAAGTAATTCGAAAAGCAGCAAAATTAATGTTACACGCCTTTACGATGAGGAAATGGACATTGAAGTTCAGTGACACACAATACCAAAACAACTAATCATTTAAAGACAAAAAAGATTAATCATTTAAAGAAAATTGCCATCAAACTATAGAAGCATCACCACCTGTTGTTGTTTACAGCCGGGGACCCAGACCTTGCGCGCGTCCCGGCGTCGCGTGCGGTAGGTCGCGCTCCACCGCCTGACAGCTTACTAAGTGCCCAGCCTACATGATTGCCGCTGACACCACGCCGTGATATGAATACTGTTTTTACAATCATAGATGAGGTACTAGCAAATGATGATGGAATAGAGTGGGACCAGATGAATTTGGACGTTGATAAAACTTTTGGTAGACCGCAAGCAGAAGTTTGAATTGCTAAATTAAGAACAAGTTAACGTCTTATTTATAGTCAAGAAACTTTCCATTATTAATGAAAACTAAACTAACGAGAAGTTCAATATAAAACGAAGAAGCAGCAGTGGCTATTTTCGTGGTGATCCCGTCTAATGTTGAATAGTAAAGATAAATGGATATCGACAATTTGGCAGGAGAGCTCGCGGAAACTTCCTACATTTGTGCATTTGATGCGCAAACTGAACGCATAGCGTATCATGCAGGAGTCACATGTGCTTTGTGAACCAAACCACGTCACACCGAGGTATTTGATCGACGGGACTGATGTACACGACGTGTGTGGTGAACCCAACGTGGACTAAATAAAAAGACTTATAAACATTTTAAATTTTATGTAAAACCTTCCAACAACTATTAATAGGCACAACTTTGAATAATAATATTCTTGAGGGCCATAAAAATGCCTCGCCTACTAATCAAAGTCCAACAAAGTTAACTCGTCTGCTAACTTGTAGTTCCAAAGTTCATTGGACTGAGTTACACGAACATACATAATTTTAACTACTAAAGTCATCTCGGACGAATATCTAAACTATAAGCATGAAGGAGAAGATAACCTTCAAAATTTTAATAAAAAGGTAGCAAATGTAGTAAGTTTAAAGTGTTTCAATATTTCCTACAAACAACACAAGAGGCAAGCCAGGTCGATATGAATGAATACACACACAAAGTCACGACAATTTTATTCAATGACCCGACCTCCGAGCCACGTGTATTACGCGAGCATTATCCAATGAAGGTTACTAGTCGCCTCTAGTACTCTCTGGTACGACAAACGCAGTTCCGGAGGCGACTTGACACCAATACGCCAAGTAGCCAACATGGAAATTTGAGCCAACGTTGGCGCTAGCCGGCAGGTGGTGGTCTGCTCCGGTCAATTTCGGAGTTTGATCCGCTGACACTGGGTTATTGCCGCTTCCTGCCCACGGCTGCAATGAGGCCAATTGTACTGAACCTTTGTGTCTATAAATGTAACCAGTTGATTCATCGTGCTCTAGAATGCAAAACTCCGTTCTACACCTAAACTATGTACAATGATATAAGTTGTGCGTAAGAATGAGTTTTACAACTAGAAACAAGTTAAATAACATGAAATACATTTATATATTATAACAAAATTTGCATGACAATGGCCTTGTGTCACACGTCTTCTATGGTAAATATAGAATTAATTTTCAGGAAAATCTGAGTACAAGCATAACTTCTAAAGGTGCGTCAACAAACGTTTAACAAAAACAAAATCTAATTATAATCTAACCTTTGAAACTGAACGATGCCTGGATATGAAAACAAAGGTTTATCTATGATATGATTACGAAATTGCATAAATTAGGTATGCACATAGAGATTTTGAATTTCGGGGAAAGATTTCTACATAATTAATTACACACAATACATCAAAAGATATGACAAATAATATAGCTACGAGCATTCACAACACTTTCAGTCAGACACAGAAACATTTTGAGTTTTGCGTCACACTTTTTCAAAAGAGATTTGCACGTCGCGTCTACTTTCTCTTTTGAACTTTGCATAAGGAAATAAAACATGGTTACGTGTTTGTTTCTCAAAATCGAAACACATTCTCTATCTTGTTTTGAACAAGTGAAACTACCTAAATGATAATGAGTTATTAATAACACGTGAATTCTAACGTAACACACATGACGAGACAGGATAATTTCGGACTCTTTCAAGCGAATAAAAGCGAAAAAATCAAAGTTAAAGCAATAAAATGTTATCTGGATTCTAGTCTAGACATATTAAACGTCGAGTTTCACGTGTCTAAAAATAACACACCTAGAACGATAACATGATGTCATAGTCTTTTTAAACCTCTCAGAGGTGGGTGACATAAATGTTACACCTAATTGTTAGGCCAGGGACCATGTTAATCTTAATTGCAGCTATGAGAAAACTTACATGGATGTGGAATGGATTGTTGAAAACGGACCAGTAGTTTTTGAGTGAATCAATCTCAAGCATACAAACATTTCCTCTTTATAATATTAAAGCAGAAGAGTAGATAACGTTTAATAAAATATTTTTTCGGTACAAAGGTCAGCTCTTCGTAAATTCTCAGAGAATCTTAAAATAAGTCCTAAACAATGAGATAAAATGCTTGCTCTGATAAGGCTGTCATAAACATTAAACAACCTTGAAACGAAGCTCTTTTGCACATAACTTCCCGATGTTTTAAAACGATATTCATTACAAAAGACTAAATCGAATTGAAGGCAATAGAGTATTCAGGCAGTCACAAAGAATTAAACTCATTTTCCCATAAACGATACAATTTAGTTTGTGGAGTTTCTTCGAAGTGTGTTGTTAGGTAAACAAGCCGCCCACGCGACTACGGCAAAGGTCAAGGAGTAATGTCAGCACCTACACAGTTCCGAATCAAATGAACGATATTCTCTTTACATTACATTATCTTAGATCCCACGCACGAGTGGGAGTTGCTATATCAAAATATTGCTGAATATGTTTTGTGAAAAACGCCAAAATTAATTTGTCTTCACCACCCATTATGTGTAACTTTTTTATTTAATTATCCTAGTAGAATGTAGATCGACAGAAGCCGTGTAATATTGTGGAGAGAGGATAAACATTTTACTGAAAGATATGGCAAAATTGGACAGACAAGCCTACACCTATTAATAGATGATTTTTATTTCCCTGAGCCGAATCAAAATCATGGTCGAAATGTTTGATTTCGACCATGATTTTATAATATAACATAAAGCAATGTGCAGCTTCCTTCTTGGATGGTTTTGTTGCGGAAATGGGTATCTGATGGCGAAAAAACTAATGATTCGATTTTACACTTGGCTGAATCGAAATTGACTATCATTTAATCCCAGTTCACTTCCTCGGAGAAGTTGTTCTCCAACAAGTCTCGAATAGTCTACTGTTTTGATATTTTAGCAAGGCTGTTCAAAAACGTAATGAAATTACGACCAACTCCAACCAATTCCGACTGAGACCAGTCCTCTATTTATCATATTCTTTCAATTGGAAGTCACTCAAAATAAGACTTATTTTATTATTGTTAAATTGTTTGTTGTATTACACTTGTTATAACGCTTAAAAGAAAAAATGTCTACTCCCTATTAAGCTTTATGTTGTACTTTACCCTTAACTGCACATGCGGAAAACGAAAACTCGGAAACCTAGAGTGACAATAGTTATCAAGGTTCCAAGTTTTTGTACAGAGTCACGGTTCAGCAGCATGGAGCAAGAAACACGCAAATAGACGCAGCCATGCAGTCACCGACGCACTGTAAGTGCTAACACAAACAACCACAAGGAAGCCTTCGCAACACCAACAATAGACCAAGAAAATAAGTGATTTCAACAAAATACATAGTTTATTCAAGAAACGATAAAAGCTTTCCTAAAAGTGGGACGAGTTCATGGAACAAAACATTATTAAAGAAAAGGGTATAAAGATTTACAAAGGTCGACTGTTCCGCTTTCTGGGAAGCCTTCTAACCTTTTCCATTTGAGGTAATTTAGCTATACAAATTACAATAAAACAGTTCATTGAAGCTATAACAACAAAATATAACATAGTTTTTCTTTTTACATTATGAATATAATGTTTAGCTTTAGAGGCTTTAAAGCTATAATTTGAGATATTTTATAAACAGGCTGCAGAAGCCCTAACGGTACATACTGCCAATGAATATTCCTTTTCCTTCAAGTGAATCATCGAGATAAACGAGTACGCTACATCGTCGGACGCAAGTATTTTCCTGTTACCCGACCACACTGATCACGCGGCTCATTCACTAAGCCCTGATGACCTCTATGAACCACATAGTTAGTAATTAGGTATGCAAGCCCTAGTTGAGATCCGGAGAGAATCATGAATTAAATTCAAACTGCTAATAACCAATGACAAAATCCAGAGATTCATATTGAACTTTATATTTGTTTTGTCAGTTTAATTAATTAATTTAGTTATTGACGTCAATGCGGTTAGGGCTCTCCTGCACAAAGCTGAGGTCCGTGCGTACATGAGCATAACAAGGAACAATGTGGTAGCGTTATACTTTACTCTATTTGCAAAGTGTCAGACGGACATATTTCACGTTCCTTGCTGCTTATTGCATATTTGCACCTGGTAATGGTTTCTAGTTTGTTTTCATGCTAACATAAAGCATTATTTACGACAACATTGTACTAGTAATAAGTAGGTCTTTAACAACTAGCTTTTATGAGTGCAGTGGTGATTGATGACGACTGACCACAACCTAACACAACAGGACAATAAATTGCATACGTGAATACCAATCGAATGCAAAAACATGCATCGAGAAACAGATCTGTAATGCGCAAAAACACAGGTTTAACATTGAGAGAAGATTAACCACTGACTGAAGGATTTGCAGTCTGTGTTGAGTTTTCTTGTTTAGAAATTGATTTATCAAGTTGGACCTATCGTGAAATGATTAAAAAATAATAATATTTGAGTGTGCGCGGTGCTCGTCTAGACGGGAGTTCCGTAATTATTTCTGTCGCGAATCCAAGACGCGTGCGTCATTCGCTTTGACGCAATGAACCGAAAAAACGCATTGATCTTCAGCACACGCAATGCACCGGCTGAACACAAAGACAATTACCATTTACAACTACATATTTAATATCAACAAACAATAAGACTTCTTAATCAGACTTTTGGCGAGAACCCCTTGTCAACGAGCGCGTTTATGTTATTATTAAACAGTTTCAGTTAAATAAATCCCACCCAAAACAAAAATGTGAAAGACTGCCAAGTTCGATAATATGGGAATGCTTCGCCTATAAAAGAAGTGAGATCTGAATAAGTACCAAGTTCCATACACATACCTCAGTTAAAAATAGTTACTTTTTAATGATGTTACTTGGCAAGTTTTCATACACCTTGTTATAAACCTACTAAACGCAATGAATCAAGTATTTAATTTTCTATTAAAACTTGCCAAGTAATCATCATTAAAAAGTAACTATTTTTAACTGAGGTATGTGTATGGAACTTGGTACTTATTCAGATCTCACTTCTTTTATAGGCGAAGCATTCCCATATTATCGAACTTGGCAGTCTTTCACATTTTTGTTTTGGGTGGGATTTCATTTATTTTTGTAAGGTTGTTTATTTTATTTTTTTCTTATGATGAAGTTAGTTAAAGAAATGTCTCATTTATACTATCTTTTAGATTTTTTAATATGCACTATGTTTCTTACAAAGAAATGAACTAGATTAACTAAATGGACTAGATTTACCAACTTACTAACATGACATGTTATCATATATTATGTTCGTGGATCAAAGTTACACATTCGTTATTTTCGAAAGTGATTCACACTTGGCCGTTTTCAGATTTTTACTTTACTTTGACTAAATACAAACCTTTGTACCATTCGAAGATATATTATATAAATATAGATAAATTTAGTTCGTTTTAGTTCCTTAGGGGTATAAATTTACACCGGGTATAAAACACCTTCATTATTTTGAAACCGACTCACACTTGGCCATTTTCAGATTTTTCCCTTTACCTTGACATAAAGACCTACCTCCATGCCAAATTTCAAGTCAATACGACCATTGGAAGTGGTCTAGGTTTTTGATGAGTGAGTGAGTCAGTCAGTGAGTGTATAGTAAAAATAGCGATTTTCTGACGTCAATATCTCAAGACCTACAATAGGTATATTAATGAAATTTTGTATTTTAGATAAGTGAGGGGGTCTCAACAGATACTAGAAATTTGATATGCGTAAATAAAATAGATTTTGAGTTACAGGGGGGTCGAATTTGGCCCGAAATGGTTCGTGTAATATAACCCACGGCCGGTGTGTCGCCTTTTTTGCTCGAACTTGGCGGACACACTGCCGTGTGTCTAGATATGTACTAGAATTTATACACACGAAGATAATTAAAAACCTAATCAAAATAACAACTCAAGCAAATAGTTCATAGAAATGATAAACTTATCTCAAAGTATCAAGACATGTCAAGGTTTTGCAAACAGAAATAAGCCGTGCATGAAAAACTAGACACTATACATACATCTACCTTTGTAGTACAGATTCATCATTTTATGCTATCACGATGACGCTAGTCAGCCAAAGATAGCCTCTGTTATCAATGCAGGCAATTAACATTATTTATAGAACTGATAAGGTTTTTACGCGAACTTAATGGTACTTCAAACGACAAGTTGTCACTCACTCAAACTGGAGGTCGATAATTATGGAAATCGACAATAGCGGATACTTACTGGATATTTGCATATTATGCGTTGAAGCGTTTACATTACAAGAAAGTAAATTAGTTTCGAATGAAATCATAGTTGCTGTTTGGCTTTTTCCTCATAAACGCGTCATATTTTCCAGAACATTGAATATGTGGTTGTATCCGGCTGCAGGTCAGTGGCCTGCGCGCGCGCCTCTGCGTCTGCGCGGGCCCTTAGACAGGTTCCGTGTAACGGGAGCCGGGACCGTGTCAATCACGACAATTATTTAGCCCTCACCGTCGACACATCTCGAATACTTCGTTGGCTACGTTTTTGTTCTACTGACATGACTGTGTTCAAAACAAACAAATTACACTCACTTCACGTCTGAGAGAACTTAAGATTTGAGATGCGACTCAGGTCATGGGTCGTGCGCACTTCACAAACATTACTGGAATAACAACATTATTCGCTATTCTTCATGATAATCTATTTTTCGTACTTTGCGACCTTATTAAATATTCACAGTACTTGTACTAGTTGATTGATTGTGTGTCTATACATATTTTGTGCGTACTATTTAGCATACAATCATTGTAACGCGAATTCCTTACACATAGGTTCACTTTTCAAGTTAGCGGAGAATGTGTCAGCAAATTATACAACACTCTTACCTTAAAATTAACAAATCCCATAGCCAAACTTCAATTTCCAGAACATTCTTCAATCAATACCCTTTCGAAACACACAATAGCTGACCATAGACAACCTAATAAAAATAATGTCAGTAAGACAGTCAACATGAATGGCACAGATATAGACAAAGATATGGGACACAAAATTTCATTGATATCAGCAGTTGATAAGCTCAATAGACACAAGTCCGAGCTGACTGGTCACATGGAGATAGAAAATATGGAAAAGATAAAGAATACGTGCGACTCGTCTAGCAGATGACCGATTTAGATTATAATTCAGACTTGAGAAGAAGAAATGTTATTTACAATATGAAAGGGGTTGAAAGACTGGAGCTAATGAAACCAAAATTGGTTCAAGAAAGTCAAATGACAGTACAGACCCAAATAATTGAATTCAAGAGCGTTTAAACTTTATTGACCATTCCAAATTTGACAGACGGAGAAAGAATCCTTATCTATGTATTTTCTCGTGTGATCAGATAAGGAATTCCATCGGTTACACGTGTGTTGGAGATAAACGGGCGTCGTCAGGTGCCACCACTAGTGCGTGATTATGCAATGCCTTGTAAGCTGCACAGATAGCCACAATCTGATTAGATAAGTTATTATTATAAACAAACTTGTTGATATCGTCAGCGTTATTTTATTTGTGAATATCAATTTGGTTTTAAGGTTTCTTATTTTTTTGCACTGATTTAATTTGAGCTATTTTGCGCTTTAGCAGCTGACTGTTTACGATTTCAAAAGGTTGATTTTCTTCAAAACTTACGTTTGAAAGAGGTGATTTCATTTGGGGTAATTCTAATGGTAATTTTGATATTATGATTACACTTTCTGGGTAAAACGGTTGGAACAAGTGGTCCTGAGGTCTTGTGGCAGCTTTATATAGGATGCGTATAGCTAGTGTGTCAAATATATAACATATCTACCTAGATATTCTACAATAAAATAATATCACCATCCAATTAATTTATGGTGTAAACGTAATATGCAATTTAAGTAAAATACCTAATAAACCTGTTTTTGATTTGTAAATATGAAAAAATATTCAAAACTTTATTAAGATTCACAACATTAGTGTGCCAGACAGTCGCGATTATAATTTGATTGCATACAGAATCAATTTTGATGTTATTCTGGCATAAACTATCGATAAAATATGGAATAGAAATTAATCAGTATTGTATCGATAGACAAAGCGTTCTTGCGATACTGATAGACAAATAGAAACAAGTAAGTAATACACTGTTAACAATGAACCTGTTGCTATGATGTGGCGAAGTACTGCAACATGATGAATAAAACAGTCATAAACATGAGCGACAATACATACTCATTATTTACCCACGTTAAAGGTATAATTTTATTTTCCTTTTATGGACTTGTTTTTGTATGCCTGTTATGGACATGACTTTCATGAAATAAAGCTGCGCTATATTATTGGCCAAAGCAAAAATACAGAATATTGGGTAGAATGTTGAATTAAAATCATAAATGAAGACATCACGTAATTCGCAACAATATGAAGCGAGGAGAATGATAACAGGCCGAACGCGGATACGACGTCCACACGCACACTCTCGCAGCTCCGACACAAACACGCTCGCACACACGCATACGATACAAAAATAGCATCGCCGATAGCGCAAACACACCAACACACGCCCACACGTTGTACGTGAACTGTAATAAAAACATACATAGACACGCACAGTGCGCTATGAATAAGACACAAATTGAAATGGAATCGTACGACTGAGCTGATTATGAACAACTCCCCTAAACATCGACCTCATTCAGGACTTGCCGG
Source organism: Helicoverpa zea x Helicoverpa armigera (assembly GCA_033682625.1). Taxonomy (NCBI): domain Eukaryota; kingdom Metazoa; phylum Arthropoda; class Insecta; order Lepidoptera; family Noctuidae; genus Helicoverpa; species Helicoverpa zea x Helicoverpa armigera. The sequence goes on along the minus strand of JAWIIS010000029.1, from coordinate 12,343,424 downwards.
TCCCTGCTGCTCAGACTTCGACCAAGGGTCGACAGAACGATCGCAGTGAAAGCCGATTTCAGAACCGACCTCCAATACATTTGCACATAGCGATAAACTCTAGGCTCAACAATAAGAGAGGGACCTCTTTACCACTGAGTACCGGTTCAGTCTAGTTCCAATTATAGGAGCGCACCGCAATTCTATGTCATGCAACATATCGAGGAATGTGGATCTGCGACGTCGCCGTATGTCGAAGCGGACTCACCTAAATTTATGACATACATGGCCTGGGAGCGCTCGAGCCTCCGCGCATGCTCCACGGCCGGATACAGTCCTCCGGAATCCACTTTGAGGCACTAAAAAACTATAACACAAACAGAAAACACTGCGTCAAGCGCAAGCATCTTATGTGGGCACAGGCACTTGCCGTCGAACGGCACGGAACGTTAGCGCGACACTCGATGGAGCGACAGGTGAGCTCGGATCGCGGTCGAACACTGACTGAGCGAGTGCGCGGGGCGGCGGCGCGCTGACGCAGCGGCGCGCGCGCACCCGCAGCGCCCGCAGCGCTCGCGCCCAGCGCCCTGCAGCGCCGCAGCCGCTGATAACTGACGCATCGACGTTTTCGCTAAAACGACTTAAATCTTGGCAATAGTTTCTACACAAAAAACACGGTAGACTGTAGGATGCAGTTTCTAAGAACCAATTCTTACCAGATTACTGAGAATTTTGTAAAGAAACATCAAGCGCTGACATGATGAATGGTAGTGTTATTATTTACATATTTTCCATGTCTAAAATTAAGTTATTCGTAATTTGCTCAAGTCATCGACGAACAGCATGATACTTGGCACGCAATTAAGGCAATTAACGAGATCATCAACGAAGTTATCCGACGAGGATGCTGGAACATAATAGCTCTCCAAGTGACCGACACGTGAGTTAGAATTTTTAGATGGACGAAATGGACCATGACGCAATATATGCTAACTTATGTCTACAAAGGTTGCAGACGAATTGACAACACGCAAAAAAGTGAACAAACAAGTCGCTAAACACTTGACAAAAAGAATAATACAGATAAATTATTAACTTGATATAGAGACATAAATATAACAATCGAGGTCAAAGAAGGAGTGGTGATGGCTGAAGAACTTACGATACTGGGAGACCTAAAGTAACCAAAAGGGTTTTTCTGGATATCGATGAGCTTTCGCCCATTGACAGACAAAACAAATTGGCAAATCAATCGACTTGACAACTGTAGCAGCGAGTTGCCGCTCGCGAAAATCTTGTACCTATTGTTATTCTACGGTCAAAGAAAATCATGCATGTTCTGACCATAGTTTACGCAACTATAGTCAAAACATGATTTCATTGACATTTTCTTGATCCTAATCTCGCGAAAGAAAATCTTTGCTGAAAATGAAAAGCCATCTTGTGGTCGAACTTGAGGAAAAGTACATATTGTAAACATGAAGGCAAGTGAGTATTTGCCACACTGTTGAGCCAGTTTACAAACAACGCAGATATTAATCGATGGACCGTGCGCCGTGACAAGCGGCTCACACCGCCTATAGGTCAACCGGCGAATATTTAGGACGCATCGTGACGTAGCCGTGACGTCACATCATTGCAGAGCTGATTAGCCGTGTGCCACTGTATGTACTTTATGAGAGTATCACCCGCACAATCTGACGACACTGTTTCTGTTTATTTGAACGCTCCAAGCCATTTAATAGTAAAACACAACTTTAACTACAATCCAACTTATGGCTAGAAAGTACTTACAAATTCTTCAGTTGATTCAAAACGCGTTAGAGGCTAAACTTTCCAAGTAGTTTGAGAACTTCGAACAAAAGTCAGAGTAATAACCCCGGGAAACAATTTGACGCAAGAACAAAGTTTTCCTTTAGTCAATCTCTCCATTTCTTTAGCGTCACAAATGCATTTCATTTTCTATAACTACCTATTTTCGATTGATTATTTTATTTGTTGATTTTACCTGTAATAAATTTCCTTTCAAGAGATACTTGATGTTTTTTATGTTGTTTCTGTGCATACTTACACATACAATTGCTAGCGTTTAAATCTGATTAAATATGATTACTGCTCAAACGCTCCATCAGTTCCTCTTGCCGGAAAGGTTAAACAAAACATTAAAACTTAATAAGACGTTATTATTTATAAACGTATGTGCATACTGAGCAATGACTTTGAACTTTATACTTGTTACGTTAACTAGGTAGGTAGAAATATACCAAACAATGAGGAAACCAAAATGAGTCGCCCAATCAGTAGAAATACGTTTTCTTATTCCATCAAGAAGTGAGAATTATCAAGAACATATAAAATCCGCAGCTTTCTCAAAGAGTACAGAGATACACTAAATAAATATTAATTATGCCCAAGCGATCTTACTGTTATTGTCGAAAACTGATGGAAATCACAGTAATTAGACTATCAAAATAAAGGTAATTAAAGTTATTTCGGGTACTGTTGATAAAACAAATTAAGTGTAGCGTGCAAAACATTGTGTATGTGATACAATAGAGACAGATATGTAGGAAATAGATAGCAATATTATTGCAGGATCTAATACACGTGAAAGAAATATAATCGGACTAGATAACTTTATCAATCAAGGTCATGAATGATGTCCAAGATTATCTAATATTTAATCACTTTTTTAAAATACTATCTAAAACCAACACTAGGTATGTATCTTGGGTTATCAGCACAGTCCATTAATATTAAGCTATTCCACTTGGAACATTTTGCGATTTTATGTGCAGCACACTATGGATTTAGTACAATAATTAATAGCAACTATGAATAAACTAAGTAGTCATTAAAGTTATAAAAAAAGATTAGTGTCAATGGAATCACAACGCACGGTGGCAGTAGATCTTCATCAAAAATAAGACGCATTGTAAGGTATGTTTAAAAATACTGGAGATATTTGTGATACGGCGTGGCGAGTATCAGCTCGAATATAGAGGTACTCTGAGACCTTGCTCAGGCGCAAACTTTAAAACAAATATTACATCCACTATTTTGTTGTAACAGTGCGAGAAAAATCAGCGATCTAAACGAACGTAATCTTCTAGTCATCGTGTGACTAACACTTTATTTGTGTTCATTATAAAAAGCTAGATATAAAACCCATTTAATTGTATAAGTATCCATACTTACGCTATCAAATTAGCGTGTAGGCAGTAGTCGTGACATTGACCCACCTTGAAACTTAACTGCACGTAAAATAGTGGCGCCATCTATAAATAAATGGGCCTTATATCAGCGGTATCGTATAACAGAGAGTCCAGTTTGAATCACTAACTTCTTGATTTAACTCTGCGCCCGCGTCACTCGGTGACACATACAACCTTGGGTCCTCACTTGCCAAAATACAGTTAATTCTGTAACTCACTTTGTCTACGCTTTCATGATTAACGTGACATGTTTTGTCTGTGTAGAAATCACTGTTATTATTTGTACTTTAATATTCATAAGATTGTTTAGATGAAGTTCAAATCAAAGCAATTAGCAAAGAAAAGGCTACTCAACCTTATGTTGTCATGACGATGAAAACTGCCGATGTAAATGAAATAGAACAGTTTACAGCCATCAAGGATTTGAGACGATGTCTTACAAAACAAAATCCTAAGCAACTCTAATCTCAAAACAAAAACAAAACTTTCATCATGTTAATCCTCAGATTACAAAAGCCAGGGGATAATTCACTAATAATAAGCTAATAATTTGAGCAAAGCAATAAACTAAAACAGTTGGGTGCGCAGGCGCCGGTCGCGACGTGGGTGATCAACCTTGTCTAGACCGAACTTGACTAAGCAGTATTTACGTAACTGCCTCATTATTACTCATAGTTTACAGTTTTCAGTTTTGAACGCGATTTCAGCAGAGAACAGGAAAATGTATGGAGTTCATGGTGCTTCTATTAAATTGTCTACTAGAGCAATGAGGGAAGCAAGTCGCAACCGAAGCTAATAAAAAAGTACAAATGGAAATGGTCAATAGAAAAGCTAAGTAAGCACAAAATGCTAAGTTACTTCATAAAAATTGAATAAACACATTTTAGGAAATAATAGGGAGATCTGCATATTCCCCAAATCAGCAACTACATTCCTCTAGTAATCAGGTCTATCCTACATATCCGTATCTACCTACATAAAAAATAAATCGAGATCAACACAAAACAGTAGGTGGTATTCAAACTCTAGAGGGGCGTCACCCATAACGGAACCGTGCCTACCTCAAAACTATGATATGGTGGAATTACGACTCTTAGTCTTGTATCGCTATCACGGCCATTTTTAATGACCATCATAGCCATGGCCCGTGACGAGTTATGGCTGTGACCTTAATCAAAGCATTACATCACTCACTTAAATGTTTAATTGAACTTTCTAAAACCACATACAGCAAAAGAGCAACATGTAATTATGTAGAGATGGTAATATCTTAGCAATTACTTCGTTTCTAAGAAATATCAGTTACGGCCATTCGCTATTATAATGAACGCAGTGTCGTCGAGTGACGTTTCAATATTTTTATTTATCTCTCATTCCGCGGCATCCAGCCTTGAATCGCGACGTTTCCTTGCCACGTCTGGACATGCTTCCTCATTCAAACTGTTAACATCTAAATTAATAAAAAATCTTCGCTTTAGTCATTACATCCAAAATAGATTTTAGTCAGGAAATCTGATCGTATCTAAAATTTAATCGATTTCCTCTGATTAATATCACAATAAATTACTCGATTTTGCATCGATCTTATTTACTGCACTACTCAATGGATTTCATGAGGCTGCGATGATCCTATTCGTAAATACACATCTACTATGTGTTTGGATAAAAGTGCGACACCTGTCAACTATTACTCCAAGACATCATCGCGGCATCGCTTAGCCAAATCCCAATGTGCGTTCAAACCAGGCATTAGTCAACAAGGCGCATCACTCCTCCAGCTGAACATCAGCCACTCATCAGTTATATTTAACGCGGAGTCGTCTCGTCGCCGTGTCGCCGCCGTGCCGTCGGCCGCCGGTCGCCGGACCGCGCCGCCTCACGGTTACTAACACAGCGGTTATAGCTGGCGCCATGTCAGAATATACCGTGACGGTGATACAAGTGTTAATAGTATTTATGTCATAGTCGATATAATAGCTAAGATCCGCATTCACGACACGACAGATTTTTCACAACGACACATGATGTGTAACGCATCTGACATGACAAAGACATGAGACAGCTTTAGGGACTCTCATGTACTGCTTTAGAAAATTGTTTCCTAAATAGAATTCCCATTGCAATCTCTTATATATATCTGACCTCCAAGGTTTTCACTTGTCAATTGCTAACACCATGTTAACAGGACACATTGAAGGAGATCAAGTTGAAATACCTGCACCATTTGCAAAAGTACTATCTCACGATCACGCATAGTGCATCTATCACAAACTGCGTTGTAGGATGATCATGCGACTCATATTGCATATTCAGTCGTCTATTGAATACATAGCTTTAGATGATTCACCTCCCCTTTCTTCCGGGAACTCGCGAAACGTAGATACAAGGTTGAACTATTTTTGGGAGAACACTTGAAACTAAATCGTATTCGGTTAGCGGGAATAGGTATAACTGTCAGGATGTTGTAGTGTTGATCTTTGTGGGAGAAGCTTATATTTGTAACTATTACATGGACAGAAAGGTATAGGAAGACAAGAAAATAAGGATGGACTGTCTCAGAGATGACATGAATAAAAAGGTAGTCAATGTTAGTATGACGTGTGATAGTGAAAAAATATAGCGGAAGAGACCACAATGCAACGACCACAAATAAAATTGAGAAGAGAAGTATACGGTGTTATCATTATAGCACAGGGCGTATAACTATGACTAGATCTAATGAGTCTGATCCAAATAACTATGATATTGAAATGCCACAGCTTGCCGGATTGTCCGCCCATCCCTTGCAGATAACAAGAGATAGGCGGACAATCCGACACTACTGTAATCAGTTCATGTAAAATATTATTAATTGATTAATGATCTCTATAATTATTTATTGCTAGATATAATAAAAGGTGCTTGAGAATCCAAAACTAAACACGATGTTTTTTTAGGATTCTGGTTAACCTTCACAGTTATGTATTTAAGTAAGTACGGTAACCATACTTATTTTTAATTGGAAAACCCGAATGATTTTTTATTTTAAAATAGTACCTACCTACAAAAGAATAACTTCCTAAGCCTACTTTATGACTGGGTAATTAAAATTACATTTAAATGTGTTAATAATAAAATAAGCCAGGTTTAACTTAATTAATTCAATATGTTTAAGTAAATATAATATTATTGTAAATGTATGCGAGACCGGTATAATAACTTTATAAATAGCTCGTCAAGTGGTTCTCCTACAAACGACACTGATTGTATTAGCATGCGCGTGGGCAGCTTCAGGTAACATTATTTGAGTCTAAGTCTGAAGGTGTAACGAAACAATACCGGAATAACTGGTATGCATCGGTTTGTTTTGTATCTCTTGAGACATTCAACAAACTAATATGGCCGCCTTTTTAGACTGATGGACACACTTTATCCGGTGTGATCAATTGGGCCCTGGTGAAAGTTGCGAATATCTTTGTAACTCTCTTTAAAAGAAATGACTCTATATGAAGAAGATTTGATAGCATTGACAGTAAACTATAACATCAACAAAAACATCATCTATACATATAATAAATCTGTAAAAAAACTGTGTCTGTACATTGAATATATTAAAAAAATAATAATTGGGTGAGGTTTAGAAACAGTAATGGAGCACAAATCCAAAAAAAAAATTCTGTCTGTATGTCTGTATGTCTGCATGTCTGTATGTCTGTATGTCTGCATGTCTGTATGTCTGTATGTCTGTATGTCTGTTTGTTTGTACACGCTAATCTTCGGACCTACTGGACGGATTTCAATGATTTTTTCTTTGTTGTATCAGTATTAAGCCTGGTCAACATATAGGCTATAATTTATCTTCGAAACTTGAAGACCTGATGCAGAACACCAACAGACCAACAAAACTATAAGAGATACAAAAATGGTGCCATAGCAAAAATTGTTTCATGTGATGAGCATTTTTAGCTGAGATAATAAATTTTAAGATCTGGAACACCTGATGTGGAACCCCAAGAGCCCAGCTTCTCTGTACCATATACAGGTATGACGTTTTAGCAAAAGTTGTTCAACTTGATAAGCACTTTCTATTGACTTATACAAATTGAAGATCTAAAACACCTGATGTGGAACTCCAGGGGCCCAGCTAGACTATAGCATATAGAGGTGTGACGTTTTAGCAAAAGTTGTTCAATCTGATAAGCACTCTCTGTTGACTTATAAAAATTGAAGATGTAAAACACCTGATGTGGAACCCCAGGGGCCCAGCTAGACTATAGCATATAAAGATATGACGTTTTTGCATAAGTGGTTCAATCTAATAAGCACTCTCTATTGACGTATATACATCGAAGATCTGGAACACCTGATGTGGAACTTCAAGAGCAATACTACACTTGAAATTTATAGAAACGAATGTTATGAAATAGGTATGGTGACACAAAACCGACGATTATCCCTTTATACACTATAGAAATGAACCCAAGGTCAATCCCCGGTGGACGTCATTAAAAAAAAGACAATCCCCGGTTCTGTGCTATACCATTGCTAACTATGGATGAAAACTACTTGGGCTATTGTGATGGGATGCTAATGGACTAGGAATGGGGAAACTACGGGAGCTATGGCACCTGCCGATGACAATGTATTAGATGCATGTAAAAATTGCAGGTGGAGACTTCGCCAGCTCACTTACTGGGCCCCCGGGAATCAGTCACTGAATAGCAACAAGAGGGCAACAGGGACATGAGCGGCTGAAGTGTGAGAATACCTCGGCAGATTTTAAACGCAGATTACGCGCTCCCTGTGGGTCACTTACCACGAGGCGCCTATCCTCCGAGCAGGGCTACTAACCCTGCTCTAGCGACTCCACTCTGGACGGCCAAGCCAAGCCAGAGGCGTGAGACCTACCCCCGTCATGGTTCACTCCAACCGGCCGGAGATGGGGGACACTATACTCTCCCTGGAGAACTCAGTATATATAGCCCCGCGGGGTCGCTTCTCCCCGTCATCAGCCTCAGATGTCCTGCAGTGCCTATATCTCATTATTATTGTCGTTATTATCTCAAGAGCCTTTGTCCCAATTATGTTAGAGTCGACTTCCAGTCACGATGCAACTGAGTACCAGTGTTTTACAAGGAGCGACTGCCTATCTGACCTCCATAACCCGGTTACCCGCTCAACCCAACACCCCTTTTTAAAACTGGTCAGACTTACTGGTCTGACTACCCATAACGACTGCCAAGAATTTCATGTTCAATGACAGCTGGAACCTACAGTTTAACATGCCTTCCAAATAACGGTCATTGGTATCCAAAATATACGTAGAAAGTACCTACATACGAACTTAGAAAAGTTGCATTGGCAGGTACTTGCCAGACCTGGAATCAAAGACGCACGCTCATACTTGAGAGATTGGTTCTCTAGCCACTAAACCAACACGACTTCCACTAAGTCACCACGACTTTGTCATCTATTTAATGTTTTTTTACGTAATAATACGTGTAATATTTTTGCCACACATAAATGCGGACTAATTAGAATCACTACTGTTATCCCTATGGTCGCGTCTATTGCGGTTCAGTTCTCAGCGTTTTGTTTACTCTGCTGTGCTTTTGCCATTGAAGTACAAAAATTAAATATATGGAACGTTTCTAATGCGTATTCCGTTGTTTTCAAGTCAACGGGCCCTTAAAATTCAATATCAGACGATTTAGATCTTTGATTTTGCTGACCCCGTAGTCGCTGGCATAAGGGACAGGATCCGCGTACGAAGTCGCGGGCAGAAGCTAGTGTATTAAATAATTTTGTAAAAAAATATTTTTAACTAAGATCCCACATAGAAACGGATGTGCCTTTATGATACTAATTAAGATATTATACGCCATTGTAACTGGATATCTGCCAACAAACTGACGAATCATTTTCATTCATAACAAAAAAAATATATACAAAAAACAAAAAATCTAAACTTTGAAAATGAGTAATTAACCAGTTGGAAGCAAACTTAAAGTAAACATGATTATTCAATTTATATCAATATGTAGGTACAATATGAACAGATCAAATTGTATATCTTTATTAATAAAATGGTGACGCACAAAAGATACTGCTCTACGATACTCGCCAAGTTTTCGCAATGCAAGCCAAACTTTCCGAGCGGATGTTATGTCTCCGACTCTTCAATGAACATACTTCCAAAATGGATCGGAACAGCTGATGCACGCACACATGTAAACAGCAGCTGACATGCGTGTGAGCATCGCTATACCTACTATTTCGACAGGTGACATTACATGTGATTCATTCCTTTGGGAAATCCCCACACTAAATAGGGTTGAACTTTTTTTTTTACATCTCTAGATTTTACAAGAAGAATTTATTTTGTGTTTTTTATTTGTGAACTGTTTTCAAAACCCGATATCTCTTACCTTTAATATTCTTGTATCAAAGGCAGCGAGTTAAATGTCCAGCCAGACGAACAATGAAATATAAACACAAGCGAGCAGATGAAACTAGGCTGTTCGTCGTATCGAAGCTACTATTTCGGCAGTTGACATTAGAGCGGTGAGTCAGTCCTCTGGGAAATCCCGGTAGTAAACAGGGCTGCCGGTTATGTAACCTACATTTACAACTCATTTAGAGGCTAATAGCTTTTTCACGGAATTGCGTCTGCCGCACCAATCTCGTATATGAGAAGATTTATTTCATTGAAATCAACGCTTTTTGGTTATCTGACCAAAGGGGTTTTTGGGGCTGTCTTTTGTAAAATTAACCTTCAAAAAGTAATAATTGTTAGCCTACTTTGAATTAATTACTTTTATGTTTTATCTAACGACAGAACTTTTAAAAAGTAGCTTATCTGGCGGCATAGAGTACCATGTTTAAAAAATTACCTGCAAGAATAAAGTTTCTCTAGCAATTAGATTTATTATCCACCTCAATGCGGTTAAAATGCATAAATTACTTTCAAAACATTTCACAAATAGAAACAGCAGTGACTTACCTACTTACGTTAGTACGTACGTTTGTTTCATTAGGTCGCAAGTGGACATGTAAACAGTAAATGTGTCAACCCTAGCCGCGCGGTAATTGCGCGCATTGTGCGTCAATGCCCTAAATAAATCAAAAACATCGCGGTTAACAAGCGCCGCTTTTCCGTATTTTATGAACCATCCGTTTCTCATGACAGTATTCACTTTTGGAAATCTTCCTGTCATTTGGAACTTTACAACAAATTGGGACAAGGGGAAAAGCAAAAAATAAATAAAGTGATAGCTCCACGTGACCACTGATTAGGTGCAGCTTAAGCAACGCTGGAGCGAACAGCCTTGGATAAGTAAATCCCAACATAGCAGGGAAGGAAGGCTAGCAGTCGATGAGGTAAATCAAGTATATATCCCATACCCTAGGACAGTGGTTCCCAAACTTATTTTGTCTACTGCCCACTTTGAGAATAAATATTTTTTTAGCGCCCCCTTTTTTCACCCATTTAAAAACCACTGTAACTTCAAATTAAATTAATTAATTATTGTGACCTATATATGTTTATTAACGCGGAATTCTAAACGAAACTTTTACTATAACCCGTAACTTGAAACCTGAGCGTAGGTAGGTAACATACCGCGGCGCTTAGGTCTCAAGTTAACTCTTACAGTGGCGGCGTAGCATCGGGTGGCACCCGGGGCGGACTACCTATTGAGCACCCCCAAAAAAAAACAACAAAATATAATCACGGACTAAAATTTTTAATTAAAGTAGGTACTTAAAAATCGTGTAGAAATCATTCATGGTGCTTTTTGCCTGGTTTAACATGAAGAAACCGGAGACAGATCACTGCAAACTTGTAAAGCGCTAGCGAAGCGAGCCCGTAATTTTTGAGTTTTGAGACATAATAGAACCCAAACATGTTATATAAAAACCAGTGACAAGTGAAAAAGCCGCGAGCGCGAAATTTTTGAGTTTTGGAACAGTAAAGTACCAAAAAGAGTTATAAAAAACCGCGCAAATTGTTTAGTTTTGGGGTACAACAGTACCTTAACATTTGTGGGGAAAAACACTGCAAAGAGAAGAAGCCGCGAGCGTAGCGAGCGCAAAATTTTTGATTTTTGGGACGCAATGATACCTAAAGAAATTAGAAAATAGTCACTGTTAAGTGAGAGGCGCGAGTGCAGCGAGTGCAACCTTGTAATTTATATTAGTTGATGTTCACAAGTCGTTGTTTAAGAGGCCTCCTAGCTAAATAAAATTACAAATCACCCCCCAGGCCTCTACACAACGCCCCCATTTTCTTTCTGGGTCTTATACCGCCCCCCTTGAGACCTGCAGCGCCCACAAGGGGGCGTTATCGCCCACTTTGGGAAACACTGCCCTAGGAGAATATCAGATGAATATCTTAGGTCAACATTTATAAGTTTCGTTTTATATAATTTTAATTACAGCTTTCAAATGATGATAGCCCTAGAGTTTGAGACGATCATCACATCGTGCGTCAATGTCCTAAATACAAGATCTGTATTCAGTTAACTAGTTCAGTCTTCCGTGTCTCATGTACATTTCTTAATGAATACTAATAATTGCTATTTAACGTGACTGTGCATTATGATGAAAAAGTCAATGAACTTAAACTTCAAAAACCGCAAATTGTTGGGACTCCCGCTCTATAAACGGACAATAGGGTTTTTCCAATTCGTTTCTAATAACTCTTTTCTGTATTTTTCCTAGTGATTGTTTAACTAAGATTGTGGTGCTTTACTTTGCGGTTGACTCCAACAATATGTACACACCCACTTTTTATCAAAGATCCAATTGTTCTTAGAACCCACTTCGCACATGCCAGAATGTTCAATAATCACCTAACCCAAAGTTGTTACCCAATTATAACACACCTTATTACAAAACCCGGCTTCAAATAGTTAGCTTTCATGACGTCTATCAGGAAAAAGGTAACCGAAAAGGCAATGATACGTTCATTGAATTCATTGGTCGTTCGCACCCGGTACGGCCGGCAGCACGCGAGCTCGGTCACGCATCACCCCGCGTCACACGTCACGTCACCAAGCCTGTTCATAGTCACTATACGCAAAAACCCCTTGTAGGATATGTAGTCCAATTTATGAACTTTGGACAATGTGGACTTTGAATTTCGCTTATATTGATGACATAAAATAACAATTATGTCATAATATACATAATGATCCAAGCTTAGTTATTAATTTATGAAAACATTTGTGTATGTGTATGAAATTGTAAAAGAATGATATTGTGTGGGTTATTCTTTATGAATTTAAAAGTTCCCGGAAAAAACAGCATACACTTTTCTGCACATGTTATAAAGTCGTCTACATAACAATGAATGAATTAAAGGAACACCAAGGACAATCCATAACCATCAACAATACTAATTTATTACTTCAATTAAATGTAGGCCTTTAACATTATTAATTGTATGATTCAAGTTAAGAAGAGCAACAACATTTTGTTCACAATGTAAGCAAAACTTCATTAATGAGGATGACGTATCGGCTTCGTCATCACTGACGTTTGCCCCACTTTGTAATACAGTTCGCGTTCTATGATCTCCGACTTTAGAGGTGATCCTGACATTTAGAACAAAGATACTAATTATTCAAAGGCATGTATGCGGGGTGCTGTCTAGCAGTTTAATTGTTTTACCTACTGATGGTATAATATAAAGATGGTATAATATATATATTTATATGATATAAAGCCTCATTTTCATATACTTTATTCCATAAATAATGTTTGTCGTTGATTTCTGATAAAAAGATTGAGAAAAACACAAAAATAAAAATGTTATTCTCCATAAAATCTGAAGCATTGATTCAAACTCAAGTGACATCAACGATCAAAAACCCACTCAAAATTGCAAGAACAGAGTTATTTATAGAAAGGGGTGCCGAGGGGCGGCGAGAACCGTCTTAAGTAGAACCTTCGATAAGAACTTACAAGAGGAAATAACTGTATAATTGGTTTAGCCAGTATTTTATATAATAAACCGATCTTTTTATATTTTAGGTTGTTCTGTTTCCTCGTTTACTTATGGGTTTAACCACTGTGCAATCGGCTGGGTTAACCTTGAAATAATTAGTCACATACCTACTACAGCAAACCAATATAACATATCTTATAGGTATCTATCGGTTTTCTATATTGTCATTCCTTTATCAATTAAATGACACAATATCTATTAAAAGACGCAGAAAGAGAGATAAAAGGATAATTTATAATCATATTTTCATGAATTGCTCAATGATTAAAATCAGCCTGCATGGAAACAACGAACACAAATAAAGATGGGAAAGTAGAACAAACAATTGCAGTGATAAAGATGACAGAAAAAGTTTGGGCAAAGACAGGGAATTCGACATTGGAAGATGTTTTTCGTGCAAAGATCGATTTGTGGCAGATGTAACATTCTTACAGATATGTGAACAGGATTAGGAGAATTAGTGAAAAAGGTTACGCGACACCACGCAGTGCAACACGACACCGCCAACTCGTGTCAACACCTAGATATTTTGTCGATTATTGTTATTTTATATGTATTAGTTTATAATTATTGTAATTTAATTATGTATGTATTGTATTTTCTATGGGCCCTAGTTGCCTGATATAAACAAATAAATAAAATATTAGACGTACAAAAGCAACTCCAAGCAACAAGCGTACCAAAAAGATACGATTCCGAGAAAAACTTCGCGATGGGCGCGCTACTTCAGCAAAATAATTTAAGCACAATAATCATCATGACAGTGCAACCTGGACCACAGATAGCGCAATACCATCATTGATAACATCGATGTCTTCAGCTTATCTATGAGTCACGTAAAAGGATAATAATAGCAACATTTTTGTACCTAAACCCGTTGAAACATGTTTGCGAAGTGCTTCAAGACAACTCGATATTACTCGGAGCCTACAATACCTTAGCTATCATGACACCTCAAAAATCTTTGCAAGTTCTAATAGAGTCGCCGATAGTAATGAAACAAATGGACTAGAAACCAATGCAGTCTCATTGGTTGGGAAAAAGTTAATTGACAAAACGCAGACATGATTAATTATATTATTAATGAATCGATTTTCAGTGATTGTAGAGATTAACAGGTGTAAGATTCTATACGTTTAAATACTGATTCAATGGACGGCATATTTAAAGATAACGATAGCAAAACATAACTAAGCCTTAGTCATCGCGTATGTGTGTACTAAAAAGTTAGGTACGTTTGTGTAGGCATGTTACGGTGTTACGATAAACAGCATAGAAACAAAGATATGCTCGACAATTTTCCGTGTAAAAAATACTTCGGGGGTAAGTGCTATCCCCGTCATCATTATGTGTGACAAATAATACTGTAAACAAGAATATTACAATGACAGTGAGGAACTGAAGTTTCCCTTGGATCGTAAATGGAGAAAACTGTCCTTGGGGAATGTCACGTTATAAATTCAAACAATGCATTAATACCAACTTGAGACTAGTGAAAGACAAAACGAATTAAGTAATTTTAGGGGTAAAGTTAATAATTGTGAACCAGTCAAAGCTCATTATTGACTTCTGTTATTTGTCGAGACCGCAACAAGTAACGCCATCTGTTGGCTTACTTGAGAAGATCTAATTAGATCAGGCAAAATACTTGTTTAAGGAAAATGTTCAGTATTCTCGGATTTTAGACACAAATAATAAAAGGCATTTAAATTACATAATTCCCGAACTTGGAAGAGGCAACAGAAATTTTGTAGAGATTGGATTATTACGTTTACCAATGAAAAAGAAAATATGAAAGATGCAAAAAACCACGTAAATGTAGTACATAAAGCTAACAGCAGTAACCCTATTTAAAGAGGAGCAATGAACTCGTTAGTACAACGAGCGTGTCAACCTTGTTACGGCGAAAACATTTGTAAGTGCACGGAGCGGTGCGGCCGAATATAATGATGTGTGCATCATGCGCTGTTTCAGTTTCACTACATAAATTGGCTTAATACCTAACAGAAAAACGATGACAAAAAGAGAAGAAATGGGACAAACGCTGAAAGTACCACGTTTTTCTAGAAATTATCGGCAGTGTTTTGGAAAGGCTTGTGAAATGCCCTTGGGATTAGGATACAACTAATCTTTAGGAATACTTCTAATAGTGTTAATAGAATAACAAATTAAGACATTATTTGAAGTTCCAAAACTTTTTAATTTTTATTAATTTAGGGGCTTTATTCTCAGCAGCAGGGGGTTCTTCTTCTTGGACCTTAGGAGGTCCAAGATCTATCCAAGTCTTTACGACATTCTCAATTTTAAACTACAATATGTATAGGTAGGTAATATTGCACGAGCAAAATTAACATAAGACCACACCCACTGTTTTGTTACCGTGCATGTTCTGAGTTTATTGAAACAAGTTTTCGGTATTTAAATACTCTGCGACAAACAATGAATTAATTACGAAGCGAATGTAGGTAAAACTTGGCATGTCGTTAAACATCACATGTTAGTGAAAACAGTAGCAAAAATATCAGTAATAATAATATCAAAAACTGCGCTCTTCTTGTTCAAGACATGCTTAGGTAATTTTGAGTTTACATATTGAAGTTCAATGATAAACTATCTCCAACCTGACTAATTGTAAAGCACATTAGGTAATCGACAATGTTTTGGCAAAATGTAACGGATTAAAATTGCGTGTTAGGTTTTGGGGTCCTGATAATAACGATAACACGGCATTTGAAGGTCGTCAAACTAAAAATTAGATATGGCAAAGAACCAATCATGCAAGAATTATAGACAATACTCCCAATTGGGAACCTTTACACAACCAGGTCAATCACGTTACTGACATTAAACTAAATAGCCGTCAATCCGACGGATACAAACAAACCGTTAAACCTGACGAAGTGAATACGATAGCCGGTGCTTGGAAATTTGGGGCGACCCGCCCTTCAGTAGGCAAGCCAAGTTCGAGGTCAAGCTTAGAGGAAGGGCGCCGGTAGGGGCCCGCAACTACAGGTAGTCAACATCGATGAACGAATAAACAATCAAATTATTTTACTACACGAGCACATATTATAAACACTTCATTTCCACATCTGAGATAAACTGTAAATTCTCTATTACATTAGGAGTAATTAGTTGATTAGTAGGAGGCTGTTACTCAAAATCAAGCCTTCTCGTACCGTCTTCGCTTGGGTTATCAATCATCCAAGTCATTGCTATCAATACAAGGCCAGGCTGTCTCCTGTGAAAATGGGAAACGCTGAAACATATTCTACTCTTATATTTTACTTTACCTTTAGCGACTGCAGTGGGATTGTCCGACATTTTTTTAAATTATCCTTTACAACACTTATAAGTTCAACAAGAACTACACTATTATTTTACACAAGAGTTCACTTCTATTTATTATTTCCTACATATTGAATCTGATATCAACACAATAATTTATTGTTAGTAATGTTATAAACAATTATTTACAGAAGATAAAGTTGCATAGTTCGTGATTGCAAAATGCGGAACAAATATTATTTTTAAATTATAATCGTATCATACAACGAAGATTACGTTTCGAGGACACGATAAATCATGCATGGATTATAATGTTGGAGCAAAAATATTCGTAGTACATTCCAGGTGTGAGGACGAGGAGCGTCAGCGCGGGCGTACGCTCGCCACGGGCAGCCGACTTCAACTGGTAACTAAGTCTGCCTCCCGGAGGGTGGGGAGGCCGTGCGGGGTGGGGATGCGGCCAGGAAGCACAGCCTCCGACCAATAACAATTATGTAAGTAAGGGTTGTTGCTATTTTTAGAGCAAAGGCATACGTAACCAGTTTGTATGGCAAAGTGTATTATGCTATCGGCTTAGTATAAATAACTGGTGTGCAGTGCGGTAGGCGTTATGTTCGCAACGTTTCTATTTGTGGAATTCTTAATGCTGTTTCTCTAGTTTCGCAAGTAGCAAGTTTAATGTGGCCGCTTTGTACGCAGTGCTGGCAGGTAGTTCCAACCTGATCAGTTTGGCAGCACTTGCCGGGTTCTTGTATCCTGACAAGTAATTAAAGTTCAGAAAGCTTTTAGTGAACGTTGCTGAAAGGTATTTGTTTTCACGTTGAATAATGGTTTTTTGTGACGAAGATAGATTGTTCTCAGTTTCTCGGTTGGCTGGTTATAAAATATGTCGGTGTTGTAGAGGTTACAAACCCTAAGCTACGCTACATAAAGTTTTCCATCATACACTGGAAACTTTATTGAGTTAGTTTCCTAACTAAGTTATAACTTAATGATCCATCATGGAATTAATTGAATAAGCTGGTGCATGGGGATGCAGGCGGGTGGGGGGAGGTGCAGCCGCATCCGCGCGCCGGAGCGAACTGCCCCACCCCTTACGTAACACTGACACACTTCCGGGACCACTACGTTATTTATGTTGTTTACTACCACCAAATCGCCACATTTCATATTAAAGGGGAAAGTTGCAAATGGCTTCGACCTTCACGAAAAATAAGCTGCTACGAATGCTTTTTGTCGAGAAGTTCTTCTTGTTGTGGAATTGTATTTATTGGTTATGACAGTTGCCAAAAAAATAATTATTTATTTGTAGGTATACGAAAAGTCCATATGTTAACTGATGATGTCACGTCAATACTAACAAAAATATAGTACAACAGTTAAATAAGATTATTTCATACACAACACCTAAATTCCTCAATTTTTATACAGACAAATGCCTATGTATTGGTAAGAGTACCGTGATCAACTGTTACCAAGACGGAATATCTAAATATAGCCGTGCCCTCCCGAGGGTGCTCAGGCGGAGAGATTATATCAACTGGATGGACAGCAGTCCCCAGCGCTGACAGCGTCACATTGCGAAATCCTTTCCCCGAGCCGTCTCCTAGGGGTTGCGACACTTCATGACACGCTTATACGACACAGTTTACTGGACAAATTAATAGTGAGCCCCACTTTATACAAACTTTAAGTTCTGTGCAAATATCTGTACGAACTTAAATGCAAAAAAGTAAAAAAAAATATGATGATAAGTGTTTGTGCCTGGCTTATCATTGGCTCAGACTTTTGTATGCACTGATTTGTTGCGCAGACAAAATTCCATGAGTCTGTGTGAAGTTGTTATCATGTGGACCCAAAATAACTCAAAACGTGCAATAAAATGATAGGAAATGTGGTAACTAATGGAAGGAACTGCAGGAGACCTTAGCCCAGTTTTGGATTAAAGTCATAAAAATATCAAGACAATAATTCACGACGGTGACTCACCTCTGGTCGCTTTACCTTTTTGGTGACAATTACAAGGATTTGTTAAACGAAGTGGTGATATAGTCTCATAAAAGCACAATAATTTTGGAAAAAATGCAGTTTCTGGAGTGACTCAGACAAATTCTCACGATACACACGGTTATTGCAATGTTTTGTAAACACAGATAAATATAAAAATAAATTTTACTTTATTCAGGTAATATGGTGTCTTGTAAGATTTCAAAATCGAAGGATTTTAAGTTCAAATGATATTTGCCCATTTTCAGTGTTTCAAACTACATTTGCGCACTTATACAAAAATGTCAACGAGGAAAGAGAGAATAAAATTACCTACCTTAAAATTATTTCAGCCAAACTAGATTAAGCGACAAAAGTCTACCGAACGATGTATCTTTGTTACTATGCGGAAGAAACTACTGAGCTACTGAAGACATTATAATATCTATGCAAACCGAATCCTTGCAACTGAATGAACTAGGAAATTTATCAAGCGATACCTTATGAAAAACTTAATGAGCATTAGTCATTTCAGCGGCCATCCATTCTGATATGAATCGATGATATGTTATTAGCGTATTTCACAATATCTGATAACGTGTAATCACAACATGGTTATCTTTGCATAATTCTAGCATATCAGTATTATAATATGCCTGTACATTGACAATTACTTTTTAATTCATACTGTAGGCTTCATATTATTTGGAGGGATAGTAATGACAATCTATGAATGGTTAAGCCTGTGCAGCTATTACAGGTATTGCCGAAGCTGTGGGCTTGTTCGAAATATTTGACGCGCCGCTGGTACACTCACTCACGCTTCACCCACAGCGGAAAGAGACTTTTGGTGGTTTCCCTTAAAAAAAATGTATAGATAAAATTCCAGTTATTTTAAAATCACCACCATGCTGAGCCTGAACTTTAAAAGATCTCTCTCACTAAGAACCTGAACCACAAAATATGCATGGCTTCTATAAAGTTAAAGATTTTGTTTGGGTATCTTTATCACAAAATTCCATTAGCAAAGGACAGAACAAATAAGTGTCTAACTTCAAGAATAAACAAACAAATCTAGATATATTTAGCTCCACAAAGGGCAGGTACGTTCCCTTTGGACAATTCGACTGCCAATCAAGTTACGTGTAAATGCAAAGTTTCTGTTTACTTGTTATTTCTGTCCCACTGTCAGGTTGTTGCCTACCGTTATCTAACCACTGTTTCATTATTCAGCCAGTTTATATTTAAAGTTCGATTATAGTCGCGAATGAGTTTTTTATTAGTAATGTTATATGAATCGTCCCACGCGTTTTTGGATTTGTTTGATTGTTTATTACGTATTTTTGCGAAGGCGGGTGGCAATCAGTTTCGTAGTTATTGTAATATGCCTGTTAGGCGTCATGGCTATCGAAGAGAGACGTCTAAAGAAGCGTCATGCAATCAGAACGATTATGAATTGCAAGTTTGTCTGGCTTCTACGACGCTGTAGTAACTTAGACTTGGAGTTGATAAAACTGTCAAGTCGTACTTTCCCAAATTGCGGTACGAATTTTGATAGGCTGCAGTTTTAGATGCTATCTAATACTAATCTAAAAAATCTAATCTATGTCATAGATCCATCATTTTAAACTTATGTACTTAGCTATGATTAGATTGTACAGTAAGTACATATAAGCTATGTACATCTGAATAGCCTACATATCTACGTATATGGTCTAACTTGATGAACATAGTACAGAGCGAACTGCTCTTACATATTCATGTCAGCATAAGAGGACTTTTAAGAGATTTGGTTTGGTAGCACTTTGGGCTATTCGAGACTTACATGGTCTTCACATATGTAGTTATAGCTATATACTACTTGGCATTCATGAGCAATAACATGTGTAACAAAATTCAACTGCGATTTTCTACAGTTGTATACTTAACGTTATTATTCAATTATGAAACCAGGCGATACTTTGCAAGGATCCATTAACTTTTTCGGTAGCTTAATATTTTGGAAGCTACAATGTTACAGGCACATTTTTGCACGTGACTGTTCGTAGTATGAAAATACAAGAAACAATCTATTTCCAAATGATTGTGTAACGAAAATCCAGAATTAATGCCGATCAGTTTACGTAAGTTCCAGAAAGTTTTGTTTGAATATTGTCCTAGCTACGGATAATACCATGTAACACTAAGTACTATGTATTATGACGGCTACGTTATGTAGTAGACGCAGTCAGTAATTAGCTTTTCATATTGTTACGAATCGGCTCTAATTAAACTTTACAAGTACGTCACAAAGTTGACACAAATCTTTCAGAAAACGGCACGAGTAACTCGTAGAATATAAGATTTAGTACATATCGAAATTGCCAGAACATTTTCTTTTGTTAATTTAACGAAATATTACATTTAATAACACAAATTGAGCCCTGAAAAGCAAATTATGTAGTCAAATATATTGGCTGAGATTACTACCTAATGTAAGGACTATTGTGATTGGCACACAATAATGTATTGTGTCCGTAATATAGGCATCAAACATTATATTATTATGTATTATCAAATATACGGTTATGTTACAAAACTAACAATTTAGCATAGACCAGAAACTTTTAAGTAGCTTCTGCAAAGTAGAAGCTTTTGCAAATAATCACTGCTGAATATTATCGAATGAGTAGAACGAATCGATATAAGCCATATCATAATTATTTAGGATCATTATTTAGGATGCTGTAAGGTAAGCAAGGCTCACACAATTTCAATGTTAGCTGACAAAGTCCGGGGCGCGAGCGATCCATCATCCACTAAAACACTCCGGCTTCCAGGAACGTATTAGCAAAATTTGCCCTCCAAGTTCCGAGAAGTGGGGGGGTTGATCACCCCCCCGGCCCGGCGCCCGGGAACTTCCCCCGGCACGCTGCGTAGGCGTGTGTTGACAAACGTTGCTGTGTCTATTTCTAGCCCAAGCTCAGCCCCGCCCACTCCCCGCGCCCCGCCCGGCCCCTGCCCAAATGTGCCCTTGACCTTGGTAACCAAACAACCGCAGTCACAACAAGGGATGGATGATAATTTGTTTTTCTGATACAGATTTGTTTTGAGTTTGAGGCCCCACGTTCTAGTCCCCAGTGCCTGGCGACAGGACGACCCGGTGTAGGGGTAGATGTATGTGTACAATATTAAAAACATATTCCATCCCAATTTTTTATTCAAAATTGATTAAAAATGTTTTAAACATTCGAGATTTTTTGGTCCTTTGACACGAAATTTCCATCAGTAGGTAGGTAGAAAAGGGCAAAACACCACGGAGGCTTTTGCAAATTGATTAATTCGCGCGGTTGTCACGAGATGGCGCTGGCGGTTGGTTTTGTGATAATTCGCAATGATTGGGTTTGTGAAACTCGCCGCTGGCCTTTGACTTACCTACCGCGTGGCCGATCGTGTGGCCCTATCGTGAGAGATTATTCACAAGCGACTGATAAGCGGGTAATTTGCTCACGCGATTATATCAACCAGAATGCACATTTAATTTCACTTCATATTTCATCATTTGATTTGATTATTATAGCAAAATGGGATATCCTAAATCGATAACATCAAAATTAATATGGTTGATTGATATGCCTACTGCAATCACAATACAAAATGGCTGATGAAAAAAAAAATTTTCGCAGCTTTCATGAAATCATCGTCAGTAGTTGACGTGACACTTTCCAAGCATTCATTTCTATGAATTATTAGATTTTTATTGATAGCAATAAAAAATAATAACTTTTATTTAGATGAAATTAATGCATTCACGCAAAATTAAAATAGGACATTATTTATAATTTACTTTTAAGTAAGTTTATCTTTGTTCTTAGTTTTGTAACAGTGGCAAAGAAATACAAATTCTTAAAAAAAAACAACAGATCACCTATCGCGGTTAATGAGAACTAGCTTGATGACAGCCGCACAGCAAATCTTTCATATAGTCTCGTTTTAAACTTAAAGTACAGAACCCAGAAAAATAATTCATTGTAAGAATAGTGACTAGCACATGCCACACTGGCTATTAACCATATCTGATTAGTTTTATCATAAAGTATTAGTATCGGCGACACGAGTCACAATATAGATTGACTTCAAGATTTGCACAAAACTGATAAATATACTCGACCGGTTTTGACGTAATTTATTCTAAATGCAAGTCTTAATTCATTATTATTTATGGAAATGTATACAAGTAATAGCTATTTTTAATACTAAAACAACATCGTTTATTAAATGTTTCTTGTTAGTCGCGGTCGCGCCTGTATTTTTATTTTATTGACGAAGTAAATGCAAATTATCAATTACGGAGCGAACAAATTGGCGATTCATTATAATGCAATATCAGGCATCTATATCTTCTCGATAAATATTTTATTGATTAATATCAATTCCTTATACATACATCAATTACTTATACATATACAATATTGAACAAAATCTCTGCGGTTACAGTAACGTACAAAAACCTGCAAAAAACATGAGTTTTTCCTCGAACAGTGAGGGAGCTGCCCGTATTGTTCGCGGAACCACCTACTGAACACCCACAGTTCGCCAGAGCACGCTTGTTACCATCACCCAGCCAATCCAGGGTTCTTACGAGATCAACCCCCAGCTTCTTCTCAGAAAACCCTGTTCAATAATTGCCAGTACCGAGATTATCAGATTCTCAGATTTTCTTTCCTCCTTACTTTCCCAGTCGAAGAAAATGAAAAAAACAGAGTATACTTCTAGAAATAAGGAATTATGCGAACATAGTAGATTTAGTGATCCGTGCTACAGTGATTTAAAATGAGGTTAATTGATAGAGGATATCCTGTGATAATTGGGTTTAGTCACACCTTGTTTAGGCTTACATAGACACTATCATCTTCCTAGAACCGAGCACTTCAACTATGAACGTTTAGATATTTCGATATAGTGTATCGATAATCAGCAAAACAAATAAGCAGGTCATTGTGTTGTGCGATGTCGATAAGCTCGGCGATTAGTGACGTGAGCAGCTTACGTTGCGATAACGTCGATATCGAGGGTTTGTCAATACGTGATCGATAGCTGCGCGCGCGCACACCGGCCGCTTTGACGCGCCGGTTGGAATCACGCCAAGTAATGAATAATATGCGTATAGGCAAACTGCCTTCATCACGATTACTGTACAATCTTTACATGTATTTATCGTCATTATCTGATTTGTTTGTAAGTAAGGATCAACCAAAATATTGTTGGCAATTTTTATAAAAGTAAAAACTGCACGTACCTACATTACAAGGAAAATCGAAAGGATTAATTGTTACAATAACAAAAACTAACGTTTTGCAGAATATTTATGAGTGCATGTCATGTTGCTAAGTGTAAACGAATAATTACTTTTTGTCTGTCATACCCCTACACAAAAAAACTGCCTCTGTGATGACTAGATTGTCTGATAGTACCAAGAGTATCACGGAAAGTTGGAGATTTTAAAGCAGAACTTCCCGCGGACACTGGGCAGATGCTTACCTAAATAGCAATAACATATAGCATTTGTTGTTGAAGTTTTTACTAAGCTTTGTTTCCCCTTAATTGCTTTTTTTACTTCGTGCATTGCATACTAACAACTTTTATTAACCCAATTTGTAATTTTATTGTTGTGTAATGTAATTGTTATTTAAAATATGTAACTGTCGTATTTATTGCATCATCTACACGTAAATACTACTAATAGGTTATTTCATAATTTTGTATTTCGACGAATAATTAATTAGTTCGCGACAAAACTATAGCACGTTACATTTCGCAGAAGTAAATATACGTACATATATGTATAATTAACGTAAAGTATGTGTGGTTACATAGCGCAAGTCATTTTAATATGAAATTGTACATTGTATGGTAATGCTAGTCCAATATTGACATAGTGCTGGCTCGGCGCCAAGTAATGCGGTCAAGTGACCTACATACTGCTGTCAATTAACTGCTACAATACCCTGGAGATTAACCAGGTGAGCCACTTTACTAACATATGGCTTAGACCTGATAACCATGCATTCTTATGCTCAAATCATCACTCTTGTAATCTTTGTATCCTACCCAACTGAGGTGCTAAGCTAAAGAGCGAAAACCAACTGGGGAAATGCTTTTCCAACCGCCCTTCTCGAAAGAAAATCACTTTCCTCCTACAAGGAAATACAAAAAAATACCATAAAGTAGAAGTAAAACATTGTAATGTGTAAGTAAATGTTTTGAGTTGGGGCTTATTTACTTTCAGTTACAACCACCTACAGAAAGATCAAAAACTAAGTGCTTTCGGCGGGCGGCGCGGGTGGGTGTGCGACTACCCACAGCTTCGCGCTTTCAGTTGTTTCGCGAACTCCCCACACCGCGCTGGCTGCTACAAACAGAACATTTGCCCCCAGAAGGTCACGCATTGTTGATGTTACTACTTGTATTTCACGAACACACAAACACTACAACATTATTAAATACACATTAACGATGCAATCTATAAGCTCTCCGTCAGGTAGAAATATTTTATCACGCGCAATATTTGTGTAATCAGTGCACCAGATACCCGGAATCTAAAGATCTATAATTGGGGTTTTCCCAATGATGCTATAACTACCTACCCATATGCAGACTCACGTCGCCGCTTCTTAGGATTTAAAGATAAATAAATAATAAATGAGCTTATAATTACTTATCTCATAGGTAATTACGTACGTTTTCATGTGATAAGACACATGTTCATTTTAGGTACCCATAAAACACAAAACAGCGGAGTCCTCTTAATTCCTAAAAAAATATTTTTTTAACCATCCTTCACTGCTTCAGTGCCGTGACAAACCCCATGTGATTCAACCCCCGCGAGTCAAATAACAGAACTCCATGGAGGCTAAGGTCAAAGAGGTCGGTATGGGACACAATCACCCCAGGCGACGCCCACTCGATAAACTCATAATGGCCTGATACAAAATTATTCATCGGACTTATCGGTTTTTTCTGTGAAATCTGTTCGGGGACTTTGCCTACTTGTTACAAAAAAATGATTAGCGGGAAATTTATTTACGGTAAATACATGTATAATATATAGTACGGTGTTATCGAATAAAATTTTAAAGAATATAAATATAAAAACTTTAGGCTTAATTTTTTATTTAAACTTCTGGGGTACTATTTTGTTAGTAAACAAGCACCGCTCCCTTTTAATCGTGTATCGTAATGTGACGTAGCCCACACCTGACGGATCCATCTAATCGGATAAGTAGTGAATGGATGCCGCGATAAATTCCGGTATACTGATTAAACATCCAAATAATCAGAGGTCTAAAACATGCAAAAATTCCACAATATTGGGGAGATGAAAATTGTGGATCAAACGCAGAATTGGGAGATGCGCTTTGATATTCTTTCACCCTTTGGGGATCTGAAAACCTTCCTACTTAGAGAGACCCTATACCTTCCTATTTAGAGAGACCGTACATTCCTTGTTATCGTAAAAAAAATAAAAAAGCAGTTATTACATCACACATTCAGGTAACACTAGATACTCCAAGTGTAACGACACTTTCATTTCAGTACATGCGAGAGGCGTCCTCGTCTGAAATGCTTTAGACGCGTAACCTAGCAACCACTCCACTGTACCACCCAATATTCCCAGTACACATTAATCTTCATTTTTCCAAGAATTAGCTGAACGCAACCGTAAAGTCTGTACCTACATTATAATACGTCTGTATACCACCTAATCATTATAGAGTTCATGGAATTCCACGCTGTAGATACTCAAGGGCACTTAAGTTTGTGTAATCACTGATTGTGGGTCACTTACGATCAAATAATTGAGCATTTTTTATGTAATAAGCATCAATAATGATTTGCTTTTGTCCAATCATACCAATAATATTTGGTTTATATTTTTTTGTAATTTGTTTTAAAGCTAAAACTCCCTTCGTACTCAAAAACTTTATACTCTGACAAAGTGTATAACAAAACCCGTAATTAAAACCATTTACTATCATAAATCGATCAAAATGATCAGTTGTATCAAGAAAGCGATTACCCTTCAAACAAGCAATGCAAATGAAACAATACACGTGGAACGCAAGGACGGACGTCGAACCTGTGGTCCCGGTTCCCGGCGCGGTGACAGAGCGCATACGGGGCGAGGTGGGGCGCGGGGCACCCGGGGGGCGGGGGGCGGTGGTGCTGCGGGGCTGCTGCTATTTATATAAAATCGATAGCCCGCCCGTGGCCTTGGCGCCATCGATCGCGACAGATGGGCGTGTGTGACGAGCCCCCGGACCCGGTTGTACTACACACCGTGGAAAAATTTTCCGACAAGGAAATTTTACAAAATATCCTTCAGTTTCAGGACGAGAAGCTTTATAACTTTCCGATTGTGCAAGTAGATTTACAGGAAGATGTTTTTTGGAAAAATTGGAGATGAAAACGACTATTAACTTTCATAAATCGTCGAAATTTCTGTCTATACTAGGATGAAAATAATTTTCTTGGCCGCAACTAATTATGCATCAGTTTTCAGCGTTTTCGATGATGACACACGTCCACGAGGCGGACCCTAGCAACAGCAGGATTTATTAAATTATAACTCACACCATGGCCTTAATATCAGCGGAGCCCGGTTCACCCTCCATTCCCTACCACCGCCCACTTTCACCCGCGTTGCCGATTGGCTGGCTCCACCAAATAATGGACCCACAAGGTTTTTTACTACAAAATGCAATATTGGAAATTATTAAATTATAGTTTAATCCAATATATAA
This sequence comes from Helicoverpa zea x Helicoverpa armigera, assembly GCA_033682625.1. Lineage (NCBI taxonomy): Eukaryota > Metazoa > Arthropoda > Insecta > Lepidoptera > Noctuidae > Helicoverpa > Helicoverpa zea x Helicoverpa armigera. The sequence continues at coordinate 12,316,185 of JAWIIS010000029.1, read as the reverse complement.
TTTAGGAAAAAAAAAACAGAAACGCGATTCTACAAAATGTATAAAATTCGGCGAATCGTGTTACGAAACCAAAAATACAATGTCGAATAAAAAATAATGGACTTTACATGTTATCTGCCATAAAACAGCGTTCTCAAGGAGCTATTAAAATAATTTATCAGTTTAGTTTTCTCGGTACACTGATGCTGTAGTGAAGATGTGAGGAGTCAAGTCATAATCCGACCATGAGGTTTTGCTGAGTAGCCAAGTTGTATGTGGCGCGGTTGGTGACTGGGTTATTTTGATGACGATATTCCATCAAGCTCAATTCCAGAAGCTCTCAAACTTTTTTCTCCTACAGTACCGATAATTTTACTGGTTGAGGTGACCATTTTGGTTTAAGCCATTAGGGTTGGTATTGACCACCAAAACACGGCAAAAATTCGAGCGTTTACCAACATTGTGAATAACAATTTATCCCCAGACTGGTCTAGGGTGGACCCCCAGATTCCTTTGGACCACTAAGGGCTCCACCTGGGCCACTATAAGAACCTCTCACTTTAGGGTAAATGGCTATCTTATACTGCAAGAATTTTTCAAACTAGTCCAGTAGTTACTGAGATGACAGCGTACAGCCGACAAACAAACTTTTCAGTACCCATACAATGTTTATGTATTATTCTGTTAAATGAAGGTTTTATATCTTGCTGTAAATAACAGACAACATCTGTAATGAACATAGTACATACCTGAGTTATTGGAAGAGCGGTCAGGATCATCAGCCATCGCACCAGTCTCCTGTGAGACATTCATCATTTTAATTCCAATATAAAAATCTAGTAGCAAATTGTGTTGCAATATAAACCATGTATTTGTTAGTTGCTAACGGTTTACTGTGGTTCCACCTGCGAAAATACTCCTTGTACCTTTTTTTTTAAATGACGTCAAAAATCATAAAATGACCCCTCCCGCTGGGTTAGCAACGGTGAGGGAGTGTCAGACTCTTACTGACTAAAAACCGTTGTGTTCTCTGTTCGTGGTATCTCTTTCGAACAACCCGCAGCCCCGGCAGGCCATGGCCCTACTCCTTGTACCTTACTTGTATAAAATAAGTATAGCCTTTGTTAGCAGGTATAGTTTAGCTTCCCAATAGTGACATAATTTTTCAAATTGGTTCAGAACCAACAGTCAAACAAAAACATGATTCCTCTTTATTATCTTTATGTTTATAATTTGCATGCCCATGTGACGGTTGAATATGGAGAACTTTTATAAACCTAACACCTGTACCTGTACCCATGTTTGCAAATAATAAATGACTTTGACTTTGACTTTATATTAGACTACCCTCATAATAATAAGTGTAAGAAATAAATGGCTATTTAGAATGATCATCAAGAGGGCAGGCCTAACCGAATTTCAACATATGTTGTTCAGTTTATACATAGTTGTCCGAAGAATATAAGCAGATATTTTTATATAATCTACTTAATTTAGTTAAATATAACATCAAATCAAGTTATACTGGTTAAGCATTACATAAATTATCACCACCATACACACACATGTTGTCTATACTTCTTTACTAATATAAAAAGGAAATATTGTAAACCTGTAAAGGCTCCGAAACTGCTGAAGTGATCTGAAATATTCTTTCACTGTTGGAAAGCTATACAATCCCCAAGTAACATAAGCAATTTTTTATCCAGGTACAAGAAGGAGTTTCCCTGGGATTCAGGTGAAGCCACGGGGAATCAGCTAGTGTATTTTTTATTCAGATAATCATAACTTTTCAAGTATTTAAAATTTAAACGTTAAATACATAAAAGACATATTTTATAAAAAAATGTTTTGAGAGAAATACTATTCAAGGGTTATTTTATTGCTCAATGTTTTTCCAAAGACTTGTTAACAATACTTTACCACGTTATAACACAAATAACCTTGCGAAAATGTATTTACATTTAATGAAATACTCGGTACCTACTTACAGAGACTACATCAGATTATGTTCAGTAGTAAAGATGTTTTACTTGAAGGTAATTAAAGTTCAGGTTTGAAAGCAAAACAACTACGGCTACGTCTTGTTATCTTACTAATATTATGTTTTAATTGGGTGTGATATACAACAGAGTGGCATAGTTTACTTGTGTGATGTGGGCATACAACAACAACAAGGTAAACTTCTCAATAACAAACACTTAGTATGTACAATAAAGAATACCTTCACACCACTACAACAGTAAAATATGATACAAAAATACGTAAAACAAGCATATTACAACAACTAATACGTACCTTGCTTACACCAGCTGGGGTTCCAAACACTTGAACTTTTTAAATGTCCTCAAAACACACAATCTTACAGTTTTACATACTCATATGTACATTTTTAACGTCACAATGGACACAAATAACAATATTTTAATGACGAATTCATACCGAAAGTTATAAAGTTCACATTTATTACAGCTTCAAAACAAGCCAAAAATTTGTGTTTTGACCAGATTTTGACGTAATACTTACGTCGAATGATCAGTGCGTTCGCATTTTCTTTATATCACTTACTGGTAGTAAGCACATTTTCTATCTTTTGATTGGCTAGTAGGAATCTTACTAGAATAGTGAAAATTATGACCAATCAGAAATCAGTGTGAATTGACATTTTCTACTTTCTAGAGATGTTTCTAGGGGTCTTTATTTAAAACCGGTGATTTTTTTAATGAGCATCATGTATTGATTGAGCAAAGTCAGTAAAATAGAGTACTTCTTAAAGTTCGCAACTCAAGTAAACAAACTCAACAAACGCAGTGGTATGTATTAAAGAAATGGTTTGTTTCAAATACCAAAATAAATTAAATCTTGGTTATTCTTTCACTACAATCAACGATTATTTAGTTGACAAAGTACAAATAAACAATCCAATGAGCGGTTAAAGCAAATAAAAACCTATAGTTTTTTATGAATTGTAATTGGATGCTATTTGAATAATATTTATTACTATTTACAGTCCTTGAATAAAAAAAAATATCTCTTTTATTCACAATAAAATCGGTTCATTTCCCATATTTAGTTTGTCAGCGTAAAAAATAGTGATGTGGCACACCCGGACATGAAACCGAAACTGTCAATGTCAAATCAATAGAATACTGTTCCATCTGTCAAAACCAACAAACTGTTTTTGTTGATTGATTTTGTCGTCATTGTGAGTCATTCCAAGAAAAATCTACCAGTTTCTTTTCATATTAATTGAGTGCTACTTCTTACAAAATGTTTTCCTCTATCTTTGGTAAGCGGAGATCTTCTCCCGTGGAGGTAGAAGTGGAAGAAGAGACACCTCCGATTCCTGGAGCCAGACCCGACGATGGATTTGTTGTGGTAGATCCAAGTTCACCTCGAAACAGTCTGTACCCAAACGTGAGTGGAGGTGGAGCCCCGGTACCATATCCGCAGAGGCCTGCCCCGGCAGCGCCGTCGCCGAGGAAAGCGCTGATAGATCCCACGTTCCATTATCTGCAAGGAGTTCCATTCGCAATGTCCAAAACACTTCAGATGGCCTCGAACAAAGACGTATTCGCTACAGAACTGGCAGATCTTCTTGCATTCCTAACAAATAAAGTCAGTGTGAGCAGCTTCGATTACGACTTCAGTGTGGAGAAGAGTGTGCTGAAGGAATGCTAAATTGGTGACTGCTGAAATGACCAGTTGTATATTTACAGGGTTCTAGGTCAAGCAGTCATATTGAGGAATTTATGTGCATGGAGAATCAATAAATAAAAATAAGTCCTAAAATATTATTTAGGTTGTCTGTAGCTTAGATCTTTTTATATTATTTTGTATTACCCAGTTTCACTACCATAATTAGACACTGGTACAGTTCTTCATCAATAAACTTTTTGTTATATTTTTACTGTTGTGAAGACACCAGCTATCTATGGGCAAGAAAGATTACTTGACCTAGCAGCTACACAATCCATATACAGAAGTAGTGAAACAAAAACTCATTTTAATTTTTAAATAAATGAGGATCAGTAGAGCAGCTTACTTTAACCTGTTGAAAATTGCTATAAACTTGTGTTTTATGGGGATTTTCAATGAAATATCCCTTCTTCTGCCCTTCTTATTCCCAGCTATGGTGGCTTCAAGCCTCATGCTAGGGAGTCAATAGGGAAGATTGTGTTAGATAATCATTTATTTTAGTGGATATGTAGTGATGATAACTATAAAGTGATAAGGAATACACTTAGGAAGAACAGTTAAAACAATTTTGTTGATAATGTAGATTATGTATATAATTTTTCAACTATGAAACTATAATAATTCAAGAAATATGTAAAATACATACACACATAAAAACAGTGGAAGACCTACAAAATCTACATTATATTATTTGAAATGTCATATATTATATGTACTATAAGAAATACTTCTGAAATTGTAAATAAAAAAAAATATATAAAGACCAAATAAAAAATATTTTATTTTAATCCACTCAAAAACATCTAGTTGCAAAGATAACAATACTTTCTTGCTACATAGTATCAAACCTCTTTGACTTCTAGTTTGATAAAACAAAATAAGACATAATTTAGATTTATGTAAATAAAATAATATTAATACTTGACAAATGTACCACAGGTGCTTTTACAGAGCAGAAATAATAAAGTAATTGAGGGTATAGAATAACAGAAGAATAGCTTATCAATACATAAAGATCAACATTACACTATTTCGAATAACTGGTAAGATGATCTGATTGAATACATGTGAAGCATCGCACACATCACAGACTATGACTCTCAACACCTCCAGACAGCCAGCACCAACATTACAATCACACATGGTCCACAGAAGAGTCCACAATAGAAGATAATAATAATATTTACTTATAAAACACTAGTCTATATAATTGCCGCCAGACCCACTATTAACGCTACTATTATCAGGAATGGTATCCAAGTCTTCAGGAATGCTCCAAAACTGAAAAATAAGAGTGAAACAAATTAATAAAATATTTTTATAAAGCTGCATGATTTATTATTTCATACATTAGTGGCACAATTACCTGACATATTTGGAGTATGGAATCATATAGAAAGCAAGTTTGACCATGTTCCAGTTCTTGCAGCCACCATAATTCATGATGTTGAGAGCAGTCGCTACATGCGAGTGGCAGTTGTCGTAGAACAATATGTGCTGCAATTATGACATAATCAATAATTAATTTACCTTTATAGTTATAAAAAAATAAGTATAAAGTATAATTTGGAATGTCCTGTACCATTCTTTTTTTATATATCTCAGAAGCTTCAGCAACAGCAGCATCCCACCCAGCCTGACCATTATTAGCCTTCTGAGGAGACAACTGCCAATACTTTGTGGGATTCCCGAACGCCATCAAATCTTCAGACACAAAATAAGGGCCAGCAAAGTCTCTGATAACTCCTGAAGATGTACAAATGCCCATGTGTCCAAGGAAGGGGAAAATCCATCTGAAAACAGTTATCCTTATTATTCTTTACTGTAATTACACAAACAAGTTGTTATTGTGCTCAGTTAAAAGGAAAAGTGGTTTCAAAATTAATTGTGTTACTAATTGTTTTTTTTAAATGGCATTGTAAAACTATTTGTAACATGCTAATCGTAGGTCATGTCATAAAGTAACTCTGTCAGTACAATGTACTTTGACTGTAGAACAGGTAAACACTCTGGATGTGGCAGCAAATCCAGAGACAGCGTGCAGTCTATTGGAGCATTCCATTTCAAAAACAATAACTTTAACCCATAAATAATTGCATGTACTTATCATGATTCGACCGACTGGTTTATGAATATTTATCAAGGACATTTTTAAAATAGAAAATTAGTTCCTGCAATGCTGAGAAGTTATCTGAACAGCAGCATGGTTTTGATCTTGTTTTAACTACCAAAATTTTGTTGATGTTGTGAGAAAAATAACCACCTAAAGAAAATAAAACATGTTTACTGTAATTGTTTGGTGTTATGATTAGTACCTGCGTACTTATTTACTATATTTTTGAGTAGTGAATGTGGAATGGTACCTATGGTAAAATTTAAATCTGAATGGTACTTAAAGGATATAAATAGCTGAGAAGACTCACGTTAGCACAGGAATAGGGGTCCAAACAATACAGTAAGGGTATCGGCAGCGATCGTGGTCTATGGGATCCATGAGCACGGCTTCCTCGGGATCTGAGAAGTCAACAATATTGCTGGGGCTGCGGTCACCTGACATCGTTTCACTTGTCATGGAATTTAAATTACAAGAGCATCCATATCCGAGCTAAGAATTATATTTCAAATGTAATGAAGGAATATGAACGAAAGTCAATAAATAAATACTGACATTTAAGTTGACGTTTCGTTGTAAGCGCGTTTCAAGCATAGATATAATATTACTAAACAAGATTGCGCACGCTCAAAATATATATTTACGAAAATGAACTCTATTCTAACGCAATAAGGCACTAAATTGGTTGCATAATACACAGAGGCAAATCCGAGCCGAGAGGGATAGTTCGAACGGAGGCTGTTTGTCTCTTTCTAACACCTTGCCAGCATAAAAAAATGTGATCAAAAGTTTTGTCTTCCCAAAAAACAATTGAATCACTTATATTGTTATCTTATTTTAACAATCGTAAATCAACAAATTAATAACAATCGCATTAATTTATTCGTATTTATTCATAAAACATAAACAACATAAATTTTTATTTTGCTTTTTTTTTATTTTCTAGCGGTAGCCCTGAACATTCTTGGCGCGTAATCAGCATTTAAAATTTTGTTTATATTTTTTTGTATTAAATCAATTCAAACTATTAAAATGGTGAAAAAGTGTTGCGCTTATACTTGTAAAAGTGAATCCTATGGGGGTTGCAGTATATCGTTTCACAGGTTAGCTAATATTAACATTTAACATTTTCGTAAATCAAACAACTAGGGTGTCCATGAATTCTTGTAATGAGTCAAAATATGGGTGATGGATTTTAAAACTGTTGTACTATTGTTATAGCTTCCCAAAAAATGAAGGAAGGTGACATAAATGGCTTAGCAGTCTATATGTGAAGCAAAAATACAAACAAATCAGTCTTCACTTCGAATCTTCCTGCTTTCATACGGCTAATTCCCGCTAATTTTTAAAAGCTTATATTAGTATCTTAAGGTCACAAACTACGTAAGTCAAAACTTCAATACCAATCTGTGTTTAATAATCTTAGCAAATTCGGATTTGTCTCACATAGCTTAATCTCATAGTCACCCTATTAGAAAGGGACAAACAGCCTCGGTACTAACTGTTTCACTCGGCTCGTTTTTTGGGTATAGGTGCGCAGTCCTGTTTACTAATATTATGTCTATGGTTTCAAGTCAAGTAAACTGCTTGTTGGTTCTTACAATAGGGTTAAAACAAGCACTATTCTATTACACATTTAAAATCCATCCAACCATATTGCAAAAATGATTTTAAAGCTTTTTCTTTTCTCAAATGTCGTTAAAAAAATCAACTAATATGTTGAAATTATTTCGATTTTATTTCTCCTCTCTTTAATATTATAATGGCTGACACGCCTGACACTTGTTTGACAGCGGCCATTGTTGTTGATGTGACGATGTTTGGCGCTATTATTTTATTTACGTGATTAAATTATCTTTTATATTTTTGAATGGTAGTATAAAGTGATCTCACAGCAGCCAAAATGCCGGCGTTTCTCAAATTTATTGATATGGAAAACTTCAAGTCCTATCGTGGACACCATCGTATAGGCCCTCTGAAATCCTTCACGGCTGTGGTAGGCCCCAACGGATCGGGTACGCTATTCTCAGTATTCTCTTTTTGAATTTCCTATTTGATTAACCTTTATTTGAAACTTATTTAAATCGAGTATACTTAAGTCCTAATTACTTGCGTTTCCATATAATTGAACTCTACTCTTGATTTTGCACACCTGCATCGCTTGTTCCTCTGTAAGTTTCACAAAACATGAGTCTATATTTCAGGCAAGTCCAACTTCATGGACGCCGTGAGTTTTGTGATGGGTGAAAAGACATCCTTGCTTCGAGTCAAGCGTCTGAGTGACCTGATACATGGAGCCTCCATCAACAAGCCTGTGTCTAGGAGGTAACAATAACTACATAACATTAGCTTTGAGGATTATTAAATAGATAGAGAATAGTATGCCAAAGTACTGAGTCTTTATTTACAGGTTTTTCATGTTTATTTTATTACTTACCTGACTACATTTTTATGTGGCTTCCGTATATAAGTAACTTCGGTAAGTTGTAGGAAATTACTTTAAGCAACTTATGAAGAGGTTTTAAATTTGCAAATTCATTGTAAGTTAATAACATAACTATTTAAATAAGTGACTAAACCTTGTAAGTGTAAAGATAGCCTTATGAGTACATGTCTTACAATTATTGGTTTTTGTACAGGGTTTATAACTGATTTCTTAATTTTAGTGCATCAGTGACAGCCACGTTTATTCTTGAAGACATGACGGAGAAGCAGTTCCAGAGATCAGTCATTGGCCAGTCTTCTGAACACAAGATTGATGGACAGGTATATATTTTACTAGTGTAATACATATGAACTGTAATCAATAAATAAATATTTTTTAATAAGGTATATAATATATACCTTGTTCCATGTCATATATTTTTTTATTTTAATATTTGATTATTTATTGCTTATTAAAAGGTACATTATATATTCTAAAAATTACAAAATGTCCAAATAAACTATATATAACATAGTTTATCTGTTGGATCAGATTTCTTAACTATAATTGACTTCAATAAATGTTCATGTTCAAAATCTATACATATAATAAATGATAGGAAAGTCAAAACTGTACGTTGAATATTTTTTTAAAAGAATACTTGGGGGGTGATCCATAATCGATTCTGAACCCAAATATGTAGTTTTTAGAATTTTTGTCTGTATGTTTGTCCCGGATAAACTCAAAAAGTACTGCATGGATTTAAATCAAATTTTGCATGACTATTACCTGGGGGCCGGTTCAACACATAGGCTATATATTATCACGCTATCATTTACGGGGGTTGAGCAATGAATGATTAAATAAACGAAATTGGAAATTATATTGCTCACGCAGACGAAGTCGCGGGCAACAGCTGGTATTCATAAAAAAATGTACCCCTCAGTCTGTACCCACATCGCATTACCTGAGCGAGCTTGAAAAGCTGGGCATCAACGTGAAGGCCAAGAACTTCTTGGTGTTCCAAGGAGCTGTCGAGAGCATTGCCATGAAGAACCCCAAGGAAAGGACTGCACTATTTGAGGAGATCAGTGGGTTAGTAATAGTATTCTTTATGATTTTCAAAGAATTAGTTGATATGTTATATTTTTTATATCTAACAAAAAACCACCTGCTTAATTAACCATCACATACCACTAACTTTACTTTAGAACTAAGAGGCAGGGATTTTGGTGGCTCGCTATGTATTTTGTCATGAAAAAGTGCTTGTTCTTACTACTTAATACTTTGACTATAATCAACCTGAAACTATAAGCCTACTTTTCATCATGTGATATGACTAATAACAATACCACCCTTAATTTGTACCAATAAATTACTTATTGACTCTAAACTTGTTGTCTTCAGGTCAGGAGTTCTGAAAGAACAGTATGAACACTGTCGCGCGGAAGTGAACCGCGCCGACGAAGAGGCGCAGTTCTCTTACCAGAAGAAGAAGGGAGTGGCCGCCGAGAGGAAAGAGGCCAAGTTCGAGAAGGAGGAGGCTGAGAAGTACACCAGGCTTAAGGAGGAATTGGTCAGTACTAAGTTATTTAAAAGCTAACTAACCTGCACTGTTATAATGTTCTAACAGTGGTAACTTGTCCTGAAAACTAACTTTAGATTAAACTTATCACAGAGAAAGCATTGTCATTTTGAAATTTATTTTGTAAGACATAAACATAAACCAAACTTGCACATACGTCATATACTTAACGTACTTGCAAAAGTTTATAATTCTTCAGTATAATCTAAATTATTGTTTTGGTCTTCTTTCTAACAGCAAGAACAAAAAATCGAGCTCCAGTTGTACCACTTGTACCACAATGAGAAAGAGATCCAGTCCATGGAGGAAGACCTGCAGCACAAGCAGTCGGAGCTGGCTAAAGTAGAGAAGAAGCGCCAGAAGCTGGAGGAAAGCTTGAAGGAGAAAAAGAAGGAAGCTGGTACAGTTCAGAGAGAGACTGCTAAGATTGAACAGGAGATCAGAGAAGTGGTGAGTGGCATATGACATTTTGATAGTGCTACGTTTATCTTTCTCTTAAAATAAGGTTAAATCATTCAATAACAGTACTATTAGTGATTTCTTGAAGGCAGCAGGCTAAAAATAAACATGTAAAATTTTCTGTAGGTATACTATTCACCATATATTTTTCCATCAATAGGAAGCAGAAATCTCCAAAAAGCGTCCCACCTTCATAAAAGCTAAGGAACGGGTCAGCCACACACAGAAGAAGCTGGAGAGCGCTCTGAAGACCCTGGAACAGGCTCGCAAGGCCCACGAAGCCCATCAGGCGGATATCCGCAAGCTGGAGGAGGAACTGCGCCAGGTGGAAGAGGAGAAGGCCACCTGGGAGAGGTCTGCGGTTGGTGCTGCTACTTCTGGAAGGGCTGATGTGCACTTAGAGGAGGCTCAGGTTAGTTTATGATAGTCCGAAATATGAACAAAACTTGCTAAAGCTTTGTATTTCTTGAGTCAGAGGTATTTTACGGCTGCTAAGTTTGGATTTACTCCAATATTTTGTGTTTTCGACCTACAATATATAAAGTTAAGTAACTCCTGTAACCTGTACCCATTGTGGTAACCTTTATAACTTCTGCCTTAACGACTTGCCTCTTTGCTGGAGAGTTTCTAGTGCCACTTCTTCCCAGGTGTTTTTGGGACTGTCTCTTTTGAATCTTTTGACGTTCAAATAGTGCTGTATTGCAGCTAAGTTTGAACAAAAGATGTTTCTTCTAGATCCGCGAGTACGAAGAGTTGAAGATGGAAGCGTCTCGTCAGGCGGCACGGTACCTGCAGGAGCTGGACTCTGTCAACCGCGAGCAGAAGGCAGACCAGGACCGACTCGACAATGAGCTGCGCCGCAAGGGGGAGATCGAGAATAAACATCGACAGAAGGTAAACAAAGTCAAAGTCTTTTTTTATATTTCAAAAAAAAAATAGGTCTATGAAACCTCTTTCGAATCAAACTAGCTGAATGGTTCCAAAGAGTTGGTGTCATGGAGAAGAACCGGCAAGAAACTCCATTCAATCAAATGTTTTTAGGACACCTTTCCAGCCGTTACGAAACGTTACGCTACTTGTACAGTCCCATAGACTGAAAATGTATGACGAATTTTTCTGTGCTATGTAGGTATTGTTAAGTCGCGGGTTCCAGTTGCCTTTCGTTTTTGGCTGTCGATACACGTGTATAAGTATCTAGTCAAACTGACCAGTCAAAAACAGGGAAGGTCTTTGTTCAGTAGTTAAATGAATGAGCCATGTAGTAACCTTATGTTTCCCCACTAGGGTCATGAAAGAAACGAGGCGATGAAGCGCGTGGACAAGCTGAACGAGCACATCAAGAGCTCCGAGCAGGCGCTGGAGGAGCAGAGGCGGCTCCGAGCTGAATTACAGGTACGATCACGGCATATTTAACTTTACCATTATATAATATCTTAGACTTTACGTGCTAATGCATTTCCTCTATTAATCACATTACTCCAAAAGACGAAACTTTGTGACATTGTACCTGAATTTTTTTTGCCCTTATACACATGTTTGAAATTTGGCCATCAGACTACCATATAAATGTAGGTAATCCTACATTTTATTGGGTACCGAGTGGGTTCCCTCAGACCTGGTAAAACTGGTTTCACAGCTTTATGAGAGAGCTGTTAGTGAACAGAAGTTTTGTTTGTATATATTTGTCGGAGACGGTCATTAGTACGGACATTAAACGAGACGCAAGCGCCCTCTGGTGGGGTATCCGGTGAAACAACATTTTGGCGCGCTTGGCAGAGTCGTGGTGGTCAGCGTGGCGTCGACGGAGCTCAGTCTTCGTTGAGTCGTCGTGTTGCACACATCTCGAAACTGCCCTACGTCACGTCTAGTGTACCTAGTGTTATTACCTAGTGTTGTAGTACCGATGTAGATCCATATTGTAAAGTGTAAAGGTTATTGTAACGTCTATCGTATGATATGGTTCTTCTTACGTAATGGTCCGGCTACACGCTCAGTCTTGCCTGCGCAGTCCGGTTTGTGCATTCATGACTGTGCAAAAAGACGGAACACCGTGTAGTGGCCATACGGTGCAGGTAAGCTCGTGCAAACTAACTGTGCAGTCCCTAGTTGATTTGTACAGATCTATGAATTGGGTTAAAATTCTTTAGAATAATTTCTAACATCACTCATTTTTACGACGACGACGTGTACCTACAACATTTCGATATTATAATAATTACGTCGGACTGTTGCGCGGCTTGAATAACCGGCCACACGTTCAAGTAAAACCGTGCAAGTCAAGTTTGCGCAGTTGGACTGCGCATCTTCAGCATGTCGACGATCGCACAAGCCGCGCTTACAAGACTGCGCGAGCTACCGTCTCGCCGTCCACACGAGCGCGCTTACCTGCGCAAACAGGTTTGTACAGGCATGCTCGCAGGCAAGACTGAGCGTGTAGCCGCCAGCCGGGCCTTAACAGACAGACATGTGTTGCTGGGGAGTTTGTTCCGCCACTTCTTCTCCCCAGCCAAAACACAGGAAGTGGCGAAGTTCGGGCGTTTTGGGGGCTGTCTTTTGTTCTGACTAATTTGAATAAACGTTTTTGAGTTTTGAGTTCTTTTGAGTTATCTCTTTGTACGATTACCCTAGCTGATGTCGGACGATAGTGCCATCCTGATGTTCGCCTCCGACATATTTTTTAGTTTTTTTTTCCTTTCAATTTTGGTGTTCTTAACACTAGGCTGTTATTTGTTTGAAATATATGTGATGTATAAAATGTTTGTGGTGGTAGGCGGACGTGGGCGAGTGCCGCGGGCGGGCGGCGGAGCTGCAGGCGCAGCTGGAGGAGGTGGCGGCGGCGCTGGGCGACGCGCGCGTGGACAAGCACGAGGAGGCGCGGCGCCGCAAGAAGCAGGAGATCGTCGAGAGCTTCAAGCGGGACATTCCGGGCGTGGTCAGAACTACTGGTTTAACCTTGTTCACTGAGTCGATAAAGTTAAAATCACCTCAAAAGAACCTATGAAAACCTTTGACATATATTTTTTACTAAATTCAATTTTGTGGGCTTCGCAAGGCCTAAAATCGACATTCCCCTTTTACATTTTTACTGCGCGAGTTTTGTACCTGCACACATGTATAATTCTCTCTCTCTGTCAGTCAACTAAATTCCGAGCACAATTATGTAGCCTTTCCCCATACCCGTCACCCGCTGATACGACAGCAAAAAGTGATGAGAACTAAATTCGAAATTCTTACGCAGAGTTGCACTATTTAAGTATAACGATAACCGAACCGAACCGATAATGGTTGGTTATCGTTGTCATTAAATATCAAATTCAGCCTTAGATACACATATAGTTACCGGCACGGATATTGAGCTCTCGGCGGAAGAGTGGGGATCGCTTTGCGCACCCGTACGCATAAGGCAATAAGGCAGTAAATCACTTCTGCGCAGGTGAAGGTCAGGGCTCAATATCCGTGCCGATAACTGTACTATACACAAAAATGATTAAATTAAAGTAATTCCCCACAGTACGACCGCATGATCAACATGTGCCAGCCGACGCACAAGCGGTACAACGTGGCCATCACCAAGGTGCTCGGCAAGTACATGGAGGCCATCGTCGTCGACACCGAGAAGACGGCCAGGCGCTGCATACAGGTAACACAACATACATATAACTTAAAAAAAACTACATAAGGGAGCATATCGGGGAATTACATAAGGAGCATATACCTAAGGTAATACAACATCATATAAGGGAGAATGAAGTACTTACATACGAGACAGTACATCGGGAAATACAAAAGTAGCATATAAGGGAGTATAATAGAAAATGTAATTGTTACCGTACTTGGCTGTTTTTTTTTTTTTTACCAACCTCACAAAAAGTTATTAGTTCGAATGTTTTTTTCATTTTCTTCAATCTAGACATCGTTGGTAAATTAAACATAGCTTCATTCAGCAACCAATTTTTAGATTTTATATATATTATTCTCTTCAAAGTTATATTTTAATGTTTGTGTACAGGTACTAAAAGAGAGGATGTTGGAGCCAGAAACATTTCTGCCTCTAGACTACATTCAGGCCAAACCACTGCGCGAGCGACTGAGGTGAGTTGTTCGTCCTTCATAGAAATTATTTCAATGTGGTTTTCTCATCATAATATAATAATGAACCAGTTTATCTTACATGAACTGAGAGAAGGAAGGTTTTTACTATTGTAATTCTCAACACAATTCTCAAAAAATATCTGGTAAATATAAAGTAATATTATGTATCGTGCAAAACTGTGCAGGGTTAAAATTGAAGATTGCACAATGTTATTGTAGATTTTGGATCCGAAACGTCGGTATTAAATATAATATTAATAAAACCGAAATAGAATCCCTAAAAGTAGTTTTATATTATGTTCAGAGACATAAAGGAGCCGAAGAACGTGAAGCTGCTGTTCGACGTGCTCCGCTACGAGCCGCCCGCCATCCACCGCGCCGTGCTGTTCGTCACCAACAACGCGCTGGTCTGCGAGACGCCCGAGGACGCCTCCCGCGTCGCCTACGACCTCGACCGCAGCAAGAACAGCCGATATGATGTCAGTAACAAACTTCAACTATGTTCATTAAAAGTCTTCCGTCTTTCGAGCCTTTTCCCAATTGTGTTGGGGTCGGCTTCTAGTCGGACCGGATGTAGCTGAGTACCAGTGTTTTACAAGGAGCGACTGCCCTATTTGACCTCCTCAACCCAGTTACCCGGCAATCCAATACCCCTTGGTAAGACTGGTTGGTTAGTTCGAGAGCACTCTAAACATGAGTAATTTACTGTGAGTGGTGTAAGGCTACTAGTAAATTAAAGAATAATATGCCATCATATTTAAATAGTCTCTGAGGTACATTATAATAAATGCTGTGTAACATATTTTGTATGACTTTTGTCCATAGGCGCTGGCGTTGGACGGCACATTCTACCAGAAGTCAGGTATTATCTCCGGAGGTTCGCTTGATTTGGCGCGCAAAGCTAAGCGCTGGGACGAAAAGCATCTTTCTCAACTTAAATCTAAGAAGGTAAGGCATCTCCACTCTTTCGAAACCTAATAATGTTAGGTGGCAGGATCTAGGGACTGATGCAGAAGGCAGTACTCCTTGATACGGCGCTTATTGTGAGGAAGTTTCTGTTTCTGGAGTCTGATCTTGAGAGATCTTGGATCTTGAACCCGATATTCACGTGCCACCTTTCTTATCTTGTTAAATGTGTTCTTTAAAATGCCATGTTATTATAATGTTGTCTAGGGTTCTAGGCAGTCGATGATACAATCAATTGTTTTCAGGAAAAACTGACAGAGGAGCTGCGTGAATCTATGAAGAAGTCTCGCAAGGAGTCTGAACTGACCACTGTGGACTCACAGATACGAGGTCTCGAGTCCCGTCTCAAGTACGCTATCACTGACAGAGATACTACGGTAATTCATTTATTATTAATCAGAAATATAATATGTATTGAGGAAAACATTTTTTAATTTGTGTTTTGTTTTTATTTGCAGTTGAAACAAATCAAAGCATTGGACGCTGAACTCGCGGAGTTCGAAATGAGAATTGAAATGTTTGGTGTAAGTATAAAGAGACATTACAATTATTAATAGGAATTATTTATCAATTTGGTTTCTTCTGCCTTTCAAAATAATTATAATTTTCTAATAATTTTTGCTAATAATTTGACGAGTTCAATATTAACAGTAACCATCTACCCTGCATCTTCGGGAATCGTGGGATTGTCACTAACGAATTTGCCAAGCTTCAAAGATCGAAAGTTCTTTTACTTGAAAGTTCGAAATCATATTTTTTGGCATGTGGGATTTATGTCGTGATTATGGCAAATATTGTATATGAATTATATGTTGTCAGCCGCAAGTGGAGGACATCGAGCGCACGATCCACGCGCGGGACCTGAAGATCCAGGAGATCAAGGAGAACATGAACAACGTCGAGGACGTCGTCTTCCGCGGCTTCTGTCGCGACATCGGCGTCGCTAACATACGGTAACTATCCTATTAGACTGGCAAAACATGGAACATGTTATTCTATGATATATGTAAGGGTGCGTTTACACGGTGCATGTATATGGAGTAAGTTAACATGCGTAAGTGATAAGTGACTAGAACACGCGGGTGTGTATTTTCCTTTGATACTTGCGCGAATTGCTGGACCCGCACGTATTTAAGATGCATGTAAACTGTGCATGTGCCTCAACATGCGCAAGCTACTTGCACCGTGTAGATGCACTTAAGGCACACAGTACGCGACTAGCGGCTATGCTTGGGCGCGTAGACAGCAGTAACCGCGACACACGTGAACGGAGTGCGCGGGCCAGTAGCCACGTGGTCGTTTGACATCCTCTAATACGCTACGTGCCACGTACTAAAGTATTCTCTAATGTGTTGTGTGTTGCTGCAGACAGTACGAGGAGCGCGAGCTGCGTGCTCAGCAGGAGCGTGCTAAGAGGCGCATGGAGTTCGACGCGCACATCGACCGCATCACCTCCAACCTGGAGTTCGAGCGATCCCGCGACACGCAGAGTATGTATCCGCACTTATTTATTTAATACTTACATACAGGTAGTGCCAGTTTTGACTCCGACCCGGTCACTGGACCGCTGGGACGGCGGGCACGCTAGTCAAGGACGCAGTCAATGCAATCAATTTGGAGGCAAATCACACTCTTTTGTAACTTTTCAATACTCAAAATTTCTGAAAATTCGCGTCAGTGATGCTGTTTCATCTATTATTTTAGCCGGAATGAATAAGATAAATGAATAGTTAGATTGAAAAATTCGTGGGGCTGTTTTTTGTAAGTCAGATTTAACAAAGGGGGGACCCTTCACCACTTCCCATGTGTTTTTGAGGAGAAAAAGAAATGGCGCAACAAATACCCTAGCATACATGTACATACACATACATACTATACATGTTTGTCTGTAGGTTAAAAGAATCTCTGAAGAATGATGAAAATTCAAAAGATTGTTTAATCAAATTATCTAGTAGTGAGTATAACATTGGTGACGTTCCTCAGAGAACGTGACGCGCTGGGAGCGGTGCGTGCAGGACGCGGAGGACGAGCTGGAGGGCGGGCGCCAGGCCGAGGCCAAGCAGCGCCAGGACATCGACGCCGACCTGCGCCGCGCAGACGCGCTCAAGGCCGACCGCGCCGCCGCCCGCGCCCGCCAGGAGCAGGCGGACGAACTTGTTAATAAGGTCGACAGCTGTTTATATACATCTAGAGTTGACTGAAAGAATGATCGCGACTAACAACGCGAATATCCTGCACGATTGATATAACCAAATTGTAAATCTACATAGTACAGTCGTTCTCTCGTGTTTCAAATATAAACAAACTGTTCGTCTATTACACTTGTCAAATGGGGCAGTAATAATTTTTGAGTTAAAAAACTGCTATTGTCAATCTTACATTTTTGTATACGTGTACTGTACGTACACACCTAAATTACAAAAATTCGGTGTAATTAACTAATGTCTATCGCTATAGCCAAAAAATATGGTAAACCTCATTGCTTTGTTTTGCTTCATCCGTGCTTATTACTTATTGATTGTAACAGGCACGCAAGGACCTGACGAGCATTCAGAAGGAGATCCAGACGGTGCAGAAGCAGATCGCCAGCATCGAGTCCCGCATCGAGAGCAAGCGCAGCGACCGACACAACATACTGCGACAGTGCAAGGTACCATTCATTATGATTTGCGCACACGCATACACTGTGCACCTCCCTTGCGCCATACGCTCCAGCGCCGCTCCCAGAGGGGGCCACTCTTCCCCACTAATGGTCCGGCTACACGCTCAGTCTTGCCTGCGCAGTCCGGTTTGTGCATTCATGACTGTGCAAAAAGACGGAACACCGTGTAGTGGCCACACGGTGCAGGTAAGCTCGTGCAAACTAACTGTGCAGTCCCTAGTTGATTTGTACAGATCTATGAATTGGGTTAAAATTCTTTAGAATAATTTCTAACATCACTCATTTTTACGACGACGACGTGTACCAACAATATTTCGATGTTATAATAATTACGTCGGGACTGTTGCGCGGCTTGAATAACCGGCCACACGTTCAAGTAAAACCGTGCTAGTCAAGTTTGCGCAGTCCAAATCTTCAGCATGTCGACGATCGTACAAGCCGCGCTTTCAAGACTGCGCGAGCTACCGTCTCGCCGTCCACACGAGCGCGCTTACCTGCGCAAACAGGTTTGTACAGGCATGCTCGCAGGCAAGACTGAGCGTGTAGCCGGGCCTTAAAACCAACACTCACAGTGAACACGACGCTTTATTCACTCAATCATTTTCGAATAAAATGTACACAGAAATATTAGTTTAGTAAGGCCTTTGTCAAAGTGAACCAAAATGTATCATTTTTTAACCAAGCCACAACTCAATTTATCTAATAAATAATACATTCTTGTACAAGTTATATGTATGACGGCGCCACCGTCGATGTGTCAACCGTCGATCTGTCAACGGTGGACCTTATATAAAGCGGCGCGCGCGCACGACTCGGGTCATTCGTTCGCCGACCGTTGCCGAGTGCACACCTCCCATAAATTCGTGATAAAAATTGTAGTAACTAATATTGTGTTAATTGGAATAAACCAAGTGATTGTGTGAGAACCCCTTTGTTTTATTTAACGATGTCGGATCCTGACGCCGACATGTACATGAAAATGTCTACAATATTGCCATAATATAAAATAATTATCTCACATTTACTCTAAAAACAAAGCACATTTGATTTCCAGATCGACGACATAATAATTCCTCTGCTGGAGGGCAACTTGGAGGACACGGCGGAGGGCGAGTCCGAGCAGTCCTCCATGTCCACCACGCAACAATACAGGAAGGACTCTAGGTAAGTAACTAAAATTCACATCAAATTACGTTACAGCTTTTTTATCGTCCCACTGCTGGGCTGCGGCCTCCTCTCACACAGAGACGGACTGCACACTACAGAGCGTTAATCACCACTTGCTCAATTCAGGTTGGTGATTTCAGACTGAATAATAATTGTGAATTTCACCAGGATCCGGGTGGACTACAGCTCTTTATCAGAAAACCTGAAGGAGCTAGAGGAGCCAGACGAGATCAAACGCAAGGCGGACAAGTTGCAGAAGCATATTAACTCACTACAGAACACTGTTGACAAAATACAGGCGCCTAACATGAGGGTATGATCATAATCCTTTCATTTATATGAACAGAATTACACCTCATCTATACTAATATTATAAAGCTGAAGAGTTTGTTTGTTTGTTTGTTTGAACGCGCTAATCTCGGGAACTACTGTTCCGATTTGAAAATTTCTTTCAGTGTTAGATAGCCCATTTATCGAGGAAGGCTATAGGCTACTTTTTATCCAGGTACGGGAAGTAGTTCCCACGGGATGCGGGTGAAACTGCTGTTGGAAGATAAAAGAAGTTGTCACTTGCTATATTGTTCCAAACAATTTTTCTTGTTTTAATCGCCTTGGTGTAAAAAATAGATACGTATATTGCAAATATACAAATAATTAAGATTTGAAATCGTGTCCTGGATGAAAGTTGACAGTAGGTAGTATTGTCTATGGTTATATGCCACTGCTTATTATTTCGATCCACAAACCGTTTTTTTGAAATACCTAGCACATTTGTTTTTTTTTTTTAGGCAATGCAAAAACTGAACGAGGTGCGTGAGAAGGTGAATGCGACAAACGAAGCCTTCGTCGCCGCCAGGAAGCGAGCGCACAAAGCTAAACTAGCTTTCGAAAAGGTAACATTATCTGTCTTTAATATCTATAAATGTATAGAATTGAATTTACACCTATTTATTACATGGTTTACTGTTTCAGGTGAAGAAAGAGCGCCACGACAAGTTCATAGAGTGTTTCGAACACGTGGCTAACGAAATAGATGCTATCTACAAGGTAAGATTCTACTCAAACATCACGCGGGGACCACCGATTACACCTCGTCATAATAACTTAGTGCCTTTGAAGTCAGCCATTTGGCGCCTGAATACAGTTTGTGTAAATATGATGGATGATGTCCTCGGGACGGCAATCCGAAACCATCGGAGAGAAATTACAAGCAGGACCGACATTTACGTGGTCTCCGATGCACGGGTGTATCAAGCACCAACTTCCAAGCTCCGTGCAGCTTTGTAAAAGTTTCTAAAACCTACAAAGCGATTTTGGCCCGACCCGAGACCTTACTCGGCAGCCGTGCTTGCGACAGCTAGACCAACGAATGTATAATGTATCTGTCTCCGATATCCAGGCGCTGGCGATGAACCAGTCGGCGCAGGCGTTCCTGGGCCCCGAGAACCCGGAGGAGCCGTACCTGGACGGCATCAACTACAACTGCGTGGCGCCCGGCAAGCGCTTCCAGCCCATGTCCAACCTCTCCGGCGGGGAGAAGACCGTGGCCGCCCTGGCGCTGCTCTTCGCTATACACAGGTCTGTACATACATAGCTTGCAGCCCATGTCCAACCTCTCCGGCGGGGAGAAGACCGTGGCCGCCCTGGCGCTGCTCTTCGCTATACACAGGTCTGTACATACATAGCTTGCAGCCCATGTCCAACCTCTCCGGCGGGGAGAAGACCGTGGCCGCCCTGGCGCTGCTCTTCGCTATACACAGGTCTGTACATACATAGCTTGCAGCCCATGTCCAACCTCTCCGGCGGGGAGAAGACCGTGGCCGCCCTGGCGCTGCTCTTCGCTATACACAGGTCTGTACATACATAGCTTGCAGCCCATGTCCAACCTCTCCGGCGGGGAGAAGACCGTGGCCGCCCTGGCGCTGCTCTTCGCTATACACAGGTCTGTACATACATAGCTTGCAGCCCATGTCCAACCTCTCCGGCGGGGAGAAGACCGTGGCCGCCCTGGCGCTGCTCTTCGCTATACACAGGTCTGTACATACATAGCTTGCAGCCCATGTCCAACCTCTCCGGCGGGGAGAAGACCGTGGCCGCCCTGGCGCTGCTCTTCGCTATACACAGGTCTGTACATACATAGCTTGCAGCCCATGTCCAACCTCTCCGGCGGGGAGAAGACCGTGGCCGCCCTGGCGCTGCTCTTCGCTATACACAGGTCTGTACATACATAGCTTGCAGCCCATGTCCAACCTCTCCGGCGGGGAGAAGACCGTGGCCGCCCTGGCGCTGCTCTTCGCTATACACAGGTCTGTACATACATAGCTTGCAGCCCATGTCCAACCTCTCCGGCGGGGAGAAGACCGTGGCCGCCCTGGCGCTGCTCTTCGCTATACACAGGTCTGTACATACATAGCTTGCAGCCCATGTCCAACCTCTCCGGCGGGGAGAAGACCGTGGCCGCCCTGGCGCTGCTCTTCGCTATACACAGGTCTGTACATACATAGCTTGCAGCCCATGTCCAACCTCTCCGGCGGGGAGAAGACCGTGGCCGCCCTGGCGCTGCTCTTCGCTATACACAGGTCTGTACATACATAGCTTGCAGCCCATGTCCAACCTCTCCGGCGGGGAGAAGACCGTGGCCGCCCTGGCGCTGCTCTTCGCTATACACAGGTCTGTACATACATAGCTTGCAGCCCATGTCCAACCTCTCCGGCGGGGAGAAGACCGTGGCCGCCCTGGCGCTGCTCTTCGCTATACACAGGTCTGTACATACATAGCTTGCAGCCCATGTCCAACCTCTCCGGCGGGGAGAAGACCGTGGCCGCCCTGGCGCTGCTCTTCGCTATACACAGGTCTGTAAATACATAGCTTGCAGCCCATGTCCAACCTCTCCGGCGGGGAGAAGACCGTGGCCGCCCTGGCGCTGCTCTTCGCTATACACAGGTCTGTACATACATAGCTTGCAGCCCATGTCCAACCTCTCCGGCGGGGAGAAGACCGTGGCCGCCCTGGCGCCGCTCTTCGCTATACACAGGTCTGTACATACATAGCATTCAATAATCTATGGTTTTCTCGTTGCATTTAGAGGTTCACTAGTGTAATTGCTGATAGAAGTAGCTTGGAAAACCAAATGACATAATATACTAAGACATATCACCAAGGCATTTTAATTGTCTTGTTTGTGTTAGCCTTTTCATAGTCCCACTGCTGGGCACCAGCCTCCTCTTACACGGAGAAAGATTGAGCGTTAATCACCATTGTCTTAAAAAAAACTATTGTTTTGTGAATCTGCCATCACAGAGATATTCCTAATACCTAAATAAAAGGGCAAACTGTAAATATTCCTCTTAACGATTTCTGTGTTCCCCCAGCTACCAGCCGGCGCCGTTCTTCCTGCTGGACGAGATAGACGCTGCTCTGGACAACACCAACATCGGCAAGGTGGCGTCCTACATCCGCAGCAAGAAGGGCAGCCTGCAGACCATCGTCATCTCGCTCAAGGAGGAGTTCTACGGCTGCGCAGACGCTCTCGTCGGCATCTGCTCTGAGGTAAGCCTAATGTAGCTTAGTCAAGGCTTTTAATTTACTTATAGTGCACATTTCTAAAACATATGCTTAAGGCTTATGTCCAACACTTGAAGTTTTATACTGGTGCATCATCTACAATGTCCATTATGTACCGAGATACTTTCGTTAATGTCTATGCTAATATTTTAAAGCTGAAGAGTTTGTTTGAACACGATAATCTCAGGAACTAATAGTCCGATTTGAAAAATTATTTCAGTGTTAAAAACAGCCCATGTATCGAGGAAGGCTATAGGCCACTTTTTATCCGGGTTTGTGCAGAACGCTACGCGTGTGAAACCGCTAGTTTCTAATAATGTATTTGTTTCCAGCCGGCCGACTGCCTCGTGAGTGACGTAATGACTCTCAGCCTGGAGGACTACAGCGACTGAAGCTGACAACATTTATATTCACATATTTTTATATTACGACATTTTACTTCTTTTCCATTACTGACGTGTTATTGTGTTCACACGATAATTGTCTTTATAGATATAACATTAAGTGTTAAGTTGACATAGCAGTTTTGTGTTTTATTTCTACCTAACATTTTTTTACTGTCCCACTGCTGGGCAAAGGCCTCCCCATCTCTCGATCTTTTGAGTCCTCCCACCAATCAGGTACCTAACATTATCCTATTCAATAGTGTAAGTCCGCCTTTACAATTGTAATATTTACTCATGTAAGAAGCTTATGTAGTTAATATAATGATTTTGCAAATGTAATACCACTTCGCAAGTCGCTTTCAGTATTGTTTTTTCTTCTTCTTACAAGTTACGGAAGTTAGCCCAGTCATTTTTTTTATTACGATGTTTTATTCAGCACAACCTACTACCTGCAGCTCGTTATGCAAACACTAGTACATTACATACCCTGGTAAAAATTTAGGTGTTTGAAATAAAATACGTAAAAATCATATGAAACTACCCTATAAGTATAGATAGACCATTATCAAAACAATCGAATGACATTGGAATACGATTGGTCTTATATTAGTATCAGAATACTCGCTAAGGTTGAAACTGGTGTCCGATTCTCCTTTGCCGACTGTGTGCGTTCGCGCAGCGGAATGTTGTTGAATGTAAAGATTTTAATTATGCAGATAATTAGTGTAAGACGTCCTATAATTGTGTATGGTAAATAAAAATTTGTGTATGCAGCCATTGTAGAGAAATTCACCAAAAACAGATTCCGCTGGGCGAACGTTGGCGAACGTTGTCCTGGCGGAACTTTTTTTAATCCATAGACTTTAGAAGAAAAGAGATGTGTCCGAAAATTAGTGTGTATTTGTGTATAATTGATTATGTATGAATGAAATCAGTGCATGCATAAACTTCGGAGAAATTCAAGTTTCCGCTACGCGAACGTTTGGCCATTAGCTAGTTTTCATATAAAGCGCTTACATAGAGAGCTGTAGATTTTTACATACGTTGTTTTGAATTTGTTTATATTTGTTTAAAAAACAGATTTAGAAAAAGTCGTAGGGCTTAAAAGATAAAAATATAAACGTAAAATACACTTATTAGGTCTTAGTTCTTAAAGTATGCAGTTTGGGGTCTAGATTTTCACGTTTACACAAACCTTGTAAGTGTCTCCAACATGTTGCCAAGTATCAATGATGTTCCGTTAGTAATTAAAAAGTTATAGGATATTTTACCATTTATTTACCATGAACAGATCACTGTTTACAAAGCAGTCGAATATCACGACGTTCTAAAGGAATTGCATGGTAAAATGTATGCCAATAATTAGTTTAATCATTCAACTATTTACTTGCAAAATTTCATGTCATTAAATTCAGTAATTAAAGAAAGACAATTATAATACTGACGGAGCATCGAAACCCTACATAATCCAACCAAGTTCAGATAGCTACAAAAAAGCGGCCGTGCCATATGTCTAAACAACGTTCTTAACTTGGAAGGTTAGTATATTTATTAATATGGTACAGTTGCGTACACAAGCGTTAGGAAAAAATAAAACAATCGCATTTCTTGAATGAAAAATATTTTTTTAATAATAATGCCACTATCTACGACATTTTAGTTAAAATACGTAACGTTTATTAACGTTATTTTTAATCACGTAGTCAAGTAATTTTTGTAAGTCATATAATAAAAATATTTGTGTACACGGATATTTAAATAGAGAAGTACTTGTTAATTGAAGATTTATTTTTATCGTAGAAGTGGCATTATTATTAAAAAAATATTTTTAAATCAAGAAATACAATTGTTTTATTTTTTCCTAACGCTTGTGTACGCAACTGTACCATATTAATAAACACTAACCTACCAAGTTAAGAACGTTGCTTAGACATATGGCACGGCCGCTTTTTTGTAGCTATCCGAACTTGGTCGGATTATGTAGGGTTTCGATGCTCCGTCAGTATTATAATTGTCTTTCTTTAATTACTGAATTTAATGACATGAAATTTTGCAAGTAAATAGTTGAATGATTAAACTAATTATTGGCATACATTTTACCATGCAATTCCTTTAGAACGTCGTGATATTCGACTGCTTTGTAAACAGTGATCTGTTCATGGTAAATAAATGGTAAAATATCCTATAACTTTTTAATTACTAACGGAACATCATTGATACTTGGCAACATGTTGGAGACACTTACAAGGTTTGTGTAAACGTGAAAATCTAGACCCCAAACTGCATACTTTAAGAACTAAGACCTAATAAGTGTATTTTACGTTTATATTTTTATCTTTTAAGCCCTACGACTTTTTCTAAATCTGTTTTTTAAACAAATATAAACAAATTCAAAACAACGTATGTAAAAATCTACAGCTCTCTATGTAAGCGCTTTATATGAAAACTAGCTAATGGCCAAACGTTCGCGTAGCGGAAACTTGAATTTCTCCGAAGTTTATGCATGCACTGATTTCATTCATACATAATCAATTATACACAAATACACACTAATTTTCGGACACATCTCTTTTCTTCTAAAGTCTATGGATTAAAAAAAGTTCCGCCAGGACAACGTTCGCCAACGTTCGCCCAGCGGAATCTGTTTTTGGTGAATTTCTCCACAATGGCTGCATACACAAATTTTTATTTACCATACACAATTATAGGACGTCTTACACTAATTATCTGCATAATTAAAACTCTTAAATTCAACAACATTCCGCTGCGCGAACGCACACTTGCCGACTTTCCATTTTTAACCGACTTCCCAAAAAGATGTTCTCAATTCGTCGGGATCATTTTTTCTTTATGTATATTTGCAAAATTTTTTTAGTGTAGTGTTTACCTCCCAGGTGGTCCCATAATCATCAGGTCAGGATCTGATGATGGAAACCCTGAGAAATCGAGGGCAACTTTCGAAAATTGTAGGCGTGCATAGGTTAAAAACTTGACATAAAGCCGTAGGCATGTGTAACACTATGCAATGGTGAAGGTTTGGAGCTGACCTGACGATGGAGACCAGAGAAGGTCGAGGGAACTCGGCAATAATAAACGTACACTTTGTACGGTAAGAAGACCTTACAACTTTTCTCTCTACAAACTTACCTTGGACGCGTAACTTACGTGAAAAATTAAGCCGGGATTATGATGAAGCTTAAAAAATAACAACAAGTAATATGGAGCTCTTTTATTTACAATAAAATATCTTTATATTACAACTCTTATTCTACGCTATCGCTAGATGTCATAACTTAGTGTTCAGTGCGCACTCACTGCGCATGCGCGACCAGCACAACAACCTTATCCGAATTACACTGGCTTCACACCATTCAGATACATATATCCAATTTTTGACAACAATTTTGTTTATTAACATAGATTCTTTCGATTTTTTTCCTATAAGGCTGTTTATTCCATTTATCACGAATCATTCATCATGAAAATCTCGAAGCCTGCAACCAGGCTGTCCTCAACAAAAATAATTTAACACAATAAAGATTGTCTAGCTACACTAATTCTAATATTACTCTGAGGTGAACAAAGTTTAACAGAAATACTTTAGCACAGCTGGTTACAATATGGAGAGATGAAAGGCGTCGAGAGCCGCTTTTGTCACAACTTGAAGACGTCTTGCGGAAAGAGCTTGAAATATTGTTAAAGCTTGGGACGAGATCAAATTAAATCAAGTAGCCATGGACAGAGGCACCGAGAAGTATTGAATATAAGTGTATGTGAATTGGGATGGGGGCGGGGAAGTTTTATTGATAAGTTGAATTGAAAGCGCCTTACAATTTGAATGCACCGCGATATTGGAGGTGTTGTGGAGTCGCCGTACTAACTATTGCGTGATGAGACTGTGGTGTAATTGTGTCCTGGAAGTGTCGTGGTTTGGGCGGCTAGTCGGGCGAGCGCGGCGGCTCGGTGCTGAAGTAGGGCGCGGCGTGGGGCTGCAGCAGCGTGCGGCACACGGCGCACACCCGCGCGGGCACGCGGCGCGGCCCGGCCGGCACGCTGCACGACACGCACGCGCTGCAGAAGATGCGCCCGCAGTGCCGGCAGTGCACCTGCACACACAACACACTCAGTCCGGCACGACACACACACCATACAATTATATATCGCATCGGAGAGCACGTAAATGTCGGTTTTGCGCCTGATCTCTCTAAGGTGGTGTCGAATTGCCGTCCCATCGGATTACGAGAGTGAAGGAATAGTGAGTGCACTTGTGCTTGCGCAAATGCTTGTACACTATAATATGTCCTGCGCAGTTGGCTAATCTCCTTACATGAGAACAGCAGAGATGATGGCATACCTTCTTCTTGGGGTTGGGTAGATGCGCGTGGCAGGCAGGACACTCGTGCACGTCGTCCTCGTGCTGCCACCGCACCTCCGTGTCCGCCTCGCGGATGCGCTGCAGCTGCACCTGCAACACACACTAGTGTTACCAGTTGCAGTCCCTACACAGCTAACTATATATAGGACGCGAAACTTCAACTGCAAATACATAGTGAACCAAGTTAAGTGTTACTAACATAGATTAAAGTTTTTAAAGTATTTATTTTTGGGCTATTGGTGCCTGAGAATAAAGTTTTTGAAATAAAATTTGAAATAGTGAGATATCCCACAACATAACTCCAATTTTGATAAAACAAATATTTTAAACTGCACTTTACCGTCTATCTTTGTCTGCCATTTATTTAGACTTTTGCCAACTATGTTGGGGTGGGCTTCCAGTCCAACCTGATGCTCCTTATTTTACAAGGAGCGACTGCCCTATCTGGCCTCCTCAACCCAGTTACCCAGGCAACCCAACACTCCTTGGTATAACTGGTTGTCAGACTCAGTGGCGTCTGACTATCCGTAACGACTGCCAAAGATGTTCAATGATAGCCGAGACCTACAGCTTTATGTTGGCCTTCGAAACAGGGTCCCCGCTTCACCGTCTATGAGAGCGTACCTGCAGCGACTGCGACAGACGCACGAAGTCCTGCTGCACCTTCTCGCTATTATCCAGCTCCTGCTGCAGCACGGACACGCGGCCCCTCAGCTCGAGCAGCTCGGCTTGCAGGCGCCGCTTGTCCTCCAGCAGGGTGGAGCCCAGCTCGCCCGCCTGACGCAGCCGTGACCCTAGCTCCTGCATCGCTGCTTGCTCCGTTTGGAGGCGGTCGATTTCCTCCCTGAGGAGATAAATATTGGCATTAATAACATAATTTATATCTAGAATTGGCTGGGAATTGGTGGGGAAGTAGCTTAGAACCAGGAGACACATACTTTTACATACATACAATCCCCACCTGGGTACGAAAAATAGTCCATTTGGGATCAGCATGTAACCGCGAGGAGTTATAGATAAAAACAAGTGTAGTTTTTAATTTTATTCTGTATCTGATATGAAATAATTGCTTCCAGTAAGCCGTAAGTGGACACTGTACTATGTAAGATATTTATAGGACTTGTATGTTTTCATTTATTATTGTGCAGTATTGTGTCCTGTCTGTCGCATTAGGTTGAAATATACCTGTAATGCTCGATAGAGGTGTAAATAAATGACTCACTTGGCCTCCTTAAGGCTGTTCCTGAGCGCAGTGAGCTCAGCGTCCTGGCGATGGAACAGGGCTCCGTGCTCCAACAGCTGAGCTCTCAGCTCGCGCTCGGCGCCGCGCGCCTCCTCGCGGCCTATCTCACAGAGGATCAGCTGCTCCCGGAGACGTAGTGTCAGCTCTTGTAGCTCCTGCGAACATAGAATAAGAAAATTTATCTGCTAGAAACATGGTATGGT
The DNA here is from genome assembly GCA_033682625.1 of Helicoverpa zea x Helicoverpa armigera. Lineage (NCBI taxonomy): Eukaryota > Metazoa > Arthropoda > Insecta > Lepidoptera > Noctuidae > Helicoverpa > Helicoverpa zea x Helicoverpa armigera. The sequence goes on along the minus strand of JAWIIS010000029.1, from coordinate 12,287,267 downwards.
ATTAGAAGATGCTACAGTAGGTATAAAGGCTCGAGCAGACCGGATGCGTATGCGTAACCACGCGCGTAGTCACGCGCGTAGTTACGGCGTAACCATGAGTTGTAATGTATGGAAATGTATGAGACAGGCCACACCGCTTGCGTAACGTAGACACGCGCGTCGTTACGCAAGCGGTGTGGCCTGTCTCATACATTTCCATACATTACAACTCATGGTTACGCCGTAACTACGCACGTGACTACGCGCGTGGTTACGCATACGCATCCGGTCTGCTCGAGCCTTTAGTGTTTCACATGTCTCGCCGTGCAAATTTTATATGACCATTATCATAGAAATACAACCGACTATTTTATTGGCACGTAAAAATTATCACTAAGCAGTAAAGTCATTATTTAATAATAGCTTCTAAGCGGTTTCATCCACGTCTCGTATGAACTACTCCACGCACCCAGGTAGAAACTGATCAAGATAAATAAGTGACAACATTGAAATCTGTCCAATAGTAAGTGACTATAGCGCGTTCAGACAAACAATCTTCATTAGTATAGATTATTCAAAAATATATGCTTTCAAAGGTAAGAAAAGTAGGAAGAAATTCATTTTTTTTTTCCTCAATAAAATTTGCTCTTGAAATTCATAATAAACAGAAAACATATAATATTACAAACCTCTACGTTATCAGGCAGGTCGATGATTTCGTTTTGCATGTCGGCCGCCTTCTTCGTGTACTGTCCCATCAACATCGCGTTGTCTCTCTCTAAACTGTACACAAAATAAACAATTATTTAAATAAATAACATTATCGCAATAAACCTTAGTCTTGATGGTAAGAGTTACACCAAAAACTTTCTCGCCCGTTCTTCTCCAAATGAAGGTATTTTTCAAACAGGTAACTAACTTTTATTTTATATTATTTGGTTCTTTTGACTTACGTAAGTGCTTTTAAAGGCCTAAGTGGAATAAATTATCAGACTTTGCGTTTACGCACATACCCACACGCACATTTACCTCAGAATCAGATACATTATGTAATGCATTTACAACACATAATATAATAACCAATACCAATTGCACGGCAGCTAGAGTCTCCAAGTCCTCTTAAGACTGACCTGTCGAGCTTCTTCTGCAGCGTCTCCCTGTCCACCGTGAGCTCGGTGACATGCTGCAGCGCTCGCTGCGAGGCCTGCTCGGCCGCCGCGGCCTGCTGCTCCAGGGCAGCACGAGCCGCGTCCACTGCCGCCTGCAGGCTGTCCAGCTGCTCGGCGCTGGCCTGCCGCTCCGAGTGCCACGACCGCACCGTCTCGTCGTGCAGGGATCTGACGCCTTCCAGCTCTTCCGTCGCCTGGGGGAACGGTAATATAGCTGGTAGCAATTAGGTAGCAACCAATGGTAGCTGGTAGCAATTAGGTAACAACTCTCATTTCAAGGGGATCGTAGAGTGACAGCGATTCTGACGTTAACTGGGGGAACGAGATAACTTGTAACACTTAGCACTACACTCGACCCGAACACGTGCAAGTAAAATTGAACCTAAAGCAATGTAATTAAAGTGCACAAAATAGTGTGGTACCTGTTTGAGCGCCAACTCCTTCATGAGTGCTTTGTCGCGAGCCTGCTCAGCGTTGGCCTGCTCCAGCACCAGCTGCTTCTCGTAGTTCGCGCACATGTCGCATTGTCTGCTCGCCTCTGTAACATTAAAACAGACATTAATCTTGTTATAGAAAAAATAACCTACTTAGAACACCTGAAAAAAGATTTTGGCCAAAAAAAAAACATTTTAGAAATAGGACCAGGCGTATAAGTGATCAGAGTACATCATAAAAAAACAATAAAAAAAGTCCGAGGAATTGAGAACCTCCTCCTCTTTGGGAAATCGGCTAAAACGTGGATCACTAAATTATATCACAATGAAATACAACGGTTTAAATATCGGATTGAAACAACGAACCTGCATTTTCTGTTTTGGCATCCCCACTCGCGGCGGCGGCGGCTGTAGTTTTCGCTTTCTAGAACAAAACATACAACATTTACAACAGATAGCCCATATAAGTAGACAGATAAGTACGAATGCTGTAGGTATCTTGTATATACTAACCGCTAGTGCATCTTGTAGCTGCGCGTCGGTATCTCGTAGTTTGGTCTTGAGCGCCGCGATCTCCATCTCAAGAGGCTGGATAATGGACCGCAGTAGCTCTTCTTCTAAATTCTATATGAAAGAGGAGTAAGTTTAAAGCCTTGTCTAATGTAGGTCATATGAGATTTTGCTTAATTTGAACTCATTTAATTTGATATTTTAAATGAAGAAAATCTAAAGGAGAATGCTTTTTGACGCTTTTTAGGAAATTATTTGAATTAAAAAAAAACTACCTTATAAAATAATATAAATAAAATCATCTTTGCATCGAAAAACCACTCACTGTCAGATACAGATTATCAAATTAGATTTAAGAGCATGTTTTATTTTTATTAAAAAAAAACATAGTTGTATGAGAACCTCCTCCTTTTTGGGAAGTCGGTTAAAAAGTAAGTACCTTCTTGGGCGGCTGATCTTCAGTCTCGGCCGTGAGCTTCCTAGCGAGCGACCGGACAAAGGTGGCGGGCGCCAGGGACACCTCCTGCCACATAGCGCGAGGGTTCAACAGGTAATTCACGTCCATTGTACGCGTTATACGCGTTGTACGCAACTTCAGTATATTTTTATTTATTCATCACAATCAGCTATCATTACAGGTACGTAATTCCCCAATGCGGTGATGTGTGAACATATTTTTCTTCTATCATCTTTCAATATAACACAAACAAAGTAGTTATTGTGAATTTATGCAATGCGCAGGAAAATTTGAAAAAATATGTAGTTATGTAGTTTTGGAAGCGGTTTCAAAATACTGCAGTAGTTAAGACACTAACAAAAAAAAACAATATTTTTTTACTATTAGAAAAACTTTAAACACTAATTTAAAATTGACGCATCACAATAACACACTACCGACTCCGGGTGTACTACGCCCAATCGAATGACAAATAATCGAATGCCAATTGATCGACCACTATAAATCGAAATTCTAAATACTCGAACATTCATAATATCGAATGGTTATTAAATCGAACATTCAATACATCGCGCAGTCAATACATCGAGTGTTCAAAATATCGAATGTTCGTTTGATCGAGCGTTAAATACATCGAATATTCATCCTATCGAAAAATCTATATTTTTTTTAATACAAGAAAAACTCAAAATTTATGAATAATTTATAAATTTTAATGTAGTTTTTATTATTTAACATTTTTTCAATCGCATTATCATCGCTTTTGCCTCTTTTTTGTAAAGTAGGTTTTCCCAATCCCGTTTTTACATTTTCAATTCAAACAAAATTTTAAAATTTACCTATAAAAGATGAGAATTAAAGATTAAAATGTGATTTATTAGTAAATTTTGAGTTTTCTTGTATTAAAAAAAAATATAGATTTTTCGATAGGATGAATATGCGATGCATTTAACGCTCGATCAAACGAACATTCGATATTTTGAACACTCGATGTATTGACTGCGCGATGTATTGAATGTTCGATTTAATAACCATTCGATATTATGAATGTTCGAGTATTTAGAATTTCGATTTATAGTGGTCGATCAATTGGCATTCGATTATTTGTCATTCGATTGGGCGTAGTACACCCACCGACTCCTGCGCATCGGGTAACACTTAAGTACTTAATCCAAGTATGATAATGCACGGCGCTGGCAATATGTTAATTCTAAGCGATAACCGCACGACAAGCATAAGTTACGACTATGTACTAGACTGATCAAAATAAGACAACTGTTTAACATAATTAAGGAGACTAATTAACAATAAAGATTTCCTGGATAATAGGAGGCAAAGATATTTTTAAGATGTTTTTTAATTCATTTATCACATATATTCATTCATTACCTGCTTTGCCCAAAGGCGTTACCCGTTTTAGGACCCCCCTGAGGGCAAAGCGGGTATTTCGAAGGGGTTTATTTTTTTGATTTTTTTTCAGAATATTGAAGAAGATTACTAAGACTATCTTATGTTTTCCAAAGTTTATTATATAAACAACCCTATGAGTACAAATACAAGTCGCATGTAATGTTCTTGGTTATTTTTTTTAACATCTTTCGTTAACTTACCCGTTTTGGGAACATCTCCCCTAACTATAATTGTCTTGTAAAGTAAGCATCATCAGCTTTTTTATCGTCCCACTGTTAGGCAAAGTTCTCCCCTCACATGTAGAACGTTTACACAAGAAGGTATAAGAAAACTATTTTCACTATGGTAAAAAAACAGCCTGTATAAAAATACGTGCACAGTTAGTGCGCCCAAAGATAAGTCAACACAAAGGCAGACACCTTCAAATGATAAAGAAAAACATTGACTACAAATAACTTCACCTATAAACCATCATATTCACAAACAAACCATTGTGTGAAGCAGCCTAATCTATTTGTTTGCTTGACCTTGCTAATCTTAGGAACTACTGGACAGATTTGGAAAAATATTCCAGTGTTAAATAGCCCATTTATTGAAGAAAGCTATAGGCTGTTTTTTATCCGGATGTGTGGAGTAGTTCCCACGAGATGCTAGTGGTAATATATGGATCATTTGATTACGGTACAATATAAATGCGGGTAAGAATTACTCTTCTACTTTCACACAAATACGTATAAACGTTCGTTTCGTACAAGAATATACTTCATTCATAAGCATTAACGATTCATATTCAAGAAATATCGTTAATAGGTATTATGTAAATGAACATTATGTGTACCTTACGTTAAAGCGTGACATGTTTAACATTTTATAGTTTAAAATATGGTTTGCAATCACAATAATATGAGCAAATGTTGAAGACGCGACAAGGTCGGTATAACCTACTGAGCGATAACTAGGTTTATTGAATAATAATTAACATGCCTTTTTAATGGCAACATGTATGTTCAAATGCTGATATTTTAGATTTATTGAAGATCTTGTTAATAGAAGTAGTGGATTGTGAGACCATTATAATGTAATCATAGATACTAATGTTATAAAGAATGTTTTAAACATAGAATAGTTTATATTATGTAGCTTGCTTGAACGCACTAATCTTAGGAACTCTGAAGGAATTATTTAAAAAATATTTCATTTAGGTTGTTTTTTATCCGGATGCGTAAAAACGTTCCCTTGTTACACAGGTGGAAGCGCGAGGAATAGCAACATTCATGTTTATTTGTAACATAATTAATATTCCTAAGTTAGATATCCAGCTATAGATGTAAGAACAGACCTGCTGCTGCTGCCTCATCTGGTTGAGATGCTGCTCCAGCTCCAAGTTCCTGGCGCGCAGCCGCCGCACCTCCTCCGTGCCTGATGACGATGCTTCTACTGTTTCTGTTATAAAAACAATGTTATTTGGCGTTGATTTAATGTTAATAGAAACTCTCGATTGGAAGAGGGAGGGAGGGTTTATGTTATCTATACCCTTTATTAATATTATAAAGAGGTAAAATATTTATTTCTTTGCACCTTAAGGGCTCAGAAACTGTCAAAACACTGTTATATCTGGATACGGAAAGAAGGTTCCACTAGACACGACTGAAACTGCTGAAACCAACTAGTGTTTTATTATTATCGATATTGTATCACTAATAAGATATGGATGGGAGTACCCCACTCAAGCTGATAATTTTCTTTAAAAAAACTTTACTACCCTGCTATTAAGATGTTTAATAACTATTGGTCCCTTGACTTACCTTTGGAGCCCCATCCTAAACAGAACGCCTGCAACATGATCCATACCCCACTTCATCACACAAACAATGAGGAAAACATTTACCTAATTAAAAAGCCCCTTTTTTTCCTATAGATAAAATAATGAACTGTTACTATGTATGTACATACATACAGGCAGGTCAATAGACTCTGCGAGTAATGACTAGATTATTAGAAAATTTGTTCTTTATAATTAGATAACTATGGCTGACTTGTTCATAATATTTTTTTAAGACCGAGAAGTCTAATGAAGTTTCTCCCTTATGTGGCCATGGGTAAAACCAGAGCACTGTCGTAGTATCGAATCAACATATTATTTTAATTTGATAACAAAAGCTTTGCATGATTTCACATTAGTTTGATTAATGAGCAATATTTGTGTACATTATACATACATATGTAGTTTGCTAGAAAAATCATTGCAATCAGTTCACAGTTGGAACAATATCCTGTTTAGATTTATATGTTTAAGCATACATATACAACATCAAATACATATAAAATCAAAGTAGTGCTTTCGGTATTTAAAGCAGTAAGAAGGTTGTCTATTACAATCATCCATATTTGTTTCTATTGTCCTTTATTGTTTTTTCCTAATGGTATACAATAAAGTTTATTCTATTCAGTCTATGTACAATCTGCTTTTGTGAGCAAGTATAAAATAGAGTGTACTTCTAAGGTTTGACTCTCCCTCTGTGACAGAGGCTCTGTCACAAATACTAATAATTATTATTTTTAATTAGTTTACTAAGAATTTTTATTCTTCATTGCAGGTCATTATAAGTGGCTGCAGGATAGTTTGAAAGAGTTACCGCGGCCTTTGAACATGTAAGAGTCCGACACTCCCTCACCGCTGCTAACCCACAGCAGGAGGAGACATTTTTGATGATTTCCCATAAAAAAAGTGAAGTCCTTAAAATAAATGAAAAAAAAAATCCACACATACCACTAACAAGCATCTGCAAGCTCTGTATCTCCGACTTCTGATTCTCACTGAGGGTCTGCAGCTGCTGCAGCTCAGCCCGGAGCCCCAGCACCTCCGACTCCAACTGCTCCTTGTCCTGGAGCATCTTCCTCATGTCCTCTGCAAAGAGTGAGGGGATCCACTTTAATGTTAGTAAGTTACGAGAGGAAAAGGCAGGAATGGAAAGATTTGGAGGAGGCCTATGTCGAGAGATGGACAACTGAAGGGATACGAAGGGTGGATGAAGTTACGAGAGGTTTCTCGAGAGAAACTTGTAGTTAAGAAACAGCATAACAGCAGTATCTGGTTAACTGGGTTGAGGAAGTCAGAGAGTCAGTTTTTCCATGTAGAACAAGGTGAGATATGCTAATACTCAACTGGTTACACAGGAGGCTAACCTCAATATAGGTGGGAAAAGACTAGACAGATGGTGATCATGAGAGCTTTCTACTGGGTGAATAATAGGTGGTGAGTTGCTGTGTGAATTTAATCACAAATATTTCTTACAGCTGTGTAAATGTTGACACTAGATGTTGAATGATTCAATAAACTGGAAACCATGCACCTAAAGGTAATTTACGACATTAACAGAAAAACACAATAATCTATAATAAAGTTAAAATGCTAACCTTAACCAATATTAACTAGAATACCAACCAATCACCATTTTACTTAAACTATGTTATCTAACTAAACAGACCTCTAAAATACAGTTGCTATTTGTGTGTTATGAATCTAATTTGTTTTTGAAAGATTTTATATCAGACAAATTTTAGCAATTATAAAATGTATTCCTTGTCTGTTGAGATCTCTACAAAATTTATTTTCCACATTACATATTATGTTGGGTGAAATTAATGAAAAATGATCTGCCATTTCACAATAAACTCAAATAAAACATAAAACTACTATGTTATATCCTGCATTAGATGCAGTCAACAAAAGATAATTAATGTTGCAATAACAAATGATATAAAAACTTCTCTGTAATTACAAATGACCTTCAACAATGTAGGTAGTTGTGTTACATTGCATTTTCATTATTTACGAGACAAAACTTTAGGTGTAAATATCTATATAGAAATGAAGTGACATACATTGCAAACAGTGAAGTTATAACATATAAGTGTTAATGCTGTTGTTCTCGGAAGTTTCTCTAACACATGCAAGTTTAATGCATCAACCATAATAATGTCATTAGTGCATGATGTTCGTCTTCCCACTACCTCATGTTATGTACAAACCAGCCGCACCAAGCAGGACGGTGCTCACACATGAACAAGCTACAGGGCTCATCACATTCACAGTCACCAGGGATCCAAACAATTACCAGAACAAAGACAAACTACTAATTAGGACTTAGTGTAAAACTGACATTCAACCACAAGAAAACAAACTTATCACGTGAATAATAAGGATTTCATGCATTGTAACCAACCAGAACCAAGACTACAATACCCCCGCGCGGCCTACTCTGCTGATAACGGACAACGAACCTTCTTTTTGCAAGAACAACTCTTTCATTTTCGCTCGTTGAACATTAAATTCTTCTTCTAGTAATCTCCTCGTTTGGTCCGCGGCCGGGCCGTTGCACTCGCCCGCGGCCTCCACTTGAAACAGAAACACCATTGAGTGCTTCTACGGTAGACATTATCGCCTAAATTAGCAAACAATTGAACAAAATAACACACCTTTCGGACCGTCCGTGTTCTCACTTGACATCGTGGACTGGCTGTCCATTTACTTGATTCACTGCTAAAACAATGCTATTCTTCGAATTGTTTGCATTGTGACACAGATTTAGAACTTTGAAATTTTAGAAATTACGAAAATTGTTGAGAAAAAGATGAAATCACGAAACTATTTGACGTTTCTAAGTTGACGTTTGAATGTTGACAGATTAAAAAACTGAAATAGAGCCTTTAGGAAGTTGCGTTCGGAATTTCTTTTTTTGTTTATTATAAAGAGTCTTATCGTTTTACTTCAGTGGACGTGCGATGCCACTCGTTACATATTCATATTCATATCATTTATTGCATTCCACAAGTTTCACATGGTGTTACAAAAAGCTTACAGCTAGGTACATTTGTGGACCCTGTTAGGGCACAGCAACATTTGGCATTTAATGCCAGTACATTTAAAACACTTAAAACTAATTCTAAATTTTTATGGTAGTTTTAAACATTAGGTATAATAGGAATAGTTAATTTACAATTAAAATTAAGTATATATTATATTTCTGTATATTTGTATAAATATATGTATATTAGGAAATTATTTAGATATTAGCTATTTTTGTGTATTGTAGTGTGTATAATGTTTATGTATGACTAATATTTATTTTGTCGTTCATGTATTCTTGAATTGTATAGTATGCCTTTTTAGTTAGGATTTCCTTAATTTTATTTACATATACATTATACTTTGGTTCGTTTTTTATAGTATTTGGTAATTATTATATATTTTTATTGCCATTACATATGGACTATTTGAATGTAATGTCATACGGGAAGTAGGTAGCATGAGCATGTTCTTATGTCTAAGTGATCTGGCATATTGACATGAGCAACATCAGCTTTGTGTTGCATGGCACCGGCATAAAATGTACACTTTTCGATAACCAGTAACCCAGAACAGTCTGTACCGTACATTTCTTTTATATAAACGTTTTCTTATCCTTTTCTGTGATTCAATAATGAATCATGTTGTCTGCAAATGATTTACGATTGCAATATGATTGTAGTGCTAAATAAATAGCAGACCAATGGCAAACCAATGAAATGTCATTGGAATACGATATTGATCATAAATTTGTAGCAGAATGCCCGCAAAACTGCTATTGAGATTCAATTGTTATCCAATTTTCACATTATCAACTTAGTGGAATCGAGCCCCACGAACCTTAAATTAATATTTATGGGTTCGTGAGATGCAGCATGTTGACAACCCGGACAACCGATTCTTAGTAACAGGGTCCCGTTTTTTTCCTTTTGGGTAAAAAGTAAAAAATACCACTCTACCTATTAATTCACTCATCATCCTCCGAGCCTTTTTCCCAACTATGTTGGGGTCGGCTTCCAGTCCAGCCGGATTCAGCTGAGTACCAGTGCTTTACAAGGAGCGACTGCCTATCTGACCTCCTCAACCCGGGCAACCCGATACCCCTTGGTTAGACTGGTGTCAGACTTACTGGCTTCTGACTACCCGTAACGACTGCCAAAGATGTTCAATGATAGACGGGACCTACAGTTTAACGTCCCATCCGAAACACATTCAATGGTGTCTAATATACTTAGAAAGTACATACAAACTTAGAAACGTTGCATTGGTACTTTGCCTGACCTGGGATCGAACCCGCGCCCTCATACTTGAGAGGTTGGTCTTTTACCCATTAGGCCACCACGACTTTTCTGCCTATTAATTCACTCCGAATAAAAATTATGTAATATTGGTCCACCTAGGTCCTGGACCTGGGGCCCGATTCTCCTAATTTTACTTAAGCGCCATTCGATTGACGTTCGACTCGATTCGACTGAGATCCAATCCCGACTCGATTACGATTGAAGCGTATGTGGCATTTCCGCTATTTTTTCTTTGAAATAAACGTTTTTATCCTTTTCTGTCATTCAATAATGAATCATTTTGTCTGCAAATGGTTTACGATTGCAAAATGATTGTACAGCAAACTACCGTATAGACCAAAATCATCAAAATAGCAGACCAATCGCACACCAATCAAATGTCAATCGAATACGATTGGTCTTTTATTAGTAGCAGAATGCCCGATATGGTTAAAACTGCAATTACGGGCATATTGCGATTCGATTTCTATTAGATTTTGACATCAACAATCGGGGCCCTGCCTTTTATCCCGGTGCGGGCAGTAGCTTCCACGGGACGCTAGTGAAACCGCGGGAAAACGGCTAGTTTATAGTCATAGATAAAGGATGTACAAGGCGCGAACCTATTTTAAATCTATGTTTATAGTATAGACAGATTGATGTATTTCAATCTTTGGTATTGATTTCACCATGATTTCACCGAAATCATTTCGGTTACTCAATAGTAACGTTACCGGCACGGATGTCGGGCCCTGACCTTCACCTACGCACAAGCGATTTACTGCCTTATTGCCTTATGCGTACGGGTGCGCAAAGCGATCCCCACTCTTCCGCCGAGAGCCCGACATCCGTGCCGGTAACGTTAAATATACATCCGTATCTTTCACTATCTCGTTCGTTACTGCCTTCAATTACGAGCATATATTTCGTTTTCATGAGTCATTTAAAAATAGGGTATAAATAAAACTTAACCAGATGATTTAAAATAAATAATTTTATTTGGTAGGTATGAACTAATTCACATTTACTTTTCTACATTATTATAAAATATCTTTGTCTCCATAAACAAATATTAAACTATTGTTACTATTTATAACAATAGAGAATCTGCATCTTTGTCATGAATGTTTGTAACAAATAAATAAATATCTTACTATCTACATATTTAAAACAATGTTTTTTATTTGTATAGCGCCATCCTCTAACAAAAATACTCTCTAGTACATTTAAAGGCACAGACGTATCACAGCTTGATGTCTAATGTTTTATAAGAACATTATTCAAATTTAATAATTATTTACAAACTCATTATTAGAGAATAACACGAAGATTTGTAAAATGCAAAATTTACAGCATCAAAAAAATCTGTGCATGCATGACACACTATCGTGACTACTAGATGGCGCTGATGAGTTTAATTCCGCTATTCTCCAGTAGATGGAGTTAAAAGCCCTGCCTGGCGTTCCGAAATCGTCGTGCGTTGTCGACGTCCTCGAGGCATGGTACTTGAACGATATTGAAGTAGATGTGTCCCATGAGGTGCGAGGCGGAGGTGTTGGTCGTCTTGAGGCAATCGAAGAGCATGTCGTCGCAGGTGCAGTGCGACTTGCTGTACAGCGAGTTGTTGGTGAGGTTGTAGCGGCTGGAGAAGGCGCGGACCTTGGTAGGGCAGAGGTCATGCGTGCGGCAGCAGCGGTCCAGGCGTCTGTCTGCGCCTAGGTCATGGTAGTCTGTAGCTATGTCACCAGTGCCGCACCACTTTGTACCTGAAGCAAGGAAATACAATAATTTCATTTTCATTTCTTAAAGAATCAGTTTCAATGAAGGAAAATATTATTCTAACAAAATTATGACTGCGCTTCACTCGAGATGCTAGGAATACTTTTTTATTCAGCTTACCAGCGGACCAATATCAAACACCGCTAAAACAAGAGCTTGTAAAACGCTTACCTGGTATGATCCCCTGCAGTAACGTCAGAGGACTACCGCCAAGAAGGCCTGCGTGCGCGCCGCCCGCGTCGAGCCGCGCCCGCGCAGCGCCGGTCTCTCGCCAGCCGCCACCGCCGCCACCGGCGCCGCTGCCTGTGGTGGGTGTGTCACCGCCCACGTCAAACGCTTCTACACCTGCCACCTGGAACAATTTTATAACGAAATAGATCAGGATGTACAAAAGAGTACCTATTTGCTTACTTATTTTAGTAGGTTTTCGAATGAGCGACTTCAAAGGGCTTTTAGAAAAGTATTCTCTACTCAACACTAGATGGCACTAATAGCGTGTTTTTTATATTAACTGCATAATTCAATTTCGTCGTAGGTATCAATTTTAATTATAACATTAACTGAAAAGTTTCTAAAGTTTATCGTAATAATTTATTGTAAGCTATGTGTTTACTTGACCAGATACTGAACACAGGAATGAGGAAATTATATAACAGTAGCGTGCATCACTTTCGTGATGATAAATTACTATTTCCATCAGATCTCGCACGTTAATAACACAATAAAAGCTTTTTCAATATTAATTATTTATTAGCTACCACACGACATGATAATTACACAACGTCATGGTCAAACAAAAATATAAATTGCACATTAATTCAAATATACGAAATAGACAATATTGATAGATTGACAATTTAGAAATAGCAGGTTTATGGACGCATACCTAAGGTCAGATGTGGTAGAAATATGTGACATAACAAGAAGCAAATTATACGGTTCAGTGAGGGCATTGCCACTGTAGAATAACAGGCGACACTGAAAATTATAGTTAATGTTTGAGCATATTATTTACTGTATTTACTATAGACCGTGACCGAGTGGTACTAATGGCAATAGTTATACCTTAATTTGCTGTGTATTTGGTTGTCGCATTTTATTTGCATTTACATTATGCATTTTATGTACAAAAAACTATAGTACCTACGAGGTAATCCGTGAAACGGGGTGAATTGGGTGGCAATGTTAATGTTTTTTGTTGGCAAGAATTACCGTCGTGAAAAATTGATGGTATAACTTCTTTTATTCAGTCAATGTATCGAGTAAATTGCACAAAATATTGTTTTGGTGTACCTAGAAGTTAAAAGACTTTTAATGTCTGGGAATGCGGTAATGAGATAGCCTAGGTGTACGGTATCAAATTAAGTAGGCAAGTGGTTATTTTACTTCAAAATTAAATTGCCAACGCTGCGGTTGCTATAGAGAATTTCAGAGAACTCGGCGCGTGTGTACACATACTCGACACAAATTGAGTATTGTTAGGATTCCCCGCCTTCATGCGCGACCATTGTTGGACGAATTGCGATCTCTACCACTGATAGTTGTTTTACCATATTTTTATTTTAAACTTTGGCTGTTTTAAGTATATATAACTTTTAACATTACAGTTATTTTTAACATTAACTTAACAGCAGTTGCTTTATGCACTTATAGCGTGCGAATTTTTCATTTATCTAAATATCTATTAATCATATACTTAAATTATTTATCGCAAGGAAACATGAACGCGGAATTTACCTAATAACTACCTAAAACAGCACACTAGCCAGTCTAGATCGGACTCCGGAATTCAGACTCGAGGCTGTCGATTATCTTCTCATTTACAAAAGATCTTTCTGGTTTACAATAACCCTGAGATATCTATACTAAAATTATAAAGCTTGGTTTGGTTGGATCTTAGGAACTACAGGTAAATCATCTCATCAATTGAGGAAGGCTATATGCTATTTTTGTCCGGATTCACAGAGAAGTTCCTAGCACTAGTAGCACTAGAGGAAGCTAGTTACTTAATGGTTACTGATGTAAGGATCAAGGTCCTCGGGTACCTGTTGGCACTGCGCCATGAGCCGCACCATCTGCGGGAAGGTGACGCCCAGCGGCCTGTTGATCCTGCTGAGCTGCCGCAGCAGCCGGCCCGTGTCGTCCTCGTCACTGGAAACAGGAAAGTCAAGATTTAGTACAGCCATAAAATCGCGGAGACCATAGAGAGAATGGAGACATGTACCTAAATTATATTGGTTGATTTGAAAACTGGTGAAGTACCAAAGGCTTGAGGGTGAATGAATAAAATATTGTAAGCAAACCGGACTTAAGAATTTAATAAGTTTTTAAAATCTGAACTGGCCAACAATTTTAGGTAAGTGGAGTTCTTTCTGTTAGAAACTCTTAGAACCATTTAAACATAACATAGTAATACATTTTATGATAATAAAGTACACATTCTCATTCCACAATAATTTCACATGCAACAAAAACAAAACTTTCATAGAGCAACCACACAAGATCTATAAATTTTCACTTCCTTAACAAAACGATCAGCCATTACCGCTTCCGTAAACAATAAAACTAAACTGGACACACAGTCACGTACTTAGGACAGGTTGCTCAGGTCGTCAGGAGAAAGTGGATAGACCAGCGACGAGTGGCCACTGACCGAACATTACGTAAGCAGCCTATTGCTGGGATATTGACCCAGTGGAGTGTGTGTCAAGGTCCTAGGACCGGCCCTTGGCCCTATTAGACGAAGGATCGCGTGCGGCTATTGTGCGAATCGGATTGTTGTTGGGTCAATGAACTGTTGTGGTTTTGAGAATTCATAATTTAAAATGGTTTCAACTTCTTCTAGTTAAATCATTCATTAAGATGATGATTTTCGGTCACATTTTCTTTCGGTTAATAAACCTAATTGGCAAAACATTGTCGATTTCGCGCTATATTTTACAGTTCGAGCGAATAATTATGATTAAATAATTGCTTTAGGTCAAAGTGCGTTTCTACCATAAAGTTCTTCTACATGAAATATATGTATGTATCTAGCACTTAGGTACATATACTCAAACCATTGTTGTTTCTGTCTAATCCACTAGCAAATTATTCCTAAACCTTATCCTTTTCCTAGATAATGCCACAAGTTCAAGGTACTAAACCACAAAGGTATTATTTACGACATCCAGCGATCACGCCACCGCCATTGATGCGGCTCAGCAGTAGCGTCGGCCGAGGAAATAGTCGTGCGAGTGACATACCAGGACACGGCCGTAAGTGGCCCATTGTGGCCAGTTGCCTCCATTGTGTGGCCCGGCCGCCCATTGTGCAGGCTAGCTGACCTCACGTGTCTTTAGATTTGCCTGGATTTAGACGCGAGACTTCTAGAAAGTTTTACAACGCTAAAGTTTAGTCATTTTCGCAAGGAGATCTTTCCAGAAACATAAGTAGGTAAGTGCTTTCTGGATTTACCAAGCTCTGCGCAAAAGGGTAAACTTTTCCTGAATTCAGCAAAAAACAGTTATAAAACTAAAACTGTCAAGTAAACGCGCTCATTACATAATATAAATAAACAATAAACCAGTGAGCAGTGACAAGGCTTCATCAGTAACCCAGTGCGCTGCATGAGCTAAATTGAATTAGTTTGGCGTGTCTTGCGCAATGCTCCGTCACGTTCCAGTAAGGGCTGCGCGTTGGTTCGTTGACATTGCTTCATAGCGTGGCGGATATGTCCGAAACGTGATCTTATAATGGCTTTTCGCGAAGGAAATTTATCCATTTGCAAAGGGATCTTTATTAGAATCATTAAGGAGGGAAATGTTTTTGGTGACGAGGGATTTATTGTGAGCTTGGGCATAGTGATACTATTCAAAACGAATGCTTACTAATTTGTTTTAAGTTAGTACATAGCAGGCCTACGTTTCTCTACCTTATTTCCGGCAAATGCCGTAGGTAACCTTGCCCTGTTGGCATTCACGGATATGATACAAGTTACAAGCATGAATGAGTGTTATTCATCAGCAAATGAACGCGGAACGACAATACGGATCAATATAATCGATGAAATGCATTCGATGCATGATAACTCGCACGATTATCGAGCTTCCGATAGTTTTTGTGCTGAAACCAATCGGTTCGATTCCGCGTGTTACAGATTCAGGAAATTCCATTTCAGACACGAAATCAAGATCATTGTTTTGTACGTATTTTATACTACACCTATGTATTATTTTATGAAGTTTTCTAGGTGAATTTAAGTCGATATTTAAGATATGTGTTTTACATAACATTCCCATCCAATTTTATGACTACAAAAAAACTTATAATCAATTTAAAGATCAACTTTCGATGTCAAAGTTTACAATAGGTGTTGAGAGTTACATTGCCTATGTCTCACTATGCGCCCGCGCCCGCGTGGCGTGGAAACTGCGCGCGCGCCGCTTTCTAGCCTTGTTAGTTTTCACCTCAATCAGGTGTTGCTTGGAAAATCTGCCACGAGACAGGAAATACGCGAAGTATTAAGTGTGTAATGTAGTTTGGAAATAATTTGATATGTAGGTCAGATTTTTTTGCTTTTTTAAGAATCAAGAGCATTTGTTTGCTGGTGTAATTATGATTCACAGAACTTAAATTAATTAAATAAGAAGTTATTAATATTATATACTCAAGCTATTAATACCAAGTTTGTTTTTTTCAATACAAATAGTTCTAGAAATAGAGCCAATTTGAATGGAATAATTATGCCAATCGAAACGAACTGCAAGAGTTTTGGCGCCCAACGTGGGACCCTGATTTTACATATTACCCTCTCATTTCAAAAGATGTTAGTACACAGAATATCTATAACTGCAGGTACGAATCTTATTTGAAGGCACTTTGCTTGCATTTTAAGTAATTAAGTAAGTTCTATTATTCATATTGCGTGGTACTTCTGCCATAGCATTGTATTATGACAAGCGCGAGTCGACGCGGATCAACACAACACAGATTGGTCACGGTCTCGTGGAACTAACGCTTGACATTGCCGTGACCAAAGAGAAAGATACCGGAACAATAACTTAACTATTACTTAGCTGTGTTATGTAAAGCATGGGAAATTCGTGTTTGGAGTTTATTAGGTGTAAATGGGCCTAAGTTTTTTGTGATACTTATTTAGTATTCTTTTGTTTAACGGAACCTATGCGAGATTTTGACAAGCATATGAACAACTAAGATTTCAGCGTGATTTCAGCTAGATTGTATGAATCTGTTAATAATTTTTACTTTAGTGGGCTTTAATACCTTTTTAATGAGTTTCATACGTCGTAGCGAATTTACTGGCACTAAAATTGCATGGCAATGTTATATTTTAATCACTTTTATTTAGCAATTCCTTTATTTCCCAAAAAAAAGTATAAAAATGGTATACACCCGAAGGCAAAAAAATAGGGACACCATTTAATGTTACTTAAAATCAGGTACCTAAAGAGTCATAATCTGCAATTAAGTGTAAACTGCGTGGATGGTAGCGCATCGCCGGCTGTGTTGCTCACGCGCCGGATGTTTTGTTACAACACGCTTAGGATGCATCCATTATGGCCTCCGATGGCAATGCATGGCATGGATGTCTTACTCAATTTGCTTATAAAACAAGTCATTTTTCGGGTACATGATTTTAAACCGCTTTTTGGGGCTAAATAAGTCCAATTGAAAGTTTCTTGGATTTATTATTAAGTTAGCCGTATATTCATTAAACACATGGTGTGACCAACTATGTATCTGAATATATACGCTGCAAACAATAAACTATCTTGTTTAGAGATCTAATGCCCATTTTCACCAACAAATACCTAAATTAAGGGATCCCCTAAGAGCATTTACGGAACACTTAAGGACGCTTGCTCGGTTTCTCGCAAATATCAATGTTTTTTAGGTACCATTTTGACACATTAAGCAGTTACAATTTTGACAATATTATGGTATGAAATGAAAGGTAATTTATTCATCTCCACGTTAAATGCATTAGAATTACACAGTCCCATACTTTTTTTTTACACAATTTCGTTTTTACCGCCGGAAGAATCATAAAAAAGTACAAAAAAAGGAGTCTGAATAAGTACGGGTAACCCAAATGTGGAGTTGATTTATAACTCCCAATAATAAAAAAAACACAGCTAATGTATTTTTCTACACGTTCAGCTATTTTTTTTTGGACATACATAAACCACTTTATAATTTACAATAAATTATAAAATCACTCTCAAATTTCTTCATACATTTTTTCGCTATGCGCACGTCTCGGACCGTCATTCCGCGCTCAGACGCGCTCGTGGAAGCACGGGTGTATCGCTTTGTCGGAAAAAATAAATACGTAAAATCTATGATAAAGAGTGTAACGATTTGTGTACTGGGACTGAAATACGTTGATACTTTTTCGGATCAAAACAAAAGTATGATGGCCGTACTTACGTACGTACTTATTTTTAGAATTGTATAATATACATATACCTATAATAGATACCTATTAAAATGACAGTAATATTTTTTTAATTCAAAATGGCGGGCACATTTTTTTAATAATTTAATATTATGAGTAATCAATTAAAAGATTTTTGGGGGTTGTGATTTTGAAAATGTGTATTTATTTCATGACGGCGAACTTTTTTTTATGAAATAGTAATTTTTTTTACAGATGCCACGGCCTAAAAAATTTAGATATAGACCAAAAAAAAAAATGTTGGAGTTAAGAAATAAAATAATGACACATTTTAGGTATTTACCCAACTACGGTAAAGCTAAAGAAGAGTTATGATTTTGACAGGCTATGTATGTATGTATGAGTGTGTGTATGTTCATAATTAATGTTTTTTAATTTATGTTATATAAATTAATGTTTTTAAAATTCATAATTAATGATGGAAACACGACAAATGAGACACGACAACCGTTTTTAATAGTCTGCATCAAGACCGCCGTCACAAATCACCGATCCTCTCGAAATACATATAGAGAGTTGCTACCTAATTGCTACCAGCTACCATTAGTTGCTACCAATTGCTACCCTCGTGGTTTTAAAGATATTCAGCATCCTAAGGTGACAGCCAATCTGATATTTTTTGACTTTTGGATTGACTTTTGGAAATGCACCTCAGAGGGTTATATAATAAACAAAAAAAGCAAATGGTATTACCAAATTCAGGACCAGTTACGAGTAACTGGTCAAAACCAATGCGTATTTGCCGTATGGACTGGCAATGATAAAATATGCATTTGTGGAACGAGACGACCAGTTCTGGAAGGAAAACATGGAAGGAAATTTAGTTAAATTCTACAACACCTGTTTACTTCCAGGACTGGTTGACCCACGATACACTAGGTCTATGAGCCTTAGGGACCATAGTCCACAATCAAGAAAAATATTGACCGTTAAAAATAATTCTTAAAAATATGTTAATTTTGTCATTTTGTTTTTATATTTTTTTTGGTTGTTTACTTTATTTTTATTTTATTACATTTTAATTTCTCACAACTGTTTTTATTTTCTTCCAAAATATTTATGTATAGAGGGGTTACTTAGTGCTGAATACCCCAGTACTCATTTAATCCGATGACAAACACATCACACAAAATTTTAAGATCATCATATCAATAAGCGTGAAACCCTTTACAAACACTAAGTTACAACTAGTTATAGTCGAAAAAAAATAATATAATATAAAAAATCTTGCAAGTATCAAATTTCGTTGAGTGATGTACAAAATCTGGCCAACAATGGCTTGTATGTGTGTGTGAGCGCAATGTCGTTGTGTTGCTGCTAGTTTACCTAAAATTGAGCGAGTGAGAAATGTAAAAGCGTCCTTAATAAGAATTTCGTTTTCACCAAAGTTTAGGTATCCCTTATCCATAGTTATTTATGTCAAAATTGGGAGAGCCCTTATTTTAAGTGGCACTTAGATTAAGAGATTGTTGGTGAAAATGGGCATAAGTTCTTACGGCCTTCTTAGGCCTCTAAGCTCTTAGTCTTAAGGGCTGGCGCATATTGGGGCTTCGGGATTGTGCGAATGAGTTACCGCGACCATGGAGTCGTTTGGGCTCAAGGGAGGAACAAGCTAGGGATTTGATTTGAATATATAATTATTTTAGACAAATGACCTCCAGCTGTGGGAGCCGTGGGTTGAGTCCTCGCTGGATCTATCGAGGAAAATAATATCGGATTCAAACCTCAACTTGTTATTAACCTTCTGGTATTAATTGTCACTATACATATTCGAGAGCCCGATTACCAGTAGTTTGCAAGCGACGGCTGCTATAGTTGACCTAGTAGGCTGTGCGCACGCACATCCTTGTGCCACATATTGTTTGCGCAAGTTAGCTGAGATAAAGAGAAGTTAGTGTCTTCGTAATAAGCTGGGGGTACTGGTTTATTGCATATTGCAGGCGTTGTGGGGAAATACACTATTCGCTTCGCTTAGTTGGTTAAGTTTATTAGCAGTGTTATTCTAAACGTGGTTATGTCTCTTGGTTTTGTGTTAATCTCAATCTCAGAAGTAAAGAGCCATCGATACAGAATTGTAATAGAACGTCTCCTTTTCCAACTGTTTTGATGACTTAACGAAAGTCAAGCATTCAAGTCAAGTTGTGCTTTTTTTTCAAGGAGGAGAAACTTTTTTCCTCCTTGTAAAAGCCTAAACTGAACTGAAAGGGAATTCATCCAAGGTGATTTGCGTGTCGGAACTAAATTATTCTAAGAAATATAGAATGTAACACGAGTGACTAAGAAGTTACATATTGCAGTGTGGCCTTGCTCTGAGTTACAATTTTTAACTGCATAAGCTTGATGATATAGATAAATGTATTCATGAGACCGAAGTTAGTAACTAGGCATTCTTTGACCCCGTTAGCCTAGCAGTCGTAAAAGACGACTGCTTTGCCCAGGGACTCGGGTAGGATTCCCGGATCGGGTCTAAATTGCTATGTCCATCACATATCAGATATTAGACTTTTATATTTCTATGGATACACTCGAAAATTTACACGTGGTGCTGGTAAAAATAATGTAAAGACCGAATTTTACAATAAAATTAAAAATTAATGCGAAGGGCTTACCTTGGCATCATTAATAAAATTAGAAACCCTTTTAATTGATACTTTCGTTTCTCTGCTCAGTTTTACGACCAAAATGAAAAAGGGAAGAAAACTTAGTTAAAGAAAATTGTACTTGATCAGGTCACTCGGATACAAAGTGATAATTTCCGTTTGTCTGAATGGAAGCTCTTTGATTTCCCGTTTTCTGTGAATGGCTTTCAACTGAGTTACGTGCTGGCAATAATTGAAAGCCCAGGCCTGGGTCTTTTGACTGTTGTAAAGGAAAAGTTTGAATGGATCGTTAATCTCCAATTTTATAGATGTCCAATTCTTAAAGCTCTCCACGTAAACAAATGAACTTGAGAAAAATAAAAAATCGGTAAAAAAACTTTTAAGTTAAACGGTTTTATCTTATGTGTACTGAAAACTAGAAAATAAAAAAATTGTAACTTACCTGTCAACCTACGTAGGTGGTCCCGGTCATATTAAACTAAAATAAAAACGTGGGGCCCCTGTGAAACCCTACCTATGGCAAAGCATATCGTTATACTTTGGTAGATCATGAGCTCGGCGTTCGCTGGTGAAGCCGCTACGGCTGATTATTGATTGTCAAAATCTCCAGTTACGATTATCCAGTAAGTCGATGCAATCCACACCTATTATACCTCTAGAAGAAAATACTACAGCAATAGTTAATGGGCCCCACGTTTTTATTTTAGTCTAATATGACCGGGACCACCTACGTAGGTTGACAGGTAAGTTAAAATTTTTTTATTTTCTAGTTTTCAGTACACATAAGATAAAACCGTTTAACTTAAAAGTTTTTTTACCGATTTTTTATTTTCTAGTTTTTAGTATTTAATGAAAATGCCTACCGAATATTCCTCATTCTATCTAATTCATTTAGTGCAACTCTTTCGAACAATCTCGCAGCCCAGGCAGGCCTTGGCCCTGTTGGGCCCCGCTGGAGTTACTGACAGTTTTCTACTTGTGAAGCCCTTTCATTTGATACCCATATTGGTGGGATTGATAAAAAATTGTTATCAGCCATTTGGTAGCGGCGGCCATCTTAGATTTCAATGTTGCATAGTAAATTGTATTCTACTTGTTGAGACCTTTCATTTGATACCCATGTTGATGGGATGGGAACCTAAGTTATCCGCCATTTTGTAGAGGCCGCCATCTTGGATTTTAATTTTATATAGTACATTGTATTCTACTGGTTGAGAACTTTCATTTGATACTCATATTGATGGGATTGATAAAACCTACGTTGTCCGCCATTTTGTAGCGGCCGCCATCTTGGATTTCAATTTTTTATAGTATATTGTATTCTGCTTGTTGAGCCCTTTCATTTGATACCCATATTGATGGGATTGATAAAATCTACGTTATCCGCCATTTTGTGCCGGCGGCCATATTGGATTTACAATGTTATTGATATTACTATATTGTATTGTCATCGGAATTAAAGGTGTATACAAAATTTCAGATTAATCGGTTGACAGGAAGAGGGTGAAATTTGAATTACTAAATTTGACCCAAGAATGAATAAAACAAACGGGGTGAGCTAAATAAAACCGTTTAATGAGAGGTATTCAAAATTCTACTCAGATTTTAGAACACGTAGGTAATTTAATGGACACGGCAATAACAAAAT
The DNA here is from genome assembly GCA_033682625.1 of Helicoverpa zea x Helicoverpa armigera. Taxonomy (NCBI): domain Eukaryota; kingdom Metazoa; phylum Arthropoda; class Insecta; order Lepidoptera; family Noctuidae; genus Helicoverpa; species Helicoverpa zea x Helicoverpa armigera. Next base: position 12,264,692 of record JAWIIS010000029.1, on the reverse strand, counting down.
CATCATTAAAGAAATATAATGTGATCGTGATTCGTCGGAGTCAGCGAAGTAATAAGTCCGAATGTTCGCAATGATTTCGTCGTACAATTTATCCGCCACATCCGTTATAGAAAGGAAAATTTCGTCTTAGCCAATGAAGGACGATCCTAATAATCTGCTGCGTAGGTACACTCACATTCAAAATCTACCTACAGTAGGTAATTTTCATGACTGTAGCTCATTGGCATCTGTTTTTAGGCAGTCCTTCAGGAGGCTAATGAATATTATTCCCCAAAATATTTATCTATTATACTATAAGTAGCGCTTTACATACACGATGGGCGAACGGTAAAAAATCGCTTCATAAGAAAAGAATAATAAAATAATAATTATAACCAGGCTATGTGAAACCTAGCTTAAAACTTCATCAGGGCTTCTTGCCCTTCCTTAATGTAAATCTCCAATTGTTTACCATATCAGGAAACCTTGACAATGCAAGAGTTTCCGCAGATGCAATAAAATCTAAGGCCACTAACACACGATTATTTATAAGATACCTCAAAGACGTGGGTACCGCCAGACAGACAGTCGCGTCATGCACTTATGTTATATCATTGTTGTAAGATATTGTACTCGCCAGTACTCACGTGTACACTCGCAATCAAAACGGACACAAGCGTGACTCGCAGTCAGCATAAAATCTCATGTGGTAAGGAATCATTTGCTATATTTTAAGCCTACATGACAAGCGTCCTACCCTGACTTCGCACGGGATAACAGTATATTGCCACTATGTAATGGACTTTGTTATAAATATAAACCTTCCTCTTCAATCACTCTATCTATAAAAAAAACTGCATAAAAATCCGTTTTGTAGTTTCGAAGATTTAAGCGAACAAAGGGATATAGGGACAGAAAAAGCTACGTTGTTTTATACTATGTAGTGATGAACCTTCTGCTGATGGTGAAGTGGTTAAGAAACTTGCATTCTAAGCACGAAAGCATTCCCAATGTTTTTCCCAATTTTTCGTGTTTTGAAGCCGCGCGTGATTTGATTTCGCCAATATTACAATAGTAAACGCAAGGAATATTTCTAAGTAAATAGATATAATTATCTGGGTTACATGCGTGACTTGCTTGACGTGCATTGTGTGCTCTATGTAATTTATGTACTCATTGACATACAAAATCAATGCAGTATTTTTATTCTTCAACTGAAGAAGCAATGCAGATATTAAGGGAATTCCAGTGAAAGATGAAGACATTACCATGTGTGCGAGAGTATATGCTGGCAGCAAGTACCTTGAAAATAATAGCGTAAATAAACATAGCAAATCAATAAGCACTAACTTATCATCGACTTCAACTCTCCCCGTCAATCGAATAAGGTGAAACTTTCAAGTGTTGCGTGCAAAAAGCGTAAAACCCACACTATAATGCGCTATAATTCATTCAATTCAAACATTGTTTTCATAGTCAACTATCTATTCGCGATTCCCTACATATTTACGTTCCATGGAGTACCTACAACCGTTTTACACGGGAAGAAAAATAAACTGGAAAGCATTTTAATATCTACCTAATCCCATAGCGAAACCAATAGTGGATATAAACAAAAAATATTTTATCTGACTAAATTAATAACCAATTATTTCAAAACATGTATAACTGCCCCATATTTTCTGCCTCCCAATTTATATGCATGCGACTGCGCAGCATAACCCCGTCCTATCGCAAATTGCTCAATGATCCAATAACGTGTCCCCTCCCCCGCGCCGCGCGCCTCTCCCAGATCTTAGTGTCACTTGATACTTCTAGAAATGGGCTGGTTACATCTTAGCTTCAGATTTGACTGGATATCAGTGATATAATGGAGACTGAGATTAGGCACGTGTTTAAGTGGTAGGACGATTACATTTCAGAAAGGAGTCTTCCGTGACTTGACGAAAGAAATAAAATACTTAATGATGAAACAGGATAATTATGGAATAATGATGATTATATCAATAAATCTGAAAGGAATGTCGCTTGTGAGATTGCATCGGATGGAGAAGTATGGGAGAAGAAGACATGATGCTCCGACCACAAATAAAATTGAGAAAAAGGGATGATAAATTTAAGGAAAAATATAGGACATTTGCAGTTGCATTCTCTTCTATATGTTCTTTTGGTTTGACGTAGGCATTTATGACGCATAACAAATTGAATGTTGAATTTATGAAGTTGCAAATACACACAGGCATGCGTAACTTTTATACCCTTCAAGGAGTTCAAGAGAAAGGCTTTCATAATCATCAGGAAAGGTACAAACACACGTTTAAATATTAACTAGTCGACGACAGAGACAGCTGGTCAACTCCCACGCTAATCGTTAACTTTGCTGAGGTTAAGGTTATTGATACAGTTAAAACGGTTATTAAGTTTATAAGGGTTCGGTCTTATCTGGCGGATAACTAACTGACTCCTTATCCGTTACCAGTGACCCGGGTCTATGTCTCTCAAATGCAGTGTCTAAGTATAAAGTAAAAGGTGTCAATTACACGGTAGCAGTGTATCATTGACAACACAATCACGTGTCACTTACACTTTCATTTTGATATCGAACTGATATCTGAGTCTGAGTGGCATATAATGAAGCTTTCACTACTGCATTGCACATCAATTAATTTACTTATCTACTTATACTATAGATAAAGGCTCAAACACTACTAAACCAATTAAAAAATTGTTATATTTTATCCCACAGGACACAGGCCAAATCGCGGGAAAATGGCCAAAATGGCAAAACATTTTAATAGCACGCAGCCCATGAGAGAGTCATTTTCATTGACAACTTTTAAGTACTGAAGAAAAACTTTGAAAAAGAGTGTCTATGTATTTCGTTTCTTGCCGGCTCTTCTCCATAAGACACACTCTTAGGAACAGTGCTATTATCTTGACGTTCAAATTTGAAAGAAAATATTGCTCGAGTTTGATGAGTAACTGTGCCCTTTGTAAATAAAACTGCAGTATTGCCCTTGGCGGCCTACACGCTGGTAGCCGAGCAAGGAGCGGAAGACAGACAGACAGAGAAAGCGCCGGTTCCTATTAGCAATGCACCGCTAACTGATACATATCGCTCAACTACGTGTGGAACACTTTTATGCTTTTGTGGGCTTATTTCTTCCTATATAATTTATTTAAATACAGTTGTGAAAGGTTAGCTTTTGAGTGGGTTAGCCTTATAAATGGTCTCTTCAATTTGGGGAAGAATGGAATTTCTTAGGGTTTCCACCATCATCAGGTCCTGACTGACTTGATGACTGTAAGATCTCCAAAAAGAAGATGGACATACCAAAGTAGAAAATAAAAGATTTCGACGAATTGAGAACCTCCTTCTTTTTGAGAAGAGGGTTAATAAAATAAGACACTTATTAAATGAAAAAGCGATCGCTTTTACAAAATGAAAAGGCTAAGTTCTGAGAACTTGAAACATATACTTTAGAATTTCTAGGGAAACCTCTCACGGACCTTGATACTGATCGATTTGATTGATACGTTTTCATTGCGCTTTAGTTAATCAATCTATCAATCATTTTGTAATTTACCCTTCAATGGCTTTTTGTTCAAAGAATTTGCTTGATGCACTAGGATTATAAGTTTCTGAGAAAAACTACCTGAAAATTGGTAAAGCCCTTCATGGTTCCTTTTATCTCTCATCGAGGGCATAGGGTTCGGAGATTTTTCCACTCTTTTCGATTTTGAGCAGCAAGTTCAATGTCCTTCCAGCCCAGACCAGTTGTTATAGTTTCCGACTCAACTGACCGCCCCCAGGTAGTCAGGGGGCAACCCGCCCGTCTCCTTTATATGTATTTTTGAGAAATTACTTTTGCACAAATTACGTAATTTTGTTCTCTAAGATTAAAGTTCAGAGAAAGTTTTACGTGGTCACATCTCATTACATCACATGATATCCTACTGTATTTTTTTTTACGTTTGGTTTTCCCAGCTTCTGTGGCAATCGCGTATATTACCAAAGAGTTAATCTATTCGCCTTTGAGAATAAAACCGGTTATTTATTTAACTGCTTAGTAATTTGTGAGTTGAACTAGGTGGCTGGCACTGTCCTTCAGCATCGAATTTATTGGAGAGGTCACATCAAACCGGGCCAAATTTAGTCACCCTTCACTCTAAGTACCTAAATGACCACAAAACCTTTATATAGTAAATTATGTACACTAATAAATCTTGAATGTCTCTGGACATTAAAGCACATAAGCTTAGTGATTTACGGATTAATATTTTCACGAATCTTGGCAGCAATGTATAAATTAATACTACAAAACTTCATCACGATCATCAGTGGCCTATTAATAATATTAGGTTCGAAAAGTGATTGAAACAGTAGCCGTGGCAGCTTTGGTTTTGGGACTTTAGGACTGAGGCCACAATAGGTAGGTACTTAATCAAAGCTTAAATAAGTACTTATAACAGCCAGAATAATCAAAAAAATATATAAATCAAGACTAATAACACTTAAAAGTTCTTAGCAAAACCTTTTTGTGAACACGCTACATTCTTAGCTGGCGTGACGTGACGGTGATTTAAAAACGGCAGCCACTTACTGCCTACTCCTGTTGCATAGCCTATGGTCGTTGCAACACCTGCAAGGAGGCGGGGCGATGTGACGTCACACTGCGTATGACCAGTGACGGAGGAGGTGGCTTTAGGCTGTTTGAACTCGAGATATAACATTTCTGTAATTTTTTTGGGATGTCTTTATGGCTTGTTTTTATTCCTTACTAGCTGACCCCGCGAACTTCGTATCGTTTAAACCTTCCCTGGACCTCTACAAACATTTTAAAACCAAAATAAGCCAAATCGGTCCAGCCATTCCAGAGTTTTAGTGAGACTAACGAACAGCAATTCATTTTTATATATAAAGAAGACATGGCGTTTTAAAACATTTTGATATACGGAATACAGACAGTTTTACAGCGTAACCCAGAGATCGGTTCTCTTCTTAGAGATATTCAACTATAGGCATCAACAAGCGTCATAAACTGACTGAAATATTTATAGAATAAAGTGAAAAACGGACAGTTGTTTGTGAAGATAGATCTTGGACACATTCGAAATACAAATAAGGAAAAATACATGTGAAAAAATACATAACATTACCTGGGTAAGGGGTTTTTAAGCAGGGAAACTGACTTTTCATGATAAAATGTCTCGTTTGTCCTAGTCAAGCCTTCACCAATCCTGCCTACCTCCTATGCAAGATGGCGCGACGTACAATTGCGTGGCAACATGGCACAGTCCCGTGTCATTCGATGTGTATCGCCTATTGTGTATTGTGACCCGAAGCCAACACCTCCACAATATACGAGGTACATTAGATGTGGCGTGCTAGCTTGTCTGTGGTCGATGACAGATATTGCGGTTTGTGTTACTTTTGGGCTGGTTTTTATCTAATGTTCTTGTATTAATTTTATATAATTGTGTTTGTCTACCTACTAATTATAATTATATATAAATCGGATTTGCATTAAGATTTTCTTTGAAATTTTTTCTACTACACCTGATCTTCTGATCCGCTCTGTTTCCCGAAGTTTTCCGGATAAAAATCAATGTTTTTTGGTGTCACAGCAATTAAGGGAAATCATAAAATTCATTTTTAAATAATTAAAGACGGCATTTGGCTATACACACCATTTGATCATTTATATCCGTAATATCTTTCACTAAATAAAATCTAATCACGGCTGTCTGCTTTAGGCAATATGGGTATTATTAGGAGCATTTCTACAAAACTAGCGACACTGGGTAAAAGCTAATCATTAAAAACTAGATAATCTGAATACACAGTAATTTCATTATGCAAATAACACAGAATATGCTGTGCCGCGTATGATGAAACGCGTAGAAAGCGAAAGTGACGTTATGGAACGAAACATGTTTGCAAAAAATATTTGCAACAGTTTTCGTTTAGCAAACACATTCAAAGAAGTTTCTTTTGTGCGAAATGGCCTTAACTTGGATGACTTTGCGAGTATAGCACTATTATTCTATAGAAATACTCGCAAAGGCATCAATGAAACAGAACTATCATTTGGTAGAAAATTGTAAATTACTTTACCTAAATAAAGAGTTATTAATGATCCTTGATAATAAATGATGCAGAGGTGTACACAAGTATAAGCAAGTAGGTAATCAAGCAATGAAAACACTTAAAGAACTAAACAAAAATTTTACCGATTGTGGAAAAAAACCTAATGGTTGTCAGAATGAGCAGCATTTCGTAACAGAAGCCAAACTATTGAATTAATTCGATCTCCGAATGAAGAGAAGATTGACGCAAAAGTTTGATATCATACAAGTTTAAAGATTTAAAACTTATATAACCCTAAACGCATTGCCATGCAATAAACAAATTGATCAAAACAAAACTTAACCTGCAGTAGGTAACCAAAAAAATGTAAGACTTTTAGAATGAAAAAGAAAATAGAAATCTCATCTCTATTACATTACAGAACAAAACAGCACCTAATGATAATAATTGAGCATCTAAATCTGTATGATCATCACATCATGCGCGCACGCAACCTCACTCACTGCTCATTGTTCTATTATCAAATTACGTGAGATGTACGTCGAAGGCACGGGTTGCATCTCGCTGGTGATTTACGAGAACCTCACAATGGGTGTTGATATGAGATTTGATAATGATAATCATTTGTCTTAGAAAGTTGAACACTAATTCGGAGTTCGGAGATAAATAACGTAGTAAACAATGGATAAGAAAAACCAAAATCCAAATACGGGTTGAAAACTCTGAAAGGATAGTCGAGAATTAAAACTCAGTTAATGGGGTTCCCAATCGGATCCTACTACAGATAACAGAAATAAATTTTAAAGATTACGAAGGCTTACCTGTTGTCGATAAAAAATTTGCCAAATTGGAAATCTTTTTGCATCTGATTTCCGAACTATCTGATTTCAAGTCAATCAAACCGGTTGATTTAGTAAGAGTCCTAGGCCCTAAGCCTACATTCATGGCCGAGACATTCCATCTACTAGAGTTAAGTAATATGTTGATTCACGGTGAACTTAGCCATTCCTGTCTCGTACACGCAAACAACTTATATCATTTACATGTGTTGTTCTATGTGATTTATGGGCCTTTTAGCAATCGTTTTATTTCTTTAAGTAATTACGTACATCCTCGGTTTTTTTGTAAGCTTTTTCTGCCTTCTATTGATTTAGTAATTGTTAAATACTGAAAAAAGTGAGGGTTAATGAGGGTCTATAATATTAGGTTTCCTATATATCTGAAACAAAAGCTACAGAAAAAATTATCCAGTTAACCAGCGAGTATTTCATTCCTCAGGATTGTTTCGATGGAACATTACAGAATTCTAAATTTCCTGTTCCTGCAGCAAAAAGCCCACGTTAAAAAAAGATATAGGAATAATTATAAATAAATAACAATACCAATAAAACTGCTTCCCTTCCTGCGTCCTTAAGTTCACCAGTTAGAACTTAGGTAGGTTTTTAGGAAGTAATTTACTGTTTTATTATTTAGAAGCCTGACCTTTGTTTTACGTTTGTCAAATTTTGCCAAACGTCTCCTCTAATATTACTTCAATGTTATTCATTAAGTTTCAGTACACGTAACATGTGTCAATGTTTTTTCTATGGTCTTGAGAATATTCAGAAGGATTTGTTTTGAGGTAAACTCTAAGTCAAGGTAACAAGTGAGAATTGTTTTTATCTCGCTTCTATTTTATCCAGATTCTGGTTTCAGAACTCACTGTCAGATTCCTGATAGAAGGACCTAACTGAACCAGATTCGTCAACAGCAGGTAGGTGCAAGGCATTTTCAACTGTAGGGTTAATAGTTAATAAACTTTTTAACCACCTACACGAATGACGTTGCTGAACTATCGATTGATTCTTGGTAATAACACGGCTTCAGTGGGAATGCTATGGGAATCGGTTAAAAACTTAATGAAGCCTAGAATGTCAGGGCCAGCTGGCTTGACCGTGAGGGGTCAGGGCATGATAAATGACTTGGTCTACCCTGCCTCTAACTTCCATCATTTGCACGGTAATGGTCACACCTTGGTGACGAAACTTAGTGCAAGGCAAGAATCGTTGCCTGCAGGGGCTGGGTGAATGTTCGAAAGGGAAAAGTAAAATGAGGAACAAAAGAGGGTCGTGAAAGTCCTGCAAAGAAATCGCAAGTTCACGATACTTTCTTTGCAGGATTTTGAATAAGAAACAAATTCCCGGAAAGTCGTTTCTTTTTCTTATTATTTCCTATATTTTACGAGAATACTAAAATCGGTAAATACTACATATTTTATATACGAGTAACAGCATCATCTGCATAATGCAGTATTCAAGACAGCATTATAATGCACTTATACACATTTACTTCTTTTGTGCATTTGTTTATGTATTCTATTATATGACTTATATAAATGATGCGTGTCTATTTCCATTGTATTATTTATATGATCGGTCATCTTCCGATTGTTGTTTTTCATACAATCGAGAAATTCTTGCCTTATTTGACTGAACCTATATCACATTCTCATCCCCTGAACTAAGTCACTGTATAATGTCAAGTTGAGGTAAGTATACAATATTTCAACTATAATAAACCAGGAATCTATGTCATATGGTTAGCCAAATATCTATCCTAAAATGTTTATAGGTACGGCCAATCAAATATTAAAGGTACATACGATCAGACCTTGACGTCAGATGGAGAAATATTGAAGAACAATCTAACTCCAATAAAATTACGCTAAAGGCAGGAGGAAGGTTGAGGACTCTATGATCAGAACAATAATGCAATACCAGACTGCACTAACAGCACTCACAGACAACAATAGCTTAGGTTGCCTAAACATTTTGACCTTTTACACTAAAGTTGCGAAACATTCATTCAGAAGATGAAGAATTAGGTAAAACGTCACACGGCGACGTTAAGAAACATTTTATTGAATAAATTATTTGATTGACTAATATTTTATTTATTTACATAGATATTAACACATTTACAATAAAGAAAAATTATTCAATACTGGCTATTAATATTTTTTTTATTTATTAAGGATTAGCGATCCAACGAGGTAATGCTGCCAGCCTCTTGGGCACGCTTCCAGTCGACAGCGATGAGGATGAATTTTTGGATGCTCTTTAGTTCTGGTTTTTTACTAGTATAGTTTTTTTTATATTTTTTGGTTGACTAATAATTTTATTGGTACGATATTAAAAAATCCGTATACGCGATGTATGTCTGCCTGTGACATTAGAGTCGGTCGGTGACTCGACCAGTGTTGTAACTCGGCTAGTGTCCGAGACTCAACTCCGCGTGGTCAAGGCTAGCGAAAGTGGTTAGACACATTTCGTAAACGTAATGCCAACTTTACATATTTTTACATAAGATTAACCTGCAGATTACCAAGTTTACTTCAGTTAGTGAATATATGAGAGAGCCTGTGGTTCAAACTTAGATCTAACTATAATAGTCATCCATCATAATGCAGATGAATTCACAATAATGCTGAAATAACCAAATATTTACAAAACGACTGAGCCGATTTTGATGAAACATCTAAGAAGAACCGCTCAACACCAGCATTCATCTAACTAAAAGTACCTTACTCAAATTGGTTCTTCCCTTAATGAGCTACGGTTCCACATACCCATCGCTAAATAATAACACCCCTCTTTTAGCGTCGGGGGTGAAAAGAAAACGTCCGTCGGTTCCACGAAGCTAACTTTCCTCGAAACTTTTAATAACCCAGTCACGGTTCTTTCCACTCATTATACGTAGAAAGTGTGTTTGTATCTTTAAAAGGGCGACTAGCTTCGTCTAAATAATTCACGCGTGTCCTTGCAACATGGCTTCTGAAAGACCGACGCATGCGCCGCGAATGTTTAACTAAATTCGGTCTACTTCGCGGTTCGTCGGATAACATCGGCGAATTTTTGAAAACAGAACTCTGTTAACTTTTTCTTAAAAAGTCGGGGGCTTGTGGTTGTCTATGAAGGATGATAAAAGAAGGTGTGCTTTAAGTCTATGAAATGAATAAATAAAAAACATGAAAAGCCAAAGACATGCTAAAGTGGTTTTTAATGAGATACCCATGGTTGGGAAGTTTCAGTATCTATAAGTTACATATGCTTTATTTTCCCAATATCCACAAAAGGGCATTACTTTGCGATTTGGACAATCATTTGAATACATTTGGTATATTGCCAATACCGTATTAATGGTTTGTGTGGCTAACCTTGTATTAATCATTAGGTCTGCGTATAAGTTGATGTTTCATGCAAGAACTCCAAATGTTTTCAGTACCTAATAACAATTAGAGTGGAATGATTAAATGCATTCCTATCCTTCTTAATTATGGTTTAATGTGCTTGTTGGTCCTCTAAAATACAACTGCTGATGCACATGATCATTTGACTAAGGTTATTGTGAAGAGCTACTTAGGTTAAAAACTTGAAACTAACAGAGTTTCTGGAGCTTTTTAAAAGTTGTACAATACTAATTTCTCCCGGAAAACTCGTTTATAATGTCTTAGAACAGCCAAGTATTGTGTTAGTGTTGTTTAATATCTTAATGATTTAGGTTTCCTCTTCACAATGAAATCCTCTTACAGTCTCATTTTATAGCAGAATTAACGTTGTTGTTAAACCTATTATACATTTTCCTAAGAGGGACCCTTTTCGGAAAAGGTCTAGAACCATTTGTATAGCATAAACGGCAAGTCAAACACGGCTGCAAAAGATTCCAACAGCATGAATAATGGCTGGAGTTTCCCTCATTATCCATTCATGGTATTCACTGCCGCTTAGATCCGAAGCGAGGCAGAAGGACAAACGCTATACAAGTTCTACGCAGCTGTGATGACGGGAAAACCATCAGTAATCACCAGTTGTGAAAACAAGTGAAGTAGGAAAGCTAAGACGATATGGTGCTTATGACTCTAAAAGGCGCCAAAACAGAATCCTTGGACTTGGTGGACTGGCTGACTTCGGTGATCGAATCTTTGTGATTCAAAGATGTGTAGGTACTTGTGACAAAGATTGTTTTTGCTCATAAATCAGTATGAAGATGACAGGTAGTACGCACATTGGAAGGATCAGGTATTTAGCCGGTATCCGACCGACTGAAAACTTTGATTGGAGTCAATATTTTCCTTAAAAAGTTTGCCAACAATCGGGTCAACTAGTTATTCTGCAGTATCCGGGTACTACCTACTAAAAGTAAAACCCATTGCAGCGTCAGCTACGCAATGTGATAATCGAGGTCGATTACAATAAGAAGGATGTATATATATGTTGTGTAAGAGACCTGACTGATTTGGAGTTCAAGAATACGTGAAGCCAATCCGCCGCGTTTTGAATATTAATCTCGATTTAATACATGCCCAGAAAGACTCGACGCAGAAAGACCTCTTCTTTCTAATTGATATACGTAATGAAGAATGCATGGTTTTCAAAGACCTGCTAATGGATGTAGGCTTAAAAAAAGTTATCAGAAATAAATAGTTGAATGCAATTTTGATGGTGTACACCATTAAAATGATTTACGATATTTTGTCGATAAACCGGCCGCAAGGGACATTTACACATACATTTTTGATGGTGATTAAACATAATTATTTTAATAGTTTCCACTCATTTTAACACACATGTTTTGAGCATGTGACATTAATTGGAAGTTCTAAACATCCTGTTTCAAATCAGTTTTTTACATTAAAATTTCTACCTGCATAAATGTGTCTAATTATTTGGCTATGTCTATGTTTTTTTGCTGTTGTTATGTAGCGTGAATATGTAGAGCATGATGACTGGTATGCGGTAGCGACGCGTGCGCAATTTTTCCATATTTCCATACAACAACTGCTTAATCGTTCGACAAATATTCAAGTTATTATTAACGGAAAATTTAATATCACATTTTCTGGAAGAAAGTACAAAGCTTTAAGAAAATGTATGCACGCCATTGTCTTTTTTTTTACCAGTTAGGTAAGTACTCCATAAACTATAGTTATATTAATAGGCGATTTGAAATCAACAAAAATATTTTTTTTTAGGTTCTAACTTCCATTAAAACTATTTAAAACCGAAAAAGCTCGTCATACTTAATGGTTTTTAGGCTTATTGTAAGATTATTATACTTATACTTACTTATTAAGAGTATTATACTGCTTATTGTAAGAATACTGGCCCAAATATGGAATGGAATCTACTTAGCCTAAAAACCAGCGCATTTCACCAGTTCCCTCTTGTTCTCATAACGCAAACAAACTGACCTTTTGAAGCGATGTTTATGAGAAGAGACCTTTGAGAGCGAGGAGCCGCCGGGATAATGCCCTGACCTACTAACACGGGGCTCGCCAGCGGCAGTGCTAGTCTAAGCCGGCTCGTTTGTCTAGCTTAAACACTGGGAATTTGTAACAGAGGAGCGAAATTGAAGCTTTTCTAAGGGTTGGATAAGTTACAAGCCGATTTATCAGACTGGCTTGGGATAGAAACCATTTGTCTCTAACTTAGGGTTCAAATAAGTTGGGATTTGTTTCATCTGAGAAACCAATCACTAATGTAAGGAAATGATAAGAATCCAAGCACAGGGTCCGGAAAACTACTGAAAAATTGTTGTTCGAGGAATTCTATTTAGTTCTTTGATAGTGGAAATATTACTGTGAAAAATAAAGATCTAGAAGATTTGAATAATGGTGAATAAGGCAGTTATAAGAATAGAGAAAGAACAATAGCCCCTGAAAGACGAGCTGCTAAGAAACAACTGAATATTGAAATGGATGATGTCGAAAAAACACAAACATAAACCAAATGCATTTTTATATAGAACAAAATAGTTTTATAGAGGTACAATCGATCAAAACGAACATTTGATTACTATCCAATATTATAGCGAGTCCATAATTTCATGTTGTATATAGCTAACATTAGTTACACATATTGCATTCATTTTTTATCAGTCAGTGATCGAATCAATACGTTAATGGTCAGCATGCCATGTCCGTTCACAATACGCTGCTATTTTGTAAGCACTACTTAATGATGATCACTTTTTGACATCATGACATGACTCACTAATATATCCTGTACTTTGTCTGAAAATGGATCAAGGAGGTTCAAATTATTTTGAATGTGAGTACCTCAGATGAGTACGAACTTAGTTACTTTATTTCGATTGCCGTTTTATTTAAGTACCTACACCGTTTTCTCACCCTTATCGTGGCGTTGTTTTGTTGAAGCAACAACAACCCCTTGCTGTTCAAAATTTTGACTACATTCGTTATCCATCATATTTACTGTGGTCTCACTTATTTTTCTCATAAATTATTTCGTTCTTAGGGACAACCAGAAAGTAACTGACATGTCATTTCTACCATCCGAACATTCCGAGGAATTCCAGAAGGATTACAGACAGTTTATCACCAGTATTTTGTACCACAAACGATTGACATCAAACTAATCTCAACGATACTCTAGAGCTGAGCTCAATCAAATGGACAAGCGCAAGGATGTGCGATCGACGGACAAAGATAAACGACTCACGCGCACGATGGCGCGAGGAAGCGGTGGATACCATCGCGGCTACTCGCGCTAATATTGATTGATGGAGTCATAGTCATCTGAGCAAAGCATAGGAGAATTATAGGACAGAATTTTATGATACTTGCTAGCGAAAATTGTAAGTCCTTGGTCGGCTTGGTTGGAGTATGGCAGTGTCACCCACCAGTACTCGTTCTAGACGATTTGGGAAACCATCTTTTAAGAAATATTAATTTTAGTGGTGAAGAAGAAAGGATTGGATTTAATCTAAAATATTGTCCGTTTGTTGTTCAGTTACATTTTCGTCGCAGCCTTTTTATCGTCCCACTGCTGGTCATATAAATTTCTCCTCTCACACGGAGAAGGATTGAACGTTGGCGACTTCAGAATTACGAGACGAGAAGAGACGAGGTGTTTTACCCATCATGACTTCTTTTCAATTACGTATCCTGTTTTAATTCTCTATCCGTCATGAGGTCTGAAATGTTCTGGAGAGTCACGTGTCAGTGATTATCCAGCCGGCAGTCAGTCCGTCACTCACTGGATCTAGATTTATTATCTTTAGGGGCCAGCAGGAAGGTTCGTCTCGCTGCACCGTTACTCACCTAAGTGCCGTAACCGCCCGTAACCTTGGTTACGCAAATCTAATCGGACCCTTAGCTGGAGCGCAATAGCCGACCGAGCTATTTATAAGATTTGTTTGTCTTCTTTGAACGTCTTAGAGTATTCGCACACTGCAAACTTAGGCTCGAAATTCCGTATGAAGATAAATGGTATAGTGCGCACATTCTAAAGATCAGGTATTTAGCCGGTATCAAACATACTTTTAAAACTTTGATTGGACCCATGATTTTCATAAAAAAAGAGTCTCATTTTTGGGAGCTGGGAGTACCTAAGCTACGTTGAGTTCTCAAGTATTAAAAGGAATATTTCGCACTGCGGTATAACCGGAGATTGCCCTGATATCTGAAGTGGCAATAAAAGATGTAACAAACGAACAATTTGGAGCCGCCAATTGGACCGGCTCCATAAAAAGGTCCAGCGAATTATTGGCGGGAGCCCGAACGGTGACACGGTGAGATTTAGATCGTCTTTGATTGATCAATTATTGATTGTGATTCTTGTAATCAGTTCACTATTATCATTCATTATTTAACAGAAGATTCGTTTGTCTGGTCACGAATTGTTAGAGTTATTGTAAATTCTGTTGTGGTTACATAAACAACTGGTTTATTTACATGTCACATAGCTTCAAGTACTTGGTGCATTGGAATAGGATTAAGATTCCTTAGAAGCCAAGTTAGCCGCGTTAACCAGAGGTTAAGGTCACGATGTCTGCACCATTGCGATAACTGGCCTACTTGCAGCTCCTGGTAACTACGCCAAAATAAAGTTAAAAGCCAGCCGTTCTATCTTGTTAACACATTCACTGCGTTACGGCAAGTATTTGGCCGTATTTGACTCTCAGCCAGTGCGGTAGCTCGTTGTCCTTGTTTTGCGTACTGTGCGGGGGCGATTTATCTAAGTTCCCTTGCGCGTAGGAATGAGATAGTGATATTTTCAATATTGTTGCTTTTAATATAATAATATTGTACACTAACAATATACGGCAAAATAGTTGCCGTAACGCACAGTAAAATAATTATTTTCATTCAGTGCGGTACGGCGAATATCTTGCCGTACTCCCCCAACCCCGCACCACACTGCATGCGTCCGCGCGGCGGTTCAGTGTGCGCTAGTGCTGGCCGTAAGCAAAACCTAACAATATTTTTTGTGAAAAATATTACGCGGTTCTGCTACAATGAGACGTTCACATAAAAAAAACTGGATTTGAGTAGAGAGAGAAAGGGGAAATCATCATCTTGATGCCAAAGATGTCAAGTGTGAAAATAATTCAGTGGAATAACTACCTACTTACTAAGTTTCATACACGTCCTTTAATAGTTTTGTGTTTTTTTTTAAATTGGTCTGTTGGCGTAGTGGTTGTGGGTTCGATTCCCACACAAATCAAACATTCTTTGTCTAGTTGTCTTGGTCTGGGTGTATTTTCTAACTATACTATGCATTATATGTATTTGGGACTAGGTGGCTAGTGTGATTGTGGTAGAATATAAATACATATTTATGTATATTATATAATTAGGTTACATAATTATGTTGATTTATATAATAATATAACACTGATAAATATGAATATTTTATCTACAATAAAAAATATTTTTAAACTATCGACTATCATTCCAGAAGTAAACCCCATCCCTAGCATTTTTTCACTTCTACGCTGTACGGCATATATATTGCCGCGAATGAAAGATTTTGAAAAATCTCTGTATCTTTCAAAGTATAACAGAGAACCCGGGGCGACTGCAGCTAGGTGTATACAAGGATATAGTCTATCGATTTGTTGATAAAAACCATTGATATAGGTGGTTTCCACGTCTGTATAGGCTTTGAAAGTCAGGTTCTGGTACGGCAAAATAGAAGCCGTAACGCATATCAGGAAATATAGATACGGGCAGCATTTGTCTCGTATCGCACTAGTAGAAAGTTTAGATTTAACGCTGCCGCAGTGAATGTGTTAAACATATTATTTGTTTAGTAGAAAATTGTCTCTAATTGACCAATTGAGAAGTTGAAGTTGTCTACCTAGTAACGATAAAATTGCTGTTGATTCTAACATTGTACAAAGTGGTCTAGAGTAACGATGTTTGGGGTATATAGAATTAATTAGTGTGCTAACTTTTTAATAATGAAATCTCATAGCGGGTGGTGCGTTAGTCGGAATCCATAAGTGATCGGCAATAAAGTTTCTCGGAATACGCGGACATTGTGGGCTTGTAATTATTGGTGATTAACTATGCATTCGTTAGCAGGTGTCAACGTTCACACGACCAACTTATTTTCACACAAAATAGCTTTTCCTTAAAGTTTAAAAGCTTCTGTAATAGGATCAGCTGCTCTAGGTCCCTAAAGAGAATAAGCAGGTGTACTCACTGTGTCTCGATGAGTTCGCAGTTGAGGAGCAGCTTGTTGGGCCCCAGCTCCACCACGGCCACGGTCAAGTCGTGGTGGTACACCATCCGCAGCGTGTCGTTGGCGATGCGCCGCCCCGTGTAGGGCTTGGCCCCCGCCGCCGGCTCCCGGCGCTCCGCGTCCTCGGACCTGGCGCCCACAGTGCCCACCAGCCCCGCCAGCGACCATCCCGCGGGGAAACTGAACGCGAACGGTTTCGCAGACGCCGACGGCGGCGACGACACCGCGATGCAAAATATTACAACAACTGATAAGAAGGATTTTAAGAGTCCGTCCGCCATGGGGGCTCCTCGGGTTATCGCTTCCCGCGCAGAGCGGACCGCGCTCAGCAGTCTTCGAAATGACATTTTGGTTTTTTAATTAAACTTTTGTTATGAGCTGTGGTGTGTTCGGCTCGGCCATGTCGCGAGCGTGCGGCCCGCGCGCGCGTCTCTCGGGGACTGGCGGCGGAGGCCGGCTGCCCGCTGGCGAGCGAGCACCACTTTCTTCGCCAGTGACGTCACGCGGCGGTCAGTGTCTCGCGCGCCGTGCTGTTCTCTCGGGCTAGCTTCCGTGAGGGCTCACCAATATAGGTCTAGGGCTAGCTACCGACTGGCCTACATCTGCCATAGTACACACGAAATTACAGCGGAATGACTGGCACTCACCGTTTTATACCAAAAATGCTTAATATTTACGTTGTTGACTCAATCAATAGAACAATAACTATTATTTGGAATTACTTTTATTGAACAATCGTATTGAACCTATGATTATAATCATGAAATAATGGAAAGCACCGTCTTCTTATGGAATTCGTGTCGTCATGGCATACATTAGTTGATTGGATATTATTAGAAATAATAAATAATTACCTGCGCCGTTATATTATTTACGATATCTATTATGTCACTGTCATTATTATTTGTTTACTGTGACATTCTTCAGGCCAATAGACATCTAATAAAAACTTGATTGTATCACAAAAGTCTAATTCGCAAATGGGTGCATACTGAACAAAGATTGTACTTAATTCTTACTTTTACACTTTTTCAAATATAATCTCAATTCAGCATAAAACTGACCAAAAACTGGGAATTAGGCAGGTCAATGACCTACTAACAAAGACCATCAACCAAGGACGTGCATCTATAATCCTGTTTAACTCCTGTTAAAGACTAGAGGAATTAAAAATAATCTGGTTACTTGCAGAAGGGGTGTTTTCCCTTAAATAGCATAGTTTCTCCTTAATTTAATATCCCCCAACTTGGAGGAGGTATCTTTATCCATCTAGCTTCCCGATAGCTTCCATGAGAAAAAAAACCCTTTAGCAACCGGTGTGCACCTCAGTTGCCCGTTTTGCCAAATCCAATCGGAAGATCCTCTCAGGTCCTGAGTGAACTTCAAGTTATTACGACGGCCCCACAGCAGATGATATTCTTCATTTTTGAAGACAGCAAGTTACGTTACCACGGAATGCCATTTGGCTATTTTTCTCTCCACATGTACCTAATGTCTAGTTGTTTTATAAACGTTCAAGTCCAAGTGAACTTATTATCTGGCCACGAGGATCTAACGGGAGGAATGTGAGAATATGATAAATATTGTAAGTGTCAATGTCAAGCGAAGGAAGCGGTTTATTGCCGCCGCAGTGGGCGAACCGCGAACACAATAGACTTTACATCTTAATGGCTACTCCATTCATAATATTACCTGATGATACTGCATACCACCTTAGGAGCAGGAACTTTAGTAGACTTTTTATTTACCTACAAACTTTTCAGCAGGTCTGCAGCACCTCATTAATTCACCAAATGCTGAAATTTTTTTGGACCCCCTCGCGAATTCTTGTACGGCCAGAGTGACCGAGTTTAATATAAGTAGTACTAAAACAAGGGTCCCTTTATACAGGTCGGCAAGCCAGACCTTCATGCATGGAGATGGTGAACATCATCTTGGATTGAACTTCAGAGCGAAAACCATTGAAGAGGGTGCGAAATTCACATATCGCGGCTAAAAGAAAGTTCAAATTGTAATACTGCAATACAACGTGTAGGAATCATCAAGTTACGCCGAAAGTTGTTATTGAGCGTCCGCCAAGAGGTCACAGGGACCACCGTTATGTAGCAACGAACGCAAGAAATAAAACGTAGGGTGAAAGTGAACTCTCGATTGCGTCATGAGCACAAAAAACTATGAATGGAATCACTAGGTAGTAGTTGTAAATCGTAAACATTGATTCATCATCGTTTACAAAATAAATTTGTGATCTTTGTACGAAATAATATCTCAATATTTGCATATAGCTATGTAATAGATGGGTGGGTAGGTTAAATAAATAAGCAAAGTCTCGGGTAACTTGATGTCATTTGGTTATGTAAGAGCAGAAAGTTCGTCACATGCTATCTGTTCTTATATTTCATTGCATGTGTTAATGAGATGGTTTCTGATTAACATAATGATATCTCTTATGTAATGTTCGAGGTTATTGCTCCTTTATTTTAAGAATACCAAATGATCGGTGTGCAATTGCTTCCGAAAGCGACCATTGAAAAGATGAAGTGTTTGTTTGTTTGCTTGAACGCACTCATCACAAGAATGCTTGATTCATTTTTTTTTAATGATAGATTGGTAGCCCATTTACCGAGGAAAGCTATAAGTAGACTACTTTTTCTCGGTGCGCGGGGTTATTCCCGTGGGATACAAACACGTGGAAAAATTTGCTATGGATGAAATCGAAGACTTGGTTTCATTAGGTTTTCTAAATTAGCAGTTACAGGAATGATTATATAGGACCTGGAATTTTCTGATCTAGCGCTTATTATTACGAAATACGTAGAAGGGTACAGAACACTAAGTACATAAGATCTTACCAACCTCGGTCTATTTTTAAAATGATCCCCCAGTTTAAACTATTATTGTATGGAAGCCATATTCGCTGCACCTTAATTTGAAATAGAAGCCTTACCTACATCATGAGCTCTTTGCTGACGCAGGATCGCTGTTTGACTTTAAAATTGCGCCTTTAGGTCACTAAATTTTAATTAATATCGTTTGCCCAGGGCTGTCTAATAAAAAAAAATCGGCCCGACCCGAAAATCGAACCCCGGTCAAAGGAAATCCTTTAATAGATCCATATAAAAACTTGACTAGAACTACAACGTTCTTTATTTTTAATTCCGTATTTCTGAAGTCATTTATTTATTTAGAACATATAATTTACATTTTTAAATATTAAATATAAAAATAAAAAACATTTAAAAATATAAAAAATAGGTTGCCACCGATATCGGGCACAGGGTCCAAGGTACCGGTGGTTAGGGTCCCAGAGACAGAAACCTCCTCACAATACGTGCCGTATCAAGGAGTACTGCCTTCTGAATCAGTCCCTTGATCCAGCCGCCCAACGAGAGCCTCCTGAGGTGTTCGTCGAGGCTCTTGGCTATTAAACCATTGGCCGTAACGACAATCGGCACAACAACAGCCGTGTCGACACTCCACATGGCGACAACCTCGTGCGCTAAGTCGAGATACTTTATTTGTTTCTCTTTCTCAGCTTTCACAAGGTTCTCGTCATGCGGAACGGCGACATCGACTATCATCGCGCGGCGCGCTAATCGATCTATCACCACAATATCAGGCTTATTGGCTACAATAGTCCTGTCAGTGATGATAGACCGATCCCAGTACAACGTGATATGGTCCTTTTCGAGAACTGGGTCGGGCGCATACTTGTAGTACGGTACCTCAAGATCTACAAGGTTGTATTGCAGAGCAAGCTGCTGGTGGATGATCTTGGCCACTTGGTTATGCCTGTGCAAATATTCACCGTTAGCCAAACGAGAACAACCAGATATAATATGTCTGATAGACTCACCCGGATGGTGACATGCCCGACATATGTCAACCGTCCCGTCTTTCATAATATACCTCCGGTAGTTATTCGTCAGGATAACTTCGTCCATAATTGCACATACAAACCCTTCGGTTTCTCCAAATAGGTCACCGAAGCGTAGCCAAGCTAATTCCGTATTTATTATTACGTTAATACACTATATTGTCCCATAAAACAATGCATAATAAATAATATATAATCAACTGTAAATGAAATAGTTTGCTTGAATGAGATCAGTTTTGATAACGCCATCTACCGGCCAGTGAAAAAGTAAATAGATTAAGCTATTGCCCGCTAGATGGCGTCACCACATTATAACAGCAGGGTCTGTGCACGACCTTTCGGACTTGTGCAATAGACTGTATT
The DNA here is from genome assembly GCA_033682625.1 of Helicoverpa zea x Helicoverpa armigera. Classification (NCBI taxonomy): domain Eukaryota; kingdom Metazoa; phylum Arthropoda; class Insecta; order Lepidoptera; family Noctuidae; genus Helicoverpa; species Helicoverpa zea x Helicoverpa armigera. The sequence continues at coordinate 12,243,853 of JAWIIS010000029.1, read as the reverse complement.
TTATTCTCAATATTTCTGATAAAACATTGGTTCGGGACAGTTTTTACAGTTTCTGAACCTTCTCGAAAGATGCGGGGGTATAGAAAAACATAAACACGTCATCTAAATAAATCATGTATTACTGATAGTTTTCGTGATCCAGTCGTAGTGGGCCGCGAGAGGGTAGGAGATGAACACGTGGTCATCAGTCTGGACGACCGCTAACATCTTCACTTTGTTGTCGTGCACCATCAGCACTGGGCCGCCCGAGCTTAGCTGTGACAGTGGACAAGTTCGTTCTAGGTTTCATTCTTAATAAAGGAAAAATAAGAAATGATATAGGGGGAGAACATAGGGGCGTACATAAGGAAGAGCATAGGGGGAGTATATAAGGGATTACATAGGGGGAGTACATGAGGATTAACATAGGGGGAGTACATAAGGCTGAACATAGGGGAAGTATATGGGAAGAGTATATAAGGGAGTACATAGGAGGAGTACATAAGGGAAAAATAGCTAATGGTTGGTACCTACCTGTGTGATATTTTTGTCCATATCCATGCTGAAGAGACAGAGGATATCATTGTCCAGGTAGCTGTACATCGCATGGCACTCCGCCGGGGTCACGATCTGACCCCCCGACGATGTGCGGTTCAACATTTCGTGGTCTGATTCGTTCTACAAAGAGGATAAAACTAAATGTACAGGCCATTATTTTACCTGTATAAATCTTCCGGTTTCTGGGGATTTTCATGAAGCAAACATATTACAGGTTATCTGCTAGCTTGCTGAATAGGTGATGGAGTAGTCACCGTCCTGTTAGTTAACCAATATGAGAAAAAGGCATCTAAAATGAGCGTTATAAAAATTGTGACATTACAGTTTATACTTAAAAGCTTCTGAGACTCCTATGTCGCTGACGAGGAATAACAGAACCTCATCATCTTTCAATAAATGAATAATGAAGTCGTGGTGGCCTAGTGGGTAAAGGACCAACCTCTCAAGTGTGAGGGCGCGGGTTCGATCCCAGGTCAGGCAAGTACCAATGCAACTTTTCTAAGTTTGTATGTACTTTCTAAGTATATCTTAGACACCATTGACTGTGTTTCGGATGGCACGTTAAACTGTAGGTCCCGGCTGTCATTGAACATCCTTGGCAGTCGTTACGGGTAGTCAGAAGCCAGTAAGTCTGACACCAGTCTAACCAAGGGGTATCGGGTTGCCCGGGTAACTGGGTTGAGGAGGTCAGATAGGCAGTCGCTTCTTGTAAAGCACTGGTACTCAGCTGAATCCGGTTAGACTGGAAGCCGACCCCAACATGATTGGGAAAAGGCTCGGAGGAAAAATCATCTTTCAATAAATCCTTTACAAGACTAAGCTTGTTGTTTATCTCTTTAGATTGCGAAAAGCTTTGTGCTGCTTCAACTCCTTAACCTTAACTATCTGTCTAATATGTTACCTTCGACAATATCCAGCCATACACCATAATTTCCCCGGTATAGACCTCCTCAGCCATCAGTTCCATGGTCGGTCCCTCCACCTCCGGCTCAATCCTCATGAGTGCCAGGTAAGGGCTCTCTCCACTTGAAGAGTTAAACTCAGGGTGCAAGAGCACTTCTGTCACGTTGTGAGCTGATCCATCCAGCAGGGGGTTGGAAGACCCTGCCACTATGGTGTAGTGGCTTGCTTCTGTCATGTTAGTGCTGGAATTGGTCAGGCAAGCTCAGAAGTTTTTTTTATGTAGTGGTAGGAAAGAATTTGAAATTGGTATAGCATACAATATAATTACCGAGATGGCCAAAAATATGAATGGTTCTTTCTTACCTGTTCAAATACACATTGCTCAAGATATTGATACAGTTATAAGCTGTGAGCACCCACCGCGGCGTCAACAGAGTTCCCGCGCAAGTCTGCGCAGTAACATTGGCGAGCGTCTCAAATATAGCGACCAAAAATGGCGCGCTTTCCGGAAACTCTGTTTGCGTTTCAGTAGTCACTTCGTGGACCTCTTTTCTGGGAGTTACTTGTTCAATTTCATCAAATTCTTTCTTGTAGTCTTGTGTCTTGAATGTATTAAATTCGTTGTTTATAGCATTATAAAATTTATCGGCATAAAGGTCTTTGGTGCTTTCCGCTTCTTCCTTTGAATCGTCGTAAACTGTATTGTATATTTCAGAAGATGGTTCTTTGAGCTGATCGTCGGTCAGGCGGTTGTCTTCATTCCTGAACGATGGAATGATGAGCAAGTCCAAGTCTTGGCCGACTGCGCTCAAGATCTGGTCTGTGGTGGTAATGTCACATTTTTCTAAGATCGGCGACACATTACTGTTCATGTGTTTTGAGTTCTCTATTATAGTATCGTTTAGGGCATTGTTGAATCCTAGAATAATGGCAAGCAAAATTAATAATAATTTTCGGAACAAATGATTCTTCTGTTTTTATCAGAACCCTAGTGATGTAACATGTCTACAACATTTCACATTATGGTTAACTTTTCTTATATTTGTAAATACACCTGTATTGTTTGCTAAGTTAGGTACCTATAGGTAATGAATGAGCATTAGCTAAGATTTGATAAGGAATGTGAATCGACTTCGGCATTTTAGATTTAAAGGTACTTTTAGATCCTTAATCAAATATTTACTCATCTACAATTTGCCTGAAATAGAACTTGTGAAGAATACATTTCCTTTGCCATAAAATGCCAATAGATCTAAAAGTCTGGAAGGTAGAATCATCATTTACCTGCCAGATTTTCCAATAAAAATACGAAAACCGCAACATTGGACATTTTATGTATTTATTTAATTTAAATTAATTTTTAAAACTTAATTATTCACTGTTCTTATATAGTTCGACAAGTCACTTAATTATAATTTCACTTAATTTTCATTTGTTTTAGTTCGGTTTTCCTATTAACATTTGACATAACGAGCAATTGATTTCAGTTACAGTTTTTCTTCACTTGTTATTTCAAATCTTTTTACTACTGGCACGACTATTATGGCACGTTTTCGACCAACTACTGAATTTCCAGCACCAAGGAGTCGTATTTTGTAAACAATCATACAATTATCGTGATTCGGTAAAACGTTATGTAAAGTGCTGTGGTTTTTCGAAATTACAGCGATGCTATAAGTAGAATGTTTAAGGAGTAATTAATTAAAAGACAAAGTGTACGTAATCATTAAAAATATTTATTTGATTCAACATTTGTTCGTACATTCACAACCTTTACATACAAACATTTATAACGATCACAATCATTGCTCTATGATAATATTATGGGAGTCAAGAAGTTATGTTTTTGCCCGCATGCGATAAGCAGCCCGCAAATCTTGTAAAATATTCAAAGCTTGCTTATTACCATAAATTATGTAATACTTACTAATGTTAAGTAAATAAGCAGAGATACATATCTCTATAATGTTACGCTGAATTTATTATGCTGAAATTTTGCACTGATTCAGGAGGCTTCTTGAACACGTACATACCTTTTAACTACCGGGATGCATGTGCGTGCAACCACGGGAGGAATCTAATGTTAGAAATCATATTAGCAACACATAGTTTGTTCTGCGCTTGCATTTTAAGATTTTTATCACTAATTGGCTCTTTTAGTCATTTACATTTAAAGTGTGCCTAACCACATGCGGACAAAAAGTGAAGCTGTCTTTTTGACTCTTGTACAAATTGGTCTCCCGTTAGAAGCGAAACAGATGCAGGAAGTTATTCTGAACGCCTTTAAATATTAGAAAATACGAAGTTTTCAAGTTTATTTACAAAGTCATTTACTCATAAGACAGTAGCGAAAGTCTAGTAAATACTTAGTTTTTGGTAAAGTTAGTTATCAAAGAAGTCTTAGATATTTTGTAAAGATTTGTCCCCTTATCATAATAAAACCATTGTTTTGAAGGAAAGACAAGAAATTCGTGGCTTTATTATGAAAAGGAGGGGTTAAAACGTAATTTATTTACAAATAGATAAGTACTTTCGTTACAAAGCTTTTTGTTAATTTTAATTGTTATGCCATTTTTAGCGTTTAAAACTTATGCATAGCTAGTTGTAGATGGCGCTACAAGCAACCACTCTTGTTTAAAATTGTTATTTATAATTAACTACATTTCAGTTGCTATTCAAAAAGGTGATTTCGAATAACAACATAAAAATCCTGTTTAAAACTGCAAAAAGTTCATATTTACAAGAATGGTAAATAAGAATGTTTGATGTCAAGAATTCAGATAGAAAACCAGCTGAATATATTTAAAATATATTAAACGTTAAGTTTATTTATCTATTCTATTGTATTAGACTAGATAACTGTGACTTGAGCCTGCTGTACCCACTTTGTATTGAACCTAAGAACTGCAATGTACCTGTGAATATCAAAATAAAACATAAGCAAAGTATTTGCGAAGTAGAGCTATATTCTGCTATTTCAGCTTTTTTTAGCTATTAATATGAGCCTAGCTCATAGTGAAAACAACCCTGCATGCAACATTATGGGAAATAAAAGTAACGTGTATCGAGAATGCGAAAGTAATTATGTTTATCAGCCGCACTTTCATGCCAAAACTGCTGAAACCATTTTAATATTACCTAGTTTTATTACAAATCTAAAACTCTAAAACTTATTAAGAAGAATCTACAGGTAGCATATTGAACCTTACCTCAATAACTCCAATGTTCATCTTTAAGATTCTGAGCAGTGTTCTCCGGGATGTACCCCAAGATATATGGCAGTCCAGTTCCCACTTTCTTCTGGTACTCCACGTACTGAGGTCCGAAGAATGTCAGCAAGGTCAGCTCCTCGGCATACACTCGCTCCCGGAAGAACATCCATGATGCCAGCCCGTAGATTATTATGCAGAGTGGGTTAAGTAGTGTTATCTGGAACATAGGAAAATGAGGTATTAGAAATACTCATAGGTGCACTCTAAACATAGATAAATAATGGCGTTCAGACCGATTGTCGGCCAACCCATCTATTCTTTCTAAGATCATAAGCGGATGTACCGTAGTGAGGAGTGTGGGCAATTAGGCATGCCTACATACCCTATTTTACTTGTGACATCACAGTTATTTCTCCTTTTTATGTACTCCCCTTATAGTATAGACACCCTAATGTACTTCCTTTAGTACTGTCTTATGCCCACAGTGCAGATACTCCCCTTATTTACTCCTTTATATACATCTCTATGTATTACCTTATATACTTTCTTATGGATAATGCAGTTGGAAAATGGTTGCAAATGAAACATAATGTCATTAAATTGGTATGACATGAGGGTTGTCTCACCTGTGTCCCAATAGACCAGTAGAACCAGCCCACGTAACTGGGATGCCTGCAGATGGAGTAAACGCCATGCGTCACCAGCTGATGATCAGGCCGCTTCACGAACTGAACCTGAGGAGTAAATAAGAGTTGTGGAGGAATTAGAGTGCCTTCAAATAACGTGGCTGGCACTCAGCAAACAAACTAACCAATTTTTGTAACATACCAATAAGGTAGCCTATTAATAGCGGCGAGTTGCAGTATGGTTTTTATTTGTAGCTATGTACTAACAAAAAACGCTTTAAAAATAAGGCTTTTTAATCTTTAGAGCAGGTCTAATCAACCCTTTAGTTTCCATTTATAGGGACTAAGCATTCAAATACCATAATATAAACTGAGTCCAATGTATCATTAGACCCTACCAATTTGTCAATCAAAAAGTATTACTTACAGTGTGATTAAAGTTAGTTTTGGCTGTGAACATAGCAGATTTCCTGAGTAGCTCTCCTGTGACACACATTGCTACACCCACAGCTGACACCCAGAAGTAGGTCTTCATATCTGAAGTAAATATATTGATGGACATTAGTATGGAGTCTTATAATCTTTCTCAATTAATGACCTGTTCCTAGCTGCTTTACTCAGCTACTATTATCTATACATAATCCCTGCACAGATTTTAAACAAGCTACAACAAAAGCATTTCAAAACCAGCATAAAATTTAATAAGAGCTCTGTAATTGAACATCTAAAACCAGTTTCACCCATGTACTGTTGGAACTACTTTGTACACCCAGATAAGAGGCCTAACCCTGAGGCATAACCTTCCTTCATAAATGACATTTTTACACAAAAATATTTTTCATATGAGATCCTTCTGGAGATTAGCGCATTCAAGTAGAAAACAGGCTGTAAATATCAATATAGATAGAATACTCACTAGGAAAGAAGTAATACTCCACTCCCCACTCTATCCAGCTAGCCACGGCTGCCACACCATACTGAACACTATGGTTCAAGATGAATGAATTCACCGACAGAGTCCGCGGGTTCGTCAGAGCTACCGACACAAACTCTGAGAAATGGAAGAAGGATAATATCATGGTGTACAGGCCAAACACCTTCCAGCCATTCTCAAAGGTAGACAGGAAGATGCCTAGGGAGAATGCTGCTCCGAGAAAAGCTGATCTGAGCGAGACCTGGAAAAATATACAAGATTATGGTCAATAATGATGAGTACTTAATACATACAAGAATTGCATACTTAAAAAGAGGTAAATGGATTTCTAAAAATAATGCTGACTAAATTAACATGAGTCATGCTGACCCAAAAGTTAATTTAATAAGTTGCAATCTTACAACACACTTGCATCTAGCTTATATAAAGTTAGAGAGTTTATACAAGCAGCATTGCACACCAAAATGTGTCTAATTAATCCTTACCTCGTACATGAAGCCTTTATAGCAGTATCTTAGTATGAAGTTAAATAGGCAGAAATACAGCGCTGGTCCCCAATATGTTAGTGCCCATAGCTCAGACGAGAAGCCCAGAATACTCCCAGAGAAGAATGATATCGTAAACACAAATATAGAGAGAAAAAAACAAATTAACGCTTGTTTTCCGGCGGGACAAATGTTTCTCATCCTTATGATGTCCATTTTGCTGAATTGTAACTGTAAGAGTATTTGGAAACCAGCTGGTAAAGTTCTTCTGATGTTTACAACATAAAAGCTACAATTTTTTTGGAGAAATCATTGAAAATTTAAAATATTTATCCGAAAATTTACATTAGAAACTACTAATACCTCCCCTCCCGCGTGAAGGGTTGTCAAACTGTCAGTGAGCATGAGTCAATGTCATCCAAGTCAGAGAATGGGAATGGCGGCGCGCGTTCAAAAAGTGTTTAATGATTGGAATGCATTGTTAGATATTAACTAGTAAAAGTTACGAAGCTAAGCCTGAATTTGCTTTAATTTTATTGATTACGATGGCATGAAATTACTGCTTATCATCAAAGCATGTGCACCATAAATCAATTTTTAAAAGTTACCATGGCAACACGCAGTTTGTTTGACAACTGCAAAGCAAGCCTGTTTTCTTTATGCTAAATAAAAGTGGTGTCTTTCTCTAACGTTTCTATTGGCTTATGACAATTCATACACAAAAATTATCTTATGGGATTGGTTGGAATATTAATATTAAGATTGTTTAGTTACCTTGAAATTGAGAAAAGTCAGTGCAATATTTTCAAATTCATGTTATTCGAGTACCGATTATTCTATCAATATTCATAATAAAGTTGGAAAATTAATATCAGAACAGTCAATATCATATTTCTGCATAAACCGCATACCGTAAAGTAAATTGTAATTAATGTTCTCCTTCAGACCGGTTAAAATACTTATTAACTGACGTAATCGTGCATGACAACATCTGGTACATTACGATGCGATGCCGTCGGCGTTTAATGAAATTAAATTTCCCTCGTCATAAGGTTCAAAATCTGTGATTTAATACATTAGATAGACTAAAAAGTGGCGTGCAATTTCCTATGGCCGTGATAGTGGTCGGATATTGATGAGTTAGCAGTTTAGTGGGGAGGCAAGGAGTCCAGGAGCCGTTGATTGCGGAGGTCCGGAGGACGAGGATGAACGACCCGTGGGACGTGAAGTCTGTGCGACGGGCAGGCCAGTACGTGTCCTGCATGAAAATAAATGGGGTGCCGCTCCTTCCGCCTGTTGTAAGTAACTTTATAATAAAAGGTCCCCCGACCTAGGTATAGACTACGTATTGATTACAACTCTATTTCAGATGAACTGAATAATATTGATTGGTCATCCTTAAATAATGTTTCCAATGTTAATGAACAAGTGGACATTTTTATTGGTGTTGTAAAGGGTGTATTAGACAAAAACTCCCAAAGTATGCGTCTGCGTAGATCAAGGATCATATTAAAGCCCTGGATGACACAAGGTTTACTAAAATGTTCTCTAGTAAAAGACAAACTTCACCAGGAAACTAAAAAATATCCCTTAAATGATATTAAGTCTATAATTTATACTAGATATCGGAATTTTTACACTACTTTAATACGGAAAGTTAGGATTCAGTATCAATCTAACCTACTTGAAAAACACAAAGACAATCCTCGTGAACTTTGGAATACTATCAACGACATTACACACCGGAAAGCCACCACAAAGTCCCATAACCTTGAACTAACAACCATTAAGAGCTGTCCCAATGAATCAGTTAATATATGTAATGACTTTTTTGCTTCGGTAGGTGAATCATTTGCTAATAAAATATTATTGGAATTAGATACCACACAAATTGAACTTGCTCATAAAATAGATACTTGTAATTCTCCTTCTTCCTCTTTCTTTTTTGAACCAACTGACAGTGACGAGATCAACAGCATCATTCTCAGTCTAAAATCTAATACTGCACCGGGTCTCGATGGCTTATCAGTCCAGTACATAAAAGCTATTAAGGATCACGTTACTAGTCCCCTTGCTGCTATTATAAATAATAGTTTAACTACTGGAACAGTTCCAGATGCCTGGAAATCAGCAGCAGTTGTACCGATTCATAAAGGTGGTGAAACTAACAGTCCCAATAACTTTAGACCAATTTCTTTATTGCCAGTATTTTCAAAGATATTAGAAAGAGTGGTCAATAAACGTTTAGTGAAATATCTTGAATCCAATAATATTTTATCACCAAATCAATTTGGATTCAGGTCAAAACGCTCAACCGAGGATGCAGTAAAGTTACTCACCCATAATATTGTGCATAATCTAGACAATGGCAGGGCATGCATTGGTGTTTTCCTAGACCTTGCAAAAGCCTTTGACACCGTGTCAATTCCAATCCTACTACGTCGTCTGGAAAGCATCGGTGTCAGAGGTATTGCTCTTGATTGGTTCCAAAGCTATCTCACTGGAAGACAGCAGTGTTTAAAAGTAGATTCATGGGTTAGTTCCTCCAGAGGACTGTCCTTTGGAGTTCCGCAGGGCAGTGTTCTTGGTCCTACTTTATTTTTAATTTATTTGAATAATCTTGCCTCGTTAACATTGCGAAATGCTGAAATTATTTGCTATGCCGATGATACCGCTATAATATTCCATGAAGCAAATTGGAGTGAATGTTTTAGAAGCGCGGAATACGGAATGACAAAAGTCTTTGAGTGGCTCTCTGATAATCTACTGACGTTAAACACTGCGAAAACGAAATACGTATGTTTTCATAAAACCGCGATTTCATCTCCCTTGGTCACAACTGATATCAAGATTCATGAGCGTACTTGCAATAATACACCTAATGTTAACTCCTGTAATTGTAACTTCATTCAACGAACTCATACCATCAAATATTTAGGCGTCAATATCGACGAAAAACTTACATTTAGTGATCACACAGCAGCTCTATCAGCTAGGGTCAGAAAGTTGATATATGTTATGAAACAAATAAGAGACGTAGCAAACCCAGATCTTGCAAAATATATTTATATTGCTCTCTGCCAATCGATTGTAACGTATTGTATTAATACCTGGGGGGGTGTTGCTGCGTCACATTTAATCTCATTGGAAAGAGCTCAGCGGTCCGTGCTAAAGGTTATGCTAAAAAAGCCTTTAAGGTATTCCACAGCACTTATTTACAATGAAACGAACTTATTAAGTATTCGCCGCCTTTACATAAAATCTGCTATCTGTCTTACACATAAACAAATATTAAAATCTGAATCTTACAACAAACTGCTGACAAATAGAATATTTAGAATCCCGGTACCCACAGTTAATACTTCCTTTGCACAAAGATTCTCAAATTTTTTATTTCCTTATTTATACAACAAAATCTGTAAAATCTGTAAATTTAAAGACGACACGGCGCGCGTAATTCAATCAAAGGTTACAAAATATTTAAATGATTTAACATATAACGAAGTAGAACAGCTACTAAAACCCACACGGTAAGAGGATGTAAATTTTTTGCACATAACACACACACACACACACACACACACACACACACACACACACACACACACCTCGCACACAAACACACACATTGTCTTTTTGTTATAATTACTTTTAGTCTTGTACTTGTATTTTGATCTCATTAGTCCTTAAGGAAACCGTATTGTTGATAGCCGCGATACAGGCTTTGCCTAGTGCGGTTGTCATTGTAAATTATTACTGTATACTCTGGAATGCCTAATAAAGATTTATTATTATTATTATTATAAATAGATGATCTTAAACTAAACTTAATCCCAGGGATGATTTGGTGACCAAACAATAGCTTCCCTGAGCAAAAATAGCATTGATAATCCTTCAGCACAATAGGAACCATTATAAGTCCTACAAATAAATTGAAATCATTTTAGTTTTAGCTATCATCCAGATAAATTCAACAAAACACTTTGCTGTCTCTAACAAGCTGTAATGTAAGGGTGTGAAGAGGGTATGTCAAGGTTGAAGGGGTAAATTTAATTAAACTGATAAAAGCAGAAAACCTTTTGACCTAAATAATCACATTTGTTGTGTATAAACCTATAAGAATTTTATTAGACAACAAGGATTGAATATTTATAAATAATCAATTTCCAAATCTTATTAGATCTTGAAGCGAATAATGTTATTAAAAAAATGCTTGTGACATTGTCATTGTGTGTTCGTATAGCCGTTGAGGTTGTCAAATAACTTTGCCGTCTGAAGTCAGTCGTTCGATGCCTCATATTCGTGTAGTTAAAGTTGAGAGTAAGGATGATGAGAGTAATGATGAAGAGAACATAATATTAAAATTGCAATAAACATAAAAACCCTCATAGTTGACCTTCTTGGGGTTCAGTACCTAAATGTATAGTAAAATTGAAATAGAGCTTTGACTCTTACTTAGCGTTTTTTTTTGTAGATTTTGAATCATGTGCACCAAGGTAAACCCAACATTGAACCATGCTCATTAAAGTTCTAAGTTACCTGGCAACTTATCTACATTATTTTTTTCATTTATTTGCAGAAAGTCAAGCATTTAAAATAGCATGTGCAGATTGTCATTAGTTGTTCAAGACCTTATTAGAACACTGTTATTGGAAATATTTGTAAAAATGAAAAAAATATTGTTAAAAATACATGCAGAGGTGACAAACAATAATCATTGCATTAATAATTCTGTGTATGTTTTGTGTCTTATGCATGTTAATTTTATATTTCAGTTATCTAAAGAATGTCGCAAAGAAATGCAGTACTATAAACTTCTTGCCCGAGAAGTTGAGAAGCGTATAACTCTTCTACAGCCCTATGTCATAGACACTGACTCGGAATCTGAGGATAAGACTGAAGCTCCTGAACTGCCTGAATGCGAACAAAGCTATGAACTCCCACATGAGGAGGTCCAGGCTGGCTTTAATGTTAATATAGATAAAATTACTGCTATCACTACATCTCAAAATGGCCAAAAAGCGCTTGCCCTATCCCCAGAACTCGGCCCCGTGACCAGTATTTGTAACAATATCACTTCCAATGTGGTTGTGGAAACAGTGGATTCAGGTTCTAGGTCTAACTCTCCAAAATTCATAATAGATCTCAGTTTAAGCATCAATGAAACTGGAAAGAATGTTATTGAAGCTATTAAAAAGGCTCCACACTCTCAAATTGATCTTCCAGAAAGAGATTATAATTGCACGAAAAGAAGAATTACTCAAAAGGTAATAACAGAAAAAGAAGTAATCACGGAAGTAGATTCTGAAAGAAATAATAAAAAACAAAAATCGAAAGGCGAAGAAGTTACTGATTTCAGCTTTAGTGTTAATAAACATAATTTGAGCAATCCTTTTGTTGATGTACCTATATTCCAAGATGGTCCTTCGTCTCTTAGCTCCAAGAGCTTTACTGGATCCTTAAACGATTTGCACAGAGAGAGCATTAAAGACTTGCATGTTGCTCCGACATTAATACGCCAGCGATCTTATACTATACTGAACCCGAGTCCTCAGCTCATGGCTCATCTAGAAGTACAATCCAAGAATACCGGTATCGAGGTGAACTCTATATCGATGAGTGAATCGTTTTCTAACCTGAGTAGTCCGAACAAAAAGCGTAGAAGTTGGGACTTGGAAACTGCCAAAGTGAAATGGTCTTCTATGGCGCTAGAGTTGAAACAGACTAACGTCGTAAACAATCTTGCTAGGAAGGTATCTACTAGAACTGTCCTAAAAAATCATCAAGTGAAAAAGTCTCCTCAGAACACACCACCCACGCGGACTAAGTCCGTTACTTTAGATAAAGCTAAACGCAACGTCGTAGCGCCAAAACCAATGACAAAATCTAATGCGATTCCCAGTAATGATATTTCGCCTAAATCTGAACCAATTCCAAAAAATCTAAATCGAAAATCAATCAGTCCAGTAAGAAATTGTAGCAACCGTCCTGTAGCAAAAGACCCAGGGTCACCTAAAGTGATAAGAAAACAACCTGAGCCATTGCCCCAATATCACGCGCATCCAACACCAATATCTGAATCAGACGACCCGGCGGCGCGCGTGCGGGAGCTCTATGAGAAAGTACAAAATCAGCAGTTGTTACAAATGGCAACATTAGTGGAAAAACAGAAGAAGGAGCAGTTGCTCCTTCAGCAAGTGTTTGAGGAGCAGAATAATTTGCTCTTCAAACAGCTAAAGACTATATGTCCCAAGTCTCCGATAGAGGTAAAGGAGGCTTGGGGCGACAAACATCTGGACGCAGTTCGGGGCCCGGTCAGCCTGAGTCAGCTGATCAACTACAAGTCTCCGGATCAAAGTGATTTCGGCAGTCCTGTTTCGACAACATTGACTGAAACTAACAACTACATAAACCAGTGCGATAACGTTCTGAAAAAAAGCAGGGATATTTCCGGGAGCATCAAAAAGCAACCGAATAAACCTCGTTTTCAGAACGGAACCAAGATTTTGCCTCCGAAGCCACAACCTGAGGCGAGTAAGGGTCGGGCTCACTCCCCGTCTCAGAGAAACACCCCGACGTCTCGACGACTCAACTACGACACGAGCGCATCATCTGATCAGGAGTTGGAGCCGATGCTAACCGACCGAACGAACGACACGATGGCCGATTTGAACGTGACGTTTCCTTCTGACAACGACGATTACAGCCAGCACACCAGCAGCACCATGAGCCACGTGTTCGGTAAGGAAATCAAAACGCTTCATGGAGCATCGCACACGAGTTCTGCGATGCGTTGCAGCAAGTCCACGGACAATGCCATCCGCAACATGGAGAGAACGATACACAATTCAATCAACAGCACTAATTCGAGAGTGGCCAAGTCCAAGTACAACATCCAAGGGACGCCAGAGGAGGTAATCTGCTCATTTTACAAAAAATTGTATCTTTTAGGATAGTTCTTCAATAGTGTGGTAAAAAATAAAATTTGATCGTTTTTGACACTGTTTTGCAATAATTTAATACCAGTAAAGATTAATTTCGAAGTAGCACATTTTAGTTGTTCTGTATTGTCTTAGCTAAACGTTTGTGGTGTAACATTGTTATATTTGTTATTTGTTTTATGTGTTTCCTAAGTTCCTTCCATTTATCCTGAATCCCAGGCCATTCCGAACTTATTTCTTAAAGCCCCTGTGATATTTTATATCGCTTTGGTTTACATTATTGTACCTTGACCCCTTCCATATCCCAAAAAATATGTATTCTACTATGACGTCTTTTCCGCTAACGGATAATGGCTTAATAGTCATCCAGTAACATAGCCTCAGGTACATTTTTACTCCATTCAACGACTCTCCAAACTGCATAAAAAATACTCCTTATCCCAAAACCTGTGCCTTCCACAAATCCTTTACTGGTTTCCTAATCCCCCCGGTTTTCGGCAACCAGCACAACTCGCAATACAATTTTATGTACTGTCCGGATTTTATGTAGCATGCGGCAGCTACCAAAATAGTGGCCGTGGCCAAAGGGTACCTGGTCCGTCGACTCATGCGCACCGACCGGGTTCAGGCAACCGTGCAGACCATCAAGGATGCTCTGCTATGTGCCCTGCAGTTGCACCAGGATCGGGAGGGGATCAGGGGAGCTGATGTGGATCTGCATCGGCGGTTGATACAGCAGGTAGGCTTGTGAATGTCGTGGGTGCACTGGTTCTGGTCAATTCTCAACTGATGAATTTGGACGTTATGTTAAGAACTTTTAGAAGAATACTTTTGTTGTCTAACAGTTAAGATTTTTGATAGTAGAATGTAACTAACCGTAGAATAGTTAAAATAGATCTTTCAATAGTTCCACTCAATATTTTCTTGCCACTAATTTAAATGGTTAACTATGTAATAAATATCTAGTTTTTAAGAGAATTTTCTTTCGCAAACATGAAGATGTAGGTAACTACATGACACAGGTCTTGCTCTCCTTTTTCGATTAACGTCATTCAATTTTATACCTACACCAACTCTAAAATAGCTAAAAAACATTGCAGATCACAGCAGCATGTTACTCCCTTCACGACACATTCGTAGCGAGCACGGCTTCGGAGCGTTGCGCTCTCATCGCGGCCGACAGGGGGCGCCGTCGCTCGCTCGCCGCGCGGCAAGCTAACAACTCCTTTAGACAGACGTAAGTCCGTACTTCTATGTAGCATATATCTTGAAATAGTGCTCTGGTGCTTGTTGTCGTTTTTTGTGTACCTACGTGTTTTCAATTACTGTGAATTGTCCAAAGCGCTATTTCAAGGTAAAGCTCGCGCATTTTTTTCTATAAATCTGTTCTCTATTTCATTGATTAAGGGGTGAGACAATGCATATAAAATGGTGTTTGGATATATGGTGATGGAATTTTTTAGGTTCATGTGGCTTAAATATAGGAGACCCGGTCGTTCGCTGTTTCATGACCTTATTAAAATATGGTTAGCCTAATTTCGGACCATAGTCATTTCTTTATATCTATACTCATAAGTAACAGGATATCTGCCATACATATTAAAATTCTTGATCAATTTCTATAACAAAAACTAATAAAACAGGGACCTAATGTCACAAAGCCACACCGGGGCGTTTCCCGCGCGCACCATGCGACCTCCACCCTCGCTGATGACGCAGTCGTACTATGGTAACACTGAACCACGTAATGTTGCCAGCTTTCCTTTTTCTTTTCCCATTAGGAATGGTTCATTCTCTGCACACTCATTAAAAGAACCTAGAAAAAACGAAAAATTATGAATCATGCATTCACTTGCCTGCAAACGATTTCATATACAATTATTTTCTTTTTCTTATATTGCTTTGCTCTGAAATGTGCAATTGCCTGGTTATTCTCCTAACAGCACTGTGCTTACATTTAAATTCTTGTTTTTATATTGCCATTCAAGAAAACGGTGTTGCTTTTTTTACTAATTTATTAATCATTTGTTACCTAACAAGTTTTACTTTGGAATAAATGTTTCAATATAATGATTGTTTTTTGCTTATTTTTTAAAGACATTAAGTAACTCCCAAGAATTACTGAATGGGTTTTAACATCAATAGAACTGGTTTGAATTTTTCTAGCTCAGAATTTTTATGTATAAACGGAACGTTTATTTTGCAGTAGCTTTACAAACTTAAATACGTATTTAAAGCCATGAAACGCGTTAAATTGTGAGTCACAATTTCATCGAATCAAATGTTGACACCAAGTTTGAAAAGCTACCAAAAACTGATCGTACTTACTGCTTCTGGTCATAACTTTTTCGGTGTGGTATCACAGAGACGTTTAACGACGAAAAGCGCGCAGGCGTATCAGTTTCCCGCCAAATGTCAAGTCCGCACCGACGTCCGTGGCGCTGACCCTCGCCCACGCCCAGCTGTCTGCCGCGCTTCTTTGCCCACTGCTGGGCGACGCGCCGCGACATCGGCCTATAAACTTGGACAAAATTTCAAACAAAATTTTCCAGCTTTTTGAGGCTTTCCCTACTTTATCTGTGTTGCAAGAAACAAATTATTTGAAAAATTTATTGTTTTTGTTTGAAATTTTATCGTTTCTCAAAATATTTTTTGATCGATGTATTTGTAATGCTTCTATTTTACAAACCAAATACGAACATTTTAAGCGACCAAAATTTATTGTTTTTAGTTATTTTTATATCTTCGAGAGTCAAAATTATAAGTTGACCAATTAGGCTATACTTAAAAAAGTCCATAACATTTTTTTATTACTGATAAATACATTGACTAATTTTGATGAAATC
Organism: Helicoverpa zea x Helicoverpa armigera; assembly: GCA_033682625.1. NCBI lineage: Eukaryota > Metazoa > Arthropoda > Insecta > Lepidoptera > Noctuidae > Helicoverpa > Helicoverpa zea x Helicoverpa armigera. The sequence goes on along the minus strand of JAWIIS010000029.1, from coordinate 12,227,369 downwards.
TTTATAAGCTTTAAGCGTTTCGAATGCTCTCTTATAAACATACAGCAAGAAGACTATCGTGCTTAAGTTTGGCTTCAATTGTATTTAAAATGAATATCAAAAACTTAATTAAGGAAAACTTTCTCTACATTTTGTGCGTCAACTCAACTTTTATATAAAAACACTGATATAAGTTCAAATATTATTTGTAACAAAATTATTTATTGTTAGCATTTAAGTCTTAAATTATGGTTGTAATATTATTATTCCGTTCGGTATGCTTCCAAAGCAAAGTGCCTATATTTGCACCAAAATAACTTATAATTAAAACTAAGAACTGTATCAACACCGTCGCTGTGTTTACAAGCGTAATTTTATAAATAATGCATAATTTTATAAGCTTTAAAAGTATTCCGATTAATCGGTACCATATATTTTGAATATTGATAAATTAGGTTTAGCATAAGTGCACATTTATAAATTAAACACAGCGACATAATAAAGTAGACTAGAGTATATTTAAATTCCCTGAAATATAAGAATTTCCTACCATGAATGCCTAATTTGAACAAAATGTTGTATGAAGTAAACTTAATTTTTAAGTGTGGCAAGACTAGACAAATCTTACGGGGTTGCCAAGAGTGGTGAGGTGAAGAAGTGGCAAGAAAAACTAATGCCTGGCTAGTGGCGACTTTCTAAGATAAATCATCATACATTTAAATTATATTTTGAGTAGTCAGAAACTATATCTATCTTGTGGTTGATCTTTACTAAAAACTAAACGAAAAACTTTAAAGAGTATGAAAATAATAAGCTTAAAAAGAGGCCTTTTGTATGTAGTTGTATTGCGATAAATACAAAAGATCGTAATTGTAAGTTTAGTAATCGATAGGTTTTCTGGAATTGCGCACTTGGTGTAATATATCTAAATGCTAGTGTAGACTCCACATAACTCATTTGGCTTTGCATTTTATAAATAACTCGTTAGCCACTGTTTATTCTTCATATATTATTTCCCCTCTGTTGCAGAAATTCGTTTAACTATACTATAGGAATGGATATCATAATTTTGTAACTTCATGGTGCTTCCAACTCTATATAGATGTCGTGAATATACCTATATTTTTGGCAATAACACTAATTGTACTTCTAACGCTTTACATATTGTTCTTTATTAATCTCTTCTGTGATCCATCTTCCAAGTTATTAACTAATCAGTAACAGAATGTGTCTATCTCTCCATTTCTACGTGGTTCTACATTTTACTAACCAAGTTCAGTTCATCTTTTAACTTATCGATCGTTTGTGCTAACTCTCTGCACCTCTAGTCAGTTCTAACTCAGATCTCGCGGTTAACTACTTCTAATTTCTGTTACTACTCTTATCTGCATGTGTTATAAACTGCATTTAAAAATATTATTTAACTACTTATAACGGAACGCACGTTTGTATCGAACTAAAATAAAAATAACATTGAATATTGTATTTACGTTGCAAAAGACATGGTTAGTGCAACATTTTAATTAAAAAAGACATATATCATAAGAACGGAAAAAATTGTAGTCTTATTATTTGTTTCATTGGTATGTATGACAAGTATTTCCAAAGATGTTTCCGACAGTGAGATTATTGTACTGTATTTTCGTGCATATTTTTTACGCAATAAAAATGCAAAAACTTATCAGGTTTTTTTATTTATACCTTGTTTGGAGTTTCAGCTCCGGAATATCGGATAGATGGTGCTTTACATAGGAGTTGCCAAATGTGCGTTCGCCTTGTTTGTATGAATAAATTGGGTATATGACCGGTTTGTCAATCGTTTCCAGAATAATAAAACAAATGAATGCTCAAATTTTATTTATTTCTTTCCATATACAGACCCATCTGATTTCAACTTTAAAAATATCCAATAAATTTGGTGTAAAAACTATTGTGGTATCACGAGACGAATAAAAAAGAATAAATGCTAGCGCGTTTGATGAGACGTGAGCAATCAATCAATTATAAACTACTATAAATATATGAATCAATAAGTAGACAAAAGCGTGTTCTGAAGCACAAAATAAAACGTCACACATGTAAACACTATCTGTACATCTCGTTTATCGTCCGACACGGCCCACTCGCGAGCGGCTGCGGCTCCCGATGTGAACGAACCATCTCCCAAGTGGTAACTATTATGCTGTAGACGTTCTCCTGTGCAGCGCGAGGGCGGCCCGCCTAGGGCAGCGTGTACTTCACGTAGGGCACCTCCACGTCGTCGCCGTCCGCGTTGTTGCAGCACAGCTCGAACACCAGCGCCTTCACGTGCGGCTCCAGCTTCTTCTTCGACACCTTCGTCACCACCTCCGACATGGGCAGGTTCAGCCGCTCCTGGCACTTGGCGGCCGGCATGAAGAACGAGTACAGCATGCACACTCCTTGCGACAACATCGTAATCTCCAGCTTGTGCTCGTTCTTGAAGTAGTCTAGGAACTGTTGGAGAGTGATCTCGCCCTTCACTTCAAAGCGGTCCCAGAGGGTCCATTTCTTCTCGTAATACGAATTTGTTGGGGCAGCTATGGGTTCTGAGAATCCGAAGAAGGGAAGAGCTAGATTGACGAATCCGTTTTTGAATACGTCGAGAGTGTTGAAGCCTTGGGCGAGTTTATAGAGCTCGAGGCAAACGAGGCCGGCGACGACGGAGGTGGTGGTGGCGATGGCCGGGATGATCTTGCCGGCGATGAGTTTGGAGCGATGTCGGTCGGCGGGCGGGATCTTGTAGTTAGCTGCGCGGAGGTTGGAGGCGGCTACGATGAAGTCCATGTGGAAGTTAGTGTCATCGTCCTTCTCGAACTCGAGGGGCGTGATCTTGAGGCTGCCGAGCTTGGCGGGCGAGGGCAGTTCCGCGATGATGTTCTTCACTCGGTCGTGATCCATGTCGTCGTTATTCTGCTGCAGCTGTGCGTCTGTCACTGCGATCTTGACACCGGATTTAGGGCTGAAATCTGGCACCTGGAAAAGTTACATAAATTAATTAATATATTGCTCGTTTTCTCTTGACTTGAAGTTAAAGCAAACTCACAAGAAATTCTAAATGGCCGACAATTTTAGTAGTTTTGCTTTATTCAAGAAAAAAATAGTCAAATTCTTACCTGAATACTAGCAGCAACCTTGGCAATTCTCTCCCTATCAACGCAAGGTGCCATACCGTACACATGAGCCCTCAAGTTAGCGGCAGCCACCACATAGTCAAGATGCAGCTCATCTGAGGGATCGAAGGTTAGGGGCGAGGGGCAGCGCTTGGGACCGGACCAGAACGGGGCTCCGCTAGTGGTCTGCTGGTCGGGCGGGAAGTTGTACAGCAGCTGTTTGATCTGGTTGGAGTACTGAGCCTCCCAGTGCAAGCGAGCCCAGGTGATGCAGTCGTCGAAGGTCAGAGGACGCTCGTGGATCGCGTTCTGAAATTATATGAGATAGAAATGAGCATGTTAAAATGGTTTATGAACTATCTTGCCTAAAACTTTATGCAATAACTCGAATGCCGAATTATTAGGCAGCACAACAGTTTTTTTATTAAGTTGTAATTGGCTTAAATTGCACACAATTGCTGCATTTCCGGACGAGAATCTACCGCAAATAGTAACTAAAATCTTCGAGGAACTTACCCTAACACTCTCAATAGCATCAAGAGGCTGGCTACCAGGCAACTTCAGGGTTCTATCCAAGAAGTATGGATCTCTCAGATACTGGGCAGCATGCTCCGCAGCCTGACGGAACAGACCCTCGAACTCGTCACGAGCCCACTGCAGGGTGTGCTCGATGGCATTCGGGAAGTTCTTCAGGGTGCAGATTGGGATGCTCTTTTCTGGGGGATCTTGGGAGGAGCTGTAGGATTCTGTCAGGAATGGGACTACAACCTGGAAGGAAATAAAGATTGTTTAGCATTTCATCCATTCAGTCATTCTGCCAGGAAGGGTTATATTTTTGTATTGCTTCTTCTTCATCTTTCTTTTCTCATTTATATTACTTTTTTCCTTGTTTTACCTATAAATATTTGTTCAAGCTAGTAAGTAAGAAACTATACAATCATAGCTGCAATGCTAGCAGCGACAAACTGTTTCTATACAACCTAGCAGCAAAAAGTTTGATATTATATGGAAGTTACATACTTTTTTTACATAAAAATACATTAGTAACCCAACTGACCTGTGTATTACCCTTAGTACCAAGAGTACCGCTTTCCAGCAGCGGCTTCCTGTAATACACACAGCGCCTGTCCATGTAAATACGGGCGTCCACATTGTCCAGCGCATTGGCCACGCCATCCAGGGCTTCGAAGAACGCATCATCATACACGGATTCAGTCTCGGGGCACACGCGATTCTCTTGGGCTACCACGTTAATGTCGGGGTTCATGCGCTTGATCACCTGAAAGGGGAGATAATTTTAGACCATAATGTTCTCGAAAGTGCATGGACATAGGTCTCTGTAAGACCTTGGGGTTTGGTCGCTGAGGAAACTTTTGAAACAAAGTGAGCTGATATATCAACATGTCATTCTCATTTTCCCCGAATATAATATGTAGGTATTTCAGATTTAAAGAATCACTTCTTGTAAGGAAGGTCAGCTGTGTTGAAAACGGCCCCCTGTACGACACAAATAATGAAAATAGGGACAAAGGTAAAACATAAAACTGGTTGCCAAATTCCCAAAAACTTACCCTAGCAGCAGTGCTGGACTTAGGCTTCTGAACATCATAAGGTCTGAAGAGGAACTGGCGGTTGAGATTGGACTTCTCAATGAGATCCATGTCGGTGACGGTGATCTGACCGCCACCTGCGCCCACGCCGATCATCGCGAAGTTCTTCAGCAGCTCGCAGCCGATGGCGCCAGCGCCTATAGGTGCGATACGTATTATATTCCAATTCGTGGAACGGAACATCTTTAGTACTCTTTTAATAAAAACTAGCGACCCGCCCCGGCTTCGCAGGGGTGCTGGATGTTATTGTACACAAAAACCTTCCCCTTCCATCATCCCATCTATTAAAAAAGACCGCATCAAAGTCCTTGGCGTGGTTTTAAACATTTAAACATACATAGGGATACGGGGACAGAGAAAGCGACTTTGTTTTTACAATGTATTGATAACGCATAAATTGGATTTCTTCTAAGCAATGGTGTATCACACATGACAAGATAGAAGATTCATATGTATTTGTGCCTAAAATATTAGATGCTTTAATAAATTGATATCCTCATGGACTGATAGTCCTAGCAATTTAGAGACCCATTAATTATTTCTGATAAAAAACATGCTTAATTACGCGTGTTATGCGAAACATCTTGTTTTGCGGACAGTCATGGGCGGCAATGACCATTTTATTACAGTCACAACTTCGCATTAACATATTCAATGGCATTCAAAAGATAACTGTCTATAACTTCGTTTATTTTCGAAACAATTCATTTCTAAGACATTATCTACGCTACTTGTATTTCCTAAGATAGCGTCTTATCAGAATAATATGCAAATTATATATAGGTTCTGTAAGGAAACGTTTTGTTTTATTAAGGATAAGCATAGCTAAAAAATATTTTATCGCATTAAAAATAAAAGCTTGAGATGAAGTCTTAACAAGGCGTATCTAGAAAACAGATCAAAACATTACATAAAGTTTAATTTGTACAGAAAACGGATGACATAATAGAAGGAGTAAATTAGTTTCTGGAATCGATTGCCACGACCTCGATAGCTCGGAAGCTTTAAGAGCGCTATTACAAAATCGAATCGCTCAGGTTTAGGTAAATTAGACGATAGCCGGCAGCATTTGCGCGCGTGTGCGTCTAGTGAAATACGCAACGCACACCTGCGGACCGCCACGCGGCACAAACAAACTTGAGACTTTGCCACTTTTATTTTCGAAATAGTTTATTGGTTTTATAGTTTATGAAATATTATTTGTACCGATGAATTTTATAACCTAGAATAGCTCGATTGAGTTACAATAAACAAATAATCGTTTACAATTTTTAAATTATTTAATCGACAACCAAACTTTTCACCATGTTTATCAATTAGGTATAAGTAATTGATTTATAAAAAAACTAAAATCTATAATTCGTCTTCCATGTATTGTATCTTCATTTTCCTGCAACAATAAAAACTAGGAATGTAAATAGTTTAATAATACAAATATGACTGTTGCGAGTGACAAAAAATACTTACCATATTATTTGTACTGGTATCCGATTGAGTCTGATAATCTGAATTAAATATGCTTTCATTATCCTGCAAGAATCAAAGATATCCAATAATATTATTATGCAACAGCGAAACTAACGACGATGACATTTACGTACATATTTCTGTATAACCAACATCAAAAAAAGGGAACCCAATCTATAACATTTTCGCATTAGAATATCATGGGTTAATACTTGTGTATATTACATTTCAATCAGATCATTATAACTAATAAATAAAATAAAAACTCACTAGTATCAAAACGAGTTCGTTGCGCAGGTTGCGCTATATTTTTCGAGCTCCGGCGAGTTTGCGCGGCGCAACAGCGAGCGATACGTCCTCCCTCGATAAGCGCCTGGCGCTGACTAAAGTTGAACACCGCGCGTCACAAGATTTATATTGATTTTTGCATTGCAAACAAAAATTATTTTAAAATATTGTTTTACTTTTAAATAGACCAATTTTTTTTTTCAAGCTTTATAACAATACCACCTTAATTATTAAATATGTTTTATTTGAATTTTGATTATACTTTCATAGATAAAAAATATAGTTTTGTACGGAAAACTGTCAGTAACTCTCAGTTTTATAGAATTATTTTTGGTGTATTACTGTATGAATTGTAATAAATTGGTGTAAGCAAGCACAAGTACAAGATATAGTTGTATCTTGAACATTTTTATAAATGGTTAAATTGCTATATCCTCGTAGTACTGAAGCATCAAAAGATTCCCAAAAGCAACATTTTATGAAACATCCTTTGCAGAGACAAAGATTTTACTGATGTACGTGGACAAATTAAAATATTTATTGAAAACAGCCCCAAGATAAATGATCAAACTTTCTTAATCTTATTTTTGTTTTTTTTTTGTGACTATATCCAAAGCAAAATGACGCATCAAAACTCGTATAAAACTCGAAAATTTGTGATAGCCCTCTTAATCAATAAAACAGGTATTAAGTCCATGCCTACGCTTTACGATACTACATATACCTACGACCGAGCAATTACTCGGATAACGATCTTTACTTGACACGTGTGCTATGTTCTGTGAGCTTTTACTATTGTTTTATTAATGTTAATGACTAGTTGTTTTCCCGAGGTTTCGGATAAAACATAATTAGATTCGAAGCCTTGAGGATACACCAGAAAATAACATGTTAATTATTTTAATAAGTACCTAAGAAAGCTCGTTGAATATTGGACTACATCTATGTGAATTACGTTACCTAAGCAAGTTGTTAAAGTCACAAAAACAGACAATGTTACGAAAAAAATTGGACTTGAAACACCAAAATTTCGAGTTCATTTTGATACATTTTCGTTTCTGCAATATTCCTTACTCTGCAATGTATGATGATGGCCGAAGACATAGACATATTTGTAGTTCATAATTAACGAAGTTTTTTTTAATAAAGCAGGAAATGCTCGCATCGCTACAAGATAATCACACAGTAACCAAGTTAGAAAAATACCTTAGTCATTTAAGTGAACAAATAGTTACAAGTAGTAGTTTCCTGTATTTATAGAAAATACCTACCTACTTGTGTAATTAAATATTGTTAATATACATATAGCAACAGTGTCAAGGTTATTTATTCATAATGATGGTAAGCTTTCCATGATTTTAATCAACTTCCCAAAGAGATGCTGCTGAAAGATTGCGTCGTCTAATTATTTTATTTACCGATACGATACGATAAACGTGACGATCAACTGTTAGTATGTTTGTCAAGGGCGCCCTAACCGCCGATACAAGGAAAAACAGCAACGAATGGTACACTCAAGGTACCTTTGTGAAGTTCCTCATGTTTAAACATGTTGTTTTGATAAGAAACGATAGCAAAACAGACAGATAGATAGTGACAGTAAAACGGTCTAGCATTTAAGAGGTTAACGACCTTTTGGCGTAAGATAACAATTCGAAAAACAATGGAAATAAGTTTTAATTTGTAATGGTAGATTCCTATTGTCTACTACACTATGTGTTCACTTGACACTTATCAACACTGGTATATTTTTATAAAGTAGGGAGTAGCACCAAAAATTTTGAAATTGTTCCCTTTGGCCACTGGCACCACTCTTTTATTCAATTGCTAGCAGCACGGCGTCGGAAGTACCTATACTAGAGTCAAACATAATAAACTTATAAAAATCTTAGCCTTGGAATTACCCATTCCTGAAACCTAAAGATAGACAGTACTCACCAACAATGAAATACTTGAGGTCACCCAGCTTCTTCTGGAAGTGTTTGCCGAATACAGCTACCTGCCCATCATATCTTGACCCAACAGGCTTGCAGTTCTCTTCATTGAGAAGAGAAGTGTCCTTGGGTAAGCACTCAACGGCATCCAGGTAGAGCCACTGCATGATGGGGTGGAACTTGCCGGAGCAGGCCTTCATTACTTCTTGGGCTACAACACCACCGATAGCAGCGTTCATGGGGTTCAGGTCTCCCGCAGCCACCTAGGAGATGAAGATAGACAGTAATCATTTAATATCTGCTTCATGAAACAGTAGTAACATAGATACATCCTTACAAACTTCTGGTATTTTATAATGAGTAAGATAGATCCAAACTTATGTACACAAAGAGCTATGTACAAACCTTGCAGAAGGTATTAAGCAGCTCAGAGTTGAGTTCCATATCACCATTCTTGAAGACATCAATGTTCTCAACGTAGTCCATGAACTTGGACACGTCGGTATCGCTCCAAGGCTTTGGCAGACGGCCCTCAGCCTCCTCAAACTTGTAGAGGGCAGCAAATGCAACATGCAGTTGTTGAGGGTAGTCGAACTTGCCAAAATCGGCAATCAGGAACTCAGGGTTGGCAAAAGATTCCTTCAGTGGCTTGAATTGGATTTTCTTGGGCATTTTCACTTGTGTGACGATACCACCTCGGACATATTTGGAGCAGTTGGTTGTGTCACCAATGCTGAAGGTGTAGGGACCAAGTACTTTAATCTTACGAGGCTCACAGCCGTTCAGTTCAGTCATACCTTGGACCTGTGAATGTAAAGAATAAATACTATAGTAACTTATATGTGTATTAATGTGAGTTTACATTATTGCTTCCTAGGTCATTGATCTGCTAATGTTGAGCTAATCTAAGAAAACTGAATCATCAAAGCAAGTGTCATGGTCATAAGATTGAGGTCATTCAACTCATCTTAAAAATAATTTTGCAAAAAAAAAAAGATTTGTCTCAGTATTCCCTTCCCAATTGGTACCTTTAGGAATATATTTTTTTTATAGTCTCAAATATAGCAGTATGCCCATACTGCTAGAATAATAAAAGAAGTATAGGTAGCACTATTAACTCTTTTGTTCCATTGCCTTTACCTACAGAAGTTTTAATTACTTTGCATGCAGTCTATGTTAGCCTTGTCCATGGAATGGCTGGCATTTCAAGAACAACTGCATTATTGCAGTATGTATGCAGATGCAACATGAAACTTTATCTTTGTTATAACCATAGTAACTTGTTATGATCACGATATAGCAATGAGGATTTCCTGTGGCTAAGAAAAGATGTTCAAATTGAAAAAGTCACCATATAACTAAACAAATACTCTTAAATATACATGTTTTTAGGGTTCCGTAGCCAAAATGGCAAAAACGGAACCCTTATAGTTTCGTCATGTCCGTCTGTCCGTCTGTCCGTCTGTCACAGCCGATTTACTCGGAAACTATAAGTACTACAGTGATGAAATTTGATGGGAATATGTGTTGTATGAACCGCTACAAAAATATGACACTAAATAGTAAAAAAAAGAATTGGGGGTGGGGCCCCCCATACATGTAACTGAGGGATGAAATTTTTTTTTTCGATGTACATACCCGTGTGGGGTATCAATGGAAAGGTCTTTTAAAATGATATAAAGTTTTCTAAAAAACATTTTTCTTAAAGTGAACGGTTTTTGAGATATCAGCTCTCAAAGTCGTAAAAAGTATGTCCCCCCCCCTCTATTTTTATAACTACGGGGTATAAAATTCTAAAAAAAATAGAGGTGATGCATGCTAATTAACTCTTTCAACGATTTTTGGTTTGATCAAAGTATCTCTTATAGTTTTTGAGATAGGTTGATTTAACTGTAATTTACGGAACCCTTCGTGCACGAGTCCGACTCGCACTTGGCCGGTTTTTACTATGCCTCCATGAACAAGACAAGATGTGTTCATAATCCACATAGAAAACTGAATGAAAATGTGTTCATCAACATTTATAAACCTGACAGCATAATGTTGACAATATAAACACGAGTTTCTGGCAGAAATTCAAAATATTTGCTCTTAATTATTATATTATAGGTCATGGATAAGTGATAGCCACCATGGTGATAACATCATAACACTGACACTGAAATATTCTCAGCTTATAAATACATACAAACTATGATGATGACTAAGTTCGTTAAGAATTTTCAACAAGTGACAAATTCTTCCATCTTAGAGCCTAATTAAAATTAATGGCCAGATAAAACCATACTCTAATAATTACTGCACAAAATTGTGTAATGAAATAATACAAACCTCACTAAAAGTGACATAGTCACCATCTTCTAAGCCATGACGGGTGTCATCCAGACAGGTGACCACTGCTTCATACTCATGTGTGATGTCAGCGATCATGGCTGACACCGGGTTCTCCCCGGTCACATCAACCACTGTGAACTCAGGTCCAAAGTCACAGAACACCCTGGAGAACAGGCCTCGAGTGTCTGCTATAATAAGAGCTATGTCGTTGGCGTGTGTAATGGCTGCTACACGCTCCTGCTCCACCCACGAAGCACCAGTGAGCACCACCACGCGGAACTTGCGCAGGAACTCTTCAGTGAGGGGGCCCGTGTACGCAGTAGTAGGCACATAATGGTTCAGCTCTGCCAGCTGTTCGCATGACGCCAGAGCCCTGTTCTGCCCGATTGACTTTTCGGACAGATAGAATTGCGACGACAAATCAGCAATCGTGCATATCCGCTCGTCATGAAGAGTTACCGACTTCACTCCGCCGAGGATCACGTTTTTCGCTACCTCCAATCCGAGACCCCCGAGTCCCGAAATAAGCACATCCGAGCTGGCCATCCGCCGCATGGCATCGTGGCCCAGCACATATAGCTGCCGCGAGTACAAACTCTCGTCAATCTCATCTTCCACGCGCGTCCCATTGTTCGCCATTGCCGAGTTGTTGGAACGTGATTCTCCTGTATTTAGTTTCCGCTTTTTCGCCGGGGGGTCAACGGAATTATCGGCGACTTCAGCACTAGACATCGGGCACGAACGCGCACAATTTTGCCAGAATTTTGCTTTGCTTTTTAAATTCAGAAGAAATAATCTTCAAATAATAGAAAGCGACATTCGCGCTTCGTCAAGGCCCGCTTACTCACTGTCTTGAAGTTAGTTGCGAAATACGTGGAAAATGACCTGCGGAAATGATATTTTGTTTGGTTATTTTTCTGATAGTTCGATAAAAATAGAGATTCTAATGAACTTAATTCGTCACTGATAATTTATCTTTCAAGTTTACTAATTTAGAACCGGACTATCTCTGAGCGGCAAGTTATAATATGGAACTTAAAAGTTCTCTTTGCGATTGCAAATTTGTATTTTTTCAGATGTAGCAACTTTGATCTGCTTACCATAAGCTGCGATTCAAATCTGAAACTTTTTTTAAATATATTTCTAGAAACTACTATTATGCTCTTTCTTTTTTAGTTTTGCATCTTCTTTTCTATGTTTAACAATGGTTTAACCACAATATGATTTCAAGAGATACAAAAGAAGACAATTTGAAAATTTTTGCTCACCAGATAAAGGAAAACCCGACATAGACATAAATGTGAAAAAAAAAGCTATGTCGTGATCAATCGATAATAAAATGCGTTGTATTCCGAGGCCAAGCTGGAAAGATATTTGAATACTTAAATGACACATATAACTAAATAACATTAATAAGCTTCATATATTATTTTGTAAAAAGCATAAAATCAAGCAACGACGATACGTATCCGAAACGCTTTTTGGTTTATTTTTCACATTATTTAGCACTTGCAACACAAAAGCTGTCAAGTGTCAATCAATCTGACAAGCACCTAACTTCAGAGCAAACATTCCATTTTGTTTCAATCCGTGGATTTTATTTCAAGTTCACGACACGGTGTAATTCTGACTCGACGCTCGAATATATTGTTGTCGTACCGATCGCGAGTGAAAGGAGTTCGAGCAGCATGACTACTGTGTGAAACTGTTGATATTGAAAAGATTGTGAAGTCCTTGTATTCTTTTATTTTGATACGTGTGTTTATAAGTTGTGAAAAATGGTTCAGGAGTTTGTGGCTCCAACGAGGGTACATAAGTATCCCTTCGAGATGGTGATGGCCGTGAGTATTTATCACTTATTTAGTAACTATATGATAATTGTATGAATAATAATTGCAATCGTTGGTAGCTGGAAGGTCAGGCTGCACATAAATTATGAAAACTTTCCTTCAATGGTTCACAATAGTGTTTGGTCAGCAAGGTTTGTCAATCGAATGATTGCTGAGTTGGGCAATGTTCACCTCCAAAATGTTTGCTTACACTTAAAATGACTTTATTTTATAAATTGGTAAAACTTGACTGAATAAATATACGATAATGATCATAGGCTTTGTTTGTTGACTTGTTTTCCAATTAGAATTTTGAAATTGTTCTACAGTATTGTTTGCAAATCCTTTTAAAATGAGATAATGTGTTTTACTCTGAAACAAATTAGGATACAGGTAATGTTAAATAATTATTCTTCAAATAGTTAGAAACCACAGAAGTCAAGGCATATCCTTGTGTGATGAGGAAAAATCTGTTCAGTTACCAATAATAATTATTATTGGTATCCAACCTCTGCTTAATATTATAATTAAAATTTAATATGCATTAGTTTCAAGTTCATCATGTAGGTACAATGCTTATAAAACAACTCATAAGAATATTAGTTACCTACTCATTTTATTTTATTTGTATTGGAAGAATAAGGTTTTATTTATGCTATACTTACTCTATGGACTACTTGTTTACTCTGCTGTGACATTATTTAACTCATACTTGACTTATTATAATAAATGTAAAATTAGGCCTACTATTGGGCCATTAGATTTTTGATTTTTAGAGAAATTACAGAATATACCTCAGGTATAAATGTCTTTTCACAAACTCTTTTTTTGTTTTAATCTTGACTATTGATTATAAAATATTTCTAAGATTAAAGTTGTAATAATACTGCTGTAAATAAGTTTATCAGCAACAGTTTTTGTATCATTGAACTACCTACTTCCTAGGTAGGTATCTTGTGTTTATATTTTCTTTGACTACTGTCCTGATTATTATTTCAAACAGATTGTGAAAGACATACAAATAACACTTCTATTCTAAGATTTCTAGATCAGATAATAATACCAAAATATAAAACCTAATCTCATTTTAAATCTAAATAGATCTTATCGCTGCAAATGTGAATACATTCAGCATGCATTTAAAACAGGTTCGATAAACTAGCTACATAGTAATAAGAGAAGCTTAGAAACTAGAAGATCACAAAGATAATTTATTAACAACAGAATTCTATGCTAATAAACCCACTTAATTCAACATACATTCATTATTACTCCACTGGTCATTTTTGCAAGTAAAAAAGTATTACATTATCGCTGTGGTATTTCAAGCAAACATAAAAAAAGTATACAGCATATTGTCTATGCACATCACATCTGTTATCTGGGAATCTGTAGTCTATTGCCCAAATTCCTTAGGATGACATTCATATTCCGAATATTAAACAAATGGATGTATCTCAAGGGTTGTGCGACCCATGGTCCGAGGGAATTCCCACTAACAAACGGCAATTTCCAATATTTTATCTATCTGTTGTTGTGCTTACCGGAGATAGGAATATGGCCACACTTGTAAGACCCTGATGTAAAAAAAAGAGAATTTTGTGAACAGCTGTAAAAATCTGCATAGAAATATTAATATGGATATTCCATCATCTCCTTAAAAGTACATTCTACTTATAACAAAATAAAATTGTTCCAGACTTAGGTCCCTTTCAGTATTACAAAATAAAGTAGTTCCAGACTTAGGTCCTCTATCTATACAACAATACTGAGATCATTTAACCGTGAACAATAACAATACCAGCCTGCATGGTCGTCGCCGCCATTATCCGCGCTCTTTTCACTCTGCATGCCCAGAATGCTAAACGCAAAGAAAAATACCGTTACTCACTGTCACACGATACGTTTGCCAGCGTTATCAATACACGTGAGGTTTTATCATAATATTATGAAGTTCATTTGTTTGGCTGATAAGGGCTTTTAGTGGGACAGGTGTTTTTTTACGTTGGTGTTCCCACATGTGTAATATATGACGTACGTAATGATTAGTTCATGCTGTGGTGGTGTGTTAACCATAGGGCAAGGTCATCTGGATGATATTTTACACCTAACCAGTCGATATTTACATAGAAAAGAGAACCTATGTGTGAAAAAAAACTCCAAAGTCGTGTCTGCAATGCGCAATAAACAATTAGCCAATAGCTTCAAATTGTTATTTGCATCCAAAATATTGCATTAATTTCACGCTATAACCAATCCGTAATGATGTTACCAATTATTGTATTGTGTAAACATAATTGTTTGCACTTTCGAAATGCGGTTTCAATTGGGGAATATACTAATTTATTTAGTAATTATCGGATGGATACCTGTATCATTAATCATCAACTTTGCTTATTTTTATCCCATTTTTTGTCGATATTTAAAAAAAATCGATTTCGGCGTCCTTTCCAAACAGTGTCAAACTACACGAATGATATAACCTTCAGCAGATATTTATCTTTATCGCCCTCTAATCTGTGTTTACGAGTCCTTAATTACCACTCAACGATAGCGCCGGATAGCAGTTCCGAAGCGATCGATATTGGGTAGGTCCTTATGTTTCGACACTTCATCAAGTGCCTATATAAAATGGCTTCTTAGACTAGAAAGGTTTGAAGTTATTGTCATATTGAGTAAAAATCTAAGACGGTATAACAAATTATTGGGTTCTTCTTGCTCACAAAACAGTTGATATGTCTCGTGATCTGGTTGGCAAAGACGGTAAACAGTGCGAAATTAATATAAAGTTTATTATCCATAACACGAAGAATTTGCGGATACAGTTAGTTAATCAAAATAATTAGGCCTACGTCCGCTTTCATTGTTGGCGCGATTTTGATTACTATGCCAAAGAGGGCGAGCCCAGTTTCTATGTTCACCAGTTTCGAAAAAAATCGTGATACAAAATACAAAAGTAAGCAAAACATTTCTTAATTACAAACAAACACCACTAATCCGTTTATGAGGCTCCAATTTCACGTAAGCTGGTCTTAAAATGGCGCACAAAGCTGTTTGGATACAACTCGTAACAATGCTAAATGATTTCACACTGTTATTCAGAAGCTAAACGCAGACACGTGTGGATCCTCGTGATCTTGTATCGTATGCGATAAATTTAGCGCCGTGGAATATTTCTTCTTAGAACCGTTTAGTTTTATAGAAGAAATGGCTGTTTTCCCGGATTCATTCGCGTCCTGAATGACATGCGTTGCAATTTTAGAAAAATGTTGTTTACCCGAAAGCTGAACAGTTGTTTTCCTTGTTTTCTAATAGCCTTTCCCAAACACTGAAAGCCTTCAAATCCTGAAGTAATACATAAAACCAAACTCAAACGCTTCAGGTACTCAATAATCTTAGCGTGAGTAGGACAAACGCACAGAAAAACTGTTCTGTAAAAAAAGTTTCTTGTATTGCTCAGGTCAAACAGGGAATTACCGTTACCTAACCTAAGACAGAGTTCTTGCAATAGTGACTTTATACTTTGCGATGGCGGACAAGCATGTCGGATAACTTTCCTGCATTTGGTACAATTTGCATGCGCTGCAGCAATCGGAGCTTGAAACACTAAACTTTTATATGATGTGTCTTGTAAATTATTATTCGTCCAACTAGCCGTCCTGCAGTTTCAACCGCGTCTAAAGGGAACTATTTCCAGAACGGATAAAATACAGCCTATGACACTTCCAAATATACAGAGGGGCCTTCTGTTGTAAAAGAATTTGCAAAATCAGTATCTACAATCATATATCCAGATCCCCTCCAATATCACAAACTCGAAATCTTGATTCTGATTTTGACTAGGAGGCAGAGAGATCCAAAATCAACAAATTATTTTATAGGTACTCGTAATATTGTCTAGTGATGCCTTTTATCTCCCTTTGTTGAATTGTCACAAAGACGAGAATACTTCAGCATCTTAGTATACAACTATGTAATTCTAATAAATATTAATTTCTCACCTACTTGATAAACAGAATCATAATTTAATCGTAATTCCTGAACTGTGATCTTCGGAAACAGATTATTATTTATTTATTAGCGATACAGGATTGGTCACGTTTTTGCTGTGAATGAGTAATATTGCAAGTTTGAGTTTATCAGTATCAAGCACGTTTAATGCGATTCCATGTATTTAATTGATTGCAGTTACATCAGTACTTTGTTCAATTTTGGCGTAATATTGTTCATTCCTTGTAATGGTTTCATAAACCCTAAATAAATATTCATCGGCCTATGGTTCATTGTACTTGCATTTTGTTACAATTAATGAAAATGGTCGGTAGTAACGAAGGTCAATTTACATCTATGCTTATTAGGAATTATTTGCTTTCCAAGGGGTGGCAATGTGGCGTCATTATATTACAAACAACAGTTTCTAACACAATGCACTAAAGTCTAATTTCAATCGGACCTTCGAAATTAGTGGGTTTCTCTTGCCATGACCGATTGCTCGAGTTCATTTTATAATTAAGTTCGATGTAATGGATTCTTGACTCTATTTCCTTAGCACGAAGGTGTGGTTTAGATTGACAGTTGGCTAGTCACGCCACGGTCGATGATCTGAATGGTTTGTCTAGCTGAGGTTTTCGGACGTAGAAATCGTGATTCATTCTTTTATTCTGGGTTGTAGGCTTGAAAGGAACTTGCTATTGTAAAAATTATCTAGTGTCTGTCTTAGTTTGTTCGCCTTTACTGTTGTTTTATTGACACTGAAAGTCTGATCTAGTTTTCTTCGTAGACAAAGTGTCTCTTTTGTTCAGTTGGGTCCTCGACTCTCGATCGATCGGCCTATAACATTTATGAAGAAACGTATAGTTTCTTCATAAATGCTAAGAAGGGTCCATATTTAGTATCCAAATAATTTGGTACATTTATCGGACCCGCGACCTTAGGTCAATATAACATGTAACATGCATATTGTTTCAAGTGCGTCAATGACATTCAAATGAAGGTGAAGTTTCGAGTCATTGTTCTACTACGACATTTCACAATTATCTGACACGTTCTGATTATCTTTGGGGAAGAATACGTCTAGATTTCAAAACTATTGTTCTCATATCAGTAACTTGTCGTTCCGTTTTATTGTTGTAGTAAAGTTGTAGTAAATTTAGATGCAGTGTCATATGCTTCCATATAACGTTGTGATCCTTTCTGCATTTATTGGACTGGAGTCTCTACTTCTATGGATTACTTGCAATCTTCTTAACCAGATAGACCATTAGAGTAATGTTGAGACTCAGCTCATACCAGCACAGTCCCTTTGACATTTCAATCCTATTCAATTGAAAGGATCTATTCATAGTCCAATCTTCGACATTCATTCCCATGCTATTCATTCTTCGTACACTACTGCCATTATATCCTCGTATGCATAGCCCTGCGTAGTATTAGCTATCTTGTCAGTGGGATTTAGGACGTGACCATTCATAAATCTGTTTGTGTCACCATTATCAGCTGTGTCCGCAGGACGTTGGTAAATACCCATTAGGATAATGCATTTACTAAACAAGTGCAATGCTGTTTACTGGTTACTTGTTACTTCCTTCTAAATTGTATCGTGTTTTATTTGTGTAGTGTTTGCAAGCTTTATAAGGCCCCAACTGCAAGTCGGGTATCAGTGGGCAAATATTTTGCATACAAAAGAACAGTTAGAGTGAACTTAGTGAGCATTCTGGTAGTGAACGGTGCATTGAATGCATACCACGATATGCCCGTTCGAAAATATGACTACTAAAAATTATTGAAGAAACAAACTCTAAGGAGCTTCATAAAGACCAGTTTAATAATACAGGCGTATGAACTCATTTACATAACGAATAATAAGAGGCGTTTAATTCACGAAATGTTATTATTAGCAAGATTAAACTCATTTGTCCTCAAAACGTTATTGTGCTCGTAATACGTTATCCTAATTATCGGACAATGACATTCAAGTTGCAAGTTTTTTCTACGTAATGTATTTATTTAATAATAACAATGGTTGAGAATATTATTGTACTTACGTCTATTATCAAATTGTGTAAGAAAGGTATTGAAACCAATTTGCTCAGATCAAAGAACTATTTGTCACATACATATTCTTAGATATCAGAACTTTTCGTAATTATGCTTATTAAATATTAGTTTGTCCTTAAGTTTCAATGTTCCCTTGTGTTCAAACACTTACAATCGGCCATCAGGTGGTCGGCGTCAGGTGAGACAAATATTTCACCACGTTCTAATTTTTGTTTACCCTCTTAGATCACATGTCCACTATTACTGAAATATATTGTTGTTTAGAACTTATCTGAATACTGGCTGTCTAATTGGTGCAATATGAATCATCTTTAATTAGTAGCCAGTTTGTTATTACATGTTTGTGAGATGTGCACGTCTCGCGACACGTGCAGTGTGGTAAATTACAAATTACTCACATGTTTTGCGTGTGCAACTGGGAAATGTAGGAATACTCTTGATTAGCGGTTTTCCGCAGTATGCACTTTGTCCTGAGGGACATAATTCATATCCCCAAGAATCCTCTTGAGGACAGCTGGCAAGACAAAAGACGACTGCTTAAATGTCACCCCAGCGGGGCCCAACAGGGCCAAGGTCTGCCGGGGCTGCGGGATTGTTCGAAAGAGTTACCGCGGCCCTGGTACATAAAAGGCCTACGACGGAACACGACGGTTTTTAGTCAGTAAGAGTCTGACACTCCCTCACCGCTGCTAACCCACAGCGGGAGGGGTCATTTGATGATTTTTGACGTCGCTAAAAAAAAGGGTTGTAATACCAGTGGTTTAAGCATCCCGTATGTAATATAATATGTTTCTACTGTATAGATACGGGGTGCACGAGGATCCTAGACTCGTGATCAGCAACTGCTAATATGTCCATGGTATAGGTTTCTGCGGTTGCAGGTGTTTTTATTATATATTTCCTGGTATTATTTTGTTTTGCCCATGATATCGGTCGGTACTATGTGGTCAACTTGTTTATGTTGTGGAGCTGCTGTAAAAACCCAGATCGGTTTAGTGCGACCGTACCTAACTCTAATTTCGTCGAGACTGATGTAATATTGTTGTGTTGTATTTCTCCTTCATGCATATGAATAAATAAATAAATATTGTTACTTCCATATCAAATGCCTTTCTAATTTAAACACCGCATTCATGAATTGAATATAAGGTTGTCTAAATATAAACACTGTGTCATAAAATCTAAGCAGATGCAAACTTCTGTTGTCCCTAAGCTCTTCGCCAGTGTGTATTTAGTGCCCCACTTAGCTGACGTTGTGGAGTAAGCATATTTAAGTGCTCCTAAGAGCCATCTGCGCCACTGTCCAGCAAAGTGGCAGAGGTCATCATTAAGAAGATGGCCAATGACCTATCAACTAGTTTTATTCTACAGGAAGATAACGTGTTAAAGAAGGAAGATAAATAAATAAATAAGTAAATAAGTGTTGGGCCAAATTGAATAAACACATTCAACGCTTACCCGGAACCAAAAAAGGTTTTTGGAGAGCAGTCATCGCTTTCCATTTTGTCAATGAAACACCTTGAAGATATGAATAAAATTTAAAATAAAATGCACGAATACATTTTGAACCAATCTTCTAAAGATGCTCGCAAAATTTCCAATATCCCCAACAGTTTCAATCTCATCATACTTCTCTCTACATATTTTGAAAACAGTAAACAGACTAGATAGAAAACTGTTTAGTTCTAAGTTTATAGACTGACAAACAAAAATAAAAGTCCTTGTTGACACAGAATAGACTAGAGGTTGTCATCACACCAGCTGATAACAAGGACAGCCGTCAGCATGCGGAAGAGATGGCCGATGACCTTATTCCAGAAATGCGTGTTTGTTTTGTTGTGTTTGCTGCCGTTTTTACTACATTATAACATTCCGCTGTCATTGATAAACTTGGAGAAGTACTATCAACCGCTATTCATATTTAAACTCTCTCCAATACAAAAGTTTGGAGAATGGTCTCACAGTTTTCAATAGCCGCTCATCTTTACTTCGTAAAATTGAAAGCAGAAGTTTTTGAGGAAAATTTGCTGGTTAAAAATAATCCCCTTGGTATAATTAAACGCCAATGTTATTAAATAACAATGCCTGCCGATGAAATAATGTACCTAAACAATTTCATTCAGTTTACACGTGTTTTAATTACATTTTAACGCGTTCCTTTATGTTTATTTCCATTATAATGGCTTTCGCAGCGGTATTCACTAAAGTGGGAAGGTATTTCAATGTTATCGTAGTAGTTTTAAAGTATTTCGTAATTTTGCTGTTGGAATGCTTTTCCGTGTGAATAGGATTCTTCTTGTAGAGCAAACTTTTTTCATCTTTAAATTCTAGTGAGCTATTTCTTATCTCCAATAAGATCTGCTATTCACTACACTTCTTTGTTGTGTAGCTTGACATTTATTAAATACGCGATAACCTCTAAAATTGTCTCATGTTTAAATTGACTCTCGGTACGACGGCCTACATGAGATTGTTTGAAGCTGATCAAATAACATAATCCCAAACGTCGTTATTAATTATTGCGGTCATTCTTCCGGATGAAAACCGGTATTGAAATAAATCTTTTCATATAAATATCCAATTCATAACAACAAAATATTTGCCGGAAATCTACCTTAATAGGAAGTTGATTTCGAATTTAACCGAGCCATCCCAAATTGTTCTGTAACTCTGTCACTATAGGAATGAAAATCAATTGAAGCGTTCTGTGGTCAGTATGCAGATCAATGATTCTCTAAATTGGAGGTAATGAATATGCATGGCGTGGCATGATAGTTCTGCAGTCCTAGTGTTGATTCCACATCTGCATTAAAATATATATTACTGATTCAGCAATAGTGCAACTATAATAAAAGCAAAATACTGGCATTGTAGTTCCACTTACTATTATATACTAGTCAGACTTCTATCCGACTGCTCATTCACATGAGTAACTACCGCATAAATCTTCAAAGAAATGTGCCTCCTAAGATGAATATATTAATTATAATAAACATTCTAAGACTAGCAATAAACTACAAAGAGCATGAATTCAAACCAGTTTCCCAGACAACACCAAAAGACATAACCGTCTAACAAGCTGTCAAATAACTTTGTGAATATAATCCAGCGTCTGCCGTATAAATAAACAGAGCGGCGTTTGCGCAGCTCCCAAACATTTGTTTTGGTCTTCCTCTGGAATAGCTAAATATATCTGCGTTACCTTGATATTGATACTTTACGTTGTGTACTTTATCATACGTAATACATATATTGCGTGGATTAGCAGCCTGAAACTAATCTCAACTGGAATGATTTATTTCGTGATTCATTTTTTTCGTTGATTATATGGATATCATCATCCATCATCTCGCTCTTATCTTTTATCTATTCGCCACGTGAGTTATGTTATTATACTGTATTTGATTTCTTTTCTGAATACTGTCCCAAATAGATATTATCTTGCGGATATTGTCTTTCAGATTCAATAAACAATTCTTTGTTTTCGTGGACCGTTATTCCACTTTCAATATCATTTCCTAAGCTCAATATTCAGTTCCGTTACACGTATTATTTACAAACGCTGTACTGTTGACTTTGTGTATCTTTATCAAATTTTGGACAAGTAAACACTTAAAACGTCGCCGTTATCTTATGGCGCATCAGATGGGACATCTGTTGGTGCACTAAAAACAGTATTACGAACAAAGAGATCTCTTTTTCCTTATATAGATCCACATTCACACAATATTGTACATGTTCACTTCCTTACACCACCTACTATCTTTTTATTGCCACTCTTGTAGCTAGTTTTAGTTAGAACACCTTCCCAGTTTAATGCTTTTGAAATGGCTAGCTTTATTAGTTCTATACTGTTGCGAAGCGTCTTCGGAGACCGGCTCAGACCGGTTTTGCAAATTGCAATCTGACTTGAACCGGTATCGTGGCTATGTATGTGAAATGTTTATGTGGAAGCGATGACGGGATTCTGGAGGAAATGCTATGATTTTGTAACATATTATATTTTAGGGGACGAGTATTAACTAGCTTAACTATTCTGTTGTTAAAAAGGAAACATTTAATTAATACAAAGAATTCTTTGTTCCCTTTGTATACTCCGATGCTCCCATTTGTGAGGTATGCAGGCAAAGCTCGGCTAACTATTACTAGATTCTCCGTTTTGCAAGAACTAAATTGTTGACGAAGTTTCGCTCAAAACATTCTGAGAATAACGCCATATCTGACTGGAGTTGTTGCGCAGTTATTTTCCTTCTTACTTTGCTTTGCTTGACTTACTTTAAGTACTAGAGTCTCCTACTTAAAAGTTTTATTTCGACACTTGCCTTGAGCAGGTAAAAGCTGAATTGAATAAAATGTTTGCCTGTGTCGAGGTGGAGTGATGTAAAGAAATCACAGCTTCCACTAACAAGGTCAGATCTATAACGGCCAGTTGCTACTTTCATATTAGATTACTCTAAACTCTCACTAATAAGTCGAAAAGCTAATTAACAGTTTCCTCCGGGTGACCCAATTACAGCAATTTGAACTCGTTGCTAACTTAAAATTGAGGAAGGTTTTCGTTATCAATATTTTATGAACATTTTCTTTGGAAAGTATTTCTGGAAGTTTTTCGCGAAGCCTCTTACCTCTTGTTGCGAAGTAAATTAAATTTGAAGTAGCTGTACCTGTGGCTTCTTCGAAACTTTAAGTACCTTCTTATTTTTCGTTTGACCCGAATGGGATATTTTTGTACTTTTAAATTTTTCAATTTTTCTGCAGGGATGACTATATCGAGTGCTTGAATGTTGCGTTATAATTTTAACCTTTTTGTACATTGAGTGTTTTAATTTTGAAAAGCTTATAATTATTATCCTTCTGGAGGGTAAACAAAGTAAAATGAAAGCAGGTACTCGCCGTTCCTAAAATATCCCTTGTACAATATTAATTAATAATCTGTTGACTTAAGCATGGGCACGTATTTATGGCTCCTAATCTCTAGGGACGCCTGACCTTTTCCAAATTCTATTATTAGCACGTGGAGTTGCTATAAGTGGTCTCAGATTCTAGTGGAGACGAGAAATTGACTAACTGGATTTGGAATCACTCCCTCAGAAAATTAAAAACATGTCTGCGAAATTCGACTGATTATAAGATGGTTATAATCTTCTGTAAACATTGAAAAAAAAAAAAAAAAAAAAAAAAAAATGAAAAATATTTATTAGATATAACAAAGTGATACATATACAAGAATTGTGTTTGGAGCCTCCTTTTAGACAAACAATGCCTGTGTTAGGAGACTCCGCTCTTCCATATCATAGATAAGGTTACATGTTACTTTGTATCTTTGTGGAACATTTCGGTATTGTGAAAAAGAAATAATAGTAATAAAAAAAAAAAAACAGTAAGTATAAAATGAGAATTAGTACATACATGTTTTGAAAAAACTTGATGTACTTTGTTTTGGTTTGTATGTATGGTATGTGTGTGAAATGTAGTGTGGTTCAATATGATAAGATAATGTGTGGTGTGACGAGTGGTGTGTTGTGATGTGGTGTGGAGAGTGGTGTGGTGTTATGTAGTGTGAGGAGTGGTGTGGTGTTATGTGGTGTGAAGAGTGGTGTGGTGTGGAGTGGTGTAGAGAGTGATGTGGTATGGTGATTTGCATAGCTATAGAGTGTGGTTACATTACTCATGAAAAACCAGAAGAGCTTCCGTATCCTCGTAAGAGAGAGACTTAATCCAATTCACTATCATTTTTTTAGCGACATAATAGTTGTGATTGTGTATGTAAATTTTTTTATTAATCCTGTTATATAGCTGAGCTGAGAGATAGTAATATTGTCTACTACTAAATATGGTTTTACATTGGGGAACTATTGCAATTTTATCTTTTCTTCTTTTAGGTTTCTTATTCGCATGATAAGGGAGGGTTTTATGTTTTTTTAGAACTGTTTGGGTTATGTACAGTTTCCTGACTGAGAGTAAATTACTGATGTCGTATAAAGATTTAGTGGAGTATCTTTTATTTTTAAAGTACATGACCTTTATAAGTGCTCGTTGTGCACGTTCCAAGTCCATAAATCTAGTTTTGGCTGCCCCACCCCAAATGGGGATACAATACAATAGAATAGACTGTGCTAGGGCAAAGTAGATTTCGTTCAGAAGGTTTCTAGGCTGCTGATCACTCCTCAACAACTTAGTAGGAACCACATGCCTAAGTGTTCTGAAGATCCAGGTAAGCTTTCGAACTCTGGCAGTCACCTGTTCAAGATGAGGGTACCATGAGAGAAGCTGGTCAACCATCACGCCCAAGTATTTGGTTTTAGTGACCCTAGTTAAGCATGGACAGTTACAGCTTGATCTGTTTATGTCTCCACATGTATGAACCTTCAAGTTGAGATCCTCATTAGGCTGTGTCCGCGAACTAACACTAAAACACATGTAATTGGTCTTGGAGGTATTTAATGTTAGTAAATTGGTTTTCAGCCATTTGTCTATACAAGCAATCCCTACCTCTGCACTCATTTTAACGTCTTGCCAAGAACTACCAGAAAACATAACCGCAGTATCGTCTGCGTATGCAAAGACCCTGGCATTAGTTAATTTAATATTGCATAAGTCATTAATGTACAGCAAAAATAGGGTAGGGCCTAAAACACTACCCTGAGGTACGCCGTATGTTATTTCTGCTTCATCACTCGTGTATAGCCCTATTTTTACTTTTTGTTTTCTATTGGAAAGGTAGTCCCTGAGCAAGTTGAGTGCAGTACCCCTAATTCCGGCACTATATAACTTGTTCACAAGGATGGGGACAGAAACGGTGTCAAAAGCTTTTTTGAGGTCTATAAAAATAGATAGGCACTTGTTTCCCTTCTCCAGATGCTCAATTATATGAGAAGATAATGCTGTTACAGCATCTTCGGTACTCACAGCTTGTCTGAACCCAAACTGGGAAGGAGAAAGTAAGTTGAATTTATTTAGGAATTTAGTGAGTCTGGTATTTATAATCTTTTCGAGAATTTTTGATATGGCTGGTAAGACCGAGATAGGTCTGTAATTATTGACATCGTCTCTGTCCCCCCCCTTGTGTACCGGGGTAATAATAGACTGCTTTAGGGGAGCCGGGAAGACGCCTTGTTGGAGGCAGAGGTTTGCAAAGTGGGTTATCACAGGGACAATCTCCTTTCCTACAAACTTTAAGAATTTTGTTGAAATGTTATCCCAACCTGGGGCACTATTAGATTTTAAATTATTTAATATACCATTAACTTCATTTTCGTCGGTGTCAATTAGCGCAAAGGAGTTAGGGGGAGATATGTCTGGGATATGGCTATTATTTAAAGTGGGGTGAATTTGATCAGCTAGTTGTTTTCCAATATTAGAGAAGTAGTTATTAATATAGTTTATAGACTCATAAGGAGAAGATTTTATATTTAATAGTTCTAAGTTATGATTAATTATTTTATTTGAGTATGTGATATTTTTTATGTTTTTCCATAGCATTTTATTATTAGTTATAGATTTTGCAAGTAAGTCTCGTTCATATTTCCTTTTTAATTTTTTAATTAGATTATTGCAGTAGTTCCTGTATCTAGTATACGTAATTTTTAGTATTTCGTTGTAGGGGTCATTTCGACTCTGCTTTTGTAAATGATTTCGGTTTTTAATACAGCGTAGTATACCCATAGTGATCCACGGTTTAATTATCCGTTTACTATTCGGAATTTTCTTTGTTATCGTGTTATTGTTTATAATGTAAGTTAAGGTACCAATAAAACTTGAAATTAGTAAATTTGGGTCATCACAAAATAGGAGATCAGATAAATTCTTTTCTTGAAGATCTTTCAAAGCTTGCTCGTAATTTAGTGTAGTCGTAGTTTTTTTGGCCGTATGGATATTTTTTAATTTTGTAAGAGATAGGAATGTTGTGTGATGGTCAGTTATTGTTGAGTGTAATATAGCAACAAAGGCGGAGAACTTCTTTTTATTTATGTTTAACATGAAGTGGTCAAGGCAGTTATGTTCCCTGGTGGGAAGTGTATGTCCAGGCAGTATACCGAAGTGAGAAAGCATGTTTAGGTAACTAACTCTATTTTTGCGATCGTGGGATGATTCAGTCTCTCTTACCTTAATGTTGATGTTGATATCTCCAGCTATAATAGTGTTAATATGGGACGATTTCATGTTTAGGTGTGTACTAAGAGAGTCAGTGAACCTGTCAATGTTAGAGTTAGAAGGTGAGCGGTAAATGCAGTACACTTCACATCCCAATATATTCAGCCGTAGACAGGATGCCTGGTCAAGCTGTATTTCCTCAACTTTATGTTTTATAGAACTTTTAACGTATACAACCACCCCATCGTTCTGATTAAGCTGTCGAGTTGTCATGTAAGAGTGATAGTTGGTGATTTGTGGAATAGGTTTATTAGCGCTTAATCTGCATTCGGTTAAGATAATGATGTCTAGTTCGAAATTAAGTGTACTCAGATTGATAATAAAATCGTCAAAGTTATGATAAATGCTTCTTATATTTTGTGATATGATTGTAAGGTCATTTTTGTTTACTACGACATGTTCGTGGAGTTGTGAGAAATCACAAGTGACAGAACGAGCAATTTCAATATTGTCTAATTCAGATACCGTTTGTAGAGTATTTTCCATTTAAGAAGATTGAGTCTAGGGTAAGCAGATGTATCAAGGATGTGGTTTTTTTCAATATTAACGTATAGTAGTATACTACTTTTTTATTTATGATTGGAGTGTGAGTATTGCGCGAAGAGTGTGATTTTGAAGAATGTGTGCAGGGATTTGAGTAAAAGAAGGGGTGTATGTGTGGTAGGTATGTAAGTTGAGAATGTGTGTATGTGTATGTAAGAATGATTAGAGTGTATGATGTGATGAATTGTGATTGAGTATGTGTATGAATGGCAATAACAAAATAGTATAAAGAACCGAGTAAACCATCGGAGGTAATATGCCAAAACAATGTAAAAAGTAGGATAAGAGGCACATCTAGAATAAACAACACTATTTCTAACTTAACAGTTACGTAAAGGTTAGCTACAGAGTTACAAGATAATAGTCATTTTTTCAACAGAAGTTTATGTACCTGGTCTTCACTTCTAATAACTATAGTTGGGGAAGTTTCGTCTTTCTTGGTGTAGACTTTGCCGTAGGCGGTCCAGCAAAACTTGTAGGTTCCAGACTTAGTTAGTTCACGTGCCAAGAAGTGGAGACGGGTGCCTTTGGCTGTCAGATGTTCCGATATGAATACTGGAGTGTCTTCTTGAGTTTTGAGACCCATATGTTTACAAGATAATTTGTTTTTATGCTTTAAGTTAAATGCCTTTGCCATTTTCAAAATCTCAGTCTTCAAGATCGTGGAGTCAGTTTCTACGACGATGGGCGTGTTTTGTTTATCTGCCGATTTTCCACGTACTCTATAGATGTCTTTTATGTCACGTTTTTTAACGCAGCATTCCAAGTTTTGAAATAGACACAAGGTCATTTCCATAAGATCTTCTTTGGTCTCATTTTTTTGTCTAGGTACGTTTTTGATCACCAGATTACTTTTACGGCTTCCCATTTGCAGGTCTTCAATTTTATTTTCTAGGATAGTGATATAGGATTTATCATCTCTAGTTTGTTTTTCAAGCTGGGCTATTTTCTCTCGTAACTCCTCGTTTTGTGCAGTAAGAAAAGTAATTGAGCTTTCAATATTAGTATTAGATTGTTGGATCTCCTGTAAAGTAGCATTTATGATTTGTATATCTTTCCCTTGCTTTTCAGTGAATATCGATAGCATTTTTTTAATTTCATCTTTAAATTCATCCAGTTGTTGCCCTATAGAAACTTCCGTGAACTCCCTGCCTCTTTTAGCTCGCATAGATACGTAGTTCGGCGGTGTCTTATCCGAACCTGCCCCGCAAATATCGGTATCTGATAACGATTTGTTCATCGGCGAGTTCATATTGTTCAAGTGCAAAGTAGGACTATCTTATGTGTCACAAGACATGCGTTGTTTACATCCAAAGCACAGTAGTAAGCGTGAAGCAGCAAATCGGCCGCAGGCGGGCACGGCGCGGAGTCAAGTAAAGTTCTAATATGAATATTTTATTATAGTGGTCGTCGCGCACAGCGTATAGCCACAGCGTATGTGTGTGCGTAACAAGCGTAGGCGCAGCAGTGAATGGAAGCCTCAATGAGTGCAAGTTACGATGTCACAGTTGAAGATTACTCACATGGAAGTGTATCTATCCTTGTTTTGCACGCAGCGTTCTCACGGGCCGGAGGTGAAAGGATGTGACCTTGAGCGTGTTATTACAATCACGGTGAAGACGACTCACGCAGAAGTATATTGGTCTTTGTCGCACGCGTGTGTTTTGTTTCGCTCGACACACTGTTGGTTAGTCTCCACGACGATATGCGCTCCTGGTACTTCACAAGATTTGTACAACTATTATTTTTCGGATTTATTTCGATTTTATGAATATTATTTAAAAATGCACTGAGTATATGTGTAGACACGTCTGCTCTGCACAGGATCCGCGGGGGAAGAGGAATTGAATTACTTTGCTTTAATTTGTCCTTCATTATTTATTACTAGCTGGTGCCCGCGACTTCGTCTGCGCAGGTTTAGTATTTCGAACAATATGTTTACAAATTGTAGCCTATGTGTTATTCTGATGTATAAGCTATATTATTGTAAAGTTTCATTAAAATCCATTCAGTAGTTTTTGCGTGAAAGAGTAACAAACATCCATACATCCATACATACAAACTTTCGCGTTTATAATATTAGTAGGAAGTAGGATTCTTACTAAAAGCTTGAGTAATATTCCACGTTTCTGAAAGGATTTTCCTGAGGCTGAATTTCTATTCTAATTTATTGCCGAATTCTGGAGCCCATAATATTTTATACGGTTGTTTAAAATGGGCTAATTTATTCAACGAGTTCTGTATAGTTATCGGTTAACTTAGTTCAACTTTGATATAATTACAAACAATAGATAACTACGGAACATTCGGCTATCACGTTAGGTATGCGCCGGTTAGTATTTATCGGTGACCCTTAATTATCTCAAGATATGTAGGTCGGTTTGTGCGTAAAATTAGATAGGGAACATGTTTTCTGACATTCTTGTGCAAATTGGTAGAAAATGCTCGAAAATCGGATTGTCTCTATGTTAGTAATGATCTTGGTAGAATCGATCCTAATCAGTCTCTCTTTTTAAGGACCTATTGAGAAGAGAAATTGTAATTTGAAAATGTTTGTTATGAATGTTGTTTGCAAATTGTATATGATACAATAAGTGAACAATAATAACATCTGTAAACAATACTTCTAAAGTTTTCCTACACATACCGGATATTTTAGTATTCCAAACAATAGTTTCGCTAGTTGAATTTGATCACGAACATAAAGAAACACGTGAGCTATTAAACTAAAGTTGTTTAACAATAGATCTTGCAAGTGTCAATAAACGTGTTCAAGTTGTCAACTGTGACGATAAGGCGCCAATGTCCAGTCAGTTAAAAATTTGCATTTCAATACATTTGACGATTTGTGTTTCCTTTGTCTACTAATCTTTGTATTGTTGTGATCAAGTCATGGCTTATTTTATTTACTGTGATTCATGGCAGTAGTTGTGATGAAGGAAAATGTGTTAAGGGAATTGCCGTGTCGGTACTTATAACCTTACAACTAGTAACATTTTATGTTCTTACGCACAACCAAATGTGTTCACAATAATAATATTGTTCCTTGATAGTTGAACCTTTTACACTATGTTTACCTTTTCCACTCAACGCTCCTCGCCATCTCCAAAAAATACATTTCCTTTTCCATTACACGCATCCCAAACCTTACATAACGCAAAAAATGCGAATCCAAATGTTCCCGACCCTACCTTAACCTTTGCTCATCGGAGCGCAGATATTGATCATTCAGATGACGGCCTTCAGATCGGAGGACATAAGCTACAGAACCGAGGATTACTATTGGCAAATAATATGCCTAGTAAATCCCAATGCCGGGGAAGTCAAGGGCGAAGTCTGCAATATCGCTCACGAATCCCTGTTTTTGCGGATAACAGCGAATATCTTTGCAGAGACAAAAACGGGGGACGTGTTACGAAATGTGGATTTGAGAAAGATTAAGATGAAATGGAAATCTTTTGTTTGGAAGTGTGCGTGCTTGATAATGTTCTACGTGTTCGTTTAAGCAAGTATTCTTATGGTGTAATGAAGATTGGCATTTTATGTGGCCCTTTAACGTGAATGATGTATTTAATTATATTTGATTTGCCATTTCTAAAAGGTTTGTATTTAAAACATTGCGTTACAAATGAATTTGTAAGTTTATACCTAATTCAATACATTAAGTATATTACCTAATTCTGCCCGAGTGCTCTAATAGCAGACTCTGGGTTGTAAGATTTATAACAGTGAGCTTCACTCGAGCCCGCATTTCCCATTTAAGTCTGCATTTGCAGTGAGCGACGCGATAAGCTCTTTCCTCAGCAATCTTTAATGAGCTGTTTTCTCTGGCTCCCAGAGCAGTAAGGTTACGTGAATGGATAAAAAATATATTAGGAGATTCACTCTCATCTTGGAGATGTTTGCTCTTGTCTTCACGAGTTTGTTGACAAATATGAGAAACTTTGATACTTCTCGTTTCTGAAGTACTCTTCAACGCACAACTGGGCCTTAGCTCAAAACAACTCTTGTTTGGACTAATCTTCAAACTTGATTGAGTTATGCTGTGTATTATAGGAAACTAAGAAGGCTTATTATAGCATTAATGATTATTTAAATGATAGGAATAGTTGGTCGCTAAGTTGAACGCAAGGCAGCTCATTCTTGTTATCACTAAATTATTAACTTATTATTATTATTTTTTTACATTGATTGACATTAATTCAGACATTAATTCTGTTTTTTTCTTTTATTATTTACTTTGGGAACTTTTGTTAAATTTTGCTTAGCGTTGTTGCTTTATGGCTTGCGAGTACTGCAGTACTTCTTACATGTTCTACTTTTGTTGAATAGCTGCAAGCACGTCATGCTCCCTTAGACGGTATGGCCAGCGGTAGCGTTGGGGGTCGGGTTGTCCCCTTCCCTCAAAAATGTGCGAAGGGGGCGATGGCTGATCCTCGCGTTATACTCGTGAACGGGTGCTGCTGGCGGTACCAGGTCGTGTTGGTGGCTATTGACACTATTAATAATAGTATGATTTTCTATTAGCTTATTTTGGAGAAAATAATAATACTGTAGTCCTGGCAGGTATTCACCTTGTTTGTGTTGTACAGCTACAACATATCCATCTGCGCATGTGGGTGGGCACGCGGATTTTATGCTTATATTAAAAATACATTCTTATTTTATTAACAGGAGGCTCTAGATACACTTAATAGACTGTAAGTAATGCTTGAGTACTTAGTCTTTATAGGTGTAAATCTGTGTGCTAGCCTACTTGTGTTAAACTTATGTTAAGTTTGTATTGTTTTTTTTTCCTTTCTTAATTTTATATAATGGTTATCATGTGATAATGATATTTTTATTTGACTTGTATACATTCTGGTTCTTCAAACCTTGCAGACAGACATGTGTTGCTGGGGAGTTTGTTGCGCCACTTCTTCTTCCCAGCAAAAACACATAGGAAGTGGTGAAGGGCGGGCGTTTTGGGGGCTGTCTTTTGTTTTTGACGTTCGAAAAGTGCTGATTTATCAGCCTAATTTGAATAAACGATTTTGAGTTTGAGTTTGAGTATTCACAATGTTGTTAATTTATAGCTACAGAATTTCCAGATCGATTAATTCCTGCCAATCCATTGTTGTCTATAAATATAATGAAGTTTCCTCACTCTTGATCTTCGCAGATTAGACAGAATAAATTAAACTTCGCGAGTACTGGAGGTCGTCGTTACGGTAAAGCTCCAAAATACACGATTGAATGAACCTATTGATGGCACGAAACATGTCGTGCGTGCTTGTCGTAATAAAATTAAAGAGATCTTACGTAATACCATTTTGTTATTAAACACTCATAGAACACGCAAGTTATGTAAAACATGCTTTTATAAACTTGAATGAACAATATTATTAATGGTTGTTGTTAAAGTAACTCATTGTCTTATTATTTTAATTGCTACATTATCCCGTTCCGCTCAATAAAAAAATTAAAGAACACTGGTGGTCTAGACAAGGCTTTTGATCAAGCGATGTAATAATTGTTACTTCTCATTCAAAGCGAGGAACAGCTTGTCTAAAGTTTTAATGAGAAGTCGTAAATTGACATCTCTAAGACTTGATTTCCACTTAACTTTATAAAGCAGCCCATAGATGCAGGTCCTGAGAAGTAATGAAACTTTTAGAGAGCACATGACAAGACATAACTTAAAGCTTTTACGGCGATTGCTGTTTAGAAATCGCGTGTTTCCAGGGAAGCCGTTAAAACGCCAAGTGTTCCTAGAAGCCTGCTAAAGTTGTTTGCATGATGAGGAGGCAACACTTGGGAACACGTGACCTGATAGTTGCGTGCCTACAAATGGTTGACAATTACATACGCCGTGTCGCTGTGTTTAATTACATACCGCGTTAAGTACCGGTTATTAAATGTAATGGCTTCTGTGTAATCGCTGGTCAAAGCGGTCCATTGGATATAGAACTCTTTGCTTTAAAGCGGTCCTCCAGTACTAAAGTTATGCGTATTGCGTCCTTTGATAGTTCAATCATTTTTCGCAATTCAATGATACTGTGGTCCTACTATGACTTATTGTGTACCATTTGAATTGAGTCTATTGGTCTCGTGTGACTGTAGTCACGTTTTGGCACCGGCAATTGCGTCGAGTATTCCTAATCTGCTGGATTGCTCCCGTCAAATTGCTCCCCTGTCCCCACGACCTTCAGGTCGTTAATCCTTCGGATGGGGACACGTTTTTGTTTGTAGTCCCCTTCGTTAACTGTTTTTATCCTGTTGTTGTGGCGAATTGCCAAATTGTATGCTAGGAGATTTAAAACAGACAAACGTCACACTTTCTCGTGTCTTGATTTAAAGATTGTCTGTTAGATTAGTTCTTGATTGAAGCACTGCAGATAAAAACAAATATTGTGGCGAACGTGGTAAAACTGGCCGTAAGACTAAAATTTTGCCGCAGTGACTCATAATAACACATGTTTGTTTCCCACGGCGTGTAATAACTACTTTATGGCACTTAAAAGCGAAAAAAACACAGCTTTTCATAATATCGATCGTACTCAATGCTAAGGCAGACAAGGACACCCCACTCCAAGCCTAATTAATTTAATGGTAGTTCTTAGAGAATTATCTCATTTTTTATTATTCTTCATTTAAACGTTCATTGAGGTCTTAGTATCAATTTACATAATTGTATGAATGCCATTTTGCTGAGTGCTTGTTTTGTTCTGATAAGAGGAAGGAAAATATTTCCAACCAGGCAATTTAAAGTCTTGTTATCATCACTGTCATCTTGGATGATGTAATTTTTGCATCATATGATAAAATCTCAATTTGAACAGGATAGTTTTTATACTACAAATTCAATATTGAAACTACTGAAATCGATAGGTTTAAGTTCTACAAACTCATCGGAGCGTGAACTGATCAAAGTAGCTGTTTCGCTATACAATTCTTTAATCTCCATAAAAGCATGAAATTCTGATGCCGGTACCTCAGCGCCGTTCATTTTAATTTCCGATAGGTCACCTGGATTATGGACACAAAAAATATTTAAAAATCGTGAACCGCTGGGTCAAGGACTACATTCAGTATTCCATATAAATCTGCTATTTATAGTTCTCTCTGATGAAAAATAAATGATTAAACAATTGATCAAAATGTAATCAGTTGATTTTTCCTCCTTGTAATTATTTCATTAAAGGAAAAAAACCGCAAATACATCATTATAATTAACACAATAACAGTGGTGATTTATATAATTAGCAGCACATGCACAATGTTATGTTCGTCATTGTTTACAATTGTACCCAATAGAGCTTGTAATAAATTCTAGCCTACAATTGATGCACGACTACAAAAATATCATCTGCAAAGCAAACTCACAAAAGAATCAGCCGTTGTAATCAATAAAATATTCATCAGCCAATCGCGCTTCCGAATCAAGAGGATACCTTGATTGAAATTTGAATTTGAAAATGGAACGAACGAATGCCCTTCGCCGAGCACCGGCCGACGGTGTCCGAACGGATATGAAATCGTTATGTTACAACACGAACGCGTTCGAGCAACGTCGGGAATTCGAAATTCGTATTTCGCACATTCGTAAGGATTGCGTTACTTTTTATTGGCTGGAAATTATTTTTGCGATAAACGTAGTATTTAGAACACACTTTAAACGTATAAGCTGTGAGCGGGACGACCAAAAGTTGTAAAGTACTTTACAGGAAAAATAATAAGAGTTGGGAACTTCTTCAGGAAAACTTGAATGACGTTCGTGTCCCACACAGCCTACCGAGGATCAAGTATTTGCACCGTTTTCGTTTGAGAGTTTGCTTCCCATTATTTCTTTCTGTTCCTTTCGCGGTTGGTATCGTCATAATAGAATCATCATATTCACTCAATTTACATGGATGACTAAGATGAAGTTCGATAATTTGATCTTCACGTCGACGTCGATCTAATTTATCAACTCTTTTTTACTTAATATTTATTTTAATGGAGGTGCCGATAAGTAGGTTGGCTATTTAATCCACTCTCATTTATTTTTATTAATTAATGATGTAAGTAAACGAAACGGATCATAATAATTATGTCCAAATAGCGTTAAGTTAATTTCAATATTGTTCTATTTAAACGAATTCAATATTTTAAAGTGTAGAGGTATTGTTTAATATCAGTACTGTTTCATCACAGTGATTAATGACCCATTTGTCGTCTATTGTAATTAAAACAAAACCAAACGAATTCATTTTAATTTACCTTTATTATAATAATTGAATGGCTATAATAATACAACGGAAAAATTACATCTACAATTATATCTAGATCTTTGCTAAGGATATCGACAAATGGAGATAGAAAATGTTTGTTTGCGCTCTATGTGGACGATTGCATCGCGACTGGGCACAAGGTCAATTGATATTGGCAGTTTTATTAATGCCCAATAGCAATGTACTACCGCTGTATTTCAGTCGATTCAGTAGCGATTGGTCAGCTTCATGAAGAATTATCGCAACCGTGTTATTCATGACCCCAAAAGTCTAGACTTATGACGTAAATAATTTACTTTCAAATGTAGTAGCAATATTAATTAACAAACATGAAACGTGACATCACAGAATCGCCGCACATACAAATGCAGGTTGACAGCAACAATCGCTGTTCGAAGCCGACATACGGAATGACGTCAGATATTTCTATTGATATATTGTTTCAGTTTGAAGATAAGTTGTTTGGTTAGAACTTGACAAGATGTTAACACTATAGACAGAATTTTGTAGATTGACGAGGGTGACATGACAGTCTGACAGTTTTGTCGACTTCATGACAGTGATTCCAAGTGCCAAGTTGACGACTGAGTTTTTGGCGCAGATGGTCTCAAAGTCAAAAATAGATAGCATATTAAGCGGGTGGTGAATATGAACACGCTTTTTATAAGCTACAGTTATTTTTCTTAAAGTGCAAGCTATCCTACCAACCTCATCCACATATTTTAGTGTAATTTCAAAATAATGTGCATCGTCAAGTTTCATACTCCTAAGCTTTCGTACCATTTGGACCTCCAAGCTGTACCACTAACCTTGACCTACGACAAAGTTGTTCCAGTGCTTAGGTCGACCAAGAAATTATCATTAAGGTCTAGTTGCACTTCCAGGGAACACAGTTTTAGTTAAATTGGTTTTGACCACGCTATTTGCTAGACTCTAGTTTCCTTTTCCTAATTAAGTTTTCAAAAGCGTTGTTGGTAGCAATTTTAATGCCATGTTTCGATGTTTTCCTATACCACAGGGTGTAGCGATGTTTTTAGTAGACGTTAGTAGTGATGAGGCAATAAGTGCCTTCATTAGAAGATAGTGCAGCTTAATCGAGGAGGCATACTCTTCATTATGTGTAAAGAGAGTAGTGTTATGCGACGTACCAAGGCGTAGAACTATTACTATATCATATAAGCCTTTCACCGTCTTCTGTTAAATCGTGATCCACCACACAAATACTGAGATCACAAAAGGACGCTACATAGCTGCAGAATTTAATATTACTATCGAAACATTTTGCTATTGGATTTATTTGCTCTTCCATTGCTTTCATCGCGACTATCATATTGTATTAGCCTCCCCCAAATTGCTTTCAGTTCAAAGATTAGTATTCTCCCTTCACAAAGGTAAACAGGCTTCTGCGGGAATATTGCTTGTAAGGCTATAATCACACTTGAAATGGAAAACATTAATTTTGTATGAGTTCATTTATTTCTAAACTTGAACCGTTTTAGGTAACTGTTTATCTGGGGAACATGGAAATGAGTTTTGTTTCACGAATAAAAACTTTTAAAAGTTAATGAATGCGCTTGTTAATGCTGTGTTAATTGATTGTGATATTTTGCTTCGCTTATTTATCAGACCACCTTTTAACAATGACATTAAAAATGATGCATAAAATACATGTAAACCGCTTTTAAAAGCGTGCTTGCATTTTCATTTCATGCATATTTCACGTGATATTTTTAAAATCCAATATCGTTCGATCCCGCCCGTGATTCACTTCAACAGGCGTTGAAACATGTAGCAGATTTATCATTTCTTCATTTCTTCTTCCTAGCTAGTTTTCTATTTTCCCCCAATGCACTTATGCCCCTTTAGCTGTTGAACACGTTTCGAATCCCCCTTGGGCTCGATAGCTTTTAGACGTCGTCGTCTCAATGGCCTCCTTCGTCCTGGTGGCAGAATAGAGTATTTGACTTCTAGGGTACTTAGTAATTCATGCTCGTGGATGATAGTTGGTAGTAGTGGGGTTTGCATCGTCGGATTACTTGTTTTATATGATGCAGATATTTGTAAGCATAAAATGCTTCCTTCTAGACAAAACCGGCCAAGTGCGAGTCGGACTCGTGCACGAAGGGTTCCGTAAATTACAGTTAAATCAACCTATCTCAAAAACTATAAGAGATACTTTGATCAAACCAAAAATCGTTGAAAGAGTTAATTAGCATGCATCACCTCTATTTTTTTTAGAATTTTATACCCCGTAGTTATAAAAATAGAGGGGGGGGGGACATACTTTTTACGACTTTGAGAGCTGATATCTCAAAAACCGTTCACTTTAAGAAAAATGTTTTTTAGAAAACATTATATCATTTTAAAAGACCTTTCCATTGATACCCCACACGGGTATGTACATCGAAAAAAAAAATTTCATCCCTCAG
The DNA here is from genome assembly GCA_033682625.1 of Helicoverpa zea x Helicoverpa armigera. NCBI lineage: Eukaryota > Metazoa > Arthropoda > Insecta > Lepidoptera > Noctuidae > Helicoverpa > Helicoverpa zea x Helicoverpa armigera. The sequence continues at coordinate 12,189,362 of JAWIIS010000029.1, read as the reverse complement.
TTACATGTATGGGGGGCCCCACCCCCAATTCTTTTTTTTACTATTTAGTGTCATATTTTTGTAGCGGTTCATACAACACATATTCCCATCAAATTTCATCACTGTAGTACTTATAGTTTCCGAGTAAATCGGCTGTGACAGACGGACAGACGGACATGACGAAACTATAAGGGTTCCGTTTTTGCCATTTTGGCTACGGAACCCTAAAAAGGCACAGTTAACTACAATCTCAGATTGCTGAGCGTATGGGGCATATGTATTGATCAGTGTCATAGTATGGGTTAACATTATAGGAAGTCTTATAAGAAACTCGTATGTACTCGTATACACCATGCTTACAGCCGAAAATGGCCACCATTCGCATAGTGTGTGCGCAGCTCAATACATAGAATAGTCACGTACGCTCAACTATTTGTTTGTCGCATTATGACATTTTGATCGCAAATACTCAGTTCACGCTCGTTCCGTCATGTGTGGGTGTAAGGCATCAGGGTAGAGATTAGAATTATAACGATATGTGTCATTGCGTGAGACACACGTTTAAATCCCCCATACTGAGGAAAGAGTTTGCAAATTGCTATAATTTGTGAAATAAAGCTTTCCATAGTAACTTTAGACATTATTGTATCCCATTAATAGCACGTTAGACGGTGAATAAGCTTATAAGGCTCTCGTAAAAAAGGAAAAACCTTGTTTCGGAACCCATACATGTGTATGTATGACCAACAGAGGCTTATTTATAGTCATTTCGGTTGTGCACCATTTAGCAGAATTTTCGTTGGTGGCGGTCAAGGTGGTCCCCGCCTGCGATGCTTTCCATCAATATTTATAAATTAAATATTATTGTGGGGCTTGTTTTACTCTTTTTTTAGTGTGCAGTCGGGTATTTTGTTTTTTTAATAATAATTCTTTTATTTATAACTTTTTAGCTGTTTTTATTTAACGAAAATGTTGTAGATGTAGAAGACTATGTATATGTAAGTACCATTTTAAATTATTTCGACGACATTTGGCTTTAGATTACGAGTGATGTTACTCCGCAACATAAATTTACCGCCAATCTGGACTGTTGGTAGTGAAGAAGAAAAAGAATTAGGTGAGTCATTACTGCTGAAGACCGTCAACGACGTGTGCCCTTATGCGTGTGCCCGCATTCGGGCTGTATACTCGAGCATATCCCCCTCCGCACCGCGCCGCGCGCCGCATGCCAGGCCACGCCCTATCTTTTTGCTTGCTAACGCATGAGTTGCTTTGCGTTGACGCAGAATTAACATGTTCCCGTGGGAATTTTGAGAAAAAACGTATCCTATATTAATTATTACTCCCGTGATTGAAATGAATCTAATGATACCGCATACATATTTTTTTAAAGGGAAAAGAAAAAATATCCCGTGGGACTTTTAGGATAAAATGTATCCTATGACACTCCCGTAATCAAGACAAATCTAACGATACCTCATACATCAAAATCCATCAAGCCGTTTAGGCTACAGGAGGTCACAAAGGAACAGACATACATACATACATACATACATACATACATACATACACTCGAAAAACATTACCCTCCTTCTTTGGCAGTCGGGTAAAAAGGAAAAACCTTGTTTCGGAACCCATACATGTGTATGTAGTTACCAATAAAATATTTACGTTCTGGTCTTGAATTACAATATAAAATATAACAAAAGGCTCATAAAACATGTACAATATCTAGATATTCAAGAGCACAAAGCTTTGCCACCAGCAGTGAACTCTGATAGGCTGTTGTTTTTAATCGTCCATTGAAACACAAATACGTATTTGAAAGTGAAATCTTAAACCTGGATTGTTTACCATTCGCTGAAATGCCACCTGAATACTAAACAGTCTCCTAATATCTATCTGGAAACTTTACCAATACGAATTATTATGTCACTCACGTTTTGAAAATTATTTATCAAATATCCGAGTAATAAAAGCATTAGTAAAACAAAGCCTATTCAAATCGAATTTTACCAATGAAACCCCTGAAAACTCCCTTTAAACAAAATTTAACCATGCTGAATGAATGTTGTACGTGAGAAAAATCTTTTATGAAGTTAATATGCAATAAACCAGAAACACGTAACACGAATGAGCTATTATTGTCGCGCACCGATTGTGAAGCCACAATACATCGTTAAATATCAAACAAAGGTACCACATGATTTAGATCTTACGTAAATACATGTTGTACAGCCAGATCGCTTAAGGCGTGTTGCAGAAACAAACTTCACGATACGGTCCAAATATAGAACCTTGTGGAATCCTCCAAATTATATTGTTGTAGATTCTTAGTATACTTGTGAGTGTGAGAGCTTTGTAAAGATGTTTGCCAAGAAACATGTTCGTGGAAACCTTTCTAGTTACATTTTACGATTCAATAATGTACCGAAGTTCCAGATTGTGGTTTTCACACGTGCCTTCGACACATGTTGTACAACGTGACCAGTCACACGCCTCCTCCTAATCTAGACATTAAATATCAATAGACGGTAAATCTTCCACGAACATCGCGCTGCTAGTTACGATAAAATTAAATTATAAATTTAAAAAAACCCCCGACCCAAAAAAAGTATGCAATAATTATGACAAAAGGTTAAAAACGCTAAACCCTATAAAAAGCAAAAAATAACTTTTAACACTACGTAAACTAAATTTTGTCGTGTCGGGGGACCGCTCTAATTCATTACTTTAGATACGCGTTTTTTTTTTAAACGAATGTTGTAATATCATTTTATTTATGTAAGTATTTATGAAGGTAAAAAGCGGTCCCCCGACACGTCAAAATTTAGTTTACGTAGTGTTAAAAGTTATTTTTTGCTTTTTATAGGGTTTAGCGTTTTTAACCTTTTGTCATAATTATTGCATACTTTTTTTGGGTCGGGGGTTTTTTTAAATTTATAATTTAATTTTATTTCATGCTTTTTAAAGGAGCTCCTTAATTTTTCCTTCTTTCATTTAATTTATTTTATCTTAAGATGGGGTCGCTATATGCGATCTCGGCCAAAGGAAGCTGTTTAACAATCCTCATGACAAACTGGCTCTGGGAGAATTGCACAAACTGAAAAACAATAAAGATTAACCTTTGGACATTCTAGATTTTCAGCAAAAATATAAATCGGTTTATCCGTTTCATTTCGGCATTTCAGGGTTTCATCCGCCACATCCCATTTCCAGCATTAGGTTCTCGTCAATCAGAAACATGAAGAGAACTCGTCAAGACAAATTCAACGAGCCCAAACTCGATGGGTTTACTAAAAGGCAGTTCAGGGTTACGTCTCCTACCTTCGTGCCCTAACAGCAGACCAGCTCAGTGGTTCCAAAAGACATTAGTGTTTCAAATTTCAGATCCCACATACACTTGCAAGTAAACAGAGCGTGTAACATTCCTATCACATCTAGCAAACGAGCTGATGACCTTGAAGACCTGAACCGATTTCCACCAAACATAGCTAAGAACACTCCCGACTGACATACCTTTTAAACAAAAAAAACCGCATTACAATCGGATCATCCGTTTGGGAGCTACGATGCCACATACACACACACACACACACACACACACACACACACACACACACACAGACACGTCAAACTTATAACACCCCGTCGTTTTTGCGTCGGGGGTTAAAAATAAAAAGTTTTAAGGGCTACCTAAACTTTTTCAATTACACTTTTATTGATGTTTCAGCTATCGTTGACGCAAATGTTACTTTCATTTTTAAAGCTTATTTCTACGAGTAAGTTTTTAATCACGTAATCCCAAACTAATCGAAGAACTTCATTACCAATTCCAACAGTAAATATTAAATGACTTCAGGCTTACGCAGAATAGTAGTCTCCGGGGGAAACCGAGAAAAGAATTTAAGTAGAAAAACCGAGAAAGTCTGATTCTAACAGCAGATAAATGTGCCGAAAATAAGTCCCAAATTGGATATTGCGCCCGAACTCGGTTGAAATCTCTTTCGCCCTTCACTGTCAAATGTTCATAAACATTTGTATTTGATTGACGCCACGTTTTCAACTTCGTAGAATTTTCCGTTCCAGAATTTTCGACAGAAATGTCGGGCCCTATTTGTTCCATTCTGGAATTAAGTAGAGATCCAACAAATCTTAATAGTATCTGCTTGCCTATCGTGCTGTAATAACTTTAATTTGGGACATTGGCATAGTTTCTAAATCCTAGAATTAAGAACTTAGACACCAAAAGCAGTGTTTAAGATGTTTATCGCGCTTTGGAATAGTAATTTAGGGGTGTAAAACTAGGGCTTGGAAGGTTAATTAATGTTGCAGGTTTTATTTTCGTGTAGAAAATGCTAATGCGGTTCTACGGGCCCGATTTTGGTTGTAGGTGGTTTATTTACGGGTGTTCTTTAGTCGACCTAGGTTGAACGTTTTATTTATTTTATGCGTGACTGTTAGGCATTTGTAAATATGTAAAGTAAAGTAAATGCTAACGTGAATGTTTGTTTGTCCCAGGCATACGAGAGGCGGTTCCCCAGCTGCCCCCAGATCCCGGTGGTGGTGGAATGCGCTATTACAGAGGACAGCTGGTCAGCAGACGACTCCGTGAGACTGACTACAAGGCGGTGTCAGCTCAACGTGGAAGCTCCTTATCTTCTTAAAAAGGTACGTCCAAACACACGAACTGAGATATTACAATAACTATCAAAATTACATTTCTTTCAGAATTTATTCTTATCGATTCCACTTGATAATCTTATGTTTGTCGCACTCAAATTGAATGAAACGTGTGACCTATTTTTTTCTGAGCCAAAAATGTTACTTTTATTATATTGTACGATTAAAAACTCTCATTCGAATTCAGAATTTCTTTGAACCTGTTAAAAAAATTTAGAGTAAGCTTTCTTTGAATTCAGTTGTCTTTAACGAATGTTTTTTTCTAGATGATTGGCGTAGACTATATCTACTTCATCCAGAAGAACAACTTGGACCTCAAGAAAAGGGTCTTGGAGATCGAAGCCACCAACGAGACCTTCGCCTCCAGGGTCGGGGTTGTCGAGAAATGTAAATATTATGTAAGTATTCATGGACCTTTATGATTCTACAGGTCTAGTCAAATTGAAATTTCCGCCCGCGGGCTTACCCGCTTCTTTAGGGAACTTCTTCTTGCGCCCATATAACTCCATTCAGTCATTTACGCGTGCAAAAGTAAAAAGGATACACACACATAACTTTCGCCTTTATCATTTTAGTGTGATAGCAATTGCCTCCTAGTTTAAAGAGATCGCATTTAAGTACATCCCCAAAAGAACAATTTTCTCAAAGATGCTGCCGCTGAATAAAAATGATAATATCTTTCTATCACATTATGTTGCTACGATCCATCAATATTTATTGTTGCTATCAACGTAGCTACTTTATTTCTACAAGTCCCCAAGGACGAGTTTACTTATTCGATACATCTCCAAGTTTCTGTTTTTTGACGGAGGTCCTGAGAAATTCGCTGAAAGTATTTGTTCTTGTTATCTTTTTCTGGAGTTTTCCACTGTATTTGTTGTTATTGCTGTTTCTTACGTAAGGCAATGTTTTGAGTAACGTTATTTTTATAATGAGACAAGGGAACCTGTTATCTGAAGTAATTGGTCGAATATTATTCACAAAGGATTCAATGGTCCTTATATCTTAGAATGTATGTATCTGTGATGTAAAACCCAGTTTTGAACTCAGTGTAGTCAGCAATAGTTCAAGTTCAATCTTGGAATTTTTGAACGCGTTAATTATACGGAGGGAAGGCGTTTCAATTAGCAGGCTGGTGTATATTCTCGTCTGTGTAAACACATCATCATAATTAATGACTTTCGTTTCTAGTGCTGAGCTGTTTAGCTTTAGTTACTTCAGTTTGAATTTGAAATGTTTAGTAAATATCGGGTATCCAGAATGTTTGTTTTATTAAAATCAGCACGCTTTTATAGATGGGAACTAACCGGATATCAAAATCACGGATTCAAGAAATGTATAATAATCAATTCACCTGAAAAGAAGTCTTTGTAATTTAATGTTTTTTTCTTTTTATACTCGAGGCGGTAAGGCCGTTTCAGAGTAGGATTATTGGTAGTTAAAATAGACGGATATCAAAGTAATACTAAATGTTCTAAAGAACATGATAGAACTTGATCTTCACGCACCCATCACTCAAAGGATCGTTTTATCCACAAACGAAACGATAATTGCCTGGTATTCATTGCCAAATTGGGGGAAGCTGGCAATTTTGAAGCAATTTATTTAATAACAAATATTGCACTGTTGCAACACGAAGGAACTGAGGTGCTAGAGGAAGGTAATAATTCAGGCGATTATATCTGGGGTGATGCAACGTAGAAAGTGAGCACGCGATGAACTTGCTAATGATGTGGGGTGGACTGGTCTGCGGCACCAGTGGCTCTGAATGTTGGTGAGCAGGTTGTTACGATGGCTGTAAAAATTGACCCTGGAAAAAATGCACTGGTTAATCTAGTAGATTATAACTGTGTTATAGCTAATTACGTCAAAGAGTTTCAGCTGTTAATTACGTGGATCAAAATGAAGACACAGCTTTTAGTTTCCTTTTTATTTCTGCTAAAAACGATCGCTTCTTTGATGTATATAATTTTGAACAATGTTTCGCTTCTGATAGGAAAATTCCTTTTAACATTGTTCAAAAGGTGTTAAAAGAACAAATCAGCAACTCGTGCCAGAAAAATTCAAAGCCCAACTCAGCGGGAACCTACATCACAATGATTCCCAAACGTACAGTATTCGAAGCGTTCAATTTTCGATGTCATTGCCAAAAAGTGTCAAAGCGGCAGGTGCCAGAAAACCTGTCTCCAACACGATCCGGTTTAAACAATGTCACTTTAATTGCTATTTTGTACACCGTGTCCCAAATTTTGGTCCAAAATTTACGATCAATTTTGAAATTGAAGCTATAAACTTTATTGTGTGATTGATTGCTTTAAAGCGGTTCAATAGTTCTTTGTTTTTGCTTTAGTTTAATTTTGAATATTCATAAGATACAGCAATGTTACGATTAATTTATTTATCATTTAGGTGATCGGAGGTCTTTAGTCAAAGTCCAAGCTACATGTTATGGAAGGTCAAATTCACATCTTTTTTGTTTGTTTATCTTTTAAATAGTAACATTGGAAGAAAATCTACTTACGATGTTCTAATGATTCAGTGTTACGTGGTGTTACCGAATTGACGTAAATGGAAGCCAATCCATATAGGATCTGAATTAACTTCAAGTCTAGTAATTGTTTAGCCATATCCCTCGTTGCAAGGGAAACGCATTACCAACAAACATAATTTATACTTCCATACATTGCACGGATTTAATCCCTGTAAATGAATTTCTACTTTTTTCCGTCACCATAGGGTGTATTTTCATACTTACATGCGAGAATTTGCTGATTGCATGCTCGCAAGTCGTAGCCAATAAAACACGATAATGCACTTTGCCCCGTTTTAATTAAAGTCTATTTTCATATTAACCATTGTGGGTTGATTGTGGTTGCAAGTTCTAATAACTTTCCTAGTGAGGGATTATTCAGGGGCGCATATCGTTTGTATTGACAAGGACTTTTCCAAGGGTATTAACGATGTTTTTAATGGAGTGCTGTAATATAAGCAGAGGCAGGATGTGAAAATTTGTTATGTCATGTCGTATAATATAATGTAATATAATATGTGTGAACAAGAGCCACATGAGCTTGGTGGAAAAGAATAACAAAAATATTGAATAATTTATTGTGTGAGTCCAATGTAAGAGGTGTGATACTTGAATGCGGACAATAATGGCCGTTGAATATAATAAATAACAATTTTAAATAAAAGCTTCTAAAAGCTAGAGGGAGTAGTTTCAAGCCGAAAACACGGACGACGGAGTAGACGTATTCCCAAAACACTACTGAAAGATGGAGTGTTTAAGTTTTCATATATCGGGAAGAATAATAGAATAAATAATGGAACCTTTGATATTTGTTTGTTGTGATACATTAATCTTCTATCACTGGATATCTGGGACGTCGTGGTTCCTACTTGTTCCATTCACAATACAGGAACTACTTTATCAGCCATTGAAGGTCTACTTATTGTTGTACAATTTCTATTGAGTGGTGACCGTGAAGGGTGAAAGTGATTTGCTTTGTTACTCGTGTCTATATCCACGTCTATATGTATTGTATAGATATTTTCGAGTCCTTTGTCACCTTCGCAGATAATAGTTTCAGTTGTAGATAAGGTTTCTTTATTTATTCTATTGCTTGTTTGGTCTTTATTTGTATCTTGTTGAGATTCAGTTTAGTCAGTGTTATTATTGGGGTCAGTGATCCATTGAATGGTATTCTTATCTTTAACGAACTGCTTGGCTGGTAAAGCCGTAAGATTAACTTTGGATTCCCCTGGTCCCGACGTGAGCGGACGTTTCTCGTAAAATGAATTTTTAGTTGAGGTGTAAAATCTATTAATTTCAATTATTTCTTTAGGTTGACTTCATCTCTGAAACTTAGCTTTTGAATCATGGATTTAATGTTATTCTTTTACTGCGTAGATAGTACTTTATATTATTACTTTATTATAAAAAGTTGACTGTCTGGGTGTTACCAAAAAAGTGCACGACGTGTATAAAGTTACGGATAAACCAGTCAACAAGGTCAGCCTAAATAATAAAGGTCAGATCGCTATGCTAAGGAGATGTTAGAATGTGGTTCTCTTAGTAACAATAACTATGACTTCCAGTATTTCACTCAAGGTTATCGATATCACAGATTTTAGGCCATTTGATTCGCATATAATCGAGTCTTCAACTTCTAAGTAAACAATTTGACCCAGTCCTTGTTGTACTTTATGAATTATCGCAATGATCAGTAACCAAAATTAACTGACGATTTCTTAAGTAGCATTTACGTTTGTAGTGTCGATATAATTAACTTACAAAATGAAGGTATTTGCTCAACACTAGTACACACACAGTCTGGCTAAGATACGTTTATATATCGTTACCGTACCATGACCGTTTCAAAATCTTCTGCGAAATCGCTACATATGTATGTTACGTATTAGTAACTACATCTTTGACTTTCAGTTAGCAATGAGATTCAATAATGTCTTGAAGATGAGAAGAAAATTGTTCTTGTAATGTATGTTAAATTCTTTTATTTCGAGGTGCAGTCTTAATGAATTTGGTCATATTATTTGCATTGTCTTGTTTTTCACGTGTTCTGATATTCTATTGTTAAGTCGTTCTTGATAGATTCTTTAATTCATAATTTGTGATTTTAAAATAGGCGACATTTAAATTAAACATAGCAACGCTATTCTGTATCCGATAATATTGTCTACCTTCTATGAGACTTACTAACTAATGAAATGTCAGGATATTAAAAGAGATTTTGTGGTGTTAATCATTTATGATTTCCCCAGGTGTGCCCAGACAACCCAGACTGGACGTGCTTCGAGCAGAGCGCGCTACTCGACGTGAAGAACTTCTTCGGCCTCGAGAACACGGTGGAGAAGATCGCCATGAAGCAGTATGCCTCCAATATTGCCAAGGGTGAGTTGTGGATAGCTTTGGATTATCAGACTTTCTGTTAATTGCCTTTTTACCCAGATGTCATAAGATAAAGATTGCTTAATATTTCTCACTTATTTTAATGTCGTTGTCTTTTCATGATAACCTTGAACACTTTCTCCGAGCGAATTTTAGAAATGTGTTTTTTGTTGAATTCGTCCATAAAACCAAACTAAATTTTGGCAGCAATTTGGCATTATTGAATTATTCAATACCCCTACATTCATGAGATGACACAGTGAGGCCTCTTTTCTCTACATTGCCACAATTAACATTCCTCTTAACACTTCATTATCTTCACCAGGCAAGGAGCTGATCGACGTATTCATGAAGGAGGTCCACAACGAGGGCGTGACCAAGCTCAAGCCCTGGAAGAAGAATGACATCGCTTACAACCGGGAGCTCCGCCAGGCGGTGACCAGGGGAACCGAACCGCTGTCCCCCAGGCTGTCTATTTCTGATCTCAGGAAATATTCCGACTCAGGTCAGTGGATTATTGAATATACGCCTTTATTCATTTGGTGTTAAAGTCCTCTTTAGAAAACAGCATTCTCAGCAGGAGCGTTTGTAGGTGTTCGGGAGATCTGCCACGGTAAAGGAACTTGCCTACTATTGCAACAGTATAAGCTAGAAGAAACGATGAGGAGGAAAAGAAAACATAGTGTTTGGAATAGTTTCTACATAAACTATACGCAATTATCGATTGAGGATAATTTGTAACATTATATTTAATGGATCTGAGTTCAAGAAGACGCATTGTACACGTCCTTCAAAAAGTGTCAAAAATTTTAGCCTTCTTCGTTGAATTTCCATTATTCTATGTATAGAAAAAGTGCCATTTATAAAGGCTAGTCTTTCTATTGTAGATCGAAATTTCCGGAGTCAATCTAGTAACAAGTTGTCGCAAAGTGTCAGCCGCGCCCACACAAAGGCTTTACTAGTGTTTTTCATGAATTTGTAAATGACTGATCGACCTTGAGCGATGGATATAGCATTATCCAACTTTCTTTTGTGTTCTTTGCCATTGCGTAAAAAACAAGGGTTTTTCATCAAAGAAAATGGGTTTATCTAACATTTCTAAATACAAATAAAATCATAGTCTGTAAAGCCGTTTTAAAATTGCCAGATAAAAAATATTTTTTCGCGACAGCATAACGTATGTTTGCAAGGACAGAGTCGGAAGGTCAAAACGAGCTCATAAATACTAAGTGCCCCGTCATACGTAAGGGTTAACTTGGTTTAAAGGATAATGAATATTTATGGCAGTTGCGAGAGGGTTACTTACACGTGTATATAAACGACCGCGTATATAAGTTTATACGCGTCTATACGCGTTTTTTGTACTAACGTTTTTAGGGGGAGCTCGATCAAAGTGGATTGCAAATGGTTAGCTTGTTATAGCCTGCCCTTGATGTTATTTTATTAGATTTGTTTTTTGATTGCGCCTCTTTTGAGCTCATGTGTTTATCCATTTTGGGGTAAACAAACTTGTACGCGTTCAATTTACAGCACACTCGTGTAGGTTTTATGAAAAGATACGTTTAAGTAGATTTTTGTAGAATTTACTGCGAATTTCGTTCACTTCCGAAAAGTACATAATTACACTCTATACAAAATTCTTCAGTTCTGTAAATAATTTTGATTACTGTTATAAGTTGACAAATTGCAAAATTGCATTATCTCAGAACTGACCAAAACAATTTAGTCAAGAAAACAGGAGACACGTATATCCTAATTGCATGAGCCGAGCACTTGAATCCTATTATTCCAGACTACGCTATTATTGTTCAAGCGTAGGAAGGTCTATACTTAGCCAGGAAACCTCTTACGTAATAGAAAGAAATGCGTGATCATGGAAAACAAAATAACTAGCGGAGATGTCATAACGAAAAATCTCCTAACAAAGTAGCGCGCCAAAATGCGGGTGTTCGGAGGACGAGGAATGTTAGTAGCTCTGGCCTTACTCGCCTTCTATGGAACCCGCTCATTATTTTCAAAATGAAATCACCAATCAATCCAGACCAATCTGTGATAGATTGGTTGTTTGTAAGTTGACATGGAACCCGAACACCTCGTTAGTTCTAGTAACTGATCATGCCTTGTTGCCATGCCCAACCTACCTTCCTTATGGCGTCTCCACTACCTTTCCTTCCTCCGTGTGCGCGATCTTGGCATAATGAGGTACTCAACACAAAGGGATTTTATTTATATCTTCAACAAACTTGTAAATCTGCTAATTAGAAAGATAAAGTCTTTGATTAGTTGAAGGCGAGGGATGAATTCAAGGCTTTTTATGAAGTTAGGATAATCATATTTGCATATGTTTGGAGGACCTTGAATCGAGTCCAAATTAATGTAACCATACTGAAGAAGGTAATGGGCAGTCAATGGATGCGGGTTGCTCAAGACTAGGATGGTTGGTGCTCATTGATTGAGGCCTACGTTTAGCAGTGGACGGCAAATTTCTGATGATGGCGATGAACCGTATATCTTTAAGTATCAAGTCAATGCATTCTTTTAAGTAACAGATTGCAATTAACTTGTTGCTCTCAAATCTGCTTAGCTTAAACCATTATAATAATAGGCTAACCGCACCAATAGATTTGCTTGATTACAAATCTATGCTAATTGTCCCAGAATTATATTCTAACTAATTAACCTCCAACCTGCTATTATATACGGTCGAAGTTACCATTGATTTACGATTTGGTAAACCATTATTCAATTTGACGAAGGTTATAATTGAATTTTCAGTTTACATAGGATATTTAATTTCGAATTTGATTGAAACCGCTACTTTACAAATGTTGGAATATCCGAAAGAATTGTTAAATAGAAAATGTCGATCGTCTCTCACGAAATTGGACGTTGTCTGAATCTGATTTAATTCTAAATGGTATTTTTCTTGTTACCGAAAAATGACAGGCATTGAGATTTTTTCTTGTCAGAAATAATAGGCCCTTATCTATCATGTTTCTCTCTTCGATATCGATACGTTTCTATAGCTCGCTGATTGTCAGACTTTCTGTCGAAATATGTATAAAATACTGGTCATGCCCAGGTAACCGATCCAAGGATCCTCGCCAAGTTGGTTAAATCTAAATCTAATATAAATCTCTATCTAAAGGTAAATCTTTCTTGTTAATGGTACGAAATAAAAATCCAATATAGCAGCCGTTTATTTTATGCCGCATTTCGGTCAAGGACGATTCTGCATCAAGTTTGTGCGCCCCGGTATAATTCAGGGACAGGTGAACTAGGCAGAAAACTGTGTACACACTTTTATTCGCCTACATTTACTTTTAAAATGTCTTCTAGTCTAGTTTTTCTAGTGTAGTAAATGGAAAATTAAAGCTAATATGTATCTATGGTTGTAGAACTGCCATTTTATGTTATTATTTTAATTGGAATATTTCCAACTTCCTAGCCTTCAGGATAGAACAAACTGAAACTCAACAATAACATTGAATCAACTCATCATTTCAGTTATTCAGAATTCCAACCAAATACGTTAGGTCTAGTTGAAGCTCACTTTGAACTGTGAATAAACAAAATGAATATTTCAAATTCCTAGTAGGACAACACTGGGGTGGAATTTCTGTGTAAAATGTTGAAACGCGAGCTTCGGGGTAATTCAAATGACGGCTTTAAACGCGAAATTCGTTGTAAGGCCGCTCGCTTGAAAAATTCGCGAGTCCTCGTGTGTTTGTTTATTGTGAATGAACATTTTTCGTGGGTTTTATTGTGAGGTATTAAAAATGCTGTTGTTGTTTTTTTGGAAAGAACATGTTTGTTTTTCCAGACAGAGTAGATGTTCAGAGTCTTAAAACTGTTCATAAATAGCTCTAGTCTACTATCGGATTTTCAAGGGTAAACATAATCCCAAAAACAACCCTCTCATTTCTTATTCAAATACGTCTTAAGAAGATAGAACAAATATTGTCCAACTTATTTGTCGTACATACAAAATCTGGGCACGTGAACATAATGCAAATAATTTCTCACTACCCAAAGATTTATGTGCATCAGATTTCGGAAGGGATTCTCGCCAAACGACCTCTAAACTACCCTCTATCTTCCTTTCTTTCCTATTTTTTCAGTGAGCTTCGTATTTCTCCCTTACGGTCATAAATATGGTTTATATAAATCTGCGTGTTTAGTGCCCCGAACTGGGGTTTATTTTATCGAATGTTTGGCTAGTCGTATGCTTTATTTTTTATTCAAACCATGTATTATTTATTCAAAATATGAATGATAGAAAAAGCTTGTCATGTTGTGGTAATTTTTTGTAAAATCAAATCAATACCTCTTTCTGGGTGCAGTAATATGCTTCCAAAACCTAGAATTAATATTCATTCCTCTTAAAGAATCCTTATTGTAGTTATACAACTATATATAAATCTATGTCATTTACAAAAATCCTATACATGTAAGAATAACACACGTGCTCACTCGATACAAACGTGTAAGAATCCCCAGACACCTAAGATAACAGTCTATCGCTCCTCAACCGATCCGAAACACCAAAAAAGGTTAAAAACGCTAAAGCCTATAAAAAGCAAAAAATAACTTTTAACACTACGTAAACTAAATTTTGTCGTGTCGAGGGACCGCTCTAATTCATTACTTTAGATACGTGTTTTTTTTTTAACGATTGTTGTAATTAGGTAGGTATCATTTGATTTATGTAAGTATTTATGAAGGTAAAAAGCGGTCCCCCGACACGTCAAAATTTAGTTTACGTAGTGTTAAAAGTTATTTTTTGCTTTTTATAGGCTTTAGCGTTTTTAACCTTTTTTGGGTCGGGGGTTTTTTTAAATTTATAATTTAATTTTATTTCATGCTTTTTAAAGGAGCTCCTTAATTTTTCCTTCTTTTATTTAATTTATTTTATCTTAAGATGGGGTCGCTATATGCGATCTCGGCCAAAGGAAGCTGTTTAACTATCCTCATGACAAACTGGCTCTGGGAGAATTGACAGATTGAGAAACAATAAAGATTAACCTTTGGACATTCTAGATTTTCAGCAAAAATATAAATCGGTTTATCCGTTTCATTCTGGCATTTCAGGGTTTCCCATTTCCAGCATCAGGTTCTCGTCAATCAGAAACATGAAGAGAACTCGTCAAGACAAATTCAACGAGCCCAAACTCGATGGGTTTATTAAAAGGCAGTTCAGGGTTACGTCTCTTACCTTCGTGCCCTAACAGCAGACCAGCTCAGTGGTTCCAAAAGACATTAGTGTTTCAAATTTCAGATCCCACATATACTTGCAAGTAGACTGAGCGTGTAACATTCCTATCACATCTAGCAAACGAGCTGATGACCTTGAAGACCTGAACCGATTTCCACCAAACATAGCTAAGAACACTCCCGACTGACATAACTTTTAAACAAAAAAAACCGCATTACAATCGGATCATCCGTTTGGGAGCTACGTTGCCACATACACACACACACACACACACACACACACACACACACACACACACACACAGACACGTCAAACTTATAACACCCCGTCGTTTTTGCGTCGGGGGTTAAAAAGAAAACCACTCGTGAATAAACAGCTCCATTTTATCGATACTAGCTAACATTTATCGCTCGTCAACTTTATGAATAGGCCGGTAGATTTTATCGCGGCACCTGCACGGCTTCCGAGATTATGTCGAGCGGTTAAGTAGCTCTAGTTAATCCAATGTCAAGTACCTCGCTTTTTGAATCGTTTCGTATGCTGGTCTCGTTTTTTTGGGACTGAAGTGTTGGACTTTTTGTAGGGGTTACATTCATCTACAACCACTAGGTTTCTAGATGTGTTCTCATATTCTTTCTGTTCAAAATTATTATGTACCAATAGTATAAAAAAAAACGTAAATGATTTATTCCTAAAAGTTGTTCTTGCAAACTGCCATAAATTACGGTTTACATCGTCTGGCTCGGGTCGTGGACTAATGAATATATTATTAGTACCTATACCTAATGCTAAACCGACACAATATATTGGAAACAGATTTTCTCAACATAGCTAATTTAAGTACGAGAAATTTTGATACAACGAGACATAAACCCTTCACTACCCTATCCTTATTCCTTTCCTCACAAGACGTTTTCCTCCTCAGAAATGTCTGAAGAATCCACTCCGCCAGCCAGCCTCACGCTGTTAAAATCGACCAGCCTGAAGCGTCTCGCCAGAAGGTTCCGCTCATCTAGTCCAGGCACGTCAAGTATCAAGGCAGAAAGATCATCAGATCACAGGAAATCTAGCCTCTTAGCTAAAGGTGCCGGTTTCTTACACAGAAGCAGACAGAGACTACAGGACAGTCGTCCATCTCGAACACACTCTTTGAAACGCCGACATTCTTCGGAAGCTAAGCTGGATCAGGGTTTATCAGGGCTGCCTGTGGACGAGGTGACCTCAGACAGTGACCTGGTGCGGCTCCAGCCGTGCACGTGCGAGAACAGCTCCTTGGCTCAGGTCTTCACCAGGTGGGATAACCTTCTAGTGGTGCTAGTTTGTGCAACTGTGATAATGCTCATTTTGTCCACTCCCATTTCTGTCTTTTTGGGCAGAAGAGAGCGACGGTTATAAGTGTAAATATATTTTATTTTTATTTTTGAGTATTATGTTTGTTTTATTATTATTTTTTATCGTTTGAGAATATATTTTGTTTTAAGTTTTAAATGTGTTTAAAACTTTTCGCCATAACAAGGTTTACTTCAGGGCCTTCATTTAGCTAATGAGTTTAATAGAAAATCTCATCGGAGAGTGTTCAAACTTTCAAGGATCATAATGTTTATTGTTGCGAAGTAATTGCAAGGTGTATCTATCACTGACAGCGGGTATCACGTGTCAATCTACGATATTGTTATTGGAAAGCGCTGCGAATACGCTTAAGTAATTGAATAGGCTATCGATCCGCCGCCGGGCCTGCACTGACCCTCAAACGAAGCCTATTTTCGATTTAATGGTATGGAAATATTGTTTTCTGCGAATATCGATAAACTCCTTTGACAGTTTTGCTAGAAAAATGGAGGCTTTGTGGCCTGTTGGCTAGCGATAATCGAGTGGTACTTGGGCGATTTTTACGCGTCCTGGTTAATTTTATATATGGCATATTAGGTACAAGATTTATTATTGTAGACCCAGATCTTCAGTTCGGATTTCGCCCGAAAAATACAATAAATATTTCCAAAATACGATATAGGAGGACAATAATACGTTTTGAAATATTATCTCTGTTTTGGCTACTATTTCTCGCAGACGAAAAAAAGTAGTCTTGGTCCAACCAGCTAAGCCGATTTACATATAAAATGCAATGGAAACGCAAATAAGATTCACAAATCCAATATTAGTATTATTAGCCATTAAGTCTGCTGCAGTGCTTGTTTAATAAATTAAAGTTCCAGACTTAAACCCTGAGTAAGTCGTGGGCGTATGTCTGCGGCACGCAGATGACGCTTGCAATATTATGTGACTCAATCTGACTGCTTGAATGAATCGGTGCATAGCGCCGTGCAGGCGCCAAAGATAGGGTGCTCGTTATCAATGTTTTTTACTATGCTCATTCATTTTTTTTTTGTCAGTATTCCTGATTAAGTTATAGGGGCAATTGCAACGTATGTTGACTGTTTTATATGTTGTGCGATAAAACGGTTGATCTATTGAAACCTACGGAAATGCCTACTAAACGGATGAATGTACTTCTCCTATCAATGCATGTAAAATAAGCTTTTCCGTAGTTATGTATAAGGGCTACTAAAAAGGTAATCGCAACCAGATTATTTTTTAATACCCGCACACGTGTGAAGAAACAAAAGAAACTCAAAAGTGCCAGTCGTTCTTTACAAAAGAACCTCATTAAGCTATCGTTTAGTACCCTTATCTGCGTCTTATAAGACTCCTGACCAACTTGACGACAAGACGCCCACTTCTTACTCTTTGTTCAAGATGTTAAGCGTGATCTACATAAAGCGACAAAGTATTTTCTTCTTTCCAAGGTGTTATTTACATACTAAAATTAGACTGAGTTCCTAATCGGATTATTGTTGTTTTTCTAAGAAGGGGGCGTAAGTTACGCCCACAGGATGTTTTATGATTAATGCCTGACCCAGTAAACTGTTCGCTATTGTGGAAGTTTCAATGTAAAATCTATCTGGGTGACCAGCTGTTCTAATTAGGAAAGTTGGAACTAGAATACCGAAGTAATTTTATAGATGAAAGGCAAAAATAACTTGTTTTACATTAAATAATCCTGGCAGCAAGTAACAGTTGTCAGGCATTCAAATATGCAAGTTTAACTCTCTCTGAAAGCTGAAACTGAAATAGATATCGATTCCACAAGTTGCCAAACTGAATCGAATGCATTTTGCAAAATCGATGCAACTCGAAAATACGAAATTCTCAGTTGAAGACTGCCTTGTTTAACGGGAAACGGTGAATGCCATATGGGTCTGAACTGAGCATTGTGGAGGCATAATGCTCGCTCCAAATGTCGAACGTGACCCAAAAACTAAGGGGAAGTGGAAGTGAGAACCTTTAGCATTAAAAGCGAAGGTTTTAGGCGCGAAATATTTACTGGTGGGAAGACTAAAATATTGAGACACATATGTATGCGGTAAATGTCAAGCTAGGGATCGGCAATGTGCTTTTATTTAGGTGTTCTAACGGCCTGGGACGACACTCAGTTTTAAAGACTGCTCAAACATTATTCTAATTTTGACACATTTACGTATGTAAGTTTCCGGCTGATAAAAAGACTAAAATTAAGTAATGTTTGAGTATTTCGAGGTAAGCCTGCAATCTGCAGTTTAGGTACCTGAAAATCGATCACAACTTCACAAGTCCTTTCAATAAAGTTTAAAAATGTAACTCCCTACACACTTCCGTACGTAAAAGCTTACGAGGGTAAAAACCTCCTCATTCATACGGTTAAGCCTAGGTATAAAACTAATTCGCGTTATGTTCACGTAAACGAGCGGCTGTCAGTTTTGCCCAAAACTAATATTGCTTTAATTAAATGGAGTTTGCAACTTTAATACCTGAAGTACGTTGGTAGTTCTAGTTAGGGGGCTTTCAACAAAAAGGGTTTACACGATTTTGGAGTGACCCTATGGTTGCTGAACCTTAATAGAGGTCACTGTTGTTGCTACAAGTTTATAATAGTGATAAAAGGATGTCCTTTCTTTTATTCATCAGTAGGTATATTTATCAGTAGGTAAAAAGTCGTGGTGGCCTAGTGGGCAAAGAACCAACCTCTCGAGTATGAGGGCGCGGGTTCGAATCCAGGTCAGGCAAGTACCAATGCAACTTTTCTAAGTTTGTATGTACTTTCTAAGTATATCTTAGACGCCAATGGCTGATAAAAAGGTGAAGGAAAACATCTTGAGGAAACCTGGACTATATAGTCTGAAATCACCAACCCGCATTGAGCAAGCGTGGTGATTAATGCTCAATCCTTCTCCGTGTGAGAGGAGGCCTGTGCCCAGCAGTGGGATGATAAATAGGCTGTAACTAACTGAGGTATATTTCCTGTACTATCATTATTGCAGGAAATGTCATTAACAAGAGGTAATCAAGCATTCACACGTGTAGGTTGATTGTTAGATCCCTATATAATTAGTCGCCGAAATAAACGACTTATTTACCATGAATGGGCGTAAGTTCCGTTCATAAGAACGAAGAACGATCAGAATATTATTCAATGTTTTCGCTAGCGGATTCATCAGTGTCACGTGGGAACTACTTAGTGCTCCAGAAAAAGTTACATAATATGTATAGCCTTCCTCAATAAATGGGCTCTATGTAACCCTGAAACACATAATTTTTACAACGAAGGGATAGTTTGTTTCCTTCAAAGACATGGCATTACAAGACAAAACCGTAAGAAAATCCTATTGTATAAGAAGCTTATTCTATCCAATGTCCTTTTCCAAACAACCCTTATAGATCTAGCTAAAGAGTAGGTAAATATATCGGCTCCGACAAACAATAGTTTTGTTACAATAAACGCTGTTTAACATACGTTTACATAAACAAACAGACGCGACTGCCGTTTGATGTTCAAGGCTTGTATTGTTTTGCTGCCCGTGTTACGGATGTTTTGCTGTCACTAGCTTTGTATTTATAGGAAAATTGCGTTCTTTAATATTATGTTTGTATGTAAGTATCTGTAATTATCTTTCAACTTGTACAGGAAAATTATTGATCTGCTGGTTTTTGAGGCATGACGTATTGTGCTAAAACAATATAAAGGAAAATACTTATGTTCCCTAAATTACATCGAGAGCCAATGGCTTTCTGAGAAATCTCTATACGGTGAACTTATCAGCATTCCCTAGAATCCAGGCATTGTATATTTCAGTATGTTCAATTAAAATCACAGTGCGTGGGAATTCGGGTATTTTCCATGTAAATGTTCTGAACTTGAAATATACACATCTTTTCCATATCCATCGTGTGACGTAAGCATGAAATATGAGGGTAGATATGAAAGCAGACAGGCTTCTGAAACATTTGCGTATTTTCGCGATATTAACAAACTTTTGAGTGGTCTTCAGACGTCCCCCATTCATCTTTCAACATTTCCAAGGAAAGATGTATTTTTATATTTTAATTTTATAGCAGATTCTAATTTATCTTTTGTTCTTGTTCAGTTCTTTTGAATTGCGCGTAAATATTACAGCGAGAGCCTTTTTCCTAGAAGTGGATAAGTAAGACATTTCATTTTGGCGGAGACAGCTAAAGCTTTTATATATTTTTCCATTAAATAAAAAAAAGCGTGTAGATTACGCAGAGTACCTTAATCAAGACATTAGAAAATTTTTAAAAAAATCTACTTCATCTTTGACAGTTATCATAATCCAATTTAAATTGTATCAAACAATATCAAAACACCATAAAGATTTCAAAGCACATTCTATGTCACAATCAATCAACAGCATCCTATAAATAATTCCCATCAATTTGTCGACGACAATGCGTCAATGTGGGTCGCTACCACGAAATATTGATGCTAAGCGGATTAGCGAGCAGTTCCGCCGGTCGCGATGGCAGGAAGCGGTGCACGGGAACGACCCTAATCGCAGCTATTTAGCCATTTGCCTGCTTACCGCTGATGACGAATAAATTACTCTAACGGCGGTTTTTGGCGGTCACATGAATAATTTTGCGAATATTTTTGTCGCGGAAAACTTTTCAATCAAGTTCGTGGAATTCTATAAAGATGTTTGATCAATAAGCCTTGAAGAGAAATGGATGTAATCTCCTTTGATTGCGGTTAATTCAAGCTTCAATAATACCTTGATCAAGGTTTATTGCGTCAGAGACCTAATAATATTGTTCTGAGTCGCAATTTCCTTTACCAATAGAAAAATAATAACAGGCTATCTAGTATCTAGGTCATGTAAGAACATAAGTTTTGTGGTTGTGTTATGTGATAGTGGCAAAAACGACTTTAAAATAAAATATTATTTTATTTAAGATTTGATTACAAGTTTAACAATAGAATGTCGGAATAGAACTGATTTACTTTAACTTAAGGGCACGTATTTATATGAAGAAATCAATGGAAAAGTAAATAACAACTTAAATAATCACTATTGGCTAATTACTTAATAACATCCTTTGAGAACAGTAAATAGTTGTAACCTAAATGAGGTACATGAGATATTAATAATACATTATACAAATCGTTAGTAAAATAGAGTTCAAAGATTGAAAGATAAATAAAGTAAACAATATTGACAATGTAAAAATAAAGTACAAGTAGGTATATGAGAAGAAAAGGTAAATAAGCACATAGGAAGGAATGTTATATTATATAACACCTCCCCGCCTAGAATAAAGATTGGGCGTTAGCGCCGAATCTTTTTGGAGTGGAGGAATTGTCGTCGCTGTCGTCTTCGGAGATACATGACGTTGTGGTTTGGTTCAACGTGGTCATCGGGATGTTCTGAATGTGACGTGTTGATCGATGTCGTCGTGATGTTCTTCCGAAGCAGTTGTTGAAGATCTGGATGCAGTGGTTGTCATCGTTATTGCGATCAAAGTTATTTGCAACTCTTAGACATCTTCTGAATAATTTATACATCAAAAATGATAGCATGAGGGTTCCTGTTGTGAAGTAGAACCAAGAAAATCTATTCTGGTGTCGTTGGATGAAGGGTTTCTGTTTCATCTGCTGGATTTCTTCGTTATGTTTATCTAGTTGATGTTTGAGGTTGTTGAGTGAGTCTAGTGGAGTTTCGTTGATTGAGATAGGTAGAAGGTTTGGAAAATGATGATCTTCAGTTTCTTCGAAGCAATCTTCAGTTCTGATGTCAGGAACTATAATCGGGAATGTGATGTTGTCTTCCTTGCTTTGGTGTGCTGACAGCGTACTGTATCCCGTGTGAAGTTTACAGTTTGTTTCAAGGGTAATAATTCCTGATCCGTAGATGTTGTGATGCGAGACTTGATTGTTGCATTGAAGGATGCACTGTGTTGCGTTACTGAGGATGTAGAGCCATCTGTTGTTTTCCAAGCGTTGGAATGTGTTGATTTGTGCAGCGAAGGTTGTAGTTGTACAGATGGTGGGGATGTCGTTCGAGACACTGAGTAGGATTTGTAGCTCACAAACAGGGCGTGTATCAGAGTTGTAGACGATGATATCTCGGCACACGCTTCTTCTTTCAGCGTATGTCTTGCAGTTGTCCAAGGAGCTCGTGGATACGTAGTGTTCACCACTAGGGTTTGTGGCCAAATACTTATGCTCTGGTAGGATGGTGGTATAGAGAGAGGAATTGGGATGTTGGATAGGGATTGAATAGATATGGTAGAGTTTAAAAGATTCAGGTTTAATGAGTGGGAAATCTAATATATAAACTAATATGTTTGAGTACACGTAAGCAGAGAGTTGAGACGAATCTAGGATTTTATTGATGTTGTCGATGGTAACAGGACTAACTAATTGTTTATTAGATCTAGCGTGGTTGGATAAGAGAAGATTTTTATATAATTTATTAAGAGAAATGATTGAATGATGAATTATGTTTGATTTTGCAAATAAAATACTCGAGAGGCAATCGTCAATCTCGTTTTCGAGATTGGTAACCGATTCTAGTATTAAAATTGAGATTGATGAGATATCTTCCGTAATTTTTAAATCGAAAATAGTTTTAGAAGTACTGTTAAGGTATTGATTTAAACGATCAATGTTTTCATTTATGACCTGTTCATCATAAGAGATTTTAAATATCGTTTCGTTGAAATTCCTAATAGTACTAGAAGTTATTTGGATTTGTTTCTGCATTAAAGAGGTGAGATCGAGTTCACGTTTCTCAAGCATATCGATACATTCGTCATAATGTTTCGCGTCTTTGGCATCTGGAGTGCCGATGAGGTATTTCAACAACGAACTAAGCCCATCTAAAAGTTCTCTTTTCTGTCTAGAATTCTTACCTAAGTAAATATTTAGTTCGGAGAGTCTGTTATCTATTTTATCGAGGTTAGTCTTAAGATACGATTTAGTGGATAGAACATTAGGAAAAGCGGGATATTTTACATAAAATTGTTCGAATCTAGAAGCTAGACGTTTTAAGGATTCATGAGAAATAAATAGTGGTTTAAGATCACGGTAAACGATGAGTTTCCATGAGTCATCAGATATGGTGATAGAGCCTTCTTCTTTATAAAATAATCCGGCATGCGTAGGCAGCGGTTGAGTTAGATTGGCAACGATTCCCGTGGTTGCCCTGAAAGCGACGGAATTTGATTTATGTTAGATTGCGAATTAACCTTACGTTTACTTATAATGTAGTTCTTGTAGAGAAGAATGTATAACAATAATTTTAGAATTGAGCAAATGATGAAACTAGTATAAGGATTCTGTATAATATCGTTAAAGTTATAGGAGTTAGGGGATTGAGCCGCTGTAGAGCTGACCCTGTAAGAGTAAAATAAAACTAGAATCTAAATTTAATGAATTATACTAAAATAGATTTTTTTTCTGCTTATTCTTATTAATACTAAACTAAGGTTTCATGCAAATGGTATGGTCTGAGCCTATTTGCATGCACTAGTTGGTTACGATTGGCTTTCTGAATTACGTAGTTATGATTGAAACCAACACGTATAACTTGATAAGGACCTTCCCATTTAGGGTCCAAATTGTTTGGATTAGGAACTTTTAACATAACTTTATTACCTATTTGATATTGCGCAAAGTTTTTAATCTGACTATCATATCGATCTTTAGCTTTTTCTTTCATAGCCTGCAAGTTTTTAAGGGCTGAGTCTCGAGCGATTCTCAATCGTTCGTTTAAATCTTTTAGATAATCACAGGCTGTATAGTCGGGAATAGTTTTAATATTATAAAATGGACGTGGCTTATAACCAAATAATAATTCATGAGGTGTGTAGTTAGTGGAATTATTAACTGAGGTATTATGACACATAATGGCAAAAGGTATAATTTTGTCCCAGTTTTTAAGTCGACGACTGTGATACATTCGTATGTAATCACGTAAGGTAGCGTGGAATCTTTCGAGAGCGCCATTTGTTTGGGGATGATACGCAGTATTGAAAGTATGGTTGGAACCGAGAAATTTTGTTAATTGTTTTAAAACATTATTCATGAATTCAGTGCCCTGATCGGAATGAAATCTTTTAGGAACACCGTAATGTTGACAAAAATAAAGTAATTCTTTAGCCACAGTTACGGCTTCTTTATCGGGAATAGGATAGGCTTGTACGAATCGAGTTAGGTCATCTTGAAGAGTTAAAACATATTTATTATTGTTATCGCTAATGTCTGAATAAGAGACAAGGTCCATAGACACTCGTTCGAATGGTTCCGTTGATTGTGATGTAATTATCATAGGAGCTTGAAAGTTTTTTCGTTGTATTTTATTACGCTGGCAAGTAACACATGAATCGATGTAAGTTTTGATATCGTTTGTCATGCCTTTCCAAAAGAAGTTGTCACGTATTTTTCTGTTAGTTTCTAAGATACCGCGATGTCCTGAGAGAGGTTCGTCATGGTAGGTCTTCAGTATTTGAGGAATTTCCTCAGGTTTTGGATATTTTATATTGTTTTTACAGATTGTAATATCACAATTATACATTTCGGCTAAATATGATGTAATGCGTAACTGTTCGTTGCCTTTCATTTTACAGGTGAGATCGTTTTGTAGATCAGGTACAAAAAGAGATTCTATTTTGTTATGTTGTAGACATGATAATAGTGATTTGAAGTAACTTTCGGAATCCCAAGGATCAAAATGTGTAGGTCTTGTAGGACAGAAGTATAAGTTTTGATTTTTATCTGAAATAAGGAGATCGACATCGTATAGAGATTTAGGTTTTTCTAAATAAGGTTTTGTCTGAGAGCAAGATTCAATTGCTTCATTGAAAATATTATTCTTATCTGAGAGTTGACAAGATATGGGGACAAATACATTTTTATTTCGTGGATCTAAGAGATTATCAGGAGATATTTTTAATTTCGGACTGTTGAAAGAAACATCTTGAGATGTAAAATGTTCGTAATTCATTTGTAGATAATCAGTAGAATCGGAAGACGGTGGATCGTCTGAAGATAGATCTACGATATTGGAGTTCATTATTGGTGGGCGTGATAATGCATCTGCATTTGTATTAATTTTTCCTGCTTTGTAAATAATTTCGTAGTCATACTCCTCTAGTTTTAATCTCCAGCGGACGAGACGACTACCTGGGTCTTTGATGGAGAAAAGCCATGTTAAAGGTTTATGATCGGTAACGATCTTGAATTTTCGGCCGAATAAGTAAGGACGGAAGTGTTTTACAGCCCATACGATTGCAAGGAGTTCGCGTTCTATTGTAGAGTAATTAGATTCAGCTTTGTTGAGTGTACGTGAAGCATATGCTATGGGTAAGTCTTTACCGACTTCACCTTGTGAGAGAATAGCACCTATAGCGTGAATCGAGGCATCTGTTGTTAGAACGAATTCTTTACTAAAATCTGGATATTGTAATATAGGGGATGTAGTGAGAATATTTTTGCAAGTATCGAAAGCGCGTTGTTGGGATTCACCCCAAATGAAAGGTACGTCTTTCTTCAGGAGTCCGGTCAAAGGTTTTGTTATCCGACTGAAGTTTGCTATAAAGCGCCTGTAATAACCTGCAAGGCCTAGAAATGATTTTATGTCTTTGCAAGATTTAGGAACTGGAAATTCTCTGACCGCTCTGACTTTGTCTGGATTTGGCTTGACACCTTCACTAGAAATAATATGTCCCAAATAAGCTACTTCTTTCCGCATAAATTCGCATTTATCAGGTTGGACTTTCAGACCGTTTTTCCTGAGTCGGTTGAAGACTTCAGTAAGTTTCTGTTCGTGTTCCTGGAGACTGGATGCGAATATTACTATGTCATCTAGGTAGACAAAACAACGTTCACCTTGTAAACCTTGGAGGACACTATCCATAGCACGTTGAAATGTAGCAGGGGCATTTTTAAGACCGAATGGCATTCTAAGGAACTCGTAATGTCCATATGGTGTGTTAAAGGCTGTTTTCGGGATGTCTTTAGGGTCAAGTTCAATTTGGTGGAATCCCGAGGCAAGATCTAAGGTAGTGAAGTAAATGGAATGGCCCAGCTTGTCTAGAATGTCAGTTATGTTGGGCAAAGGATAACTGTCTCCTATAGTGATATCGTTAAGTTTGCGATAGTCGATGACTATACGCCATTTTTGTTTCCCTGACGCGTCTAGTTTCTTGGGGACTACCCAGATTGGGCTACTCCAAGGAGATGAACTTGGTTGAATAATATTTTGATCTAGCATCTTTTGGACTTGTGATTTTACTTCTTGTTGATGCACATACGGAAATCGATAAGTCTTTGTGTTAATTGGCGTGTCTGATGTAGTGGGGATTGTGTGTTTGGTGTGGTTTGTGAATGTCAAAGGTTCGTTTTCTGTGATGAAGATGTCTGAAAAATCCATGACAATTTTATTTAGAGATTGATTTTCTTCTTCATTGAGGTGATCTCTGCGAATGAGTTTATCTACTTTGTTTCGTTTGTCGTTAAACGTATGTGTATTCGTTGAATTTATTGGAATATTATTTGAAGATTCTATTGCGACTAGTTCTGATGCATGAACTCTAGGTATTAACACAAGTTTATCATTGTTACCGGAATTTACACAAGTAATTAGGAATTTGTTATCTTTTACTGTGACTAAGGCGTTAGGAATAGTGACATCGTCGCAAATGGTTTGTTTTTCGATTAAGGCGGGTCCGTTTTGAATATCATTAGTACAACATGTGATAACAGTTTCAGATCGTCGACCTATGAACTGTTTGTTATCTACGGGTTCGGTTGGTTTTTCTTCAATATGAAATAATTTGTAAGTACGATCTCGTATACGCATGGTTTTTGATTGTACGTAGATATTGGCATTGAACTTGCTCATGAAGTCATTGCCCAGGATACCATCTGCTTTAATGTTGAGGTTTGCTATATGAAAGTTGAATTTCGGGAAATGATCTAGGGAGATTTGAGCTTTACCGAAGCTTTGAATAGAAGATTGGTTACCAGATATACCTACAATCGATACGACGCACGATTGGTCTAGAGGGGCACTACCAATATGTTCCTTATTAAGGACGGATATAGCGGCTCCTGTATCGATAAGTAATGTTACCGGTTTACCTTCAACGTGGAATTGGCAATGTAGAAGATTTTCTGGAGGTACGTTTAGCGTAGAGATAGTAATGGGTTCAGTATACATAGCTTTAGAATCTGATTTTGACATAGAATTAGTATTTGAGTTTGGCATAGATTTAGATTTGGATTTAGACATAGAATTAGAATTTGAGTTTGAATTAGATTTAGATTTGGATTTAGACATAGAATTAGAATTTGAGTTTGAAATAGATTTAGATTTGGATTTAGAAATAGAATTAGAATTTGAGTTTGAAATAGATTTGGGATGTAATTGTGTTTGAACCGATACTTCTTTCGTGGTTGTAGTTTGAGTGCTAGCGTCACGAAATTGTCCCCGATGGACTGGATAAGAGGAAGTATGTTTTTCGGAGTTGGTAATTACTGAATTTGTAGTGTTTCGAGACTCGGTATTGTTGTCTGGACATTGTAAGAGTGGGCTGAAGCGGTTCCCGAAGGCATGCCCAACACCTCGGCCGCTTCTGAGTTTAAATTATTTATTTTCGCGGATGGAACTGCTGCGCGTTGATTTTGTGGTATTTGATTTTTGAAGCTATTGTTGTATTCTCTTTTTCGGCATTCCGAAATCAGATGACCCATTTTTTTGCAATAATTACATTGCTTAGGTGAGTTTCTAAATTGTGGAATGGCTTTTGGTTGTACCGATTGGTTTTTAATCTGACTGCTAGGGATATTATATAAAACTTGTCTGGCTTTGTTCATGTTTCTTATTTTTTCTTCTTGAATTGCGAAATTTCCCGCATCCAATAGGCTTTCAAAAGAACGAACGCGAAGCATCATCCCTATGTCCGAACTTAGACCGTTTACAAATACATTGAGAGCCGTCTCTTCGGTAGTAGCTTTACGACCCTCTAACGTAGAATCTATGATTTCGGCCGTTAGTTTTTCTATAATTTTGCTTCTACATAAATCAACACGAAGGAAGAATTCTGTGATGCTTTCTTGAGGCTTTTGGAAGTAGGATTGTAGTTCTAGATTTAAGTGAGCTAGCGTTTTTGTTTGGGAGAATTTCTGGATAAGAAACTGTTTGAGGTCGCACCATTTAAAAAATTGTTTAGAATGGACGTCTGATGAACCTGGTCCAGTGAGCTTATTTAAGGCGTACGTTAAGAGAACTGTCTGTTGATGTACTGAAGCAAGGTTAAACGCGGAGTCACACGACCGAATGAATCTATATACTTGAGAATTTTGCGAGGTGTCAAAGTCAGGAATTAGTTTTAAGAGAGTCCCTAGGTCCATCTCTGAGTTGGGGGAGACTTTAGTGTCTGGCATCGTGATATGAGGTTTTGAATGTAAAATATAAGATTTAAGGAATTAGGATTGAATGATCAATGGGAAATAGAGAGGTAGCAGAGCAATATGCGTTTTAGGCCACTTACCATAACAGTGAAATACTGGTCGCGATGCTGAGCTTCATTACTCGAAGGTCCGGCGAAGTTGTTTAAAAGCCTTCAGCTACCGTGCTTCGTCACTAGGCGATTTTGACCGTTTGGAGTCTACACGTTTAACTTCGTCTTTATGCACACGCGATCCTACCGACTGCGCCAAATTTGTTATGTGATAGTGGCAAAAACGACTTTAAAATAAAATATTATTTTATTTAAGATTTGATTACAAGTTTAACAATAGAATGTCGGAATAGAACTGACTTACTTTAACTTAAGGGCACGTATTTATATGAAGAAATCAATGGAAAAGTAAATAACAACTTAAATAATCACTATTGGCTAATTACTTAATAACATCCTTTGAGAACAGTAAATAGTTGTAACCTAAATGAGGTACATGAGATATTAATAATACATTATACAAATCGTTAGTAAAATAGAGTTCAAAGATTGAAAGATAAATAAAGTAAACAATATTGACAATGTAAAAATAAAGTACAAGTAGGTATATGAGAAGAAAAGGTAAATAAGCACATAGGAAGGAATGTTATATTATATAACAGTTGTCATCCTGCGGCGATAAACGGCCCACTAACAAAAATGGGTCAAAGTCGGGTCTGCCCGGTGGAAGTTTTTGGCCTAATTTATGACTTTCTGACCTTTTTCTTTGTTTAAGCTCTTTGTAATGGCCGAAAGGTCTAACCTCGTTTTTTGCACATTAGGAAGAATTATGTGCTTTGGACATACTGTTTGGATTGAGAACCAAAAAATAGGTTTGTAGGTCTCGGTAGCTAGATCATAAGCACCCCAAAAGTTAGGGCATTTTAATAATGCTCATTGCCCTGCCGCTTCGTGATTCAGTCTTGCTTATTACCTTCTAATCTAACGAACAACGCGATCTTATTTATTAACAAAACAAAATGTCTAGACCGTAGTTATTTTTAACAAATCTAATAGCAAATCCAGTGCAATAATCTAGGTTCCAGTCCATTCATGTGATCCGCAATTTGCGAGTAAATCTCAGCGCGTGGGCGGTCACAGTACCAAGGGAATGGAACTCCTCGGTAATATATATGGATGCGCCCCTGGAGCCCGGCTGATTGGCTCCTAGCGTTATTAGACATGTCTAGAAGCCTTAATGGAAAGCTAGATTTATTTATAAAATATGATGTCAAGATAGTTAGTTGTAGGGTTATGTATGAGAGGCTGTGTGATTGCTTGAAAGAGTTACAGCGGTATACAGAGGGCTCAAGAAGTAACATTGGATGGATCAGTGAGACCCTAATACTTGCTCCTGCTTTACCCATAACAGTTACCAAAAAAATTACGATCGAAAATAACATAAGAATGTATTGTTGAAAAGCTTAGCTTATGTTTTATGCAGCAGTTATTATTTATAGCTTCAATAACTTCCATCCAAGTTACAATATATTATCCTGGTAATATGGTTTAGTTTAGCCAGACATGTCTGTAATCTTACCAGATGTTAAGCGATGATGTGGAAAGGAATCTCTTAATAGTAGTGCGTAGTAACTATTTAGTAATATGAGCTGGTAGATTGGTGCTTGTATGTTTGCATTTCAAACTCAAAGCTTATTAAGTAATGCAGACATGCTTAGCATTTTAGCAGAAAATTGCGCAACGTGACTTACAACAATCAATAAACTTGTTGCAGTGTTGCACACTACCAGGAAATGCGCTAATAATATGCATTCTAGAGCAGTGTTCAGTCAAATTAAGCTTACTCGTTTATTTACTTCATGTCTGGGTGGGCTATGGGTTCGGACCAAGAGAACAAGAGCGAAAATAAGGGCATTCGTAGCATGTTTGCAGTGTTTTATCAAATTATTTTAATGCAAAGACACACAGAGCAATCTCTTAGAAATAATTGCATAGATGTATGACGGGATCCGCAAGTTTAGTTTGAAAGATATAAAACGAATAACTAATCTATGTATAATTCAAAATTACCCTTATGCTGAACGACAATTTGTTAGTGTACATAGATTTAAAAAAAAAAAAAACATAAGTTTACATAAAATAAAATACCAAATTATATCAATAGCATAACATGAAACACAAAAGGGTATCCATTGTGTACACACATACATAACATCAATATTGTTTCTTATTGTATGCCACCGATTCATCTCGGAATATCGCCCGTGTTCTCCGGACCAAAGATTCTGTCAATAAAGGATACTCGACCAATTTCTTGTGAAAATATCTTTCTTTGAAAACAACTCGTTTTCTTGTGTATATTTGCATTTTGTTATTGTCTTTTTAGATTATTAAGGACAAATATTTGTTTTACAATAATGTAGATATTTTAACTCGTGATATTTTTTCCAATATTGCCGGTATTTTCCCCATGAGCCACCTTCTATAAATATTAACAATCAATATAGCTCAAACAGCTGTCGTATTCCGTAATTACAGAATCGATTAGAAACATTCCTGCACTGTTACGGAACTTACACTATCTACAACTGACTAAAATTCCACCACCATACACAGAGATAAAATAAAACTTTGTTCCGTGTACATTCAAAATGATCGTGTCCCAAACTTGAGATAGCGGTCGCATCCTCATAACTCACCCTCATTCATCCTTATTCATCCCCCATTCACCGTGGAACGGATCATATCTGTGACGTCACAGCCGTGACGTCAGCGCGTGGGAGCTGGGCCCACGTACATACCAGCTGATTTATATCGCTAGAATTGGTTTGAACTTTAAGTCCTCAACTTGTTATGGGGGAGTTCGGCTTCCGCTTATAAAAGTTTTTGCGAATAGCTGTTTGTGATTAGAAATTGGATGTCTGAAACAGATTGAAATCGGTTTGATCGTTGCGGAAGTCTAGGCATTTAGTGCATGAAAGCATGAGTATACTTATATAATAGAGATATTATGTTCAGCGATGCAGCCGTCTAGAAATTGAATATCTTTATGAATTACAAGTAAATTCTACTTTCTTAAATTGATGCATGCGGATATTTGTGAACCAATAAAAAAAACTTCGAAGCCCTTGAACACAATGTATTTGCCTAAAGAATTGACTTCCAGTGAAGGTTTCTAGCAAATTGCATATGTAAATGTATGTAGATCGGTCTAATCGACCCACATACGTACATCCAACAAGTGAGCTTTAACCCGTTTCCTGCGAGGCTGACCTTAACCCTGTCACTGCAACGCGCACTATATCTGCAATTGCGGCAATTTTACTTGACTTCTTGCCACTTGGCAAAGCCGACAAATAAAGGTCTTTTGAACCAGCAACTTACATTGCTCGTTAAAATAATAGCCTTCAGGGACGCTGAATAATTCGCTGAACTAATAAAATGGATTGGGACTTCAGTTTTATTTCCCTCTAGATACTTTTAGATAGGTAAAATTTCTACGAAGCGCAAATACTATTTGGATTTTATTATTATTTCCGAGTACTTTTCCGTATAAAGTAGAATGGAAGTGTCATTATAATGGATGGTTCGGCAAAAATACGGTAAGCTTTTATGACGTAAAAAGGGTTTAACAAAGAGCCTTGATTAAGGTCCATTGTTTAGCTGGGTGCTATCGGGGTGCGTGGGTGTGCGAGTGGTCTCTTCCGATGGTAAAAATATTCGCCTGTCAGCGCGTTATTACTGGGGTCCATTTTTAGGGATCCACCGGACTAATATCAACTTATCGTCACATTTTTTCATGATTATTGTATTGTTTTGGTTTTTCCGGTAACTTCTACGTAGTCAATTGTTTGTTACATTACCGGGAATTATATTTTAGTGATCCAAATAAAATCGTCATCAGTTTGGGATCGTGGGATGTGCAGATTACGCCGTATCAATAACAGCAAAAAAACAAGCGAATTCGGAGTATTTTGACGATTTGTTCTG
The DNA here is from genome assembly GCA_033682625.1 of Helicoverpa zea x Helicoverpa armigera. Classification (NCBI taxonomy): domain Eukaryota; kingdom Metazoa; phylum Arthropoda; class Insecta; order Lepidoptera; family Noctuidae; genus Helicoverpa; species Helicoverpa zea x Helicoverpa armigera. Next base: position 12,156,789 of record JAWIIS010000029.1, on the reverse strand, counting down.
GTTCTATTTATATCAGGAATTCCCAGTTATCGTATTTATTGGTTATTCGCATTTGTTTATACAAATAGGGGTTTAGTGTGGGCTTAGTGGGCGAGCAAGGAGCTTACCTCGACTTCTGGGTGAGCACCTGTCTTTTCTACCGAGGCTTGTAGCTATCAAGTGTCGGATCTGGACTTAATCTCCTTGGAAACCCTTTAAGATGGTATTCGATATTTGGGGAACATTTTGCAAAATTATTGGGCCCTTTTGAAGGAGAAGAGTGGGTGTATCTTCAAAGCTTTAAATTCGCTGTAAATAGAAAAAATACGAGTACGTATGTTGGTTTTAGAAATAATGTTAAGATAACAATAAGTAACTTTACATAATATGTAAAATGTCTGGAAAAAAATACAGTGCCGTATTTTCTTCTTTTCATTTAGAACTGAATATTTATAAAACTTCTGAAATAACATTTAAGCAATTCTAAAATCACATTAGAATTAATAAAATGTTTAACTAGTCGACATGTGAAATTGGAACATTTTGATTAGCTATTTCTGATTTCGAGGGTTGGGTCAACCCGTCTGGCTGTCGTCTAAATTCAGATATGCTCCGCTGTTTTCCCTCAGGGTTTGATAGAGGTCACTGGTATTAGGTATATGTACTCAATAGTTAATTGATAAGGTACAGTAAAATCTGGGGCTTTTATTGTGCTATTAACCAGGCATAAAATAAGAAATTTGTGTAAATAAATAAAATCCCAAGTAAGATCTGCCCTGGAATCACCCTTCAGTCTTAAGAATTGACTGACACCTTTAAGGGTTTCACTTCGAGAAGATGATATGCTAAATTATTTGGCTGATATGGTCAAGTTCGACACCTCTCCAGGCTTTCTGATTTTAATTTAAAATTGATAGTTTCAAGATCTCATGAAATGTGAAGAACTAGTTGTACGGTTTCAAGGAATGGAAGAATCAGTTAGAAACTCCAAATGTGGTTTCTCATCAATATGTATGTATACAATATAGTCGTACCATATCTACACTTTTGTACATATTCATAGATCTAGAACATTCATACAGTTTCAGTAACAGCAAACTGAATAACGCTAAAATATTATCGCCGCGAGCTTCAATACGAATAGTTTCTAGAATTTCTATCGATTTCTACTCGCACGTGTGACTCGTGAGAATTTATCGCAGTTGATTTATAAGGATTTATGGAATGGTGTCAGAAACTGTTAACTTTACAAAAAAGTAATATGTCACTCATGGGAGAGAAAACTCTGTTTTATGGCGTTTACTCATCCCAATTCCAAAGTGTTTTACCTACGCAGGTACCGCCTCCGTGATTAAAATTAACTCACATTGTTTTAATTTCACTGATACGGCTTCAGTCTTTGGTTAGTGAATTATCGGAATATCAATGCAATTCGCCGTCACAGCATATAAACGTCCACCGTTAGACTACTGCCTCCTTCAAGCTGGGGGGGATTTACCCATAGGCACTCACCGCGCTGGGCATGGGCATGCGTGATGGTGTAATTATGTTTTATGCACGAATCTCTAAAGGAACCAATCATCTTCTTTCCAGAACAATACACGATGGACAGCGAGTACATCAAGCGGCACCTGGGCGAGCTGAGCCCGGTGCAGGAGTCGCGCCTGCTGCAGCTGCGCAAGTGGATCAATGACCTGCAGAAGGGCAAGGTGAGCTGGTGATAGTTGAGGGTTAGGCTTCAGATATGGACAGCAACTCCATAAGAATGAGCTAGTGGTGGTAATTCTTGCTTTAGCCTGATTCCTTATGAAGAGATTCCGACTTCGTATTCGACACTGTCTGTACCTCCTGCCAAAGGGCACGGCTGTGGTTTGTAACTTCTATTCGTTTCGATTTCAACCAAAATATTTTTAATTTAGCGTGTCAGTTGACAAACTAACTTTTGCGACACGTGTAGCGGGTGCGTCTGGGCGTGTATGTGTGCATTGACAAAATGTTGTTGTATAGGAAAAGTTCCTGTCGCGCACGTATTTTCATTTCGTGCAGCTTTTGGATATCAATAACAAATGTGCATTCATACAGAAACTTGGTCACAAAATTAAATTCCAGTCCACAATTCCATACTTCAAACATATTAAAAACATGTGCTCACAGGAATTTATGGCCGTTTCGGAACAGGCGGTGAAATTTCGGGCATTCCGCACGTACGCTATAAATTGTAAAGTCGCGCGAGTATGCTACAAGTGGAAGCGGAATAATGCTGCGAGTCTGAGAGCCAAGGCATCGGAGTAACATATGTGACAGTTAATTTTCTATGTACGGAGAGTAGTTGTAGTTAAAATTTAGATTGTTGTTTTTGTAGCAAAATAGGTATTGCTTCTTGTAAGATCTCAGGGATATTCATTTATATAATGCTGCATCAGATACAGCAGAGATTACCATTATACTTAGACTTAAGTTAGAAATTATTACCCCTATTTTTTTTAATGAATATGAATTAGTAAATATTATGCGACTTTGTTAAACTTAAATTAATTTAATATATATATAACTGCTAATTCAAGCTACGAACAGCCATGTGTTCAATGTTAAAACTTATTTACTCTATTTTCTCTCTTCAATAAACCATCTGATTTCCACCAGGTCCCCAGTGACACAACCCTGCTCCGTTTCCTCCGCGCCCGAGACTTCAACGTGGAGAAAGCCAGAGAGATGCTCTCCCAGTCCCTGCTGTGGCGCAAGAAGCACCAGGTGGACCGCATCCTCTCGGAGTACGAGACTCCTGACGTTGTCAAGCAGTACTTCCCTGGAGGATGGCATCATCATGACAAGGGTGAGAGGGCATTATGTTGCATAGAGATACAAATTACCTATACTTAGTACATGCAGTTTATATGTATGTACCTAGAACTTTATTTGTGCTACATTTCAGGCTATACTGGTTGTTATGTATCGTTTTGAGATAATGTTGTTGAATTTCTAGTTAAACTATTTGCGATATTCTTAGAATTTTCTTTCCTCTTTCTTGTTATGTACAACCCAATAATTCTTGGTAAGACTGATTACCAAGAATTATCGGGTTGCCCTGATAACTGGGTTGAGGTAGTCAGATAGGCAGGCTCCATGTAATATACCTACTTGTACATATTTGCATCTTTTAAGACTGGAAGCCGATCCCAACAAGGCTAGGCAAATGATGAGGAAGAGAATGAACATTGTTGTGTGTTTCAGACGGACGTCCGCTGTACATTCTGAGATTGGGACAGATGGACGTGAAGGGACTTCTCAAGTCTATCGGAGAAGATGGCCTCTTGAAGTTGGTAAGTTAATGGTTGAACTATCACCACGGCAAAGTTTGCTTTCTTATCTATTCCTTATGCAAGTGATGTAACACTTCAATACATCAGAATTAAATGGAGGGTCCTAACTGAATAATATTTTTGACGTTACTGTCTCTTTAACAAAAACTCCTCGTTCCAGACACTTCACGTATGCGAGGAAGGTCTAAAACTTCTAGAAGAGGCGAGCCGCTCGTCCAACAGCGCCGTCCTGTCGTGGTGCCTGCTGGTGGACCTCGACGGGCTGAACATGCGTCACCTGTGGCGGCCGGGAGTGAGGGCGCTGCTGAGGATCATCCAGATCGTGGAGGCTAACTACCCGGAGACCATGGGCAGGGTGCTGATCGTGAGGGCGCCGAGAGTCTTCCCTATATTGTGGACTATTGTTAGCACTTTTATTGGTGAGTGTGGTTTCGAATCTGTCGTACTATATCTTGCAGATCGTTAAACGCTAAAAAAATTACATGAAAAGAAACGCTGGAACAATTACCTAAATTGTGGCCGTGAAAAATTAGGGAGTAGATAGCATTGTCAGCATCGAAGACCTGTTTCGTTTGGGAAAATAACTGGAAGAAAAAAAAAATCTTAAGTGCCAAACTTCAATATTTATATGAATGAACCTAAAAATATAGCTACAATTGACAAAAATAAAGTTTCAAATTCAGAAATGTTGTAAATAAAACCTTGCTTAAAATCACTCTCTATTCCAGACGAGAACACCCGCAGTAAGTTCTTGTTCTACGGTGGCAAGGACTACCTGCAGCCAGGAGGTCTGCTCGACTATATACCCAAGGATCTCATTCCCGATTTCCTTGGAGGACCTTGCAAGGTAAGACCGATGACAGAAGACCAGTTATGTACTGGCATTGAGCGAATGACTAGTTGAAACAATCGTCAAGAAGAAAGATTAGAATTGAGTGCGCAATTGCTATGCAAGCCGCACTGTGACTAGCTTTATCATACTGTGACTAGGAGTGCGGGTTATGAGGAACAGCCAATCACGAGCCACGGCTAGACCAAGACTCACTCTTCTGATGTTTATCCCACTATTTCAGTTTAAACTTCGAGTGAATGTAGAATTTTGGTTATATAAATTACGTCAAAGAACACTAGTGCTTAGCTTTATCCGGTATGACTCGATCCCAAAAGCTACTTAGATGGGAAATTGCTGAGCTGATGATGATTACGACAAAATCCCAAATAACACAATGGACAATATATGTATAACAGTAGGAGCTATAATTTTTTGTTACTATCAAGTTGCAGTAATGATGCAACATGCAACTGATTTTACTAGCTTCAACATCTATACAACTACAAACCACAGGATAATAAACCAACCTAATTACAACGATTGTTAATATATGTTGTTTTATTCTGGCCGCAGTCGGACATAGTAGACGCGACGCTAAACGTGCCGCATCAGTATTTCGACTCAGTACGCGATAAGTACCGCACTAGGCCTCTGGTATCCGTGGCATTATATATTTTATTATGGCTAGGTTTTAGGCTAAAATATTTATTGATACCTTATACTACTTAGAACTAAGTTGTACTACTTTTGGGCTATATGTAATTCTAAATGAACGTAGAACTAGTAGTTGCTAGCAACAATGTTTGTTAGCACATCTGTCATATTATTATCCTTGGCTTATCGAACATTTCTTATTCTTAAATTATAAGCTTCCTTTGAGTTTGAGCAAATCCAGTTTTGAAAAACAATCAAATGATTAAAAGCTTTCTGAAGCTCCATTTAGTCCTAAACAAAAGTATCCACTAACAATACTATATTGCTGAAAACCTCCTCCACTGTCGTTTTTGGAAATCGGTTAAATTATTTTTTCTTCGCCACAAGATCTGGTCAATATATACCTCAATACTATTTTGGTTTCGGTCGGTAGTTCAGTAGGCAAAGCGAGCTGCCGTACCATCCTACTGATTTTACTTCAGCACCTGTTTAATACATGTAACATAAAGCTAAAGCTGTATCGGATACCGAGGCCTGTCTACCTGTGAGTGTATTGCGCTGGTGCTAGTCAGTGGTCGGCTCACCTGTCTCCGAGAACCTCTGTGTTGGCACATCATCTACATGTTCACTCTCACGCTAGGACTCTATACCTTTTGTTCACTCTCTGTTTCCATGTCAAATTAGCATCTTTTTCAAGTACATATAAGTAGGTATTTAGTGAACAGACTGTAATACCTTTGAAAGGGTGATACAAAAATATTATTCAGGACATTGTTAAATCTATCACATTGTACTGATCATTGAAAAATAAGAAAGAAGATATTTAAAGAGAATACTTAAAAAAATTGACGAAATCGGCCAAAATGTTCCTATGTCACTGAAACTGTCTTAGATATTAGTCACCATCATCACTTCACAAGAATATTAGAACAACTTAACACCGTCAATACTCCCCCTAAACAAATACTAATTTAACCCCCACTCAAACTACCGTATCAGCTAATATCAGCTTATAACACTCCAAAACTACCACATCATCACAAATCACAGACATACACCGCGCTAGATTCACAAGTCACGTCTTCCTACCACTACAACTCCTGACCTGGTGTTCATGTCCTCAGAGCTTCGTGCACGAGGGAGGGCTGGTGCCGAAGAGTTTGTACGTGAGTGGCGCGTTCACGGAGCGGGAGGGAGATCCTCTGAGTGAGGACAGCATCTATAGATCTGTTAGCTTAGGGAAGGGACAGGTAAGTTGGATTTTTGAAGAATAAAACTTATATTGTAAATGGTATTTATTTCGGTTGGGGCCGATTTTTCAAATCTATCTAAGGAATATATAAAGCAGTTTGAAATATTTTCTGTATAAACGCTGTGTCTAATGTGAATGTATTTTTCTGGGCTATTGGAATTTATATTGCTCAATAAGGAATTAATTGTTTAACTATATCAAGCTGCTGATTACATAGTTGAGACCGAAGTGGAACTCTTATTTCTACAACTAAGCCATTTCGACAGGTTCTTTTTATTAAGATAGGAAGACCTCACTCGATCATTTTATTTATCTAAATATTTACAATAATCTGCGATAGTATAATAACTTACATTTGCAGAGTTTGTTACTCAACACTTTTAAACAGCCATTTCACAACCATCTCCAACTAAGACCCTCTTGTACCCCGCTAGGTGCACGAAGTGATAGTACCAAACCGCGACCCTCAAAGTGTGCTGACGTGGGACTTCGACGTGCTGCGCCACGACATCGCCTTCACGGTGTACCGCAGTGACCACGAGCTCTCCCATCCACCGGCTGATCCCTCAGGTAAACAGGACATTCAGCTGATGAGAGGATGAAGAGCAAACCGCGACCCTCAAAGTGTGCTGACGTGGGACTTCGACGTGCTGCGCCACGACATCGCCTTCACGGTGTACCGCAGTGACCACGAGCTCTCCCATCCACCGGCTGATCCCTCAGGTAAACAGGACATTCAGCTGATGAGAGGATGAAGAGCAAACCGCGACCCTCAAAGTGTGCTGACGTGGGACTTCGACGTGCTGCGCCACGACATCGCCTTCACGGTGTACCGCAGTGACCACGAGCTCTCCCATCCACCGGCTGATCCCTCAGGTAAACAGGACATTCAGCTGATGAGAGGATGAAGAGCAAACCGCGACCCTCAAAGTGTGCTGACGTGGGACTTCGACGTGCTGCGCCACGACATCGCCTTCACGGTGTACCGCAGTGACCACGAGCTCTCCCATCCACCGGCTGATCCCTCAGGTAAACAGGACATTCAGCTGATGAGAGGATGAAGAGCAAACCGCGACCCTCAAAGTGTGCTGACGTGGGACTTCGACGTGCGGAGAGAGTGTTTAGTATTACCATTGTAAAATATAACCTAGTATCTTTTTACAACAAAAAAAAAATACAATGAGTTACATAGCCTCAGGGATTAATTATGTTGTGAGATTATAGAGCAACATTTTGCCAAGTATCAATTATATCGAGTATATTGGAGACACTTTTTATAAACTTCGGATGTTATTAAATAAAACTAGATATAAGTTTTCTTCTAACTAATAGCTGTGTTACTCACTTTACAATTATTTTTGAATTATGTATTTTTTCACCAGTTTTCTTACACCCCATTTTATTTTCCTTATTTTCGCTTGTTATGTTTTATTTGCGTTGCGGGTAACACCAGCTATTGATTGCAGCGCTGTGCGTAGGTGGCGGCGACGAGGCGCGCTCGGTGCTGGACCAGAAGGGCTGGCGTGAGGGAGAACACTTCCACCGCGTGGAGCCAACCCTCGTCTGCCATGATGGGGAGAGCATACAGGTATGGTGGTCTAGAAAGTTCTTTGTGTGTCTTATTGTGATTCGTGTTTTATTTTGGGGAACTATGGGGATATTGTTATATTTAAAATTAAAAACAAAAACGATTTTTAAAAGCAATTTTATTTATGATGCCAGATTTTTTTTGTGGCCGTGAATAATAAGGCTGCGCATCGGCTTGTAAGATTCCAAACAAGGTCGTACTGTACACTGACGCCGACGTAGGGTTCTCTTGATGAACTGGCGAAGGTTTTTCGGCGCGCAGCTGACACAGTTTGTAAATGTCTGGATCTAATTTCTGCCGTCGGCCGGGGCTGCGGGTTGTTCGAAAGAGATACCGCGGTCCTGGTACATAAAAGGCCAATGACGGAACACGACGGTTTTTAGTCAGTAAGAGTCTGACACTCCCTCTCCGCTGCTAACCCACAGCGGGAGGGGTCATTTGATGATTTTTGAAGTCGTTAAAAAAAAATGTCTGCCATCGGCGCTGGGCTGAGAAACGTTTTCATACTATTAACTGTTGTCGCATTGGTCCCAGAAGGCTGTATCTAGCCGCTACCCATGCTCTCTGTCGCGAGAGGCTTCTGTCTGAAGGGCTGTATTTGAAGACTTGTTCTAACCTCTTGCTTCCCCAGGGCTCGCACGTGATGCTGGAGTGCGGCAGCTACGTGCTGCAGTGGCGCTGCGACGCGCCCGACAGCGCGCACCGAGCTGCACAGCTCATGTACTTCCACGAGACCCTCACCAGCCACCACTACAAGTACGTACTCGAGTAGGGACACTATGCACTCGAACAGGGACACTACATATTATGAGACATATGAAAACATCCGACCGCAGTCTGTAGGAAGCGCTATCGACGTCGGGATTCGTGAGAAGACGCTGAGTGAAAAGTAATTGGCTTCCAGTTACGAAGTTAGCTCCAATGTCAGCCGGATCGGTGAGATTGTACGAAAGAGTACATCTCCCTGGCCTTCCTGTTCTTAAAACAATTGAATGGAGGGCTTGTGTATGTTTTTCATACATTATTATTACTTTTTCTTTACAACATTTATGACACACGACGTAAATAAATGACAGTGAAAAAAAAATGATTTTGCACATTTTCGTCTGATTTCTTAATTTTAAGAACATCATCCCAATTCATTATTTCACGCACAGAATAAACCATAGCTATCCTTATTCACATGTATGTTTTGTCGCACTACAGTTGCCCGCCAAGTTTGCATAAACCTTCATCGGACAACGGCCAACCAAGCTCTGCGAATTGAACAAAACTAGGCATAATATCATATCTATATTAAAATCAAAGTCAATTACTATCGTATATGTATGAAAACAATATTTATTTAATTTATCTATGATATTATGACTGTGTCAAGATGCCATGAAAATGTAGGACGAAAAAAAACAAAGTTGGTATTTAGTGTGCTTTAGTTTCATCAAAAAATTCATCATCATAATCAGTTCATAATTGTCCGATTGCACATCTGTGTATCTGCGATGGCACATAACTTCATATAACATAGGCTTCTTTTATTTTATTTGCATGTTTTGTTGTATTTATATAATATGTATTATAGCAAAACCCTCTACTTTTGGACAGGGCCTTGCTATGGAAATCAATCGTTTTATGAACTTAGGTCCCAAATAAAATATTTACCTTTGGCTGTTGGAGGTTTTAATGTATAACAAACTTTTGTTGTTTTCCTCTGACGTTGCATCTTGTTGTTGAAGAGTATTAAAATAACTTAACAAGTTTCAGCTACACTTTAACTGACATAAAAGGCTCAACATGTCATCAAAACCCACTCATGATTTTAACGTACTTCTCTTCCACAGAGGATCAATGTCCAGCCTGCAATCCGGCACGAGTGGTTTCTCCTGCCTCAGCGGCAAGTCTGTAGCCAGTAGCTGTCCCTCCCGGTGATGCGAGCTCCCAGCGACGCACGCGCCGCTCCTCACCGACCTAAACCAGCTTTAACCGGTTACAAGTGAACCTTGCGAACAGAGGTAACAAGATAATTTGTTGTTCACTTATAAGTAAAAAAGTGAGGGGTAGAAAATGACCACCTGAGTGAGTGAATTGACTAACCTTTCACAGGTTTAGTGTTAGATTTAGTAACAAAAAGTTACATTATATTTAGTTCAAAGTTATTTCTTATAATAACTGTCGGATTTGATATAGTTACGAATAATAGACCATGCAACTGAATTGTTGTAAAAATAGTTTTTAATGTTTAATTTTAATTGTAATGCAATTATTAAAGGGGTTACGATGGTAATAAAATACAAGGTTTTGAATCGTTATTTTTATTTCAGTTTTACATAATTGGTTTGACAACCGTTGAATATGCGGGCAATCCTAAATGCTGATAGTTCTAGAATTTTCTGTATATATCTTAGAACTATGTAACATCTATCATCAGTTTTCTCCTAAATAATGCCATTATCAACATTGTCCAGTTATTGTGTAGTAATGCCCTTAAAATAAATACATTAAAATAAAGTATGTCACGATCTCATTGCGTCCTTGGATATCCACGTAATGGATGTATGTTCATAAACGGCTTTATATAATGGCGTGTTCAGACGTCGAGAGTTAGTCGGCGAAAATAATGTTGTGACGTGAATAGTTTCCTAGCGAGAGTTAGTTTGAAAACTAACCTTGAGAGATGGTTTTGTAAGTAAATCTTGTAGTTACAAACATTGTAATGTAATTTACTCTATATATTTCTGTAGTAGTAATTCCTTATGGTAGCTAAATTTCGTAGTAAAATTATTGTCACAACAGCGGAAATCGACTACTGCAATCTCTCCGTCTGAACAAGCCAGAATCACTGTGACAAATCATAGTCTTTATATAATATTTTTTCATTATCGCAGCCATAAAACGTGTTAACTAAAACGTAGCGAAAGAGCCAAACAGATTTCAACCTTATACGGAATATATAAAGTCTATTTTTCAATGTCTAGCTAAATATATGAATAAAATGTTTGTATGTACATTTAATCGGTCGTAAATAACGCATGTTTAAACTTCGAGTGTAAAGGTATAATAATTCTGTAATTATGTGGAATTGAAAAGCGGCCTAAGGTAAATTAGGTAAAAGAAGTGACCCTATTTTTAAAGAAATATGGTCCAAGATCGATAGAGTATTTATTTTATAAATACTAATTTCTCTATCTGTCTGTTCGGGTCTCAAAACGTGCGTTATAGACTTTTACATAGAAATGTGCTAAATAAACAGATATGTAGCCAAATTAAATGCTCAGAATTATATGTATAAGGTAACAAAGAGTTGGGTACAAAATTGTGTTAGGTACGAGGCTTTTAGTCCAGGAGCCGGTGTTGCAATATATCAAAAAATATTACTAAAATAGTAATATTTACTTATCACTTTCTCTTTAGCTGGTATAAATAGAAGTGCAGAGTATTTTTATACATAGCTTGTTACAAATGAATGTGAAAATTAACTGACTAAGCTCCTGGCCTAATTTTGCCGGCGTGTGTCACGTTGAGCGGTAAATGAAACATCTTATTTTGACAATATTTAATGTTATTTAACAATTTCTATACACTTTCTTGATATTTTCTTATTTCTATGATTGTTGATTTTCAATACCTATATGGCAATAGCAATGTCAGATGATACTACATCTTGTAAGGCAATTATTTTCAAAGACATTTGTAATTGCCCTTTTTATATATTTAATATATAATAAGATAGGCTATACTCTAAATTACAATCTAGAATTTTTCAACAATCTTTCTATCCAACAATATTTAGTTTTTCTTTCTTCTTCTCATTTCCAAGATGGCGGCGTTTCCCGCTCAACATGACACCCGCCATATATTTACGTGAAGCGTAAGGATTGTAACTCAATATTTGAGAAAGTTCCGTAGTGACGACATTTGATAGTTCAACTAACAGATTGCACATATTTTTCCGTACATAATAATATATTGTATGTATGTATTTTATATAAGTGTAACTAGATGTAATATAGCAAGGAATTGACGTGTTTTGAACTGAGAATACAAATGCTTGAGGAATGAGTACATAATGAGTAGGTAAAGTATATCTTTACTCTCTTATGACCTATTACGTCATCGTTTATGTTTCAGGCATCTGACATTTTGAGTACATACCGTATAAATAACTTACTGAAATCTATTGTGTAGTGAAATTAGTTGTATTATAACGCGTGTTAGTGATATGTAAATGGATTTATTATAAGTATTTACTAACATTTAAGATAGTCAGAGAATCTTCGAGAACATTGAATTAAACTATGTGGTACAGATGCTGTTTCTAACTATTCTTACAAAATTAATTAAAAATAATCACTTTATACGTATTTTCTCCTTATACAAATCAAACCAACTTTCATAGTAATACAAACAACGTTAGTATCCAAATACTTATCGATAAGCTACCAGACATTACGGCAACGCATAGTGAACCTTATTCCGTCTGAATAAAGTTCATATTTAATTGACATAGCAGTAATTATCGTCAAAATCAATTATTTTTCAATTAATGTTAGGTGGGATTGATATCTGATTGTGGACGGTAGGTGGCGCTGCTGCGTTACGTAATAGTTTTTAAATCTAGCGAATTGTAGGACGTTCTAATGAGCAAAATTGTTTTTGATCAATTTTGCAAATTATTGCGAAGTGGCTACATGTGACGAATCCGGTGGGTCTTAAAAGAACTTATTATATTATGTACTATGTGTAACTTGTTATCAATTTGATCCTTATGCCCTTTGTCGTAAAACTCATTTCTTTTCACAAAAAATCCAAATTGTAAAAATATACATTCTAGAAGTCTTAGAGAAAAATAGTTCTATTAACAGATTCAAATAATAATACTATGCGGAAAAGTTTATTTTTGATAAATCAATTAAAACAAGAAAACAACTTTGAATAGCTTTAATATTTTTTGTAAATGCATCGTATATCGTCTACGCAGTAATTTTCGGAATTGAAATAACAGTATCATGTATGTACATATAAAACTAATTATAATATTTTGCATTTGCTACAGGGTTTTTGTATTTATTTAAACTTTATATTCAGTTTATAGCACAATTTTACATTTAGTAATAGATCTGATTTCTTATATGTATTTCTATGATTTTTATTTTTATTTGAATCATCATTTCTAGATTTGAAAATCATCAGCTAAAATCTGAGTTTTGATAACTGTCAACTGATTATTAAGACGTTTTTCATATAGTAAAAACTCTTTCTTGAAGTTGGATCAAGAACGTGACTACATTTCAAGTGGATTAAGTAAATGCTAATATTTAGTTATTAAAATTAGTTTTGTGATGTCTTATCGATAACTGTAATTTAGACAATTCATTTCTAATCGATATGAAAATTATATCGATTCATTCGTAATTTTTAAGTAATGGAATTCTTTAGTGTTGTGAATGAGCAATTTATTTTTAGTTTGTAAGACATACAATATTAAATGAATATGTATAAAAAGATAAACAAAAAAATATCGATTGTAAGCGCGAAGTTGATCCTATCGAAGAGTTATTTATTTAAGGATTTCACGTTAAGAACAATAAAAAATAATGTTAGTAGAATTTATTGAACTATTGAAATAAAAATCTATGATAATGGATGTAGTGTTGTTTTATTTTGAAACCAGATAATGTATCTTATAATTTATTTTGTTCAATATCTGTGCAGCAAGCAGTGTTTGTTATATAGGTATGAAAGAAGTAATTAAAAACAATATGGGTCACTGCTGTCGACATTTATCATTATTAACCTCAATATGGAAACCATAAATTTGAAAAAATTGTTCATCGATATACCATACCTACCTATAATTACGCTACAGTATAGTTACCCCTAAGTTAGTATGTATGGCAAACCCAATAAAACATACAACCATAAAAAATATATTATAATTTCACAACCATAGAGTTTCGCAGCCATAAAACCCAAAAGCTCGATAACATTGCCCAACACTAGCGATATTAAAATTCATCTAGCAGCAAATCTATCGATAACACTGTTTATGAGCTGCCAATAAAAATCTAGTAAATAATAAGTACTTAAAATAGCCTCAGAATAAAAAAAAACAGCATGGAATCTCCGAGGGAACGTATGTACTATAAGCGGATCTGAAGGGACTTGATAACTTAATCACACAAAATTAATGCAAGTCAAAGGTTCGGTCAGACTGAAAAAATCTATAGGAATATTCTAGTGTGAAAAAAGCTAAAGAGCATTTTTCGAATTAGAGGTCTTTATTGTCACTTCTTTTTTGTATGCAGCTTGTGGGAGTGTCAGACTTAAAATCTACCATGTTTCTTCTAGAGCCCTTTTGTATACCAGGACTCTTGAACAATCCCGCAGCCTCGGTAGCTGTTGGCCCGTATGTACCCCAGGTCGTTATTGTCACCCCTGGCGACGAACTAAACCCTATTTTTTAATGTAAAGAATGAATTTTAGTGGGTGGTTCATACATCATACAAAATGTATGAATAAATAAATGTCAAAAGTTGATGGTGAGTGAATTTTCAGAAGACGGACAACATTCTCAATGATCCCATTGAGACGGCAGATAGAAGAGTACGTATGGAAGAGGAAAGCATGACATTGTGTTCCGCCGACCAAAAATAAATACGTGATAAGGACACAACGATGATTGATAGAAATATTTTCTACCAAACAAAATCTTCAATGGATAACCAAGCTGAACTAAATGAGAGATCGAGGAGAAATGCAACCGTACCTAGTTTGAAGAAATATGATAAAGGTAAGAGAAACTAGATTAATTTAAAAGTGTTAATACAATAGCTCAGTTCCCGTGTGCCGCAATGAAGAATGAAGACATATGAATGATTGAATGAAAATAAGCGTGTAGATATAAGATTATGAACACTCTTTCCTGAACTCCAATTAGAAAAGCCTCTAAGGCCACATAATAACTTTGCACATGTAAGTATATAAGTATTATTGCCAACTATCACACTGAAATTTATTACTGGACGTACCTATTTCTAAGAGTATGAAATATTTTATAGCTGCGATAAGGCGGCGGACAATTTTACGCCATGAAAAATTCGCGTTCTTTTCTATATATTGAACTTTGTTGTGTTACGCAAACGGAAAAGCGTAATTTCTTTGCTTACTGGTTATTTCAAGGTTTTAGGACTTGTGTTGGTAGCAACATGTAAATGATACCTACCTACGTCAGCTTCGATAAATCAAAGAATTTGAATGAAACGGTCAACAAGATGGCGAATAGTTTGGTTTACCTTACTAGATGTGGAAGATAACCTTTGTTTAGTAGATTGATCATGTTTTATTTCGTTAAGATAGGTACTTGAAACAGAAAATGGTTATATCGTTATACCAAATAGATGTTCCCATATGTCAAATCCCTGGCTTTGAAGACTATGTTTTAGCGTCCCAGACGTACTTAATTCTCGCAGGCTGTAGGTACCTTTCGCGCAGCTAGTCAAAGATACGGTTTTGCATGGAAATAATGACGTACATTTATGTAACCATTGACTAATATCACAGCTGAAACCAAGCAATAATTCGTAATACTCGCTTTGATTTCAAGCCCAACTTAGTAATGCTTAACTACATAGTTTCGTATTGTTTGGAATTTAATTAATAAATGGTATAAAGTACATAATGGCGGTGCGAATTGAGTTGAGGGGCACATGCTTGTCGAATTAGAAACAGTCCAGAATAGCCCATCTGGGGTAAGAAAAGACTAATGATGTATGCACAGATAAGAAAATTAATGTGTCCCATAGAGTTAAATGTGAGTGGGATAAGGGCAAAAGAATTAGAATGAGAAAAGACCCACCGGGCTTTTGTGTTACATTACCTACACACGAAAAGAGAGTTCAGAACTTACTACTACCAAGGGGCCTGAAATCCTTTCAAACTTTAGTTATTTTGGACAATTAAATGGAAATAAAAACCAGATGGCTCGGTGGCGCGGTACATAGTGGGTATTTGAGATTTTCAAGTATCTCACACACACAACATGATATTTTGTTCAATTCCGGCTCATAAGTCCAGTCCACTACCTTACTAACGACATAAATTTTATCATTCACCCGCATTATAAGAGGGCCTAGATGTGTAGAGACTAACCAACCTCAATGGGAATCCCGGGAAAGCGAAGCTTGTTTTTCCTACACAAAGCTATGATAGTTTTAATTCTCCAAAGAATTCCTTTATTTAAAACTAGCTATGCCGTCTGGGGTACATACCCCTCATTGACTTAGCTGTCTATTATATTATCAAGCAAGTATTGTTATCTTGGGACGTGTAAGATTTCTTAGGGACAAAATATCTCTATGGGACAAAATTCTTCTTATGAATCTTATACATGCGACTCTTAAAGCAAGCTGTGTTATTTAACCCAATATTTTTTTAAATATTTAACCTGTACCTATGTTTAAGTTACTCCTAAATAATTATACCATACACGAAGCTATCATCATTACTTGCCTAGCTTTTTTCCAACCATGTTCGGGCCGGCTTCCAGTCTAACCAGATGCAGCTGAGTACAAGTGGTACTTTACATACTTACACTGGTACTGAGCGATACCACCCACAACGCTATTCCCACTAAAATCAGTCATTATTATTATCCAGTTGTATGTCAAGCTATAAACCCAGGTAACGGACCTGTTCATAATACCGGACTCATACGCAAACACAAAGCACATGTTTATTAACACAACTTATGCCGTCAGTATGAAAATACCGCAAGAACCTACCACGAAGCGTTGATCGTGAAAAACCAAAAAGCATAAATGAATATTTATTACCTAAACTTTTTCAAATACCCTTGTAAAAACTAGGTACTTATACATTTAAAACAGTTGAGCCGATTTGAAGAAACGCATTTAAGGAGCATCGCTGGATAACTAGTTTTCAGCTGAAAGAACCGCATCATTGCAACATAAGACATGAAATTCATCCCCAAAATCAACTAATTACCTTGCACTGCTAAGCGTAGGTGTCAAAGCAGTAGTCTCAAAATAATTGACATAAGAATCTTGGTGCGGAAGAAGGACTTCTTAAGCTTCTTAGCCTACTCGCTCAATGCAGACTAAACAGTCGGCCGACAGTTGGTCCGATGTTTAGAAAAAAATATGTTTTTAGAAAAATTGTGAATTCAATCAAAGTTTTCAGTCACTTTGATACCGGTTAAATACCCAATCTTTGTAATATGCTTACTACATTCATCTTCATACTGATTTATACATACAAGCCCAAACAAGCTATCAGCCGACTGAAAAGTTTGCAGTGGTACTCTTAGGCTCTTTCCAATTAACCTTATTTCTAACCCAAGAAACAAGTAATAAGGTGAATACAAAACAATATAATAATGCTAGTTACAAGCCCTTTGCCGGTTAGTTGGTGTTCCATAACCGTAACCCAGTTATTGGAACATTTACGATCGCATTGTTGGCGAGCGAAATTTTTCGAATCGTGCCCGATAATGTTAAGTTACTTGCCTAGTTTGCATACTTCAGTTTAAGCAGAATAAGTTACTGAAGAAATGGTAAGGTTCCGAGAAGAATGCTAGTAAGAAATCGTTAAGTAAAAAATGATGAAGTTCAGGGAATGGATGTATAGAGAGCCCACAGAGTTACAACGTCTGCGCCAATCGAAAAAAAGTTTCAATACTAGGTAAGTACTGAAGAAAAGATTCCCCAATAAGCTTCAAAAATAATATTATGTATTCTCGAAGCTATGGGATCCATTTCCAGACCAATATTATAGTAGTTGATACTGTGTTTCAATGTAATCAAAAAATAGGACCAGCGTGGTGAAACTTAGTAACCAAGAACTGTATATAATTGTCTAACCACGTGCAACAATCAGATTTGTAGGGAGAGTGCGGTAAAGAAAAACACTTGCGGGACAAAAACGGGAAATTAGTCTTTTATATTGCAGAATAAATAAAAGCTTTTTGTTTTTATTGAAACAAGAGTTTCAACAAAAAGGATCTGCATAGATGGATAACTGTTGAATCAATTTATAAGTCCTTTAAATTCAATAGAACTAAACTTCATGGTTGTACAATTCTAAGTACTAGTATAAGGGCCACGCATCAACAGAGCAATTAACCTATTTCCAGCACCCATAAACAACTACCTAAGCCTTCAAGAAAAGAACAATAGATGAAATGAACAAAAAACCTCACGCACCATATGGACTCGAGTTTTTCACAATAACATGGAAATTGAAAAACTGAAACATGTGGCCAATATGCCAATCACCTTGAGTTCGTGTTTAATCAAGGTATTGACATTATTCCCACACATTTCATTTATTTCCACCATGGTGCACCGTGGCTAATGGAAGGATAGAAAATTGGAGGGTTACGAAAGAATTTTCCGGAACTTTTCTAAGTACAAAATTTCGAAAATTTTAAAAAGGAAATGGAAAATTCTAAAATCAAATCAATACTCAAATGGAATTGCTACTATAGAATGGAAATTGAAATAGAAAAGCCTAAGTGTCAGCCAATGACAGCGACTCACGTGGCGCTCCTGATCCTGGCGGGGGTTCCGTCGAGTTATGACGCCAGACGACTCGAGCCGGGGCGAACAAACTTGCTAACAGACAAATAGTTTGCTCAATCCGCTCGGGTTGTCTCGCTGTCATGTCATGACGTCACTGCACTGCCGAAGAGTTGCGTACGCGCCGACCGCCACACAACAACTGCTTCGAAACGTAGTAGTGTGTGCACAAGTGTTTTCTGAAACAATTCTAAAGGAGTTTTCTACTATTACTTTTGTAATGTTGTGGGTTAAGTACAACTTGGACGTTTTACAAATGGCCGTTTCCGTACCTGGTGGTACTTGGTATTTGTATCTGCATAAAGTTGCGCCGGCGCCGGTGGCGGGTACTTCAATCAAAGCACGCGTATTGTCAAAAGCTTCTACTTCACAAAGGCTGTTTATGCATGAGGATGCTGGGTGTTAGAATAATTTCCTTCGTTTTACCTGCTAGTATGCATTTGAATAATAATTTCCAACCTGAAAGCGCAGTCTGACATTGTTTCACTATGGCCACCCATTCACGATTGACCGCGCCAAGCGCTGCTTAACCATATTATGATCAATCGATCCGATCGGATACAGAATTCTATCTGGGTCTACCTACACGGATCATATCAAATATTTTTTTATTCCCATTCAATCCTTTATTTTATGACGGAATTTAAGCGGAATTTCAGCTAAACTTTTAGTTTCCTTATATAACCTAAAACTTGATTCTTCTAAGTTCTAGCTAGCAAACTATTCAATCTGTTTAAAATCTCAATTTTTTCACATGCAACGTTGCCAATGTAAACTTTTCATCGTCACTGAAGAGATAGGTTTGCTACGCTTTAATTCAGTGGCTACGAATTCAAGTAGTGCTACGAACACTCTTGCGCCGCGTAGGTATATGTGGGTAGATTTGTGAAAGTATATGTAATGAAAATGGATTTACAATGAGCTTGGAGCCGTCAAAATTATTTTATATTTATTTGCTTGATTAGAATTATAAACGTTTTCGGAATTTAGAAAATCCCTTCTGCAAAAGCACATCTAATACTTAAATGTTTCTTATGTACAAGGTAGAAAGAAGGATAAGAAGACCATGAGAAAGGACATGTACTGATTTATTTTGACTCATTGAGCAGAAAGTGGTTCCCTCGGGATGGCAGAGGAACCTCTGGGAACACACAGGTAGTCAGCTGTATTTGGTGTAACCCAATTTACGCAAAATGTCATGCATTAAGCTGTGCGTCGATCTATTAGGAAATGAAATGTAAATTTACATAAACATATTGTGTCTACGCCGTTTTTGCGAGTGCAAAAAGAGTGACTTATCGTCAATTACACCTGCGTTTACAAGTCTGAAACAGCATATCAGCATACCAGCGCAGTCCCCCCAATGTGCGGAGAGACAATAGTCCAGCACTGGACATTAAAAGGCTGTGACGACAATGTATTCACAACTCGTTACACATACTTATCATCTACTTAGTAATTCCTCATAATGTCTGAATTCCTACCCTCCAGCGACATCGTAGGCATCGCACGCGCAAGTAGCGACCGACCCACATATAGCGCGCGCCGATCCAACGCTTTATCGAATGTTGATAAAACTTTAACGGCCGCGGACCCAGCGGATAAGCCTGCACCGTGAAATCGACGCCTGCGCACCTAATTACTATACACGATATTTGTGTCAAGTGTGATTGCATTCTTTATAGGTTTTCTACGAGGTTTTTCAGGGTAAATTTTGAAGTGTATCCTTTGATTTTTGTATGATTTCAGGCATAGACGTAAGGCTCTTCTAAGTCATATTTTGTCAAAATAGTCTTGCTCGCTAAGGAATTTTAAAAATCTTTCACTGAGTAGAGTATTTGTGAAACCGCAGCTGAACAAACTGTACTCAAAATGTGACATTTTTTAGGGTCACATGAGTAGATAAAGCTTTATCGATGTGGTTAAGGCAATGATATTGAAATGCTAATGCTAAAAACCATTTAGTTAAGGGGTGGACCGGGGATAATGACCAGGATCCCCAACTGTCCTGCTTCCCAAGATTAGACTTTTTACATTGATTTTTATATGATATATGAATTTTACATTGAGAATTTTACATTTTACTTCTGAAAACCATGAAAATATACACATAGTTACTTCATCAATGTTATCCTTATTTCCAGTAGGTAACTCTCTCGGTTTTTGGAAACATTAGTTCGTAGGTCTGCTTCGTTCTAAACACGAGTTGCAAATAAGAATCTTAAAGTATATATTTACTAGATTTATGGTTCATATTGAGCTGAGAATATTACTTACTTTATTTGTTAACTGTATATAATCCTACGGTTACTGACGCCTATACGCCTGCTAAAAAACATTAGCATCATTTCACTGCTACCTAATAATAAACATTTCGAAAGGCGTTTTAATTGTAGCCGTTAGTATACTTTTGAATCGTCCATTTTGCATAATGTTTTATTAAAAAAAGCAATTATGGTATGTGATATTATTAGCTGTAACATAAATTAACATACCTAGTTAATTAAATTTTTGGTTAAACTTGATTGCATAAAATTGGTTTAAACCTTTGTGTTAGACCCTACCTGCCTACTTAATTTTGGATGACCTGATTTTCGCTTTGTAAGAAAATACAAAGACTACCACTAACTTTACAAAATTAAATGTAAGGATTATGATTTGTTTTATAATTGAAGTTGACGTTACAATGCGTTACTCAGAGCAGTGATTAATCGGACACCCACCGGACGACGCCGACTGTCCTTTGTTCTAAATATATACCAATCGTATTGTTTTATACTATTGTAATAAATAGTGTCTACAGGAAAACTAATAAAGGAATTTACTTTTCTCAAAACGAGGTCGAAACTTTTCCGTTCTGACTAGCTAAAAACTTGACCAAATTAAACTTTTTAAGAAACCGTTAATTCTCCTTTTTTGCTTTAATATAACTTTCATTTTGATCATAAAAGACTTTCAAATGGATCTTTGTGTTTTTGATTGGATTTGACTGAGATTGCACTTTTGGCAATAAAACTACAGTTCGAATGCTAAGTCAAAATACGTTAATCAAGAGTTAAGGAATTATTAAGTGTTCGTTAAGAACAAAACTATGTTTAAAATTGAATGCAATCATATTCTTATTGCAGGTACCTGACTTCATAATGACAGGTGAATGGCCCTTATGCGTTTCTATCTATGGATACCTACCTAGGTACCTATAACTAATGATCTAATCTAGCAAACCTAAGCTAAAACCTACACAGACTAGTAGGAAAACATCGACCAACGCCATTGCGTCAACTTACATTTTAATAAAACATCTTATTTCTGTGCAAACACTTTATTTATACATTTTACAAACATTACGCTATATTGAGGACGTTATCTGATAATGATAACATTGGCAAACAAAGCATTGACTAAGTTCCCGTTGGTTAACAACAGATACCACTAAAAGTACCTATAAATATAAAGTCAAAGCTCGCTTGCTTTTATTTTACTTTCACATTTTTTAACGTTCGAGTTAACTTTAGCTGTGGTACCTGGAGTGTGTTAAATAGTTAATTTAAACGGCATTGTAGTTAACAATAGAGGGTTTGACGATCGGTTGTGTTAACTGAAGTATTATCCCATAAAGGTCAGCCGGGAGTTCCGACGCACTGACCACTGCGGCGGCCGACCGCGCGCACGTTATCAAACCTACACGCTACACCTCTACACAAAAATCTCGAACGGGAATACCGGATACTGACGCAGTGCTAAGAAAATACAACTGTCTCACTCTAACACGTGGATAGGCTGCTACAGTTTTGTGTTTCCTTCTTTGTCTGCAACCGCGAAGCGATATCTCGCTATGCTTATAGTTAGAAATATGTAACTGAATAGTTTTCTGAGTTTACTTTTGTGTGTAGTTTTGCCAAGTTGATGTCGTTCGAAATTAGAATCGCTGCATGTTGTGTGTTACTGATGTGTCAAGTGTATTGAAATTCGTTTTTACGTGTAGCTGTGTTCAGCTGTTTTTTTTTATAATTGTGCAAGTGTAAAATGCTCGGTGGCGCGATGGCGCGGAAACACATATTTTAGATTCCAATAATGAACGAAAGTTAGTGATTTAACTACGGATTATGTGCTGTGTTTATAAATAAACGTGATTTTTTGTGATTTTAATTTTTGTGAAAATGTTTCGAGGGATATTTTCTCCATTTAACGTGAGTATTTTTTTTATTTCTATTTATTTTTCTTTGTATATAAAAATACTAAAGTAGGTACTGAACTAGATTTAAGAGTGAGACATATTTCAATAAGATAATGGAAATATAAATAAACGACGTGTTATCAAATGTTTTCCTTGTACCTAAGTGACAAACAAAGAGCTGGCAGGGAGCCAGGCATAGCCAGAATAAAACTATCATTATTTACATTCGACAATAAATGATTAGTAAACACACATTAAATTAGGACAATTTATTTTATACAAACAAACCTACAATAACTACTTAATTAGCCCGTTTTGTACGAATCTCTAAAAATGCATCAATGCTATTTACCTACTTACATCTTGAAGTTATGTCTAACATTACTACCTACTTAACACTATTGAAAATATGCTGAATAAACTTAGGATGCATTTCGGAATATAAAATAATACCCAGATACATACTTACATTAAGGAAAAAAAAAAACAAATAAAAAAGTACCGCGTGTACTTCCTCCAATCGTTTGGATTTCTTAGAAATAGTTTTCTTAGAAACTTAAAAAAAACACGGAGAATCCAAATACAGTCATAGATAAATAATACATATCTTATCTAAGTGTTTGTCTTTCTCAACACAAAGTTTGGATCTTATAAAAAGCTTTAAAGAAATAAAATTAAAATAAAAAGACTGGCAGACTTAACGAAAGCTTTCGATAAGGTAAACGACTCTTGTAATACTCATTACTACATCTCTATAAGCTGAGGAGAGATGATATGTTAAAATCGGGGTACACCAGGGTGCATTATTAGGGCCACCGTGCTAATTACATCTCATACAAATAGATAGTTTAAAGGTATGCAATTAGAATCGAACTATCATTAAAAATATGGTACAACTAGTCTTTCTGACAACGCTCATTATAATCTTCAATTTCAAATACCTATGTCAAAAAACACACGGCTATTGCGACGATTAATGCTAAATACCTTTATGCCCAAAATATTATAATTACTCCTCTCTAAGATTACCGAGTGACAGTTCTAGAACAGTTCACAGACCCCTGGCGTCCCGTAGCATATAACAAGGCTCTTGTTTTCGTTATCAGAGTGCAATACAATGCAACTGTTACTGTCCATACAAGTATTCACCGCATCCACGTGTGAATCGAGTGGCGCCAGGCAATGTACTTGTGTTAGTTTATTATATCGCTTATGTATATCAACAATTGCACCTACTCTAATATTCTATTATAATATAGACATGGACGGTTTGAACCGTACATTCAATATTTGGATGACCTAGTGCTTATAATGCGGGATGCATTATAAGCACTAGGTCATCTTTGAAATTGCATGTTGGAGGTCATAAAGCCTACGTCATGGTTTTGGTTATGAATAAGATGAGGATAGGATTATGAGGATGGGGAGATATGAGGAAGGAAACTAATCTAAGCAGCTTTGGACTTTTTCAACGTAGGTATGTGGTGGATTAATTTTGATGCAGCTACAAGATGTTTAATGCCGTGTAGATTCGTAGAAGACACGTCGTCGTTTGGAGACATTATATTAAATGCCAGAGATTTTTGCTAAGCACCTGCAAACGTCCATACCTATTTATTGACGCAAGGACTTTTATTTATATCATTGTTCTTTGTAGTTTCTCGGAATATATTATACAATGCACTCGCTCTCAAAACAAAAGGTGAGGAATAGACAGGTAGACAAACAGTGTTCGTTAGATCGCATCGACGGAGGCGTTCGAATCCCAAGGCCTATCCTTTGAGACATATGCCTTGAAGATATTATTAATGAACAAGTATCTAGCTAGTTCTAAGAATGGGTACTAAGGTGTGGGGAAATATAATGATCGTCTTAGTTGTCCGCATCTATAGAATTATTATCGTCTATAAACAATTTGTTACTTTCAAAGTTTTATATGACTTTTTTACAATACAAACGCACATAGCTTCTTTTAATTAATGACTGATTTCTATACAATATTCAAGTTGTTTTCTTCGTTCGTATAAGCAAAAACGATGTCTTACTTATTCACAAAACCATACCAATGATTCACGAAGAGCAAGAATAATAAGAAAATACCAGTTACTCATCACAGCATGGAAGCGAGCCGGGAACAAGGTCGGATGGCGTATCCGCTGGTTAACTGGCCTCCTCCGGCATCTTAGCCTAATAAGATAATATCTAGCTGTTCAACTGAGGGAATGTCTGTGAATTGAGACTGTTAAAAACTACTGAAAATGACTAGTTGATGGTAATTGTAAGAGTGCAAAATTCTAGTCGGTTGATAGACTGTTTGGGCTTCTAAAATCAGTGTAGATATGGTATTTTGGCCGGTATAAATTCGGTTTTTCTTTAAAATTCCAACCACCTGACCAACTTTCGGTTGACTGTTTAGTTTGCAGTATGTGGGTACTCTAAATCTGCGAAACTACGGATGTATTGATTGAAAACCAATATGGCTATAAAGAATGTCACTTGTTAGACACAAGAGTATGGAAGACGAAAACATGCTGCTCCTTTCTCAAATAAAATTAGGATAATAACAGGATAGTGATGATCAATTGAAAATCTGGGGTCTGTGATTCAGCAGAGGATAACTTATTGAAAATGTAATAGAATGTATTTTTCCCGCGGTTCGTCATCTACCTATTATTTCTTTTTTAAATCAGGTTGATTCACAAGTAGTTCCAGGTGTATTAAGTATGAGTTTGACCCCAAAATGTATGAAAACATTTTCCTCTTAAAATAATCTTTTATTCATGTCCATTCTCCATCGTCGTTGTTATTCCCCGAATTAAGTCTAATTTTGGAAACACCAGTACATTGCATATATAAATTTTGATTCGTGCTGCACTCTACAAGCTTCAGAATGCATTTATATTTCTCATAATACTTATATTTTAATACTAGCTTCCACCTGCGGTTTGACCCGAGTCCCTTGCTATTCTGCACACCCGCATAATAAGTAGCCTACATCGACCGATGGATTCTATCTAGGTCTGAAATAATTTTTCACAACGCACCAGTTAAGTAGTTCCTGAGATTAGGGAACAAACCAGCAGACCTTTCAGCTTTATATTAATCAAAAACTTTAGCGATTTTTCTTCTGCTATGTTAAATATGTATGGTCTACCTAGACTGCGTCTATCTGATATACATAGATACACTTCATCAGCAACAATATCATTAATATTAAAAGCCTATAATTTCCTCTCTACGGTATTAATACCTCTGATAGAGGAAGTGTACCGAGTAAGTCCTCCAAGCGTTAAAATTATAGTTTAATACACGTAGACCTCAATTTTAATACCTGCTTTCCAAGTAATATTTAAACGAAATACATAAAAGGGCAGAGTAATTACAAGCTGATTATTATTGTATTACATGGGTGCTGAATACAATGTTTTTTGCGGAATACACTGATGAAATTTCCTCACCTACCCGATATGCTTATGTTTCTGTCTATCTTCATACCAAACTATACTTACATAGGTATGAACTAGATTTAATAAGTAACCTCTGTCGTTTCTCAGGCTCTATCCTCGACTATCCGTATCAGTTTAATTTAGGACTATCCCTAAACGGAATTTCATTGAAATCGGACCATAGTTTAAGAATGAAAGCGCGACAGACAGACCATTACTTGATTCAATTAATTCTTAATCAATAATTAGAAGAAACAAAACAAATGAGTGTTAGCCTCGTGTTGACCGACAACCGTAAACGTGTTACTAATGACGTCATTTCACTATAACTCGTCTAAATATAACCGGGATGAGCTGCGCTGTGACACACGTAAACTTGCCTGAATAGATCATTCTTTTACTTGTTATAAAGTCTATTATCAACTTTATATCCTTCGGGATAAAGTCGCAAATTAATTAGCTGAAGCAAAACCACGCTCCAGGGAAGCATTAATTTGCAGAGATTACCGTTTTAAATTGGATTTTAATTTAATCATTACTAAGTTTATAATTCTTTGGAGTTCTCGACCTTTTCTACTAGAACCCAGAAATTTTTAAAAAGAATTATCAGACTAGATGATACTACCATTGATTTAAGGTCAACAAAGAGTGGTATCAACTTATTAAAATAACACCTTCCATAACATAAAACATATACAAATTAATACATCAATAATGAAGTATACAAAACAATATTCCACCCCACGTGTATACAATTACATTAGAATAAACTATAATTTAACATCAATACAGAACATTATCCTTAGACCACTTCACTAACCAGATACGCCATTTTCGAAATCGAAACCGCTTGATGGAACTGTCACTATTTGTTCCACTGCCTCGCGTAAATTAGCTGACATTATAGCATAGATATTTATGGTTACAGCGGTTCCGGTAGGTTGAATACTCTAAGATGTTATCAGACCGGTTCCGCATTAATGGTGCAGATAAGAGCGATGCACGCATCATGCCCTATTAAACTTAGAATATCACGCACTGCGTCATTGTTATTATTAATTATTACTTTATATTGAGTAGATGGTCAGTAGGTGCCTAGTTCTTTGTTCCCTTTAAAGTTTTCTTTTGTTTTTAGCCAAATGCCATTTCTTTGCGTATTTACTTAAGGACCTTTCTTTAGATATCTTGGTATTCGGAATTCTTTACACTAGTACAAGGAAAAAAATCATCAATATTTGAATGTTGTAGCCTTCTTGTTTTCTATACTATTTCTTCTTTTTGGAATCAACACGTTTCTTTTACTTTTCTCATGCTTACCTTTCTGTAACCATCGTTCTCTCCTTTAATCCCTCTTTTACCTAGTCCATCCATCTCGATCATGGTAATTCATGGTAACCACAGTTCTGGACCTGAGTTCTATCTATAATTGTTATACACAGCAGATATATATTATATTAAATAGATAAATCTACTTGTTTTGTTTAGCTTATATTCTAAGTCTAATCACCATCAGTTAACCAGTGCAAGTTGCACAAACGTTGCGTAGTAACGAGTAGCTATTTATTTAGAAAATTCTTAACCTGTTCGCTTTCTACTGATACGTGCGACTGAGAAAATATATGCTGATCGAAAGCGAAGAAAATTCACCTGCATTGCTAATGCTGATTTAAAACTTTTCAATTTTATAATAAGAACTAGCAGTTTTCCTCATACCAATACCTACGTTCAATGATACAATTTCCATATGTCCGAAATCTAATAGTAACATATGTTTGTTTTCTTGAAGTTGCTTGACCCAGGAACTACTGCACCGATTTGAAAAATTCTTTCATTGATAGATAGCTCATGTATCGGGGAAAACTATAGGCCACTTTATTATCCAGATGCACGATGTAGTTCCCCCTGCACGCGAGTAAAACAAATACTTTACTATAGCTAAACTAAACTGTTAATTTTATACATATAGTGTAAGCGATGCGCCCGTGCCACATATCCGCCGACAATTAACGGTACAACTACGCATAAATGAATTAACTAACATAATTAACATCAGCATAGCTGAATATAAGCCTACTGTGGCTCAACGGAAATAGGAAACATACCTAAGTAATTTTATTACACGGCTATTATAAATAAGTTTATGTTTGTGTTTGTATAAAGTTACAATTAGAATTACTAGTTTTTACCAGCAGTTTTTACCGGGTTCCAAAGGAACTATAGCCCTCATTAGCCCATCTCGACAAATGGTCTAATTCTTAATTTTATTTATCACTGAAATTATTTTTCCAATCGGCACAGAAGTCCCCGAGATAAGCACGTTTAAATTTTATAACATGTTAATAATAATAAAAACAGTTAAGATTTTGTGGTAAAAGTAACGGATCTATGTAGGGTTTAGACTTTTTGAGACCACGTCCACGGATAGCTATAAGTTGCGTCTAAATAAAACTTTCCTAAAGTGTCTCGATGTTTCCTTATGAACATAAACGACTTCGACGATCAGGGCTTTACAACTTTAACCAGGACTTCTAGAATCAAATACAAATTCATCTTCTACGGATACATAATTTACTCGCAGTCACACATTAACAAATTATATATCATAATATGTAAACCAGATGCGCCCGCATTGCTGCGCGCGCGCTGCCTATCAGTTCACTCCGAGTGACATAATTCAATCGTCACGGTTGTGTTAAACAATTAATGCAACACTACGTATTATGGTGTTTTAAATTGTTAATTGAAGTGCATGATTTATTAATGTTGAAGTTGTAAGGGCTGTTGATAACTGGATATTCTTTAATAGGTAGTTACGCTCATCTCCTTTCTAGAATTCAATAGTAGAATCGTACCATCCCTTCACCCGTGGCATTCACTTAAATGTAAAAAGTAAGTTTTCTACCACCCTTCGCTTTCTGTATTACTGTAGTCTCATTTGATGATTCTATTACAATTTAAGGACCAAACCTCTTTATAAGGTCCAAACACCATAAAAATTATGAATTTCAAATAATCCTACACCGCGCTACCTTCTGTTCTTCCGGACCTGTCAATCCAAAGTGCATAATATTTGACAATGCATTTCAAATGCCACTCAAAATGACTGTTATTAGTTTATAATGTAGTAACATTTGATAGTAAAACGCGAGTGTTGCTAAAACGTTGCGCGTACGCACGAACCGTCAATTAAAAGGGGTCAGCGCGAGCGGCTAACTCAATACACTTGATTAGGTTAAACAATTGACATGTTATAGAACTGTCAGTGTTATGCCTACTGCAGACAGTGATGATCATAACACGGTTTATAGCATATAAACTGGCTTCTTAAGCATTTATGGAGATGGGAAATCATCAAATGTTTTTCATTCTTCATAGCAAAAACACATATTATGTGATAAAAGATTGGCGTTTTGAGGGTTGTCTTACGTAGGATGTTCTGTTCCGTTCAAAAAGTTCTGTTGCGTTCTTCCACGTTCTTCAGTCATGCTTTGAAGGAATCCCTTATGTTCTTTTTAAATTAAATTCATCCTGCCGTATATCTTGCGGGAGTGCTGAACAATCAAATCTATGGTGTTTCTTTCGTCATTTGTTTTCTAGACTAGGCTTGGCTAGGCGACGATTGAGATTTTCATTAAACTAATGGAGCATCCCGATATTCGTTTGATGTAAAAAGTATTCTCCAGCCTGCTGTTGTCACCCGAATTTCTCAGTATTCCCCGTACCAGTTAATCTTTGCTTACTACAATGAGGTCTGTAGGGCGCACTTATGACCCTAAACCACGCTGCACGTACCGTTGCGTCATCAGCTCACCTCAGGTATGTGGGTTCGATGCTATTCGAGGTAATGCTGATGAGCTCGTTATTAATGTCACGTAGTGCAGTGTCATTAATTTGTTTAAGTTTAATATTGCTTGCATTAGCTGTGTCAACTGAGTTGATTGGATTTTGTTAATTGGTCTTTTAAGGAAATATGTTTTCTTGCTGCTATTATTTCTGAAAGGTGCAATACTAAGCTGTTTTATCCGAGTTTGTAGGGATTTATTTCCTGCAGTCGGATAAGAAGTAGCCTATATTCTTTCTCAGGATCTATTTTAGTTTTGCCGTGAAAGACGACCAGACCGATAGGTAGAGTTGCTTTTACATTATATAACGTTAAGTAAGGATTTACCTTTACCTTATTGTGGACATATTATTTCCTATTATTTTATACACCCACAAATACACAAGATATTTAAACAATATTCGTACATATTTGTTTTGCTCTTAACTCTCAGTGAAACAAAAAAAAACTGTCAATATTATTGCGTTGGTTGTCAATTGTTCACCTTTGAGCCCAACCCATGAGTCTCTGGGTCACGGCGAGTGTCAACCAATGGATATGCTATCGATACCGGATATATCATACTTAAGAATGTAAATACTATACAAGAATATAGCTATACTTTATCAGGACATACGAGGCTTACTTAAATATTAATGGTAGGGAAAGTATAATAGACTAGCTTTTACCAATGGTTTTACCCGCCTTCAGAGCCTGCTTCCAGCATAGGGATAAAAGGTAGCCTATGATTTTCTGATGTTTAAGCTCTATGACTACCAAGTTTCATTAAAATCTATTTTGCCGTTTGCCGTGAGGGTGAAGAAGTTACAAAAAGATACAAAATTCCGCCTTTATAATTTTGCTTTTCATTTTGCCTAATGGTCGGTCAAAAAATAAGACTGTTGACAGAATACTTAACTTAGGAAAGTAAACAAACGAAGGACGAGAGGACTTTACCACAACTCACGTGCACAAATATCTAGTTTTTGATCAAACATTTGTACAGTAAAAAGCGTTTGAGAAAAAAAACTTTAAATGCTAATATTTGTGAGTGGCACAAATATTTGACCTGATGCGGGTAAGTGGAACGACAAAGGATGTTCACCAGACGTGGTTATCCGATGGTATGAATGATTGTCATGAATTATACGGGCTGAAGCTGGTAGATGGGAGATAACGTCAGAAAGTTCTTGACAACTGATTTGTGCGACCACCCGCAGCTACAGTTGTGATGGAAAGTGGCTTATCAGTTTTGAAAAAACTTTTGACAAGGTCTTATGTTGGGAAGGCTCATTTTACAAGCTTTTATTTAACTTGTTACTAAAGAAGCTTCTGAGGGAAATCGAAATTGTGTCATGATGTTCAGATAAAACTGTAGAATTTTTAATTTTTTAATGTGTGACTGTATTATAGCAATTGAACACAATATTTTGTAATGTGTGACTATGGAGTTCCTTGCTGAATCTTGTCAAAAGGACCCGCTGATAACTTAGATTCTTCCTGAAAACAATTGAGGATAGGTATATAACCCACATAAGAGGAGAAGATACCTATTTAGGTACGCAGTTTCACGAAATTATAGAGATGAAGTTTAGGCTATATATAATTGACTAGCTATTTATGTATAGCTATATACTACTATACATACATACGGAATGTTCAGGAGTCATGTTTAGGAACAAGGCTACATAGAATAATGTAGAACGCAGACACTTAGTGATAACATTAGTTTGTAAAACTAACAATAGGTTCTTACTGCCGCGTGTAATAGAGTTATTATGTAACTGCATAATGAGCTGTAACTGCCAATTATACACTTTATTTACTTGTTTACCTCGTGATGCACATGTACTTGCATGCTATTTTTGTAACACATTTACGTGGTTTACGTTTACTTGCATCTATTTATTCTTTACTCTTCCTGCCCTAGTCCCGTGCAATTCGTTAATTTTTCATTTCTTCTTTCTTCCTTATTATGTCTTTACTCACCTTGTTGCAATTCGTCATCACAGCCTAAAATGTCCACTGCTGGTGTGAGGCTTTCTCCAAGCTATGGGATTTGCCATTAGGCAAGGGTGTTAGTGAGCGCAGTGTGGGATATCCTTTAGCTTCCGAGATGCTTGGTTCGGACTGTGGCAAGTCATATGCATCATCATTATCATCTGATAGCCTTTTTCCGAACTATGTTTGAATCGGCTTCCAATCTAACCATCAATTCGTTAAGAAGTTCAAGTTCAAAAATAAGTTGTAGATAATCCGCATCAAGAAGGTTTGCAATCGCGTCACGTCGAAGCAAAAATGGTTGCACATTATATTTAATGACAGCCATATGCTAATAAAGTTTTAAATAGCAACAGACTACTTGTAAGTTAACATTGTAACTCACACGTGGATCTAATAATAGCATTGAACTGAAGTATTGTTTATTGTACGTACAGTCCACGACAGGATATTCTATGAAATAATTCTTTACTCTGAAACCTCGCATCGCGTGAATGGACCCATTGCGGAATGCATCCGTAAATAGAGATATTTTACTTGAACATTGTTTGACACTTTAATTAAAAGTGTCCAGATTGGTTGAGGATCTAGAATTTTGTAGTAATCTATGTCAAAACTTATTATTCTGACAAAAAGGCCCTACTAAAATCCAGTCACTTGCATGGTTCCAAAAATTGGGTCCTGTAGAGAAGAGCAACTGCTGGTAACTCTTCTAAAAAACCCTGTTCTTTTCAAATGAATGTTGTTATGTATGATAGTATAGTGCTCGGCTCTAGGTTCAGTAGTTCATAACGTTTTGTAGTTCACTGTACAATATAACAAGCGAGCAGTAACCGTGTTCTGTTTCTAGGAAATACCCACTATGTTGGAATGATGAGACATTCTATTTATTGCGTTTTCAGTATAAACGCGGTTTCTAAGTTATTAATTCTGGTTTTATGCATTTTCCTCAAGACTGTAGCATACTTATTAATTACACTGTTGCTTGCTTTCAATGTTAATCGGATATCTTAGGCATTTTGGGTTTCAGTTTTATATTTCTGGAGTTCACTTCCAAGCAATCATATAAATAAGCTGACATATTTCATTAGCAGCTACTTTTGAAGGATGAGGAAACCGTGAAAGTAAAAATTACAATACAGCTTTCGAAAATAAAATCGATTGTGACTGGACCTGTTCCTGTTGATATTTTGCTGAGTAACGATGACTTAATTTATAGATAAGTGTGTGTGTGTGTATATCTATTACATTGCACTTTTACTTCTATAGAACTCAAGTACCTAGTTAGTTTGCAAAAAAAATGCAGCACTGCCGTTTATTCTAGCTATTTATTCTAGTTATCTAGGTATTTATGACATTTCACGTAACTTGCAGTTTGATATTTAATATAATGTAAAGTACCATGTACCATGTTTATGTACTGTAGTATGTATGATATGGTAAATGTTTTATACACAACTACATACTATTTGATGAAGATTTACATAACATTTACATAAATTTTAAACATTAAAAATAAACTTATATATACACAACTTAACACTAATACTTAGATTGATAAGTTAGCTCTATATTACATAGAAGAAGAATTTCGTTAAAACAAAGTTCCTTACTAACTTCATTTTGACTACATGTAAAGATATTCATGAAGAGTTTTCCCGATTCCCAATTAGTAGGTATCTGGGTCTGAATATTTTTTGTATAAGCAGCTGTAAATATACAATTTAGGTACAATGACTTTATGAAAAACAAATGAGTAACACCCAAATGTGGGTGATTCACCAAACAAAAATGATGATTAATTCATAGTATTTTGCACAACAAAGGTTTCCGTTTTGTAATAACGTAGTTATAAGATAGGTACCTAATATACTACTTTTGGAGTGATGACTTGCGCAAGACGGCTGGCAGGAGCTGGATGCGAGAAGCCGAAAATCGATCTCAGTGGCGTGCACTTGGAGAGGCCTATGTCCAGCAGTGGACTGCGATAGGCTGATGATGTGATACTACTTTTATTTACTTACCATCAGTTTTCTATTATGATCTCTTGCATTACCTATTTCGTTGATCTGAAAACATCCATTCAACATTCTCGAGTTTGCTAGTTTTTTTCATAACATTACTCTTGCGTAGTCATTATGCTTTGTAGCTAGTAGCCAAATTCAGAGTGGCAAAGCTATAGGTAGCTACCTTATATTGGTCAGCACTTAATTAATCAAATTACAATTGAAGAACTGCTCGTTTTCGTCGCATATAAAGGAAATAAACTTATTTTCATAGCTGCAAACTACTCAACTAACTCGTACCTAGTTACACAAGTTACGCTAAGTTAAGTTTTTGTTACAATATTAGAACTATTGTTGTGAACTCTGATTAAAAGCCATTGTGTATATTATCGTGCAAAGATCAATATAAACTGGCTAGCCCATAAATATTAATAGTTGACAAAAAAATACGGAAGTATGAGAATGGGAACACGCGAATACACTCGAGGGCATTAAATTTGAGTCAGTGGGTAACATGATATAAAAACTGTGATTTCTATTTTGTATTTCAATTGCATGAGGAGTAGTGTGATAATTATGTTTTTAAAATATCTTAATCTAATGCTTCAAAAGAAATAATTACAAGTTTAAAATCGTAATTTAGAAAATAACTTCCCATTCGGCCATTTGCAGTGCAGTTCTGCAGTAACAATCCTGAAATATCAGGCCACATAGAAAGTGCTTATATGTCAATTTATTTTTCCATTTTATAAAAGGAGTATAATAAATAACTCAGCCTCATTGAACAATCTAAAATAAACCTACGAATAGCGTTACAATTGAACGTTCCCTTTTTTGCAAGTGCCCCGAATTTATTGCCGTTCAGTGTAACAAATCTAATCACTCAAGCATGATCGTTGCTATCACACCCGCGATCACAGGTCACTGCCCTCGACTTAGTTTTTTTTTGATAACTGTCCGGTTGCTATGGGCAAGTATTTTTTTGCCTTTTCATCATCCTGGAGAACAAAATGAACACCAGAGGTGCCATAGCGGAAAATCTCCTAAGTAGATCGCCAAAATGCGGGTGTGTAAAGGACGAGGAATGTTACTGTCTACGCCTTCTTCGGACCCGATGTTTTTTTGTAATACCAAAAATCGTTGACTGATGTCTCAAAGACCTCAAAAGCCTCGTTAGTTCACGCGTAACTGATCGTTTTGCTCAAGCCCACCATAAGTATTTGACCTAGAAGAAGACGCCTGACCTATATCTGCATTATGGCACCTCTGCTCATAATTCCTTACTCCGTGTTTTTATTAAGTAGATTTTTTTTTTACTTAACTATGCGGTCAAAGTGATTATGTACCGTAGAAATTGATCGTTTGGGCGTTTTTTGTTCGCAAATGTTTTAGTATTTGTTGTGACAGCCAATAGAAGTGGTTTGTGTGGTGGGTGTGACGTTTTTTCATCTTAATACAGATTATACTTGATACTTGAATAACTGGTAACTGGTAGCAGAATGTGGTTATACAAGCGGGTCGCAACATATTCTTTATTAATCTCTCTAAGTTTTTTTTTTGCTCAAATATCTTTTAGTATACTGTAGTCTTCTGAGGATGAATGTGTGGCTTTTTGTTTCTTCTTTCACGCAAAAACTACCTCTACTATATGTATTCTGTAGTTCCTCGTTCATGTAAAAACTACTTGATGGATTCTGATAAAACTTGGCAGTTATAGGTATAGCTTACCTATAGGTATCATTAGAATAACATAAATATGTACTTAGAGACTTGGGTACAATATTAGATATAAAAGAAGACCTATTTTTGAATTGAAACCTGCAAACTTGCAATAGCTCATCACATAAAACTGATCTAAAGGCCATTCCCAAATTTTATCAGTCTTTCAGTAGACATACAACTTTGGAAATATCTAGAAATAGCTTCGACAAGCTCCACCCTAGACCTATTTTACCATCGATTTCTGAGCAATTTGTCCCTTAGTGCGAATATGTACATTGTACAGAGCAAATACAGGGTGTGTCTCAATTGAGCGCTGCGGCGACCTCTTATGATCAATTTGTGTGTTTGACTCCCCGGGGAGTTCGGTTTTACGCTATGAAATATAGCTTTGTTTTGTGGTGTTACTTGGGTAAATATTTAGGCTAGACTTATTTTGGTACTTCAATAACGACTTGAAGCTGTTTATTCGATTTCTAAGTATGTTAATAATGCCTAGGTGTCCGACTTCTGCTGTGATTCATACATTTTTCATATTTGCCAGAAGGGCGAATCTGCAGCTCTATAATTTATGCGTAGAGCACACACACACGAGACACAATTACGAAAATGAGTTTTTGTCATTTTCATTTTAGAATCGATTAAATTGAAATTATATTATGTTAACCGCTTTTAGCTTGAGATGAAAAATATAGTATAATAAGAAATAATATGGAAGAGTTCCTGAATTTTTATTATATCTCGCTCTATTTTTACAAGACTCAAAAAAATATTTGTTAAATGTCATAATTATTGTCATATTTGCTTTTCACAATCACAGACGAGAGATGATAAATGGAACGGTTATAATTTTAATATCATTAAACAAACAAAATACACAAGATGTTCTATTTTAAGCGATCTGTTATCTGAAGTTAAATACTAACTGAGATTTCAAGGCTTTTTGAAATCTCGTAACTAACATAATTGCTGATAAACTGAAATATGCGTTGCTATGATTTCATTTAATTTACGATTCTCTGGTTCTATTTAAAGTTTTGAACTCTTTATACTGTGGAAGAAAGAGGTAGTCTCTCACAGTAGAAAATCAATTGTGATCTATTTTTTTTCACAATTGGTATTATCAATACTAATTAAAACTTAACTAAAAACGAATAGTTTTTGAGATAATTTTACCAGATAAATGACAGAATCCAGAGACACACTTCGGACTATTTTCAAAGGTGTTTTTAGCCTTTCATTTTGAGTTTTGTCTAGTTATCATTGAAAAGAATTGTCAAAGATTATTAAAATATGTGTTTAGAAATCTTGCATGCATCAGCATTTGCATTGTCTACATGTGTCTAGCTGTCTGACAAGTCAATTGTGTGCAAGCTAAGGTATTTATCAATACATTTGCCGTACCTGTATCACCCATATTGATTACCCATTTATATGCAAGTCAGACTATTGGACATACGTATCGAACTGGCTTATTTATGCCTATGAGTTTCTAGAAGATAGATTCCTTGCGGTCCCATGTACACTTTTACGAGCTCGTCCGTTAACTTAAATTATTAATAGATACCCCGTTTTGACTATGAATTTGTAGGAATAGGTCAAAAATCAAAAAGTGATAAACTGAAGTTCTTAAAATGTTGCTATGATTTAAAAAAAAACCTCTAGGTCCAGTTCAGATAGGCAGTTGTACCTACTTACTATGAAAACACTGGTACTCCGCTGCATCCGCTTAGACTGGAGGCTACCCCAACATAGTTGGAATGTGGCTATGAAGATGATGTGATGAGTCCCCTAAATAGAGAGATGAGACTTCTAAATCCAAGAAAAAAATACGAGCAAAATGTGTGCTGCATTGCTTCAAATCGAATAAGTAGTTACAGCATGATTTCTTACACACGTACATACTTAATTATATTTTATCTTAGTATATAAATAGTCACATATGTAATGACGTAGCCACATATGTAGAAGTCGTGATCACGCCCACATGTGTGCAATTACATCGAACTCATGTGAATGCACTGCGTCGGTAATTACCGGCAGCTGTCGCGGTATTTATTACCTGCGGTTTTACTAATTACCGGTATTGCTAGAATCGATGGCATTGTTGCATTTTTCCATACCAATAAC
This sequence comes from Helicoverpa zea x Helicoverpa armigera, assembly GCA_033682625.1. Lineage (NCBI taxonomy): Eukaryota > Metazoa > Arthropoda > Insecta > Lepidoptera > Noctuidae > Helicoverpa > Helicoverpa zea x Helicoverpa armigera. Next base: position 12,119,273 of record JAWIIS010000029.1, on the reverse strand, counting down.
TTTGTTGGTGGTTTGAAATTGACGATGACTGTTTTTAGCCCCAGAGCTTGTCTTTTGAAGCAGAAAGATCTTTTAAATGCACTTAACCACAACTTAACTTGTTCATCGAAATACTCTTATAAATCTAGAGATATTTTCCTTCACCTTTAATCAGTACCTTATTGGTGGCCAAGATTCTAAACATACATACTATCTCGTATTTATATGATAATTTTAAATACTGAATGAAACAATTTATTGTTTAGATTAGAATGTATAGTATGCCTGTTTATTGTGTTACATGTACTGGCGAAAATTATTTTCCCCAAGCATTTTACAAGCTATAAAATACTTACATTTCAAGAATATCGCACGTTTTGCGGCTGCCAGCTAAGGTACGTCATTTTATGCGGTATTTATTGCAGACACGACTGTGCTTTGAGCTATTATTAGTATTATTACTTCGATGATCTGTCTGTACATGTGTCAGTCTGTATTATGTAGGTAGAATACTTTTCCTTGCTGGCTGATTCATCAATGACTTCTGCCTTAATAAAGAGCTGGAACTTCAGTTTGGTAATTGTTTTCTTTGGGAATATTCTTAACTTAGTTTTTTCATCATGCGGGTGTGAACCGCTAGCAAAAGTACAAATAGCCTTTGTCTCCTCTCCAGAAAATTGAAAATTCAATTAGGTAAAGTTTTTAGTCGGTCAGCCAAATACCTCAGCGTTGTTATGTGCGTCTTACCAATCATTTCCATACTCATCAAGCGCCTGATTGAGCTGTCACGAGTCTGCAGGTACCAATTAAAGGTGGCTTTTTGCTAATAGCACAGTCGTAATTATAAACTAAATCTGGCTATGGCCCTACGCCGTATATTTAAAAAATCCATAAGTCCTTCATTGACAACAATATAACTGCGTAAATACCAACATATTTCGTAAATTAAATTCAATAACATGAACTACGTAGCCTCAATACAATGAACATACATGATTATACTGTACACACATTGTATGTTTGTACCATGGAGAACAAAATCACTAGCGGAGGTGCCATAGCAGAACATCTCCTAGGAAAGTAGGGCTCCAAAATGCGAGTGAGCGGGGACAAGAGACTGTTTTCTCCCACGCCTTGTATGGATCCAACCATATGTTTGTTATACCAAAAATCATTGACAGATATCTCAAAGAACCCGAAACCCTCGTTAGTTCACTCGTAACTGATCGTTTTGGTCATGCCCGCCACACCTATTTGAGCTAGAAGAAGGCTCCTGACCTAGCTGCATATTGGCATCTCCGCTCATCTCTCCTTACTCCGTGGTTTGTACGCAGGTACGTATGTATGTATGTATGTATACGTACAATGTTTGCATATACGTGGACTATTTATAGGCAAGGCGTGGCAAAGAACTGCGGTGCATACCTTTGTCATAGACCAGTGTGTTTGTAGAGGGGACATTTGTGTGGTTTATGTTTGTTGACACGAGTTTCTTTTATGTGGACAGAAATAGCAAGTCATTTGTATTCAGCGTACCTATTCCAAGTTATTTCTGCCCCATAGAAAATTCTTGTTTTATTTTTTACTAAAGCAGTTGCTACTATAAGATCACTATCCTTTCTTATCTCTTTTAAGATTAAATATGCTAGAATTAGTGTGAGCCGAAGCCTATAATAAAAATGACCCATTGTATCCTGCCAGATAAAAAAATCTGAATTCAAAGTTACTTATTTGCGTTTATTATAAACCTATGTTTTATAAATATTTTGCGTGCTTATCGTGTTTAAACGAGTCATCAAAAGTCTGTCATATCTACACCACTAACAAGTCTATGGCCATTATGATAATTATGTGCATACGCGTCCTGCGTGAGTACTTGTCGGTATTTGGTTGGTGTTGCTATTTGCACACCAATGAATGCTTTACTTATTTTAATATTACACTCTACATTTTGTATTTATGCTAATTGCATTATTATTTTACTGAGTTTGTTAATAAATGTGTTTATTTAGGTTTGTGACTTAAGCTGTAATAATATCTGACTTGAGTTGTAAATAACCATGATATTTTTACTAAGTGGAGAATTATGAATCCAATAACGGCCCGCACACTGCATCCTAACTAAATAGTCGGCAGACAGTTAACCCGATGATTATCAAAAACATTTTATAAGAAAATCTTGATTCCAATTAAAGTTCAGTCTAATACCCACTTAATACCTGATCTTTGCAATGTGCGTGCTAATCTTCATTTTCATATTGATTTAAGAACCTCTCAAACTATCGGCCGACAAAAACTTTGCAGATCTCATAAGATTATCACAAACAATTGTAATCGGCCTAGTAAAAAGATTATTATTTATCCGTGGTGATTAGTAGGCAATCGTGTCAGTCAGACGTAATCCTAGGGATCAACAGCTTCCTAAAATATGTGATACTGGACTAGTTGATAAGATAGGACGATGTAGCGTCACAGTGGCATGTGACATACAAAATATAGCATTTGTAACGGTATTATTTTTGAATTTGTTTATCAATATACTACCTTGAGGTGTTGACCTATTAGATCTTTAAACATTTGTCCACGAAGAACAAAATAGTTCTGAAAACATTGTAGAATCGATTTTCAGATGATTTCCAAGTTTGGCACCCGTCATGAAAGAATCCCATAATAGCCATTCACTCGGGTGCCCTTTATAAGGATGCTGGATGTAAAATCGATTCTCAGATCATCACCATCGATTTTTAGATATTGATATATTTCCTTTTTGTACCTATGCAGAATTCTTTTTTAGATTAGAAAATGTTGAATGCAGAGTTCTTTAGATTCTTAGACCACCTTTGTGGAAAGTTTTCCTAAAACCTACTAATCTTCATTCAGCTGTTAAGGTGTTAATGACTAAGAAACTTTCATATTTACCTTCTAATAAATATGTTAGAGTTAATTTATGTGCCCATGTTGAGTTGCAAAATAAAGGTTCTTAGAAAGTAGATTAGCAACAGTGTGAAAACTAGTCATTAACCTTTACAAATCTAAGCATTGAGTTCGGCTATGTAAAACTATAATTTTCGGTGTTTTTATTCCGTCTAAAGTCCTGAATAAGTTAACTAGATCGCCAAAACTCTTCTACAAATATTATATGAGTGACTTTGCATATACAGATACTTTATTTTTTATTTATTCACGGGAAACTTCATATTACCTACAGGAACATTACTTTTGACCAGCAAGAAAACTGAATCAACCTTAGCATCTTATTTGTGTAGCAACAGTTCTTATGAGGAAACTGCCTATTACGTAATTTAGCGGCGCGACGTCCGCGCGTCCTCAGCGCTGCGCGTGCGCTGGTAGTAATCATATGGAGATCAATTATATGTTATGTTATTCAAATAACGGGTATTTATGAATTGTAATTGTCGCTATGTTAAGAATCATAGCAAAAAAGACTAACTCTGCAAACAGTCGGCTCAAAAATCAGTATGAAAATGAATGGTACACTCATTACAAAGATCAGGTATTTAGCTTAGCCGGTATCATGCCGAATGAAAACTTTGGTTGGAATCAAAATTACCTTCCATCGGGTCAACTGTTGACCGACTGTTTAATCTGTATTATGCGGGTAGGTACTCTTACTGTTAACTTCTCTAGAATTCTACAAATCAGCATTTACCTGCCTTAGAATGTGTTCAATTTAATATATGAATGGGCCTTACAAGTGGCTCATATTATTGTAATATATTGAGAACAAGATTAAATAATAATACGATGTTGAGCACATGTACTTAGGTATTATGTAAAGATATGTAAGAAGGAAGATAGGTATCCGATGTAACTTCTATTTATGTAAACCGCACTTATCTTTGAGCTACTCTTTAGTAGTTGCCATGCAGAAAAATTCAGCCGGAACTATGAAATATGATATAAGCATGACGATTATGTATATTATTTAGCTACACAGCAGTTTCCATTGAGGAGCAGAAATTATTTTTTTGAAAATTCCTAAGGACGAGGGTTAACGTGCTAAGTGAAAAGAATCACTAAAATGTGCTTTTATGATAATGAAATCTGCTATAACTTTTCTCTATTTTAACATTCTTATTACCACCATACTATACAACATATTTCTACCATCACTATTTATTAACGGTACCTAGCCATAACCTCGCTAGTTACACACGGCAAGAATCTGAAACACATGTCGAGTATCAGCCGCGGTGTACCACAAATAACACATACATTATCTATTTATACTGTAATGTTTGATGTAAGTACTTCTTCGTTTTATGGCCCATTGAATGTGTGTACCTGGGGAAATCTCAAGGTTTCTCTTAAAAGGTAATTCGTCGTAAATCTGTGGTTAGATTAGTAGGTACTATTGAGGCTGAAGTTACGTCCGTATTTCTTAAAACAACTGTTTCGGTACCTACTTTGAAAAGTGAACATGAAATTTCATAGTAATCAGTGGTTCTAAGAACTGATTTTTATGTTGTCGGTGTGAATTTGGGCTTGTGTGTTAACATCCGACTACCAAGAAGGGTTATTGTATTTACGTACTTATGCTCCATGGGTTGGAATCCCTAGATCAATGGTATTTTCAATTATCATTCATCTAGATACCATTTTTTTTGTTAGCATTGTCTTTGTTAAAATTGTCTTTTTATGCATACCTACTTATAGAAACCATGAAATTGGTACTTAGGCATTGACAATATTGACGTAGTTTTAAAGTTGTAATCGTTAATTTTGAATAATATTATGCACGCAGTCGAATTGAGAACCACCGTTTTCGTGAAGTTGGTTTAAAAGTGTATTTCTATTGTTGGCAGGTGTCAGTATGGCTGCTATCAGTGTACCTGCTCCTGCACATCCCGCTCATAGAGATGAGGGTCGACGACTTCGAGCAACAGGCGCTCGCGCAGGCCAGAGAGGTACGATAGACCATCCTAACTAAAATAATTGTCTTTAGATACGTATTTCGGTACGGGGGTAGATAGATTGTAGTAAAATAGCTTAAACTGATCAAAGGTAGAGTAAAATACGACTTCGAAAGTAGAAGAGAAAAATATGGTTTTTCAAACTGTTTCTTTTTCAGTTTTGATTAAACTCGTTAGTCAGCAGACTGGTCCTAATAATTTCTCAGGGGCTCGTCACAATGCTTATCCCTTTGTTACAGCAATCAAGGGGCTATTTCGTTGAGCGGCTACTTCAACTGGTTGACATTTAACATGAACTAGGCAGTTATGCAATTTTATGATGAAAATAATATTGGTGTCTCCATAAATCAAAATTTCCATAAACTAATCGATTTGGCCAGAAAATAGGTACCTACACCACCACACCTATGGCATTTTATTATGTAGCAGTAGGTACTAGAAGCAAAGTAATGTGTTAATGACCATACGCAAATAACCTACATCTCGATATTAACATAACTAGTTCATTTGCATACGTAAATATTATGATTTTTTGCTATAGAAGCCGGTTTTCATTTGCTGATTCTATTTACATTCTGATGTGTGGTTGCTTTTACAATTAAGGGAATTGATGCTGGATATTTTCCAAGATCGATATATTGAAAAATAATAAAATTCGCTTCAATCTTAAGCAGAAGTAGTCTTCATTGTATTTAAAGAAGCGCTATTTTTCGGTCAGCTTAAATCTCAAAATTAGCTTGTTCGATGGAAGAACTTAGCTTTAAACATTATCAACAGTAAAAAGACCAGTTATGAAACCCCCATAAAGCTCTTAAATCTTTCTTTACCTTACGTATCTATGTATATAGACTCTGGACGAGTAAAAAAACAGCGATCATATGTATAATACTTACGTACAATAATTAGATCTTGCGCAAAGTATCTATTTCACACAATCAAAGTCGCGAATCAAAATCTGAAACCTACTTATTCATCCCTCACTCTCTTACTTCCAGCAACCACCAGCCTCAACAGAGAAACCAGAACCCGTAGACCAGCTGCAACTGAACCTGGGCAAGTGTTTCCACATGCCTCGCTCCAAGTGTCCTGCTGAGCCGAACTGCACCAAGATCGGGAGTAACTCCGTGTTCTGCTGTGACCTGGACAGCGCCAAGCTTAAGGAGGCGCTGGCTTCTGTTAGTGAGTATACTTGGGTTGTTTTACGGCGGGACGAGTCAACTTGTTTCAATCTGCGGTTTCACCCGCTTTCTTGAGGAATCACTTTGTGCGCGCGGATAATAGAAGAAGAATAATCTACATTAGGCTACTGCTTAGTATCTAAATATTATAGTAATTTGTGCTTCTGCCAAATTCATTAAAATCTGTAGGGTCGTTTGGTATTAACCATAATTTGTGATATGAATAAAATAGTTTATAGATTCAGAAAAAAAGAAAATCTGTGAAATACGTGGATATTGAATGAAAAATAATAACGAAATAAAAATTATTTCCTACAATATAACAAGTTATAGTCAACATGAAGTTCCCTGTTTTCTACTAATCAATAGCTAGTAAAATAACACAAACAATAACAAATAAGCTACTAATAACTATTAAATGCACTAGTGACGTAGATTTTAGAATTTAATAAAATAACCCATTAATAAATAACTAGCCACTAATTATACAAACAAACACATAAAATCAAGGTATTTACATTTTATTCGTCCATTATCCTAGTAAGTAAACAAAGCTAAGAATTGTGTAAATCAATAAAGTTTATGGACCTACCTTACCTTACCTACGTAGTTGGCATAAGTAACTAACTACCACCCAAAACAAAAATGTGAAAGACTGCCAAGTTCGATAATATGGGAATGCTTCGCCTATAAAAGAAGTGAGATCTGAATAAGTACCAAGTTCCATACACATACCTCAGTTAAAAATAGTTACTTTTTAATGATGTTACTTGGCAAGTTTTCATACACCTTGTTATAAACCTACTAAACGCAATGAATCAAGTATTTAATTTTCTATTAAAACTTGCCAAGTAATCATCATTAAAAAGTAACTATTTTTAACTGAGGTATGTGTATGGAACTTGGTACTTATTCAGATCTCACTTCTTTTATAGGCGAAGCATTCCCATATTATCGAACTTGGCAGTCTTTCACATTTTTGTTTTGGGTGGGATTTCATTTATTTTTGTAAGGTTGTTTATTTTATTTTTTTCTTATGATGAAGTTAGTTAAAGAAATGTCTCATTTATACTATTTTTTAGATTTTTTAATATGCACTATGTTTCTTACAAAGAAATGAACTAGATTAACTAAATGGATCAGATTTACCAACTGACTGACATGACATGTTATCATATATTATGTTCGTGGATCAAAGTTACACATTCGTTATTTTTGAAAGTGATTCACACTTGGCCGTTTTCAGATTTTTACTTTACTTTGACTAAATACCAACCTTTGTACCATTCGAAGATATATTATATAAATATAGATAAATTTAGTTCGTTTTAGTTCCTTAGGGGTATAAATTTACACCGGGTATAAAACACCTTCATTATTTTGAAACCGACTCACACTTGGCCATTTTCAGATTTTTCCCTTTACCTTGACATAAAGACCTACCTCCATGCCAAATTTCAAGTCAATACGACCATTGGAAGTGGTCTAGGTTTTTGATGAGTGAGTCAGTGAATCAGTCAGTGAGTGTATAGTAAAAATAGCGATTTTCTGACGTCAATATCTCAAGACCTACAATAGATATATTAATGAAATTTTGTATTTTAGATAAGTGAGGGGGTCTCAACAGATACTAGACATTTGATATGCGTAAATAAAATAGATTTTGAGTTACAGGGGGGTCGAATTTGGCCCGAAATGGTTCGTGTAATATAACCCACGGCCGGTGTGTCGCTTTTTTTGCTCGAACTTGGCGGACACACTGCCGTGTGTCTAGATTATAGTAATCTGTGGTATAAGTATTAAGTTAGTCAGTGGCTAAAGTAGGATTAATAGAGCATTAAGCAGAATACTAGCAGTGTACGAAAATATACTTAGTGTATGAAATAAAAAATAATAATTATCTTTTAAAATCGTTCGCGGTTTCACAAGCGTACCAAGATAACTGCTTCCTGTAGCCGGATGGTGACAAATCCTATATCCTTCGCTCGGGTCTAAGCTACCTGCACTCTAATTTTCAGCTTAAATGGTTCAGCCAAATTCTTGAGCTATAAGTACTGTAACTAAGATGATTTTCTGTTATATATAAAGCACACCTATAAGTATGATATAATATTTTCAAATTATATAAATGAAGATGTTGTCTAAAAATAGGTTTCCCCGGTTAAACAACGTTATTTTCCATGTCTATACCTTCAATATTAACGTTAATATGTCACGCGGTAATTGTTTTAATCACCCTGTCATTAGCCTACAATTACAATAGTTAAAGTTAAAAATAGAAAAATGCAGTTTATAATGTTAATTGAGTAGTTAGTTACATGTTACTTGCTACTTCTAGTCATTAGGTTATCTGGACTGGTTGAGATTAACATACAATCATAACCCTCCTTTGTAATTAGGGTAAATATTAAGTTGTTTACAGCAGTATTTTTAGAAACGTATATTTCAGTAAAAAATACCTATTTACGAGAGTAACATAAAATATCGACAAAACCATATTTAAGTTCTCAGTCGCATTTGTATGTTTTTTTGTTTGTGTTAAACTTTCCATTCCAGTATTAAGTATGTAATTTGTCTTACATACCTACAGATTTCGTACCTACCTTAGAATACCTTTATCCAGATGCGAAAAATAGTAGAAGACTCGAGTAAAATGACGGAACCTAATTTTCGATGTACCTTTATGTACCTATTCACCCATTCACCGTTCCCTTTTTACTGGGTCAATAAATGACCGATCATTTACTAGCCAGGACTTAATTGAAAATATTCAAACAATGCTTATCTGAACATGCATTGGTACAAAAGGTTATCAAACGCGCTCTCGAGATAACGCGAGTTTATTTAGTAATATTGACAATATTCTGTGCTTATGTATACAGAAATAAATGCCAACTTAATTGAATACGAATTAAGTGGTATTATGCAAAACTGCAGAATAATTAATGGTATTTACCGACTATTAAAGTGTTATAAAAACAAGGCCCTGTATTTTTAATTAGTAGAATCTAGCTATACACAGATACAATTAGGTTGCATTTACTATTTATAATGAAAAGCAAATGTTAAGACTGAACTGTCGTCACCTTGGTTCATACTTAAATGGACTCAAAAGCCTTACCTTAAAAATATTATCGTTCATTAAAATATCCATTTAACCATCTTACCTCCTCGATGACGACCTCGATGGCGCAATGGTCACCATGCCGGACTGCCGAACCTGAGGTCCCGGGTTCGATCCCCGGTTCGGTCGACATTTGTGTGATGAGCATGCTTGTTGGCCGTGGTCTGGGTGTTACAATATGTATTTATAAATATGTATATATGTAGCTATATGTAGTTTATTAGTTGTGTTAGCACCCATAACACAAGTTAATTAATAACTTACCATGGGGCTAACCGACCGTGTGTGAAAAAGGTGTCCCGACATTATTTATTATTTATTTATTTATCTTAAACTCAAAATCATTTATTCAAAGTTGACTGCACTTATTGAACGTCAAGATTTACAAAGGATTGCCTCCAAAACGCCCTCCACTTCTTATGTGTTTTGCTAGGAAGAAGAAGGTAACGGTAATAGTATCAACCTAACTCAATCGGTCGCATTTACATAGGCTGTTTCTAACCACTCCATCATATTATTCCAGTAACGCAGAACACGACGTATCTTCACGTCTTGAACGCGTCCATTGATGAGCTGGATGTCTCGCAAGCCATGTTCAGAAGACTGGCTTCCATGGCCTTCACCGATGGGAACATAGGGAAGATTGTCGGTAAGGACTGCTCATGTGTAGTATGTAGTAGCAGCTTGCATGGTTGATGAAGGCCCATAATCGACCTAACGAATGTCAGTTTTCTTAAAGCAGCTGACTTAATGTTAAAAATAGTACTTAAACAGTTTTTTTTAATAAAAAACTTACATTTGTGACGGTGAACGTTTGTTTTATGTCAATAGAGAAATACCAGCTAACAACAAGTCAATAGAATAGTGTAGAAACAGTAAATAAAATTACTAATAAATAAAATTTCTTATTTTCTTGCTTCACTGAGTGAAAATCAACCCAAATAGGTATAACAAGTAAGTATTCAGCAAAAACATAATATTTTTAGTTCTCGCCAAAAATGGACTCAAATGACTTTCGAGGAATTACTTCCTGATGTTCCTTTAAGTTAAGCACGCATAATAAATACATGTATAATCCTGATGACTATCCCTTTTATCAGAAATCCAAATGGGCTTATAGATATAAGGAAGATTCCTCTGATTGAGCATGTCAAATTAAAATTACAATGCAACCATTTAAAACAACAATTTAAACATCCCTCCCAGGTCAGTTCCCGAAGTACTCTTCAGTGGCATGCCTGAACATCTCGAACAACAACCTCACGACTGCCAAGCTTCAGCCAGCGATCAAGAGGCCGTATGCCTATCTCTTCAACCTCAGCGTGCTGGATGCCTCAGCTAACAATTTGACTGAGTTCCCTCTCAGTCTGGTGCGTAGCAACCGAAAGATCTCAGTGGATTTGTCAGGTAAGATCAGAAACTGGTCGTAATTTGAGAGATATTTTATTTGATAGAAAGATGGAACTTGCTTGTGGTAACGTGACGCAAAGAGGAATCAAACATACAAAAAATGAGGGGAAATACTTGCGTTAGGTTATTTTCTAAGAATTAAGTTAATGCTCTGATCCTTTGCCATTCAGTTTTTTTTGTTATATTCCACCTGGAATTCTCCGTAACATGGATTTCGACCAGTTTTATTTCACAGAACAGTGAATGTTGCTATCTTCCAAGACAGATAAAAAGCGAGTTTTAACTTAGTTAAAGTTCCTGTAGATGATTTACTTCATGAAATCGAGTGAGCCATATGGCTATCATGTTATCAAAAGATTATGTTCTAGTAAAAACAAAACTCATACGTAACTTCTTTTCCTCTATTTGACTTCAACATCAATTTTTGCAGACAACAAGTACCTCCCCTGCAAACCCTTCATGAAAGCCATGGATACGAACAACTCCTCGTTAGTGACATTCCTCAACTACCCGCACACGTACTGCGCTCTGGACATCGATTTCAACTGGTTCCAAGACGTCAAAATAGTCCAGATAGACCAGCTTAGGATACAGAAAGAGGTAGTACGTATTTCTTACTCTATGAGGTCAGAGTATCAGGTATGAGTGTGCATGTGTGTGTCATTGTGTATGTCTGTGTTAGTTTCTATGTGTAGTTTAATCGTTGTATGTAAAATATTTGTGTTAACCGAAGCGGCTTTTTAAGTAGGGGTGATTTCTCTTATTTTTTGTTGTTTTTAGGGTTCCGTACCTCAAAAGGAAAAAACGGAACCCTTATAGGATCACTTTGTTGTCCGTCTGTCTGTCTGTCTGTCAAGGCCCTTTATCTCAAGAACGCGTGGACGTATCAATTTGAAATTCACATGAAATACTCAGGTCTATTGTCCCTTTAAGCTGTGAAAATATCAAACTTCTAAGCCAAGCCAATCAAAAGATACAGCCGATTATGTCGATATTTTCAACAAAATTTCGACACTCGCAAAGGAATCAAAACCTACAGGATACTTCCCGTAAACTCAGAGTCTTGAAATTTGGCATGAAGCATTGTCATATAATGCAAATATAGGAAAAATTGCGAAAATCTCATTTTTTTAGTTATATAGTATAAAAAAACATTTTAATAAAATGAAACTTACTACCTTATTTCTCACTAACGAATAAAGGTATCATATTGAAATTTATACCAAATACCTAAGTCTATTGTCCCTTTAGGCAGTGAAAAAATCAAACTTCTAAGTTAACGCGATCAAAAGATACAGCTGTTATACCGACACCTTAGACGAATTTCCGTCACACGCTAGGGAATCAAAACCTACAAGGTACTTCCCGTGAACTCAGAATCTTGAAATTCGGCACGAAGCAACGTTATATAGTACAGATAAAGGAAAAATTGCGTAAATGATAAATTTGAAGTTAAATAAAATATTAAAATATTATTTTTGCTTACATAAAATATTTTTTTAATAATTATAAACTTACTACCTACCCTTTTTCACATGAACGCGTAGAGATATTAAAGTTGAAATTCATATCGAACACTTCTTAAATATAATTGCCTCTAAACTGTGAAAAATTTTAAATCATTCAAAGGTCATTGGGCACCTTAGTATGGAAACCATACTCACTTCGGATACGAACGAAATATAGCACAGTATAATGATAAAGGGAAGTAGTGGTGGCCTGGTAGGTAAAGGACCAACCTCAAGTACGAGGGCGCGGGTTCGATCCCAGGTCAGGCAAGTACCAATGCAACTTTTCTAAGTTTGTATGTTCTTTCTAAGTATATCTTAGACACCATTGACTGTGTTTCGGATGGCACGTTAAACTGTAGGTCCCGGCTGTCAGTGAACATCCTTGGCAGTCGTTACGGGTAGTCAAAAGCCAGTAAGTCTGACACCAGTCTAACCAAGGGGTATCGGGTTGCCCGGGTAACTGGGTTGAGAAGGTCAGATAGGCAGTCGCTTCTTGTAAAACACTGGTACTCAGCTGAATCCGGTTAGACTGGAAGCCGACCCCAACATGATTGGGAAAAGGCTCGGAGGATGATGATGATGATGATAATGATAAAGGCTCTGATTTACTATGGCATTAGTCGCATCAATGTGAACCATGGGAATCTAGAGAAAATCAGGTGTAAACATCAAATATTTTCCGCATTTCAATGGGGAATTTAAACGACCAAGTTTGACGGATTTGAGAAATCATTTCTTTGTAGTGAAAGAGTATACTCGCCGTTTATTTCCATTGTCATCAGGTCAGGATCTGATGATGGAAATCCTGAGCCCCGAATCCTACTCTCTAACAGTCGTTGTTACAATTCGACAGTTACAAGTCGTCAGGCGGTTTCGAAAAAAACCTGATACTGTTAGGTACGTTAGGTGATCCCTCAAAAATAAAAGATCCCATTAGTAGTGAATTCTCATCACCTAAAATAAAATAAGCTCCAACACATGGTTACGTTATAAATTGTAAAGGAGTTCCCATAACTATATCTGATCTTTGCTATCGATCCCATAATGGCAGTCAAACCTATCGATGTGGAAAGTCCTCGCCAATACGAATAAAATAAGCCCAAACACGTGGTAGTTGCAACATACCGTTCAGGAGTTCCCTCGACTCTCTGTAGTCTCTCTAAATAACTTTAATAAAATAACATTTTCAAGGTACTGGCCTACTATTTTAGTTGTATTATAAAATAAAAAATATTAACTATATTGACTCTCACGAAATTACCATAACTATGATTGTTCTAAACTGAACGGTTGGCGCGAGACTCACTTTTTATCTATACAGGATTTGTACGGAACCCTCGGTGCGCGAGTCCGACTCGCACTTGGCCGGTTTTATTTGTTACCTACATTGCGCCGTTAATTTTGTTTTCATAAAACTGTTGTTGCAGAACATTAATTTACGCTTACTTACGGACGGTTTAGAACTCAGTTCAACGTAAAACAGTTGTTCTAAAAAACTGACGTTAAGTAGTCAGTGAACTTGGGCATTAAGTACCTAATATATTTTCGCTATAACGCTTTCGTACGCACAAATTGTTGTACGCCTACAAATTCTGCCATCTTTCCGCAAACCTCCTATAACACATCGTCTTATCTTTCCCTCAGCTGAACGCGAGCTGCCGCAACATAAAGCCAGCGAACATCAACTGCACCTGCATCCCTGAGAGGCTGGACTTCATCAACAATGTCATCAATAACATGGTGGCTGTGGACTGCTCCCAGAGGAACCTTACTGCGTTACCCACTGATCTGCCCCCTAATACTGTGAAGTTGAATGTGTCTTTTAATAATGTAAGTAGTTCTTGGTGTTTGTGAAGGGATTTGATTTCGACTGTGGTTTTACCTATGTTGCGTGGGAACTAGTTCACGGGCTTGAATAGTATAGGATAGCCTATAGATTTTCTTGATACATAGAACTGGAAGAATTTCTCAAATCGGTCGTTGGGTTCCTGAGATTAACACGTTCCAGCAAACAAACATATCAATTTCAATACTAGGTACATATGTATGAAGGCGTGTTAGTGTGTTTGTTTACCTGTACGTACTTCTTCTAAACGAGATTAAGGGATTTTAATAAAACAAACCGCTGATGGAACCTACTTTAAAACAATGCCTTTTTCGGCAAATTGAACTGTAAATAAACCGTCAATTTTCTGATAATTTTTCATCGTAATAATTGCTGTTACAGATAACCTCCCTACAAGCCGTCTCCGACGACCCTACATACGAGCAGCTGCACCAGCTGATAGTGGATCACAACGACATCCCCAACATCCTGGAGCTGGAGGGCACGCAGTTCATCGACCACTTCATGCTCTTCTCCATCGCTTATAATAAGCTCAAGAATGTAAGTTCCATTACTGTACAAACACCAGCACATCAAGCTTCTCCAAATACTTTTTTCCCAATGAACATTGAACCTTACACTTGGGAGAAATGCCCGTGATCTATTAGACTGCTCGTTTGACAGTGAACAGCAGTACTTTGGTATGACAATAATGAAGAGGCGATGACTTGGATTAGAATATCCTTAGTTTGACTATTTCCTCATGTGGTTACTTTACTTAAGCTCCTTTACATTTCGCTGTCGCAAGATTTAGTCAAAGTTTAGTATTTAGTATACCTAAAGCAGTTCGTAAGACAAATACATACCTATTGATACATAAATATTAATTCTCGTTCCAGATCCACACATACATAATATCGAACCACTTCACGGAGCACACGGGCTCCGCGCTGTTCATCGCCGGCAACTACATACACTGTGACTGTAATACGGAGAAGATGCTGAAAGTAAGGAATCATATCAAATCTTTATGTGAAGAAATCTCTCTGAATAAAGGTTGTGGACTTGTGATATACTGAATAATGAAACTTTACTCAAGTATTTCTATCGCAACAGTTTTCTTACGAGACAGTGACATGATTTTGTTTGAGCACCACTTAAAGTTGAGAACATTTCCTTCTATCCTCCTACCCACATTAGGACAAGTCCTTTGATGATGTCTTTACTTATTAATTAGCTCAGGATTCTCACAATTTATGTTTGGTCAATATGCATAACCCATATAATGACCGATAAATTTTCTCTTACAGCCCTGGCTCCTCGAGAACATCAAAAACATCCCCGACTACAAAATGCTGGAATGCGACAACCACGTGGCAGTTGTCGACATCGTCGAAGCTCACGTCTGCCACACTCCTCGAGACTGGACTGACTACATATACTACATCATAGGACTTGAAGTCCTCATCCTAGTCCTACTCATCAGTAAGGTGTCTTATGATTACTGGGTGTTCAAGACTGCTGGCTACCTGCCTTGGCCTGCGAATAAAATGCCGAGGTTGCCTTGTGATTGGCTGTGCGAATAGGTTTGACAATCGAAAACTTCGAAGTTGGACAATTATATCATATCCAGTTTCACTGGTAACCGATAGTCTCCGTTAGCCTGTAAGGAATTAATCTGACGGATAAACTATAACTTTGTTTCACATTTCTCGCATTGCTAAATTTTAAGTAACTGACGCTTTATCGGTTACCTGTGAAACCGGGCCTTAATATTTGGTTTGTGGTAACCAGTGCCTTCATTGTGCTGAATATTTTGTTTTGCAAAGACTTTTGTGTTGGTTGATAGTAACCACAGACTTCTATGTAGTGCTTGCTTGTGTGGTGGGGTTGCACGCTCCTGATGGCGTCAGTTCAGTCTTTGAACTAGGCTCAAGTATCACGTATAGGCCAATGGCGGAATGAGTAAGTTGAAAAAAAAAGTATAGATTGTTGTGGCTTTGCTCTGTTGTCGAAAGTACTTTTAGGCCCTGGTAACCGGTAACCGTGGCTAAAGAAGGAACATGGTGGATTTTAGTCAGTGAGCCTATCTTTGGGATAATATGGTTTATCAGTCATAGGCTGAACTGACGCGTGTGACCTCTATCTTATTTGTGTTGTAATGTTTCGTTGTTAAATAAGTGTGTATATGTTGGGTAAGATTTGGTTGCTACTTGTAAAAATATTGTTTAAATAAGGATTAAGCAGCCATAATTATAATTTGTAAATGGTGAACCAATCACTTTTGAAACGTGTAAATAAAATGAATTCGCTGAGTGCTTATAATCATAATCTTGTTAAGTTTAGCTCTTCCACTTATTTCTTATTTCTAAGTCAGTTATTTTGTATAAATTGATTGCGATCTCTGTAAATCAGCTGTATGTATAATTTTATACATAAGTTCTATTTTTATGTAAATTTTGTTTTTACTTTACTTGCCATTTTTTATAAAGAATCTCTTTTCAAACTTCTCGAAAAAAATTGTGGACTCTCAAAATAATGGGTAAAAAATAATCTCTCGGTCTCAAAATAATGTTTTCATCTCTTTTGCCATTTTTTCAAAGACTGAAATTACTTTGAATTTTAAACTTGCCAAAGTCCTAATCGATTGATACTCAGCCATTATTTTGATTGACTCATAACTGTACATATTTCTTCTAATAATTATGTTCCATGCTTTTGAATTTAATGAAATCATCTTATAAGTAATATGCAAAAGTAAAAACGTTCATAAAAATTTTGAATTTCATTTTATAAGTAATATGAAAAAGTAAAAACGATGAATGGGTTTCAAATACATTAATGTTATTTTTAAGTTTGTAGCAATTGAGAGCACATTTTATATTTATGATTAAATACAAAATTTTCTAGATACCCAGCGTCTCAAAGCTTACAGCCTCTAAAAAGTGAGGCTGCAAAACGGACCTTATTCCAACGTCATAATCTGTCATTTTTTTAGACAAGTGTTCAACAGACGTTTGAAAGTTTTTGTGGTACGACGGTTAGCGTCTAATTCTTAGGCTGGGACTTCAGTAGTTACAAATAATCTTGTTGGCATTTAAGTAATTATATAATTTACATATAATACCTTACTACTAGTAATTGATAATTTTAAACATTTTTGAAATGTGCTTTCTATCGCTATGTTTAACAACCGGCCAGTTGAGAGGCTTAATAATTAAAGTGTAAGGACCAATTACTGCTAAATATGTTTTAAATACTATTTTGTGGAGGCTTCTTGGAAACGACTATGTATTATTTTGGAAATCAGTGCCATATTCTATTTGTATAGATTGGCTAGAAATTATGCTTTTTTAATTTCTACTTTTTTGTGACATTTGTTTCAAACTTTTGACTCAAAATGATTCAAAACTTTGATAATTATCATAACTTTTATGTTATTTTTGTGTATGACGCTATGAATGTAAATTTATTATATGGTAGAAAAAAGTGGCAAAATAATGGTTAATTTTGTGATTTTATTATGAAGTCTTTCTTTACTTCTTTAATTATTTTCTTTGCAAACAAATGTCACAAGAAAGTAATCTTGTCTTAAAAATTACTGTAATAGATACTGTTAAATAAATATATTTTTGAAAAATATTAACTACAACGTGAAGACTGTATATTTTGTATGAAAATTTTATAATAGATGTTACATATTGTATTGGTTGTTTTTTTAACCTAACTTCCGAACGAAATTAATATTTTATTAGTAAAAACTCTGGTGAAGCGTCAATGTCTTTTTTTTCAATGCAAATATTTATTCAATAATAAATTAAATACATAAGTTATTTTTCCCGCAACTTAAAACTTTATTTCGATCATTTTCATATTTATAATAACCCAATTGAGTCTCTGGTGATGATATCCGAACGACAATACTAGCTACCGCAGCGCCCATTGGTTCGTATCGAGTGTTCTAGAGGATACTCGCAACAAGCTAGCAGACTGCTAGTAGCAGTGTTGCGTCTGGCCACCGCCAAGGACGGACGTAGTACTTCTCCCGCCGCCATTCGCATTGTGTCGAATACACACCGCTCCGCGTCATTATTTCCCTATATGTGATATGTGATTTCCTGAAGATTCTCGTGTAATAATTGAACCTGCTGCTAGAAGACATTGCGGACTTATAGTGCAGTGCTGATTTCACGAGTTTTAACCAGTCCACCGGTGGATAAACCTAGATTTAGCTCGCCGGCCGGCAGCCCTTACCGCGACCACGCGCCCTGGAACGAGGCATCTTCACATCTCGCTGGTTCTAAGTGAGGTCCCTGGATTCACAAGGTACGTGGGCTTTATTGCTGCAAATAGTTGTAGTGGGTATTGGTGTCTAACGGAATATCATCGGCAGGGATTTAATTGAATTACGATTTGAGTTTTACCGCCATATTGTTTTTCCCGCATTCGATTTTCAAGATTTGAAATCGCCGCTCCCGCATCCCGCACTTCTCTTTTCTTTCTTCATTCCACCTTTTAAATTTGTCCCAATTAAATCCTTTAATTTTTTATTATTTTTCCCCGATGAGGCTATTTACACGCCTCGTCCAAGTCAAAAATATAACGTAAAGGTAATTTTAGTTAACTTGTGTTTGTGTTTGCGACGATAAGGAAAGTTTATGACGAAATGAAACAAGCAATTTAAATAGTTTTAAACATATTTATTAACATAAGCATTTATTTTACACCCTTATTCTTATTGGCAAAATTTTTCTTTTTTCTTTTCTTATTATTCTTGCCTTTTTCTGGTGTATTTTTGTTGTTGTTTTGTTCTACATTCTGTGTTTTTCTATGTTTATTATTTTTTGCATTCTTTATTGAGTCTGTGCCTTTTTTGTCTTCTTTTAAAGCATCGTCTGCTGCTTCTAGTCTCCTTCTGTAAAGGGAATGAAAAACGATGCTAAAGCTATACTGAGTTTGGTTACAAATAATCATCGTTAGTTTCCTACGTTTTTATACATATTTTTACTCACAGTTGATCTCTTGTACTTTGTCACATGATTAAAAAATAACCAGCTATTTATTAGGATGCTTATTCCCACAAACAGACATAATTTAATAGTCGTTTTTATTATCTTTAATATTTTGCATAGGTTTGAAAATAAGTTGCCTAGATACATAATTATAAAGGGAACATTTTTACTTCACAACTTTAAAGTCTCTTTCGCACTATTATTACTAAAGAGTTCAAGTTAACTTACTTGTCAGGCCTCTTCTCCAATATAGTGGATATCTTATCCCTGTTGGGAGCCTTCTTCATGAGCTTCTTCCGTTTGTTGGGGTTCTGCCTCAGCTGCAGCATGTACTCCGGGACCTGGCACCCTGACTGCTTCATTACTGATGCTATGCTGCAGAGGAAATGTGGTGATGAATGATGGTTTTGGTTTAATCGATTCCAATGTAAAATTAATTTAAAAAGTTTTGAATGTTGTTTCTGTCTACAACGCAATCAAGTTATTTTATTTTAAACTTATATCTATAGTAATACTATAGATATTTTTCTATTTTTTTTTGGCTCAGAAACTAGTGAACTAATTTGAAAAATGATTCACTGTTAAACTATCCTCGGATGACATTGGCTATATTTTATCCGGGTGTAGGAAGTTGTTTCCACGAGACGTATCATATATGCTCTAAGTAGGCAGAAATTACATAGGACAGAAGCTGCAGAATTTTATGTAAGATATAAATTATATTTACCTCCTAAGGTTTCCAACATCGTCTTGTGTGAAGAAAGTTATGGCGCGACCTTTCTGACCAGCTCGACCCGCTCGTCCAATCCTGTAATACAGTTGAACTTAATATTTTTAAAGTTTCATACACGAAATTCATAAGAAAGAAAGTACTTATGGGGTGCACTAAGTACCTACATAAGGGAGTATATGGAGGTATTTTACACAGGGGTGCATAAAAGACTAGTTATATTAAAATTATTTAGACTAACTATTTAAAAGCTGAAGAGTTCGTTTGTTTGAACGCGCTAATCTCAAGGAGAACTAGGCCGATTTGGCAAATTCTTTCATTGTTAAATAGCCCATGTACCGAGAAAGTTTATAGGTTACTTTTGTATTCCCCGTATTATCGTAATATTCCAAGGGACGCGGGTGAAACCGTTGGTAGAACCTAGTATCAATACATTACCTGTGGATATAAGCGATGGCTGAAGGTGGGAAGTCGTAGTTGATGACGAGGTTGACGCCGCGGAAGTCGATGCCGCGTCCCATGAGCTCCGTGCAGATCAGCACCCAGATGCGACCCACGCGGAAGCTGCGGACCACGTTGTCACGCTGAAATATTAAGTATCAACGATTTTGTAGTGGTTTTTTTTTTCAAATTTATGGAAACTGAGTTAATTGTTCTTATATGTATAAGTCTGCGAGGAATGCAGAGATCCAGGTACCTACTCTAAAATAAATAATATTAGGTTGGCGTGATGCTACATAAAATTCAGTTCATACAAAAAAAAAAATTGGTATTTAGAAAACAAAAACATGATCTTTTCTTGTATCGAACTATCAGCTAAACGAGATGTATAGACATTTTAAATATTATTAATAGAAATTTTAACCAGTTGTAAGTTAAATTGTAATCTTGCAAAATTTATCGTCAATAATATTTTACCTGTAACTGAGTCCTGTCCGCGTGTATGACATCCACATTGATACCGTCGTATATGAGCTCTTTGAACAGCTGCTTCGCACGATCCTTACTTTGTACGAACACTGAAAGGTTAAGGTTTTAAACTTTACTACAGAACTATAGAACTTACTACTACTATAGAATTGTATGTTGAATTCACAAAATAATGGGAGATAATGAGCGTAGAAAAAATGAAGAGGTTTTTTTGAGGTTTATTACACACTTACCCAGCACGGGAGGTTTCAGTCCTTGTTGTACAAGTTGCCTGAACGCAACTAATTTGCCATTCTCGTTGCCACAGAACAATAACTCTTGGTCCACTAGATTTGTTGCAGCATTTCTGAGATATAACACAAATATGTAAAAAGTGAAAAAAAAATGAAATTATTTATAGAAAGGTATGCCTACTGATATCGTAAAGCGGAGAAGTTTGTTTTTTTACTTAAACTCACTAATCTAAGGGCAGGTTGTTAAAATTAAATGCACTATGCTTACTGTAAGGAATCACTGGTCCGTTTCGAAAAAATATACTTAGATAGCCCATTTATCGAGAAAGGCTAAAGACTACTTTTACGAAGAGAATTTTTAGGAGAAGCTGGTGAACCAAGTTGTAAGTTGTAAAACGTCATTCTTATTGTTCATGGTAATATTTATCCTACAAAACCAAAAAGGTATCTCACCTCTGTCCAACAGTAACATTAATAAGTCCCCGCATATGGTGTCGACACCACTTGGCCACCGCAGGCGTATGCGTAGCGCTGAACATTGCGATACGCCGCTGTTTGCTGCCGCACGCAGTCAGAATCTGCTCCATCTGCTGTCTGAAGTCTGACATCTCGTCTGATGACCCTTCGAACAGTTTGTCTGCCTCGTCTATTATTAGCCAGCGTATTCTGAAAAGAGGTGGGAAGTTAGAAGAAAATTTTATGAATTAAAATAATTCAATTTAGCATTGAATTATTAAATTGGTAGTATTGGTATATACCATGTCGAAAAATAATGTCTATCTAATAATAGAATGTTGTTTGTTGATTTGTAACCTAAAGGCTCAGAGACTATAAACTTTAAAATTATTTCACTGTGTTGAAGTTAAGTTGGCAACATTTAATTAGAGAAATTTATCTCATTGGTTTCAGACATTAGTAAAGACTGTTTTAAGCTATTTTTTACAACTTTTTTTTATGTGTACTTACTTGTCTAAAGATATGTTGACATTGTCTTGATTCAGCAAGTAGCACAAGCGGTTTGGTGTACTCACAATTATGTCTGAAAATAACAACATTTAATTATATTTTTTGTAAAACATTAATACAACAAACATACATAATAAGTTTCCACAAAAAAACTTACCGCTCTTCCTAATAGTAGCTTCTCTTTCCTTAACCTTTGATTCCTTAATACTCCTAACAACACTACATCTCAATTGGCTCGAAGCACTAAGTCGGAGTGCCTCTCTATATATCTGCTGAGCCAGCTCCCTGGTGGGGCAGAGCACCAGGGCTCTGGGCCCGCCTTGCGGAGCCCCGAGCGCGTGTAGTATGGGCAGTAGGAAGGCCGCCGTTTTACCTGAGCCAGTTGGCGCGCAGGCTAGGATTTGACGGTCCTTGAAAAAGACAGTTTTTCGATTAACAATATGTTAAAGAAAGAGGAATATTGCTAGAAATGGAGCTGTTTAGGTTTGATTAAGTGAAGCTAGAATCTTGAGAAGATTAAGATTTCTCATGTATGGAAAGTTAAGGAATAATGTCTACTTTAATTTCATGAATCTACATCCAAATACTGAAATGTCACTCAATTTTAAGCACTGCTTAAACATGTACACCTCTGTCAAACTTAACTTTTTAAGACATACACATGAATTATGTAGCATTGGTTAGTCCAGTAGTTGATTTCTTAAGATCTTTCTATTCAATTACTTTTAAGAAACTACTCACTTCCAACATACAAGGTATAGCCTGCCGCTGCACAGGAGTAGGCTCACTGTAGCCGCACTCCTTCACCGTGTCCACTAAGGCTGCTGGTATGTTGTACCTTGTCATCAGCTCGGAGAAGTCTTGCAGTGCAGCAGGCACGTGACGCCCCACTGTCTTGATACCGTGCTCATTGCGGAAACGATTTTGCTGGAATTAGTAGAGATTGGTTTAAAAAAATTAAAACTGTTTTGACACTATTGAATTAAAACTGTGAATATTAATGAGTAAATTCAGGATTAAGAAGTTTCAGATTTATTGACAGTGGTGGAATTAGTATAAATATTGATCAAATGTCAAATAATGTTATGTAAATTGGTGATTCTGATTTTATTTATAACTATGGGACACACTCAGAGACATTTAATGGTTACTTAAGAAGTTCTTTACTGCAGAATTTCTATGAGAATCTGTCACTAAGGAACAACTTAAGTAATTATTAAATGTCTCTGAGTGCGGGAGTATGTGTATGAGATGTTTAAAAGAGCAAATAGTTTGATTAGGCACCATTATCAGTCTTATCCACTCTTGATCAGTAACTAAGCAGGCTTTAAATAAACAATTAAAACTAATAAATACTAATCATATATAAGCAAAAAAGTTAATACCTCTTCCAATTCAAGTTTCTTCTGCAAATCTTCAGGCCTTTCCTTCTTTTCTTTCTTTTTCTTCTTCTGACCCACTTTTACTCCTTCCACCAGCTGTAGATCCCCATCCTCCTTTTCATCTTCCGTGTCCTGGTCATCAGAGTCTGATGCGGAGTGGTCAGATTCATTCTGTATGTCATCTTCATTGTCACTCACTTGTTCCTGCTTTATTTCAATTTCTTCTTCTTTCTTGATAGTCGGTTTTGTTGTTTGTCCCTATAAAAATAGTTGAGAATTAAGTTAAAGGTTGTTTTTGTAAGAAAAAGTATGTCTTTTTGTCTATTTCGATGTGAATGTTTGTCAATCAAATTCATGTCTCATTTGTTTTGTACAGTGCTGTGTTACGTACTGAATTGATGGGGTACGTAATATATACTATTTTAACACGTGGCATCAATGTTTAAGTAAAATTTTCACAATTTAATTAAAGAAATTCAGTTGCTTAGATATTTAATGGGGTTATGTTTAGTACTTACATTGTTTTTCACGCCTAAAACTTTGTGCTTGAAAGTTAAACCTTTTGTTAACTTCTTAAAGATATCGTATGCATCCATTATTTCTGCATTTAAATGGTATTTTAATTTAAAATAATACAAAAATACACGTGCGGAGTGCAAACCGCAACAAACTTTAATCTGTCAAATATTTGACACTGTCACTGTCATCAATCTGGGATGTCATTTCTTTGACTCAAGCTTTGTTTGGATACGAATGTGAGGAAAACTTGTCATTGGCAGAATCGTCGACATTGACATCGACACGGATTGCCATAAATAAAAATAGAATAGAATAGAATGTGAGAAAAGCACGATAGACATTAACAGATCACGCACTTACAAGTATGTAGTGTTTCAACACAGCGAAATAGCAAATTCACGGAAAAAATTAATTAATGTATTAAAAGCTAAGTGATATATTACAATCGTACATTTAGTATTCTTTAGCAAATACGTCGTTTTTTATACGTATGCGTATCCAAACGGAAATACGGGGACTCCCGGTAGCTATGGTTGATAATGTTGCCAGTTAAGGATTGCAATTACCCTTATTTAATAAAATAGTCCTGATTATCTGGGACATTTTGTAGTATGTATAACGGTATAGCGTATATCATTCAGATTTTGTAAGGCTCCAAAAGGACTTCAAACTTCTAATATTATTATTGGCATTGGAATTAAAATTTGCGAGTATCTTTGTTGCAGCTGTTAGTAAGTGGTATAATAGTAGTTATGGTATTCAGAAACGCCATTTACTTAGTTCTTCAACATCGATCATTGGCAAGCTTTGGTTGTGAAGTGTTCAGTACTTATTGCACCTACGTATATTATTCATTTGTTTTCTACACTCAGTTTGTATGTTTCGGCCATTCATGGGGTGAATAAAATGCAATGTAGTTACTTTTTACCATAGAACATTTTTTTTGCCATGTAGCTTTAGTTACATTAATACTGCCACTTCTGCTGTCAGTATTTCTGCGCATGAGCATATTTTGCAGAGACTTTTTGATTATATTTTTACCACATTTTACTGTCCTGAACCTTCAATTAAAAACTATGGAGCATACTTAACTCCTGAAAACAGGAACTTACCCCAATTCTAAATAATGAATAATGTGGATGTGTGCACACTTGCGCATACGCAAATATAAGACTATATTAATGGGAAAAGGTTCTAATCTAAACAATAAAAGACGTCATCATCAATGGAATCACTGCGAGTTTATTTTTATACTTTTATTACATTCAACTGTTATACGTCGCTGAGAATTCGAAACGCAGATTTTGTTAGAAACCTAAACCTAAAAATAACCGATATATTTTTCTCCAGTATAGTTTAGACGAAAGAGTCAGATTCAAAGATACTTATAGTACTAAGTTTTCCGACTATCTGATATGTTCCTAACTTCCTACCAAAAAAGCTGTCACCACGAAAATGAAACGCGATTGACAGGTTACATTTCGCGTTCCATTGCTGGCTCTGTAAAGTATTGTCGTGATAAAGACCGTTGTGAACCGTCAATGGCACGAAAAATGGGCGATGTGACCGAGAATCTATTTTCGTGGTAACAGCCATACTCAACCCGAATTGATTCCTTATTCACATATATCAACAACATCAAAACAAGTAAAGACACCACTTTTTAAATATCACTGAAACATGAGTTTTCTACTTTTAGTATCAATGCAGATTTACTGATTCGTTGTACATTGCGCTTTTTATTCAAGAACATTTGTCACTCCTTTATTTGTAGTGTATCCAACAAGTAATGTATTACGAACCAGGCTTCCTATTCTTTAAATATATTAATGTTATTTTTTTATGATTTCCCCATTTTATATCTATTGCGATTTTAATACTGATTGATTTTACTGCATTCATACGAAAAATATACAACACGAAATATACCTTACATTAATTTACAATATTAGAAACTTCATCGGAAAACTGAAGGCGCACTTAGCCTGGAGAAAACCTTTTATAATTACATACTATGCAATATATACTATAAAACCTATAATATTGGCACTAATGAGGTGCGGGTTCAGTTCTTCGACGAGGCTCCCCTCATGCATCCAGTGACGATTTAAAATCCCTCGTGTACCCTCCTGGTATCTACAACAATAGTACTGTAAGTGCCTTCACCGACTGGTGTAACTTACAACAATTCTCAAGAGAAGCCTACCAGGTCCTATCGGCCCCACATCTAACCTTATTCGATCAATACACAATACTATAAATCATTTTTGTACACACCTCATCCCCGGACCCTTTAAAAGTATAACAAAACTCCATTTAACTAAATTTAACACATATTTTTTCATCTTTGATCAACGATGGCAAACTATAACTTTTACATAGTAACACAATATTAGTTTAGGCATATTAAAACGTCGCAAGTGATACTTACGCTTGATCGTTTTGTTATTTTTTTTTGTCAAAATTACTAAATACAATAAATTATTAATTTAATTTTCCAATTTTTGGTAATCAAACGTATGTATCACTTACGAATCCAGCTTATAAAGAAAACAAAAGAAAATCAATGCTAATAAAAACGCAGATCGTGCATACATTAAATTACGAAAAAAAGAAAAATCTAATCCTAAGTGTGTCAGCAAAAATATAATGCAGTAAATTAGAATTGCCACTTAATTAACTTTCACAATATAAATTGTATTCTTTTCTCGTAAAAAAATATTTCTGTGTATAAAATGTGTTACCGAGCATAACAAGAAACAGCGGCACAGTTTTACTAAAAAATAAAAACGTAAACATTATGAGAAAACAACTCGTCACTTAATAGATTAAGTACTGAGTATACTACAACACGTCGTGCTCAACTGGCGTCTGAGCACGCGTCCAACTCGTCATCCGATGCTCAACAGTATTAACACTCAACATTCGGATTGTATATAAAATTGCTTATAAATTAACAGTTTTTAGTAAAACTGCACCACCGCCTTACTTTATCTGTAGATAAAAGTTACTTCTAGCATATAACTGTCAGTATATTGTATGTCATAGTGTGTATATTGTAAATACTTTCTTTTATGTACTGTTATAGACGGGATATCAACGACATTGCTCGACCGGGGGGACAAGTGTGTTACTTAGTATATAATACTTATTATTTTTATATAAAAAGTTGTAAGTGCACTTTGAGTTACGGAACTATATTAATGTAACTATTTACTGTAGGTTTAGCAGATTTAACACTGATATACTATAGTTAGTTAAATTATACGAAGAGATGTTCATTGACATTTTGACTTTAATTGTATTGTCAATATTTGGCACTAAGATTTTTTTGATACGAAATGTTATAAGATAAAATAATAAACTACAAAAAACATTTAGGGGTTGAAAGGTTAATTTTGAAGTCTGAAATTCGCTTTTCGGCGATTTAAAATGAAAATGGGAAATAAGACTTACACTATTAATAAATAGAGCTCCTTAAAATCTTAATTGACATTAAAAACAGGAAAATCTGCTGATTGTAGCTTATTATAAGTCATAGATAAATGTAACTATTATATTGAGGTACTGTGGCGAATTGGGAACTATTGCTAAAACTGTAATTATTATAATTATATTACGTTTAAAGTGGAAGATACTGATATAAATATTAAAGCTATTGACTTAAGAATACATCGACCCGTGACTCTCGTATGAAAACTACAAGTTCGTAAGTATTTTATATTAATTTGTGAGCAACTATTAAAAAACAGTTTCAATAAAAAATGCAGTCGATTTATTCTTAAAAAGATGGTGTCCCGCCGCCGATCGAGCAATTTAAATTATTTATAAATAACTATTGTATGATCTGGTTT
Organism: Helicoverpa zea x Helicoverpa armigera; assembly: GCA_033682625.1. Lineage (NCBI taxonomy): Eukaryota > Metazoa > Arthropoda > Insecta > Lepidoptera > Noctuidae > Helicoverpa > Helicoverpa zea x Helicoverpa armigera. The sequence continues at coordinate 12,091,686 of JAWIIS010000029.1, read as the reverse complement.
CGCTACTATTTTATTTAATAACCATAAGGCTTTCAAATAAAATAATAACGGATAATATCTATTGCATTTTAAACATGGAAATGGATCAACAAAAAATGATTGTATGGGAAAAAATACTATGTAACAAGTGTTATATCTCGTTCGCGATTTACAATATAATTAGATAAATATAAAACATTGTCCTGTCTGTATGCTGTAACTGTAATACATACATAAATACATCGGCCTGTATTCAGAGGCAAACAAACGCTCTAAACTAATACATTAGAAATTAAATTATATAATTGGAGGTAATACTTAAAATTATAGGAGGTAATACTTACGATAAAAGCATTTCATTTTCTTAAAAGAAAACAGTTTTGTGAAGCGGTTTGTGAACATGTATTTGTCAGGTGAGAAGTCCCGCAAGACGATTAACTTCGATCATATAGAAGTTCAAGTTACCTGCCTATCATAAGATTAGGTAATTATTATTATATCCACGAGTAATCCTAAGGAAAATCATGGAAAACCCTATCAACTCATACAAAACGGATTAAAAAACCGGCAGTATTAACTTTATTCTGATTACAAAAGTTACTGATTTTGCAAAGTAAAACTGACCATAAAAATACTTTAAAATGACATTTGGGAGTAGATTGGCTCAGATACTGAAGCCTAATTACTACATAAAGCTACCAGAGAGCTAGCGAAACACGAGCCGAAAACTGAGCATCGATCCACAACGTACCGCCCGAGTGTTGAGCGTGGATCAATACTCAACTTATAGATCGTCATCTAGCTGTTACTCACAAAAGAGTACATTAATCTAGATATTTTATGCAACTATTTTGAGACGAAAGCTACGCCCATATAGTCATTCTAAAGTACGCGATTCTTATATATTTATCTAGTGTAGGCTATTGTTAAAGTTGTACTGTTAGAAGGCATCCCGTTGTTGATTAATTTGTGCATTACACTAATTAGTAACACAGTCTGTTTATTAAATTATTTCTTTAAACTTAACGTTATTAACTGGCGAAGAAGCGAAAAATTATATTGCGGATTTAAAGGGCTGCTATAATTTACACGTATTATATATAAAAAAAGATTTTCTCACTTTCATCTTACTATTTAAAAATGCAGTATTTTGGTATACATTGCAAAATATACTTTTAATTATTATTGTTTCGCTGTATTTTTTAGCGACTGATTTTTCGTGATTTTTTTATTGAATTTTAAATTTTTACGCTGCGACTCTGAACCTCCTTTTTTGCCGACACATAATCCAAACTTAACACAAATTTTACAATAGTTTAAGAGCTAACAACAATCACCAACGGCTGTCTCCGATATTGATGTAGTACGCAGCTGTCAACTGAGATCAATTTAGATAAATTACTTCCAAATAATTCACAAAAAGAACTTCCACAAAAGAAGTGGGGATGTAAAATCCAATATTTCAACGAAGCAGTCAACAATAAGCTCAATGAACAGCCAAATCAATAAGAAATCATTGCACAGCGAAAACAATAAACACAAACATTTAAAAAACATTATGAAGACTAAGTCTAAGTTTCACTATTAATAAATCCATTAGTAGAATATATAAAAATCCTTTCCATTAATGATTTTATCTATTTACTATTTAGTTAATAATATCACGAGGCTTGTATTCCCGAACGATGCCACGATACTCAGTTATGTAAGTATTCTAACTTATATTTACAATTCAAACTACCCGCTTGCTTTTCCCTTCTAAGCTCCAGCTAAATATGATTCTATGATCTTTAATATTTCCCAAATTATTTCATCGACGTGTTTCTTTTTTATATTAAAAATTAAACAGCCTGTAACATTGAAATAAAAATAAAAAAACAAAATAATATAGTTGAGGTACTACATAAATGGAGGTATACGGGCTTTACCGGCTAATGTCCATGTAAAACTACTTCGAAATCAACCCGCCGTTAACATCTAGTTAAGCTGAGGATAAAATGATAAAACTTAAATGTTAAAATATCTGGATTATACCAAACAACTTCTCATTAAATGTATTTCATATCACAAAGTACACATATATGTAACATTCGGAAAAAGAAAGTAAAAATACAAAAAATACCTACATTACGATCCTATACCCAAGTTACTTAACATTTGAAAAATAAATGCAAAAAAATAATGTTAATTGCTCTAAAACAACGTATTGTATAGATGTTTGCTATTGTAAGTTGCATTGACGTTTTAGTACTAATTGCGAAATGATGATTTCATGTCACTTTGAGTGAACAGAACTTGATATGTTCGTTAATTTGGAGAATTCTATAGAACGCGTAAAATGGATATGGCACAATACATTTTAGTATTTTAACTATCTTCAGAAAGTTTTCATATTTCTACGGGATTAAATGCAAATCAGCAAGTATTATTCACATTATTTAATTTCTTTGGCTTTGTGAAATATCACGGTGTTAAAAATACTTTCTTTCATTTAAAGATATTCATGTTTGTGATATGTGGTTTAAGAGATTGGGTCGCGATTGAAGATATTATCGAGTTACGTTTTGAAACACCCTGAATAGATATGTCGTGTTACCTGAAAAACGCGGTTCGCAAGCAATTTTCTACGATATAAGTAAATAAAATAAATTTTTATACAATTTGCAGCCATCTTATGGTTAGGTAATCCTAAGATTTTTTTTGAGAATAATATAATAATAATCTAATAAATTTTCAATAACGAGACATCAGCTACGTTGGTCGACATTTAAATAAGAACCACTATACACTCATAGAGAGAAATCCGAAAATGGATACAGGTTAAATATAATTCTATTAATTAATACCTAAAGTCTACGTATTCCTATACAGAAGAAATGTTTGATTTTGTTTCATGATTTGTAATCATGCACACGTATACGATCGTCGAACTGCTTTTCGAAGACCCACTTTCTGGCAACCCAGCGCCTCTATTTCCTACGTCTGTTTACTCACTCTTGACCCTGTATTCAAGGATCCCACCGGAGCGTGGCAACCCTAGAGCATTTTCCCTTTTCGAAACGTCACCGCCAACTTTGATTCGTCCGTGAACCGTCACTTGCCTTTACTCCTCGTCAGTTCAGAAATTCATCCATTAATATTTCGAAGACGAACGAAGGCACGGCTACTTACACATTGATCATAATCATTTATTTATTATTGAAGCCAAACGCACATAGATTAGATATTGTTAGACGTTAAATTTTGTACTTTCGAAATCAGATTCTAAGAAGTCTTTAATTTTTTTTACTCAACATCAACATTTTTTTTTTACTTTTAATCTAAACATTTTTGTAATTAACCGCTAAATAATCTGTATCATTTTAATTAATTTAGATTTGGCGTTCCGAAAAAAGTTTCTTTAAAAAATATTTTCTTTGCATTTCTTTTAATATTTACGGTTTAAAATTTGTACGTTCTCATTTTGTACAGTTATCGAATCTAATTTGACACTAGACATTTATCGAAAAGTGATTTTAAAAAATGTATTTCATTTTAGAATACAGTTGGCATAATTTTGGCAGTACTAGAAATATTAATACTTTAGTATTGCTCTGGATTACATTGTCATATTGAACACTGTTGGAACATTTTCACTAGAAAATGGCGTAACTCGCGACTGTTACGAACTAGTCACAAAGCGAAGTCCGATCCTCGAAGCGTACACTAAACGACTCCTAGCAGTCGCGTGCGACAATACTGTTTATGTAATTTTTAACCCTAACGTCAATATTTAACTAATTATAATACGATTAACCATAAATGCGGCATAGTCCTGCATTGTTTTGGCATTGTCCGTTATATTGCACATATGATGCCGTCCATGTCGTGAGCGCGAGTGTCGAGCCGCGTTACGAATAGGCCTGGCGGGCAGGCCAGGAGTATTCGCAACGGGGAGCTGTGCCCGGGGTCTAGGCCATGGTCTGAGGTCATTGCAGGCCGGGCGGCAGCTGCGGGCCGTGCTCGGCGCCCAGGTCGAACAGGTGGTGCGGCGAGGGCGCCAGCGCCGAGTGGAGCGCCGACGTCTTCAGCAGCCGCTTGAGCATGCCGCTGGAGCCGCGGTGCTGCAGGCTCTTGTGCGTCGTCAGCGAGTTCTTGGTCCGGTACCTCCGGTGGCAGAACTCGCACACGTACAGCGTGTCCGACTGCTCGTGCTTGTCTTGGAAGTGTCGTTTCAAGGAATAGTAACAAGAGAATGTCCTGCGGCAGTAAGGACACTCTTGGGGCTCGTTGATACCGCCGGCGGTGGGCGGGGGCATACGGAGGGGCGGTACTGCTGGAAAACAAAAACAACCCATTTACATTAAGCATATTTACCCAGAAAGATGGTAGATATCGTTAGCTGGCAACACGTGGAGGCATGGAGAAAATCGAGAGAGTGATTTTCTGTTTGTTAATTATCATTCAGTAATACATGTATGAGGTTATTAATAGTTATTAATAATACTAATAATATGCACTGTACACATTGACTAACTACACAATAATCACGAGATTTTCATAATATCCAAAATCTTAAGGAAAGTCTCTCAACCACAATAACACATAGACACGTGATAACAAAAATGATAGAAGCATGCTCCAAGCAACACAACAACGTCAAAACTGCGAAACCCGACGGGAGGGGGGGCGAGGGGGGCGGCGGGGGGGAGGGCCTCTCAGGAGTACACTCGAACTTAAAGAACATAAAATCCAAACTAAAATCTATAAACTTAAAATTGAACAGAAAATATATGAAATGAAAAAAATTAAGAAGGACCCTTATACCTAGCTTAGTCTAATAAAGGAAATCCATTGTTAATGAGTTAGATCGTCTGTTCTCTAATTTGTTTCTGGTTCTATAAACAATATCTAACCTTTGTAAGTGTTGCTATGTACGGCGGGTTCATGTAGGTTGTGCTCGAGTAGATTCTCTTTGCTAGATGAATACTGCCGCACGCCGCGCCAACTCCGTCCGAGTAGTCACTAAAAAAATCGTATTTGATCTGTCTCCCCTGTCCTCGACTTGTGGTACGTGTATATGTGGGTCATCAGGGAGTTCCGGGAGCAGTACACCCTCTCACATATATTGCATCGGTACTCCTCTTGTCTCTCGGCATGTTTGTCAGCGATATGCCGCTTCAACGACGCCTTTGAGCACAGAACCTTCCCGCATAACGTGCACGTGAATACCTTTTTACCTGTAAACAGATCGAAAAAACAAAAAAATATGGGGTTGGTCCCCGAACGCGGTGTAAATTAAAAAAAAATAAACCTACTCCAGGGATCTCATTAAGACCAGATTGATTTTTTTTAAAGAAAAAATTAAAAAACAAAATAGTGTGACTAAAATAAAATGATAAATAAAATAAAAATAAATTGAAATGATGGCGAAGCTACAGTGGCTCATGAAGGGTGTTAACAGTCAGCATGCGATTGAGGCGGGAAAATAAATATTGAGGCGGGAAAACTAGATATGCTAAGCGTGTTTCGAAATTAATCAGAAAATAAAACAAAACAGTGCACTATGGAATGACCTACTCGTCGCTACGAACAAGCACATATAGGGGTCCTACAGGAGGTCTAATAAAACTGGCAATGTTGTTTTTGTATATTTGTTTTTATTAAAAACGCCATTATCATCAATATTAGGATTTATGAAGTTCGGTTTAACGATTACATTTTATGAGTAGTTACTTCAATTATTTTTATTTAAAAAGTAAGGAAGGAAAAGAACTATTTATGAATATAATATAGTGTTGCGAAATCATTTTTATATTATAGAATATATTAACTAAGTGCAGCCCATTAAAATTATTTGTTTACTTTTGGCGTTCCACGCTACGTTCAAGACTAATTCGCCTCAAAATGGAAGACAAAACATAAAAACACCGAAGTTTTTGGCACAATCTCGAATAATATTAAAACATCTAATGGACTGCATTACACAGATGCCAATTGTTAACAAAAAATATCTAGATTCGTGGATAGTAGAACAATAATTTAAGAAAAATAATATATAAAATTTCAATACAACAACCAATAAATTAATTTAGATTCCTTATAAAATAAGTAAAAATGCCAACAAGAAGTATAAGAACACATTGGATAAAGTCAACGCACGCATAGGTGCGCGTTTGAAAAAAATTCTTAACTCGTTAGAAAGATAAAAACTTAAACAGGTCACAGAAACAGTCTTAAACTTGCTAAGATCCTAACTAATATAGTTTTTGACAGGGATGTGTTCTGCTCCTTAGAACACGGTGTAGTGCTAGCCCTTTCAAACCCGAGGCCTCGGCCTCTCGAGATCCCAAAATAACTTAAACCCTAAAAATTTCCAACCAAAGATCATTTTGAAATCACAAATAAATTTCGAGTTTCTTTAATACCAAAATTAATCACGCTTTGACCGCCTTCTGTGCGACAACAGTTCTCGACATTTTTTTATAAAATTATCAGTTAATTTAGTAAATAATGTACATTTTTTATCTATAAAATACGCCTAATAGTGTACAAGTCAAACGCGTACTTACTCTAATCAGTCTATAGCGCTTATTATTTTGGCAAAATTTTTCCCAACCAGAGACAAGATTTTTTACTAAATAAATTCTTAAATTTCCCAGCATATAGCTGAAATACCGTACTGCCACTGCAGCACATCCCTGTAATCGTAAATTAAACATGTGTTTCTATTAGCTATATGAATTCAGATAAACCTTAATCCTATTTAGTCAACTAACTTAATTTCCCAAACCCAAATTAACAAGAAAAACTATGACTAAATTACTAATCAAAAAACAACAATCCTACGTTTCAAACTTTGCAATGTTACGCAAATAAAAACTTAACATTTTTTTAATGATTTTCGTTTTCGTACACGGAATGTTGCGAAATATTTGACAAAATTTAGATTCCTTTTTTCGATTCCCTTATGTTTTCTAACACGAACATCGTTCCTTTTAGCACCAAATCTCTAGTCTTCCAATTGGCCAAACTATCATAATAAAGCTTACTAATTAACTAAACGAGTAATGGCTAAGCATTATGTATCTAGCAATAACAACAGAATTTGATAACATATAGCATTTTAGGAAGCCTCTTAGTTGTTTAAAGGTAAAGCATCAATATCTAGGTATCAAGTGTGTCAAACACTACCTAACAATGCTTTCAAATTCACGAAAAAATACGCAAAATATGTCTTTTTTTTGTCAATAAGAACACAATAATATGAAGCAGGCACTAATATTACTTAAGGTGTACATCATTTTATAATAAATTATGTTAACATTTACAATCAAAGTTCCCTTATTGCTATGAAATGAAAATTTTAACAATAGTGATATTTTATCGACTTTATAAAGTCAGTATAGTGATGTTTCATGAACTAGAATATTCTTCACAAAGGAAAGACGCACATTAATTTCTATATTGGATGATTTAACTTTAACGCGACAATCTTTCCCAAATTAGACAAGTATTTTATTTTTGGACGTCTAAAGTGTTACGTTTGTGTAAAAACTTTCAAATGTACGTCTTGTCCGAAATATATAGAAAAAACATTACCTTTTTGCTTTTCATGTTTCCATTCAATTTTGTTGCCGCGTTGAAGTTTCGTCACCCAACATCGAGACATATTACTAAATTATGTTATGGCAAGCAAAATTCCGTTACTAATTAACATCGAGCATGGAACAATATAGATGAAAAGTTCACACTGTTGAAATTTAGGAACATTTAACACTGAGAATTATTAAAAATTTGTTTTACAGTATTACCTATTATGTATAATATAATTATAATGTGTAATTACAATTGTACAAAACAAAAAACAAAATGTGAGTGTTTAATGTACAAAAAATACGAGTACATGTAGGTCGGTAAAAAGCGAAAAAAATATTATTAAAAAATATCCTATTGTAAAAAGGCTCAACGAAATAATAATAATAAAAAAAGAACAAACACAAGATTGCGATAAAACTAATGCTTGAAAACTAAAAAGGACCTAATCTAAAAAATAAAATAGCCATATTCATTTAAAAATGGCACCTTGCGATTCACTTTGTAAAATGCAATTTCGTAGACTGATGTTTGTTTGTCAATAATTATAATAATAAAAAGGCAGCAAAGGATGTATAAAAGTCGACAAATAAGATAAATAATATAAATAAATTGATAAATGATAAATAACGTGTCGACTGCAAAAGTAAGCGAGAGTAGTCTGTATCTGTGTGTGTCGGTAGCTGTGTCCTGGTTGTGTAAAGTCCGGTATATTTCTGTTGTATATCTGTGGTAGTGCTATCTGCGGGTAAATATATATATTTTTGCAAAAATCAATCTTTCGTCTCATTCTATTGGTGCTATTATATCCTGAATTCAGTCTTAAAAATGAAAATAAACACCTAAAATAAAAATAAAAATTTGAAAGCCTCTTAAGCCAATTATATATCTGTGTATATAGCTTTTTTATACTTTTTACATATTTTCGTTTAGTAATCTCGTATAAATATCTAAGAGTGAGATCATACAGATTAATTACAAAATAAATAATTGCCGAAAATAATGAACACAATAATTTGAAAACAATATGCCTCTTCTGTTACTTACACGAACACCGTTTCTTTTTATATAAATTTAAGCCTAATATATAAATTTACAGCACCAAGATTTTTCATCTTTTCTCAAAATATTATTTTTTTTCTCTTCGCCTTATTGTCGCACATTTAACATAGTGTAAAAATTCAGGAATCATTTTTATACCGCAGTATTGCACTCTCCGGGCGCAATGGATCGATCACGTCTAACATAAACATCATGATGTGGAACTCGATCTGTCGCCCTCCCTTGTAACAAGTGGAATGTCAGAAAGCCATAAGTATTGTGATGTTAGTCAATGTCAACCCTTACTTACAAGTTCAAAGTTCACAAATAAATATTTCATAGAGAAAAACAATCTGAAAAACAAAAAATATACAAGTCCCGTTACGGACATAAAAAGGTAAGTATATGAAAAAATAATAAAAATAGTTACTTTCCTTTTAAATAGAGAATAAAAGATTTTTGAAAAAGTAAATCTGAGCGTTGGAGAAGTTAGACATTGAACTGGTCTTTGAACTTGTAGAAGTCGATGTTGTGATGCTGGGGCGTGAGCTTGGCGTCGGGCGCGGTGGTCAGGTTCTGCGGCTGCGCCTGCGGCGGCGCGCGCTGGCGCCGGTGGTAGATGCTCTTATGGTTGTTGAGCGAGTTGAGCGTGCGGAACACCTTGTGGCAGAGGGAGCAGCGCGCCGAGTGCAGCGGCTGCAGGTGCTGCTGCTCGGTGTGCCGCTTGAGCGTCAGCCGCGTAGACAGCAGCTTGCCGCAGACGTCGCAGCGGTGGCCCGCGCCCAGAGGGCCAACTGCGCCACACATAACAACCAACATGAGCGCATTAGTCAACACGCGACGCCCGTCGTAGCCCTCACCAGTGCGACCGCTCGCATCCAACGGGTCCCTTGTAGCGGAACCAATTGGCACAATAAGTGTACCACTATTGTTTCGGTGGCAATTTTGAACCTAGTAGAGGCAATTGAACGTGTTTCACGAATTTGACTAATGCGCTTTTTACAAAACGGTTGGTGGTTATGCGTGTACCGATCAGATGTCCCAATTGGTTCCATAGAGGACGTGGCAGCGCAGCGGCGCCGCAACGCGCTGCGCTCCCACCGAGCGTTAATACGATACGTTTAGTGAGAAATAATAAATTATACATACATATAAGATAAAGTTTGCGATGCGCATGCATTACTATGCTATATACAAATGTTAGGAACATATCGCGTTACAATTTTGTTTAACTTAACGAAGTCTAGGGGCAAGAGTATGGCGTTTAGGTGGTTAGGATGGCAGCTCGGTTTCTTCGAATGGCAACGGGAGGGGCGCGCGCCGGGGCCGGCGGGCCGAGCGTCAGTTGACGGAGTAGAAGGGGCCGGGCGCCGCGGCCGCCGGCTGCTGCTTGCGGTGGTAGATGGACTTGTGGTTGCGGAGGCTGTTCAGACTCGAGTAAACCCGCCGGCAAATGTTACACACCGGCTCCCGGGACGGTCTCATGTGCACGTTTTGGATGTGTCGTTTGAGCCGCGTCAGGGACGACAAGCTCTTGTTACATGGCTCACAGCGGTAATCTTCTTGGGGGGTGCGGGCGCCACCTGGTCACAACACAAGCAGTTAGCCCCGTCGATGCTCGTTTAATGCACTCTCGTATCGTAGCCTCCATAAGCACCGCCACCCCCCGTTACGATGACAGGCGATCCCGCCTCGGATTATGCGAAGCGGTATTAGTAACGCAACATTGTCGCCTACTCCTCGCTAGTAAAGCTCAGCAATGATTGTGTGATCGACTAGCTCCGTTGTCATAACAGACGCGCGCAACGTTTGTTTCAAATTTCCCGAACAAAAGCGTTTTTAATTCTTCAATGAAATAATTTGAGCGTATTTTATATAAACCGACACCAAGTTACCATTACTAAAAATCCATTGTTCGATCTCCCTGTTATTATATTTTCCGTTTCCCAAGACAATGTGATCGAGTGTAAGCCGATAGTGTATTTAGAAATGATTCATGAGATCCGCTATGCTCCGAACAATAAGTAAACTCAACTTTTACTGAATTCGCTCAACTTTTATATCGAAGTTATGATTGGATTTCTCGGAAGCTAATTTTGTGGTTTTCTTCTTATTTTCGAGTAGGTTTTTTCTTTATAAATTTTTGAAAGTAATGTTTACAGCCAATTCGTGGTACAATTTGGTTCGTTAACATTTCGTTCGTTTCCGTCGAATGGTTTTTAAATAATGAGAGAATTAAAATAAATCGGCAAATAGAAACAAAAAGTAACAACAAAAACCTAATTCGGAGACATGGGAGTGAGGGGTTTTCCTAACACACAATTTGTTTAACATCTATAAAACAAGCTAGCATATCTTCGTATAGTTACATTACACTATGTTACAGTAACAGTTACATGCACGCCACATTGCGTTTTGGTTCAATGATAAACATTCGTCCCAATCGTACAGATAGACCAAACTAATCCAAAATAAAAATCGAATAAGTATTGTACCTATACGCGTCTCCATCGAACCATAACACAAAAAGCTAACATTAATTAATTTAAATACAGAAACACAGAGCACAAAATGAAGACATATACAAGGTTAATAGTATATAATTATAATAATATACATATATTAATAGAAATAAATTATATGTCACGTGATAATTGCCTCATACACTTTTAAACAAAAATTATAATAAAAAAAACCTAATAATGATATATAAACCTAATATGACAGAGCAGAGAGGAAGCGGTGATGGTGGCATACGACAGACAGTGCATTAAAAATATCGTTTGTCTCAATATATGTAGTAATGCAATAAAATAAATTCGTTGCTAGACAAGCTGGCACTCACCTTGGGAAGTACTTGCGATGCCGTCCGGAGTCAATGGACTTTGCAGACCTGAAAACATTACACCGTTCATATTCTATCTTTTCTCATAAAAGTTAATTTCAATCAAATCAATCATTTCTTAGCGACCAAGCATGACTTTTGGATAATCATCAATTACTATTTGAAAACATTCATCAATTTCCATTTCTCACGTTTGGTTGCCAAAATAATGTATTCCTAATACCTATTCAAAACTTAAATGTTGCAGTTATTTATATCATTCAGCAGACTTCTCAAAACAAAAAAAATACAGCTTTCATTCAACTTTAAGTATTAAGTTAAAACTGCGATCTGTAATCCTTTCTGTAAGTACTTTCCGATAAGTCCATTTTCTTTTTTATTTTTATTATTTTCTAAACACAATATTATATATTTTTCTAAAAAAAAGGATATCTTACCAGTCAAAGAGGGATGCGTCAGTGCGTCCATGGGAAAGTTGTATGTATTCGCCGGGTTGAAGAGCTTGGTTTCCGGAGGCTGTATGAAGGGCGGCGGGTGCGGTGGCGGCGTGCACTCTTCGGCATCGGCCGAGCTGCCGCGGGACGGCGGGCCCCCTCCCTGAGGACGCACAGAGTTAGGCATTAAACTCACGCCGCTGTATTTAACTAATCTATGGCCGATACTTTAGTATGTAATGTGATATATGATTGTATGGATAGATGTCGTAGGAATATTTGTAGGCTTTTATTTGTTTATTTCTAAGTAGTAGTCGAATCTGAAACCAGAAACAGGAAGCCGTCTATTGATTTAAGTAGATCTATCATTATTTACGATGTTCCTAAAAGTTTTTGTTGGAAACGAAGTGTAAAATGAAAATCATTTTTCTTTTCCTAAAGCCTTATTTCAAGAAAGCGATATTAACAGAAGTCTGTAGGAGTCGTCAACTATTAGGAGGTACACCAATTTAACTTCTAAATAACTAAAGTTTGCGTCCTAATAAAAATATAGGCTCTCCTCCGCAAATGGGATCTTATTTTTGTTTATTTAAATGGTTTGTTTTCCCTGGAATCGGGTTTTTTTCCTGAATTTTAATGCGTATTCAACGAACTTTCGCGTAATCTGAATTTGAAGTAGTTAGAGATATTTTTAGTTTTTAATTAACATTTTCGAATTTTGGCCCAAAACATACAAACATTCTACGTGTTCTGCCTTTTTTCCCCATTTTTTAAATATTTTTAAATTTCTTTTCTAAACATACATAATGAGTGCCAACTTCGATCATCGGTCAAGGTTCCTAATTCTGTGTGTCACAGACTGAGACAATGTTATCGGCTGTCAGTCTACCCGACACTCCACTTGACACCATAACAGTTCCGGGTACAAATTCTAGTGTCTAGCACTCTAATACTCAGTACTAATAACGTATAAATGACACTTATAAAGGTGCTTCAAGGCTATCGAAATTTGACGAGTGTCAAATCTAGTTGGAACTGGCCATTGTCACTTGTAGCTTACAACCTCCTTGGTGATAACTCTATGGTTGTTGGAAATTGAGAATGGAACGTGTTCGAATTTTGAATTGGTATGTTTGACCAAGATGGCTGCCATATGACACTGAAAGGACCATCAAGGTATTTTATTATTTTTATACTGTAGAAACTTCGGGATTCAATTGTTAATGTTTATTAGGAGTACATAATCAGAGTCGAAATATTAGTTCCAACATATGTTCGACAGTCCGACTTGAAGTCTCAATGGAAAATTTATTGATTTAGTAATCAATCGATTCCTTGAATTAGCATTCATAGAATGCGTTAAGCAAGCCCTATAAACGTAATACGATAATATTGCTTATTAGTACTTTTGACGATTTGTTTGTGTTTTTATTGTGTTACTCAGTATTAAAGAATTCGTTGGTTTAAGCAATTTTTGTATGAATGCCCAAATCATAACTTAAAACATAGTTTATCTCTGAAAATCGTGTCAGTACGACATAACTATTGTCTTTTCAGTGTTTTCATGAGATTTAAGAGTTCCAGTTTCCTTGAGTTTCAGTTTTATTAAACGTTCATATTGTTTTAATATTGTTTTGAGAAGGTTATTTAAATTATTCGCGGCAGCTTCTAAAATTACTCCATTGTCGTATGAAATATTTAATGAAACAATTAGTAACTAAAGAATTATGAACTGGCATTCGGTTCTACTGGTAGGTTCCAGATTCGACTAATTACTATACTTTTCAATTTAGTAATAGGATCTAAGTAATTGACTGCGTATACTATAAAAAAAATCATACCGTTCTGCAAAGATACACGTAAATACAGCGATAACTGGGAATCGAACCCATGCTCACTAGCCATCGAGCTTAAACATAATAAGAAAAGTTTTACCAACTCACAAGTGGTCTATGATGATGAGGCGGCGTATCATCCGTGCTCCTATCAATATCCGGGTTCGAAGACGGACACATATCAATCGGCTCATTCTTTACTTCATCGATCAGCCGAGGAGATGGGGACGAGCTGCTGTTGGAAATGCCATTCCCATTGTTTCCCGTCTCATGGCGACTATGAGTATTGTTCTTGGTGGAGAAGTCAGTAGCATGGATCTGGGGTTGTTCGTTGTTATTGTCGTGACGAGGGCGTTTGATGACGTCTGGGCTGTTGTCGGCTGAGCGGCTGAGGCGGCGCGGCGGGAGAGGGGTTCGGCGCATGAGCTGCTGCACGCTTGAGGATGTGGGCTGCAGCAGGGCTTCTTCCAGCCGGTCGTAGGAGGGAGCGTGGCTGATGTGCGTGCTGTGGGCTGAGTGGGGCGGCGTGTGCGGGGAAGTCGTTGACGGAGCCCGCATCGGCTGCAGTAGTGGCTGTTGGGAGATAAGGCGATTATGTTTCTAACAAGAAATTGTAGCGTTGTAACGTGTTGAACATAAATGTACGTTAGAGCTTAGCAATTGTAAACTATACGTTCGTTTTTATCATCTATTGTCTTTAAAACAGGTGCAAAGGGTAAAGATTCATCAAGATAATTTATTCTATTGCACCATTAAAAGTAATATTTTTCAGTAGTTACTTTTATTTGAACGTTGGACTCGTATAGCGAAATATCAATTAGTAAAATAACGAAATTCAATTCACAAATTAGTTTCGTATTGAAATTGATACAGGTGTTTTAGAAAACCTTGAATTTCCAAAAAAATACCAACTTTTGAACTACTAAATCTACCTAAGTATTTTTTACTCGTCTGCAAATAAGAATCAATACATCGTAAAATCTCAACACCACTAAAAAAGGTGGCTAACCTATTAACCAGTCGTCAAAAGCCACTTACCCCCTGAGCATTATCATTATGCGTCAGCCCCGACACGCGAAGCACCTCAGCTGTCTTGAGGAACGAAGACAGGCTCCTCTGATGCACGTTCACCTCTCCATGGTAGATGAACTCCACCAACGCGTGAAGATCAGTAAACGCCACGTCTTGGAGCACGATCACTGGGTGCTTGCATGGTGTTGACTGCGGGAGAAAGGGATTTTCAGTCTTATTTTGTTTGTGGTAAGGTAGAAAATGGTGTGGACTGCTATGTTGGAGAAGTAAATGTTAGAGGATTTTGAGTCTTATTGAGATTGTTGTAAGGTACAAACTGCTGTACAGTGCTGTGTTGGAGAAGTAGAGGTTCCATTTTGGGTCTTAATCTGATTGTAGTTAGTTTTAAATTGGTGTGTTGGAGAAGTACATATTAGAGAATTTTGAGTCTTATCGTAACAAAGGGTAGGTTTAAATTGCTGATATGGTTGTATCTCTCTATTATGTTTTTCGTGGTGTATCATAAACCGGAAGGGTAAGAAAATATTTCTTGTAGTTACTTAGTAGAGATTAACTCTTCACTATCGAGTCAAACTGATTAGATTATAATTTATCTAATTTATTAATGAATTGTATAATGAAAATAATAGTAACATTAACTAAAAAGATTTAAGATTAATTATTTTTTCCAAAATATAACTGTAACTGACACTGCATATCATCATCAAAAAAAATACGCCGTAACATCAAAAATAATAAAAAAATCATCCATCTAACAGACCTAAAATAACTACGAAGCTTAAAATATCATTCGGCTATCAGATAAATAAACAAAAAACTCAATTACTATGGAATGAATATAAATAATAAAATATTCAGCCGAGCTCTAGTCGCGCTGAATTAAACTACTACGCTATTTATTGAGCGTGGCAACACTGTTCGGATTATGGACGAAAACTGATTAAAAATAATACTTTTTAAAATTCTGTTTGATTAGTAGTTAATTGTTGTATGTTTGATATAATATGCCAATTCGATTCAGTTAAAAATATGGTTTCATATTGGAATTAACATTCTTAAACATGTTTTATTCAGTTAATGTTTTTAAAACAAATAACTGGGTGGATTTGTACTTTTTTGCATATCAATTTTATTAGCATTTTATGTTTCAGATAGCTGTGCCATAGTTTCCGTATTTTCTTTTAACTTTTATGGAAATATATCATCATGTAATTTAAATAACATTATTACCATTAACAGCCCATAGGGGTCTTATGAAGGTGAAAAAATTTGTTTATCACAAAAATAATGAAAGTCATCAAATTGCTGATAGTTTCAGATCAATGGATTTAAATTAAAATATTTTACAAGTTGTTGATAAATTAACCGAGGAATTATTTCACACAGTTAACTTATACATGTTACTTAAGTTAGCTGTAGAAATGAATTGGTAATTTCGACACGGTGAAACAAGTCAGGTTGGCCGAGTGGTCTAAGGCGCCAGATTTAAGCTCTGGTTCCCGAGAGGGAGCGTGGGTTCGAACCCCACACCTGACAAACCTTCTTTTTGTCTTTTTGCAAAAATTTTGTCTAACTTGATATTTCAGGGATGTTTTTTATATTTAATTATGAATAAAAAGAAAAGGTATAGCTTTGATTAATCGACTGACCAGCAAAAATATTCAATTTTCAGTGATCTTTTTAAGTAGTTTTTATTCATGATATTTATTAAAAAAAATATATTTACATAGTGCGCCATCTATCGGCGTATATAAGGAACATATTTGTGACTAGCAATGATTCATCTTGATCAAGGTCTTTACCAATGAAGGAGAACCAATCGACAGTACGATGTTTACATTATTGTTTTAATACCAATTGCGCGAAAGTGGCCTGTAGAAGTCACCCATAATGTGTTCGTTTTCCTTCATATTTTATACTAATCGATTTGTTATTCACAAAAGCAGTAATATAAAGTGATTTTTTAGGTGTTTTCAAACAAAATTAACTTAAGATTTCTTCTCTTTAAGTAGTGTGCCATGAGAATCTTTCAAAATTGCAAAATGGTCTCTAGGGTTAATTTAATAACTGAAGTTGTGTACCTTACATTTTTCACACAGCAGAAATCAAACCTTACCATTGTAGATACTAACTATGACCTAACAAATCTTTATGTACCTAACAACAGAAACACAACCTTACCATTTTTACCCGCCCTGAAAAAAAGTCTAAATCACCAAAAATAATATTCAAAAAATCCTCACCTTTAACAGCTCCCTAAAATACGGGCTGCAAGCCGACAAGACCACTCTATGGGCCTTCAAGCTCTTGCCATCACAGGCGAGGGTGACATCTACAAAGTCCTCATCATCTCGAAGGTTCTCGAAGGCGCTGGTGATGCTGCTCTGGTAGTTGTTCCACCGGAGGCAGAAGTGTTGTGTGTCCACCATCTTGAAGACTATGGAGTCATGTGTGTTGAGATCTGCAACGTGAGGGCAGGTTAGTGGAAGGAACTTTGAATTGTAGACAGTTGCGCTTAGTTTTTGCTGAGTAAGGTCAAAGTGGAGATCAAAGGGGGAGGCCTATGTTCAGCAGTGGACGTCCTATGGCTGAGATGATGATGATGAAGGTCAAAGGCAGACCTTATTTCTTTTATTTTTTTGTGTTTATAAAAAACAAAACTAGAAATGGATATTGTTACTTTTGCTTGCACAATTTTTGGAAAATACTGTATTTTCTGTTTTTTTCCTTCGTTCTAAAAAAGTAGACTTTTTCCTTTTTTTACTAGGTAGTACATTGTTTTTATGGAAAGGGACAATATAACACGCGTTTAAGCTTCCTTTTAGTTTAGTTAAGACAGTTTCAATTTTTACATGAAAGCATATAATTACCAATAATATTTATTTATGTCACCAAAAAGAAAAAACAGAGGTGAGATTGAGAACGACTATTTATTTACGATATTACATTGAAATAAATAAGAAGTACGCTTAAAAGCCTTGAAAAATCTATGCTATCACAGAACCATATTATAAAACTATAAGAAAACTTATAAATAACAAAGTAAAGATTACAAAAAATGGGTCGACGTGATAAAAACCTACGTCTCAATAACTTAGTGTCAATTATATGTTATTGTTTTACTTTTGCCCTATATTTGCAGTTACCCTATTGCGGAGATAAAATAAGAGTTATGTGTTCCAGTTAAAAAGTAACTAGTGAATTTGAAAAATATGCTCAACGGAAAAATCTTAGTATTAACTAGGAGGGGTATTGGGTTGAGGAGGTCAGATAGGCAGTCGTATGTATGAATTAGTTATTTTTTTTATCGTAGAGGAATTTATTTCATAATTACTTGGGAATTACCTACTACATTTGAACTTTATCGTGGGTTTTTCAGAAGCTCAGATTTAGACTCAAATGTATATAATTATCTATATTACTATTTATTAAAATAACTTTATCTATTTAATAAATAATAATAATAGTTTATTTCACACAAAGTTTAATGGTCTATGAATAGAAAGTAATTGTATATATTGCCTTTTCTTAAGCCAACTTCGATAAAATTCATATGATTATATTGATTATCTAAGAGCAAAATTGCAGGAAAACGGCTAGTAAGTTAATAAATTAAGATATGTTTTCAATTTGTTAACATTACAACATAACACAACAATTTCCCAGTAATAAAGGTATTGTATTCCAAATACAAAGAGTTGTCTTTAAACAAAAATTAAGAACATCATTTGCAAAGGTTAAATAACAAAAAAGGTTTCGATTCGTCTATTGTCCGACCTCTTTTTACGTTAGAACAAAAGTTTCACGTTCAGATGTTGTTTTTTTTCTAAATTTTTTTTCACATAATTATTTGGGCTTCTTGACTTTGCCGCAAGTTTTAAACTTCCAAAGTTTTTGGTCGGAACAAAAAAATAAGAGAACTACCATTTTATGTGGCTTCATATTATTTCGTTTTTCCTTGAATCGGGAATGTAATGAGAACAGGCTTTACGTGGCTTATTTATTGTTTTCTTAGTTCTCAGAAAATACTGTTTTTTTTACAAATTTCTTTTTTTTTTATTCGCAAATAATGGCATTCGTAATCGCAATTGTTTGTTTGGACTTTTCAAAAAATCTATTATTTTTTGTTTACGATTTTCTTTCAATTGTGTTTTTGTAATTTACGGAAAAGTTTAAGCGAGTTTTGTGCGCCATAACCTGAAATATTATTGTTTAAACAATTGTGAAAAATTATGGCTTAATAATAATTAGCTATGTAAATACGGAATAAAATTGTATTGCAAATGAGTATGGCATATTATGAGAATTTCTTTTTGACAATTATGTTCAAAACTTTAAATAAATTCTTGCTATCTTCAAACAATACCATGTCAAGTAAATGAAATAAATATTCACTTTCCTAAGACGATAAAAACTAAATAAATGCATACATGGACTATTTTCTAGTTCAACGGAGCTGAAGCATGTAAACTTTTTATTTCTTGTCTCTGGCAAGCTTGCTTTGATCGTAACCTCCAACTATGAAACTCTTTTTTTCTTGACCTATTTTCTAACATCCTATTTGAACGTGAACTGTCCATAGACCTGAAAAAAGGCGTGAAAAGCCGGTCTTTTTAGATGTGTCGTAAGAAAAAGTGTAAGAAGTAAGCTTATACCCAACTTTGTTTAACTAACTATGTACATGTTTTATGACTATCTAAATATAATGAGTAATTGTAAAAGAAAAACACTCCAGCATATCTTAAAATTAAAATGAATGAAAACCTTGATTTTAACTACAACTCGAATAGCATGAAAAACTCTACAACCTAAGAAAATATCGTCAAAAAATTACCATAAATGTATCATAAAAAATATTTTACCCCCCAAACCACAAAACCATAGCTCCCAATTTCAAATTTCAACAAAAACGCAGTTATATAAGTTTTGCAATATCGTGCATATAATCTAACGTCACCATATTGAATTATATATTGCTTATCTACTGATAACGGGTTAGAAAAACTATGATTAGTGGCCGTATTAGTTGCATTATCTGAACAGTGCACGAGCCGTGTGCATGCAGATAAAATGTGTTTTGACAAATTTTTCGAAGTTTTTGTCAACAGGATTAGCTGAAAGATTGGGTCAGTTATAAAAATAGGAAAATGGATATACTTTGGTTTTGGTTGTTTTATTTTTTCAATTTAACTGTTGTTTTTAAATATTTCTTAATAACTATTTATTTCGCGACCCAAGAGGCGTCGCGTACCCGGATGAAAAATACATACTTATAGATACTTAAGCTAAGATTGACGCATAATAAGTTAGGAAGGAAATAGTGTTCAGACATTAAAATACCCCTTAATAATATACTTATAACTCAATTTTACGTACTTTAATCTCAACTTAACCTGAACTGACCAAACCTTGACTTGAACCGCTCCCTAGTTCTCACTAGTGCATTTCTTACATTCACGACAACCACGTTATCCGGTAGCCACACAACTGTACTTACACCCTTAAGTGGCACCACATAAGAGCTATATTTGCCTGTTCGGTGCGCATAACTAAGTTGGCATGACACGTAAGTTTGAAAACAAATGTTAGACAATAAGAAAGACAGAGGTTTTCATATTAGCTCACAATGATAGGTAATCGAGTTACCTGCTGGCATGCATTGACACTGAAAACAATGCAATTGCCTTCATTACTCTAGCTTGTGGTGTCTAACCTTTTGAAAATTGACCCGATTTTGTGTAGCTAGATTTTTTTGGTGATAGTTTTGTATGTACGGAGAGTTAATATTGATTTTGATAATATGAAATAAAAGTTATGGAAATAAATTGTTTTTATGTACTTGAAAATAATTAAATAAAATATAATTGAACCTCCCGATTTCTGGATATGTTAATAAATATAATACTATTAAAATAATTTAGACGTAACGAGTCAGCCTCAAATACAAATTGTCTATTTAAAAACTAATGCATTTCAAAAGAATATAATTTGCCAAAGTAAAGTGCAAACCAGGATATAAAATTAACAAAATTAGACGCGATAAACGCCGGGAAAAAGGAAAAACAAAACCTACTATAATAATTAAGCAGCTAAAATGCAGAATTATTTGTAATTCTACATCCGCGATCGATATTATAATAAATTATATAAGAACAAAGTTTTGACCAATCAGAGGACACCATTTAAATTCGAGAACAAAATGGCGGTTATGTTAACAGAACTACTAGTTTCTTTCATACTTTTATACATAATGTAGATACCTAGTATGTGTGAAATAAAATGGTTAAACAAAAAATAACTATTTTGAATATGTCACAGAGATAAATGGTGAATTTTGAATGAGACAAAACGCCTGTATTGAAACAGAAACGGTTTTGGTGTGGGGTCCAAGTTTTAGGAGGTCACATGGCGATTAAGATCACGACTAAATCGCCGTTCGAAGTTTCGAGCATCAACGTGGATAGATAATGGATAACTGTAGAAACGATGGATGGATTGTAAAAAAAGCAGCCGTTTCACCCGCTGTCCTGAGAACTAATGCCCATACTCGGATAAAGTATTGCCTATGTTCACCGGGTGCCTGTAGCCGAAAAGAAACAAAATAAAGTATAAAATATATTCGCTTAGGTATATTTAGCAAACAATGAAAGATTTTTCAAATCGGGTAAGTTTTTTAGTCTATTTATGTCAAACAAACAACCAATTAAATCTTTTTTCTTTGTAATATTGGCGTCAAAAAGGCAAGTAGGTGCAGAATAAGAAGGCATCGACTTAAAAAAAAGTAGGTATAAAGACAGGAAGATATTTAAGATAATAATGACAATAAAATCTTTACCTAACACGTGAATCAGTTAGTTTGAATTGCTAAGTAACAGTAAATTGTTTTTGATAATCTCAGATCAAAAGATATAGGTAGATTATAATTATCAACTCATTCATGTATTTAAGATATTTGTTATCAAAGATTTTCTTTTACTGCAATTCTAGAAAAATACGTTAGTAATAAGTACTAAGTATTAGTAAGTATTTTTTTAACCCATATATCTTTAAATTAATTGATGAAAATTAATTTTATTTTAATACTTTGAAAGTTTTTGACTTAGACCATACTACAGGGTCCGTGTCATATGGAGGTCTTTCAACAAAATATGTTATGTAGTGGTTTGCGACACTATTGGTACTTTGTGCCCATTTGTGCCCTTTTGTGCCCTAGTGTGAATGGCTCACTTAGGGCCCATTACGTGAGCTATTTATATAAAAGGTTAAGGGTCCTATGATGTATTACAAACGGCTCTATGGATTAGAATATCGGTTAAAAATTAAGGCTAACAACTTCCATAACAAAAAATGTAGTATATTTTTTTTTGTAAAATCTGGAAAAAAACATGAGTTTTTATTTGATTATTGTAGCGAAAGTTTAAGTATCAATACAAACGAGTCTTAGAAGTACAAGCATAAATTATTTTACCCGTTGAAACTGAGAAAGAAACAGAAAGAAACAGGTAAAAGGAAAAAAATAAATACCGATTATAAGTAATTTACGTAATTTTAATTAAACTGTACACCATTGTTTTCTAATTACCAAATAACTTCTATAAAGTTACAATATAATATATTTACGTCAACATAAAAATCGTACATACAAATTTTAACTTAAAACTATGCCACAAAATAAGTGAATTAGACACAAATTGTGTACATTGGCATAACGGCACGATAGTCAAGTGTTATCAATGTATTTTTTTAGCAAATTTAGTGTTTTATCAGAGACCTAGGCGACGTATCTTATCATGTAGTTTAGGCTTCAGGCCGTACCTACTAGCGTTGTAAAATAATAACAGCCAACGATTTCAGCAGCTTTTTTATATCTATAGTTTATACTTAGAAACAGATAATTACACAATTTAGGTACCTACATAGTTTTATTGTAAGTTTTTACTTTTGTTCAAGTAATTTTACCTACACATGTTATATATAGAGTTTTTTTGAAGAATCATGAATATTTTACAATTAGCTCTTCTCCAATGTTCTCCAATGATTGTATTACGATATGTTGCACTCTCTAAATAATACAAGCCATTTTACGTAAACTTTAACCGATATGAATAAAAAGACTCAATAATTATGGAATTGAAATGGAGCATAAAATTAACAGAATAATAGCATATCTGTAATTAAAGACACCAGTCCTATGTTCTAAAACAAATATGAATAAAACTTACTTTTTCTCAAGGTCTTCACAAATAGTGGCGAATCTAATAGCCTGTTGTTTAAATAATAATTATCAATATGAGTTGGTAACATCTGTTCAATTTCAGATCATCATTCGAAACATTTGTTTTTTTAGACGAAACATTTTCTTTAAACAATTTTTAGTTGCCTGTATGTATGTTTTAATACGATCATTGGAGGAGAACTAATCGTAAAATATTCGTTTATTAAAAAGTTTAATTATAAAGAATTAAGAGTCATATTTTACTATTATTTTGGCACCTTTATGATTTTTCGAAAATAAAACTATTGTCACACATAAAGATTGACAATACCGCGAAATTATCCCAGTTTTCCTGATATATAACCAATGCCTATAAGTACTCCTAAAATACCCAAAGCAAAACTGACCAATGAATAAATAAAACATAAAAATAAACTGATAACAAATATGCGTTAAGGTGATCGGTGAACGCATACCAAATAAAAAAGATACCATTCAGTCTTTATCTCGAGCAAAAAGTCTAAACTTTTAGCCTATCTAGCTTAGTGGCAGGCTATCAAATGACCTGTATTTATCTGCCATCGCTTTAATTAACAATATCAAAATTAATAGGTACTGTATTAACATTTCAAATGATGTTTTAATAATAATCTTGTTTTGTTCAGTTTTGGGGGTACTGAAAGGTTCTTTTTGTACCTATTTTTTCATGTGTTAATGCAGTTTATGTAGTCAAATGTTATCATTATTCTAGTAGGCATTGCTTTATCTTTTCAAACATTATGGTTATCTTTAGAAACGGGTGGGGCTTAAGCAGTAGTGTGTAGCACATCAACCTACCTCAAGCTGTCAAATTTCTTCAATACATTACTTCAACCTTATCACAATATTAGAAGGTTAATGTTCGACTGGCAAAAGACAGATTCGGATAGCTTAACCTGCGTCTGTAGATAGAATAGATTTTTAGCAGAAATATGTGTAGGTTTAGCTAAGTCATTTTAGATCAAAACTACATTCAATAGATAATAGCGGCGCAAATATAGTAAACTTTATAGGCAATTACATGTTTAAGCCGTTTGGGGTTGAAACTAGGATATTTTCCAGCGCCTGGTTGACACTTCCCGGGACCCAAAGGCTGGCTTTTATTTCGCACAGAGGTTAAGGTATCTAAATATCCAAATAAATCCTAATTTCCATTGAATAGATTAATTAAAATATGGGTAGGTGATTATAGATGGGTGCACTTGCAAACCAACATTAGTCAAGTCAGGATTGAACCTTGGACGATGAGAAAGGACCAAAATAGATACATCAGTTCCTATTCGTATCTTATCAAATTGATCAGGTTTTAAAAAAGATTACTACGACAGGATTAGGTATAATTATTATTGTATTATCTTTGTGTTTGAGTGCAAATGCAATTTGCTTTTGCATCTCAAGGAATATCGATTGAAATTATGCTCCAAGGGTTTTTTCTGGACTATTTCTATTTCAAAGCAAAAGGAACTTCTGGGAGTAATGTATTAAAGTGTCCAGTTCATCATTTAAATAAATAAAAAATCCACGCATTATTTGTTTGTTCCTTAAAGACCCCAACTACTTAACTGATTCGAAAAAATCTTTCACTGTTGGAAAGCTACACTCTTCCCGAGTAACATAGGCTACATTTTATCCTGGTACGCGCGGCAGTTATCACGGGTCGCGAGTGAAACTGCGGGAAAGCGGCTAGTGTGATGTAAAAGTAAATTATTACAACGGTTTTGTGGGGCTTAGCATATAAGATGGCTACCTTTGTGATATAAGATAAATTTCAGTACTAACCTTAAATATAATAGAATTCCTCTTAGCTTGTTTGTGTAAACCTGAAACAAAGAATATATATTTTAGTTAAAATATGTGACCTTCCTTATCACTGATCTTCGAGTGACCAACCCGTGAAAAAATAACTACTTTTATAATTATTTAGTTAAATATAAGTAGTATATATTGTTATCAGGGTAGTTGGCCTTATTGGGTGAGGCCTATGATCAGCAGTGGATGGCAATTGGCTGATGTGTTGTTCTAGTCTATTTTTGATAAAAGTTGTAAGTCGCCACTTGGGGTAATTACTTTCTTAGGTTTGGCGATTTTTAGGTATTCGATTTTGGTAATTGAAACTTTGTGACCAATATCTGAAGGTTTGGTAGTTTTTAGGCATTTTGGTAATTGGAACTTTGAGACCAATATCTTAAGAAAGGTAATACTTATTTGTATCTTAGATACTTATCGTCGATTTTGTTTTTAGTGTGATCCTTTAAATTGTCTCCACATTAGTGATAGTAAAGAGCTCTGCCTATACCAGAATGTGAAGCCTTCAAGCCAGTCCACAAGACAATATCAGCTCGCCAGTTCCCAACAAGTTAACCCACATTTCCTGTACATATTGCGGATAAATCGCGAGCCTCGAATATAACATACTAACTAAAACAGCCTTCATTCATAACCAACACATATACACACGTACACACACCCACACATAGCCAACACACGCGTGATTGGACTACTTTCACTTTCGCTACAAGCCTACATAGTTTGAATACCGAGTGACGCCGCCCGATTGGTCGTTTCAACTTTGACCTTCCCCGCGATTGGTTGAAAATTCTCATATGTAAGGATTATGTACGGAAGTGATGTGGAGTTATGTACGTTTGTGCCCGTAAAACCTTATTGTTTAGGTATTTTAGGGTCGCTGTTTGTTTTAATAGCATGACTTATCCTTCACGGGGTTTTCGTCCGGATTAGTGAGGGTTAATTGCTCTCCTTGTGTGTTTATCCGTCATTATATACGAAAGGGTAGCTTAAACTATTTTATATTCTCTGTAATACTCGTATAATATAATTTAAGATTCATCACATTAGCAAAATTATCTAAAATTGAGCTTATTCGCATTCAATTTCCAAGAAGAACGTGATCTGCGATTGGTTTCTAAAAACGTATCTAACAAAAGAATATAAGAAGTCTACATTAAAAAGAAACTCTTAAATCAAATAATTCTAGTTCTTAGAAAAAAATCTTAAGTATCAATTTTCGGAAGTAGGTATAGTCGTCTCCAAGAAATCAGAATCACATCCTAGGTATACAAAAGTCTAGTTAAAAGACTGGTACAAAGGTTTTTATGACGCAGTATACATTAGTCATTTTAACCGTCTAGTATCTGCGATGTTTTTCCTTTCCCTCTGTCCCGAGAAACCGATGACGTGTTAACGTTCTTTGCCGTAAAGACGCCTTTTTATAAAATACTAGTAGTTTTATCGTGGTTTCACCCGAGTCCCGAGATAACTGCTCCCCGTAGCTGGATGATGACAAAAACTATTTTATATCTTCCTCTCGGGCCTAAGCTACCTTCCCTCTAATTTCAGCTTAACCGATTGAGCCATTCTTGAGTTATAAGCAGTGTAACTAACACGACTTAACAAAATTTCTTGTCTAAAGTCTTAGCTAAAGTCGTATAAAAATCCGTTTTATGGACCTTTCAAGTAATATGAATGCCATGTTGCCATTTTAAGACACTAAAGAAAGAACACGGTTGGCTCTTCGGACCTATATCAACAGAAACTTATACGAAAACGAATATACTTAACGTCAGTAATATTGCGATAATGACTCAAATCAAACACTAAATTAACTAAATATCTATAGCAAATATTCTGTTAAATACCTATGACTTACTGACTTGACTTAGAGTCCTATGTCCCCTAGATGGGGCAGAGGGCATCCACAGTGCTCCGCCATCGCGTTCGGTCTTGAGCTTCGCGCTTTATTTCGCTCCACGTTCTGCCTATAGCCGCCGCCTCAGCAATGATCGTCCGCCGCCAGGATTGTTTAGGGCGGCCACGTTTCCGCTTCCCTTGGGGATTCCAGTCTAGGGCTTGCCTCGGGATGTGATCGGGGTCCCTTCGGAGCGTGTGGCCGATCCAGTTCCACTTGCGGCGTTTGATCTGCTGGTCGATCGGTGTCTCCCCGCAGCGTTCCCACAGTTCTATGTTGGAGACTTTCTCGGGCCAGTATATACCGAGAATACGACGAAGGCAGCGATTGACGAAGACCTGGAGCTTACGCGAGATGTCTTTTGTGGCCTTCCATGTTTCGCATCCGTACAGCAATACGGTTTTGACATTGGACCGGAATATTTTGAGCTTAACTCTCCTGGTCAACTTCCGTGATTGCCACACAGGACGGAGCTGTGCGAAGGTTGCTCTCCCTTTGGCGATCCTCGAGGTGATGTCCTCCTCGGTCCCTCCTGTTTCCGACACAACACTCCCGAGGTAGGTAAACTTGCGGACCCTCTCCACTCCCTCTGTGCCGATAAGCAACGGTAATGAGCACGTCACTCCGCACCTCATTTCCTGGGTCTTCCGAGTGTTAATTTTTAATCCCGTCTCCATGGCTTCTCGTTGTAGGTCGTCCAGTTTGGCTTGCATGTCGGTTCGCGTGTGGCTCAATAGACATAGGTCGTCGGCATAATCTAAATCTTCTAAGACGTTGGATAGTCCCCACTCTATGCCGCGTCGCTTTTTCTTGGTGGTATGGTGCATGATGCCATCAAGGACAACAAGGAAGAGGAGAGGCGAAAGGAGACACCCCTGGCGTACACCCGCATGAACCGGTATGTCCTCCGAGACGAGGCCGTCGTGAGTTACCCTACAAGAATATTTCCCGTAGATGGCCTTAATTATGGTCGTGATCTTCTCGGGGACTCCAATTTCACGAAGCCGGTCCCAGATGCAATTCCATCGCAGCGTGTCGAAGGCTTTTTCGAAGTCCACAAAGGTCAAGTACATGTCCCTCTGCCATTCTGATGCCTGTTCGAGGATAATGCGCAAGGTGTTGATCTGGTCCGTGCACGATCGGTTGGGACGGAAGCCAGCCTGCTCTTTACGCAGAAGAGGCTCGACGGCCCCCGACAACCTGTCCAGGATGATCTGGCAGAGCACCTTGGAAGGAGTCGAGAGCAAAGTGATGCCTCTCCAATTGCCACATTCACTGAGGTCTCCCTTCTTGGGTACGGTGATGAGAAGGCCTTTGTTCCAGTCATCAGGTAATTCTTCGGCTGACCAGATGTTCCGCAAAAGGGGAGTCAGTGCGTTTGCTGCGGTGGTAACGTCGGCTTTGAGCATTTCCGCTGTGATGAGGTCGACTCCTGGGGCTTTCCCATTTTTTAGCCTACGGATAGCCTTCATTACCTCCTCCCCTGTAGGAGGAGACACATCGATATCCAGGTTTGATGTGGGCAAGCTGGCAGCAGGTACGGCCGTGGTTACGGGGTCACTTGGGACTCGGAAGATTTCCTCGAAGTGCTCCCGCCAGCGTTGAAGCTGTCCCTCCGATGTCACAATCAGCTGGCCTCCTTTATCTTTTAAGGGCTTCTTCTTCCTCTGGTTCCGATTCCCGGCCAAGGTCTTCGTCGCCTTGTACATCTCCCTGAGATTGCCGGAGTTAGCAGCGCGTTGTGCGCAATCCGCAATAGAGTCAGCCCATACTCGTCGGTCATGACGAGTACTGCGGTAGATTTTCCTGCGTATCAGGGAGTATTGCAGCTTCAGGTCTTGGCGCACTGCTACGTCGCTGGTTGTCAGAAGTTGAAGGTGGAGCTGGCGCCTTTCTTCAATGAGGTTCCAGGTTCGTTGTGACATCCAGTCCTCACGAGCGTATGTTTTGTGTCCAAGAACGACGGAGCTGGTCTCTGTATAGGCCATTTTGATGTGGTTCCACTCCGCGTCGACAGAAGTAGTGGAGTCTGGTTCGAGAACGGAGAAGCGATTTCGCAGCTCTAACCGAATAAATACCTATATATAATAAATAATCTTATATACAGAACATACTGCGTCTTTATCTATTAAAACAAAGACTTATTCATTGGTATAATGTTTTTTTCATACTTCTTAGTTCGGGGTCACCAGATAAACATTAGGAGGTATATACTAGTTCTTTATATCGGTTTTGCTTAATAGTACGTCTTATATTTTAGGCGTCTTAAGTGCTTATTTGAGCTGTGTTTTTAAATTGAAATAATCTTTTTTTATCACACGTTTATTTTTTTGACAGTTTAATACCACGGAGTTATGGCGAGTTTTGAACGAAACTTTTTTTATTGAAAATACCATGGGATTGATAAAAATTAAACCTACATTTTTTTACTAGTTAAAAAAGAAACAAAGGAAAAAAGAACTACTCACTGCTTACTACTCAAAAATATAATGTAATGAACCCAGTATTGTGTCACATCCCTATTTTTATGCGAGCGTAGTCCTCCCGACCCTAAGGTCAAAAACCTCTTAGAAAACAGCATAAGGAAGAGTGAACCTCTTATCTCTGCTTTATATAATAATAGTACTATTATAAAAATATTACAGCATTTATTATTTCCACGATAAAATACAAAGAAACCGAGAATGTGTGTCGTTGACCACGTACGCGGTAAAATTAGATTTGTATACCGACTTCCCAAAAAGGAGGTTTTACCTATATGTTTACGAAAATGTATTTAAAGTGTTACCTAATTAGTGACACAATTGCTTTATGACCGTACTATCTTTGCCAGCGGTTTCACTCCTTTCCTGAAACCTATATATAATTCTGATCTATGTATATACGCTTTTATATAAAATGTGATAGGTCACTGCCAAGTTGTATCAAAATACTAACGAACGGTCGAACGGCTAACTTCAGAAATGCAAAGTTAATTGGTGCGTATGTAAATGATTAACACAGAAAATGTATGTGTAAGTAACAGTCTAAGGGTCCTGTGTGAGCTAACGCGAACGCGATGCCATCCGAAGCCATGCTATACCGCGGTACGTCACGTTGGCCATTTCATGAAAAATCGCCGCTTTGCATTCGCTTTGAGATCGCTCACCCAGGACATTAGGACTCACCGCAACGCACTAGATTTGTACCAAAAGGTAATAAAAATATCAAATAAGATTACGATTGCATATTTGTCTTGTTTATCTTATCTTACATTCTTCTAATGGAGTGGACATACTGAAACAACTGTTTCTAAATGCAATATAAAACATAACTAACAAACTATCTATATTTATCAGTCATAGCGGCCTAGTTGGTAAAAGAACTACCTCTCAAGTATGAGTTCGATTCTAGGTCAGGTAATTACCAATGCTACATCTCTAACTTTATACGTCCTTATTAAAGTATATCTTGACCATCAATGACGGATTAAAGGTGAAGGAAAATATCTCGAGAAAACCTGGACCATAAAGTCTGAAATCACCAACCCGCATTGAGCAAGCGTGGTGATTAACGCTTAATCCTTCCCTGTGTGAGAGGAGGCCTGTGCCCAGCAGTGGGACGATTGAAAAGGCTCATGATGACATATGTGATTATTTTTACTCTTTTTTACTCATCCACCATTTTTGTTAGTTGTCGAATTTTATTGCAGGTTTTATATGACTAGTATTGAAATCGGTGATAGGTGATTTTCTTATCTTTTTTCAACAGAATATTTCGTCTATTTGATATGGATAATCACCAATCACGGTGGACGATTAGGACAACTGCGTTTGCGCACCCTATGGTGTCACGTGTTTTTTTTATTGGCTTATTTTTTTTGAGTTTTAAAATGTCTGCTACTACTACTATTTTTTAATCTAAGTCTGAAAAGTTCGTTATAAAAACTGGTCTATGTTAATACACAAATATTTATGCACGGTATTAAAACGTTAGGTTCTGATAAGGACTGCATCGCGTTTAGGGCTGGGACACTGTCGATTTATCGATATTTTGACAATATATTTTTAATGATGTATATGTTGATTTAATATATTTGTGAGAATAGTGAGTAAGCAAAGAATGTGGAATACACGTTCTTAAAAATGAAAAATTAATTTATGAAAATATTCCCTAAGATTTTATACGTAAATAAAGTGTAAAATGTTTAGTAAAACTTCCAGCTTTTAACAACGAAAGCTATTGAAATTCGTGTAGGTAAGATAAGAATCGTGATGACATAACATTTTATCACAAGTATATTAAATTCTTATGTAAGGCCTGATAAAAAGAATCCAAAATAAATATTCACAATACTTGTCACAGTTCAAAGTACGATTATATCGACAAAAATAATGGACGTCACATCACTAACCTAGGGCTGGGCTAGTTATCGTTGCAGGAGATTGCGAATTTGATATACGATGATAACGTGTGCCGAATAATTTCAGATTACGTGTCAAACATCATATAAGCTAGATTTTTAATATATTTTTCAAATATAATCAGCGGTTTTTATATAATTACTAGGTTTTGGGCCTTGGATTTTATATTAGATTTGTTTTTATCGATATATCGGTACATTCTTTTGTTTTTTGAAAACATACCGGAGTGTCATTGATTGATTTGTTCTTATTTCTGAATGATAATTCGAAATATTATAAATGCGAAAAGACCTCGATAACTCTGTTTGTCTATCCATTGTCACGTCTTCACCCCAAAAACACTGAATCGATAGATATTGGGCACACAGATAGTTTATAGACTCGAAAAGTAGCCTAGTGCGTTCTTTCCCTACTTTTACATACTACCCGGCTGCGGGAAGTAGTTCCCTATTAAAGCGTGGGTAATAGCTAGATGGTTTTCTAATAAATGTAATAAAGTTCCGTGTGCATACAAGTGCATTCAATAAAATTAATCTTTACCTAGGTATATGATACGGCAATACTATAGATATACTAACTTATCTCGGATCGGGGAAGTCCCTTTTAAAAATAACAATTATCTAATATCTAAATACCTATTTTTAATTTAATTCACAGAAAAATATAATACAAAAAACTTGACTCCTCCGAAATTAAGTACAAGTGACGTCATAATAGCCAAAATGTACGAAAAGACCACTAAAACTTTTGTCAAATGTATTTACCGTTCTGAAATCAGCCATTTAATTCGGCGGGCATGCGCAATAGTACCTTGTTGTATTGCCCAGACATTATTAGCCAACTTCAGAGGGGTACAGTTATTTGACAAGATCTGTCATAAAGTGTATACTTTTCCATTGTAATATTAGTTTATTTATATTTTTGAGTTACTAGCCAGTTTATCATTCACCCATTTAAAAGTAACGTCAAAATAATTAATTACAAACCATGTTTACTTGTAACTGACGCCTAAATATGTGTTGTTTGTCTTTTCCATCAGGATGCGAGCGCATTTATTGACATGAATTATTTTTCAACAATATCATAGGTGAAATCACTTCCTTTCAAGGTTGGTTGAAAGGTTAGACTTTGTTTTTTAATACCATCGGAGTTTTTATAAGCCCACTGTGCAGGCTTTTCTATTGCATCCTGAGGGACCTACTTCTCGCACCCGGATAAAAAGTAGCTTATGTCCTTTCTCAAGCTCAAGACTGTGTACCTACAAAATATTTAATTTGGTTTAGTTGCAGCATCCGGTTAGACTGGAAGCCGACCCTAACATACATAGTTTTGAAAAGGCTCGGGAGATGATGGTGAGTTTTAGCGTGAAAGTGCGGTAGACAGATATAGTTATTTTCGCATGTAGGTATTATATTATAGTTAGTTGGTAATTTCGTCAAAAAAAGAAAATCATGATTCCAATCAAAGTTTTCAGTCAGTTTAAACTACTAACTACAACTGGCTAAATACCTGATCTTTGTAATGTGCGTACTACCGTTCATCGTCATACTGATTTATGAGTAGGTGTAAGTTAACTATTGGCCGACTAAAAGTTTGCAGTGTGTAGGTACTCCTAAGCTATAAGGACTTTTTAGAACTTCCTACAATGCTGGGAAACTATTTAATGCTGACAAAAAGATATATTTAACAAAGGGAGATGCACTCAATCAAATCGCTGACATGATAGTGCAGTTCTTAAAACAATATGCAGTTAAATTCCTTAACCGTGGTTTGCGCAATATTCTCGTTAAAATTAACTAATACGGTTACTGAGAAGTTGGGTTAGATTGACACGTTTCTTTTCAATTGTTTTGATGTTTTGTAGGTACTTTGTTTAGATAGAATTGATTATATTGAACGTAGTTTTGGGGCGCATTTTTCAATCATCATTTATTAACTGAGGAATAAATATATCGGTTTGACATATTATCTTTGCGAAAGCTGTTAAAACTGTTCTTTAGATAGAAGTTATCCAACGATTGTAAAAACGGACTTTAGTGGTTTATTTTAAGTTGTTACAGAAAAGCTTTTAAAATGTATTCGAACGTGTGTGTCTGTCAATTATAAGGAAGATTTCTGGCCACTATTGTAGGTACAAAGTAAACAATATAAACAACTTAGAACTGTAGACAGGTTATAAATATAGTAGTTACAAAGGTACATGATTAATACTACACTGGACAATGTTTACGAAAACGATGCATCTCTAATTTTAACCGTATTGCACTAACTGCGTAGTTAATAGTAACTTAAGCACAGCAACAGATGACGTCATCGCGTTAATTAACTATTATTTCAAAACTATAATAATTAATATTAGGTCCAGATAGTTCCCAAATAGGTTTGCCTGTTTTCCTTGATTAATGTTACCGTATAGTCGCGAACAAAAGTGTTAGACTTATATGGTAAGCTGGATTTTACTCTGGCTTGAAATTTTATATAAAATTATAGAGGATTCCCGGAAATTTTGATAACAGAAAACTTCAGCTGGGAAAAGCCCTGATACTTATTCTGTATATTAAAATTACCTTAACTTTATCAACTTAATTTCTATTACGTGAAGCTGTCATTATTATTTATTTGTTATCTCATAGTTCTAAATACATCTGCACTCATTTCAAACGTCATTCAGTATGCAAAATGGAGTAGACACTTTTGTGCTCGGTAGTACAGTTTATCAGACGGCTAGACTCGAATCGTCACACAGGATACGAAAAAACTAACCGCAGTGAATAAACACACAATTATACATATACATAATAGAGTTATTGTTTATACGCTTATATGCCTATATTGTATAAGGTCATGTCGGATTTATTAAGGATTTCTATAACCTATCTTGATCTAGATTTGACATTTAGATGGAATTAATGTCGAAATTCTATCTCTAGTTTAACAATCCAAAGGATTGATTATAGGATACGGATCGGATAGGTTATAGAAATCTACACATGTAATAAAATAATTTTCTTTATTTAGAAAATCTTGAAAAGGCGTGGGTATAATTTTTACATTGTGTGCGTTAGCAAAAAGTCTTATGATGCTGCTGATATTTTAATTTTTATTAAATAGGCAGCCGCTCTCACTCAGCAGCTTATATTTAGGCAGGAAGCCGACACCAAAATAGTTGGGAAAAGCCTAGCCAAATGATACAGGTCTACTTTTAACCGCATTAAAGTTATAAAGAGGTAAAAGTATATGAATTTCTCTATGTATGGTAGAATACAATTACCTTTAAAGGTAATTTATTGGAAGCTTTTATTTTATCCCTATACCATATCTACTTCGTACATACTGGAGGTGAAGTTTCCTTGAAAAATCCTTGCTAATATTATAAATATGAAACTTTGAAAGTAATTATGTCTGTCGCGCTTTCAAGCCAAAACTACTCAACCGGTCTAAATAAAATTTGGTACACGGATAGTTCATAACCTGAGGAAGAACTTAGGCTTATTTTTAGCCACGTGCGGGAAGTGGTTCTCCCAGAATATGGGTGAAAACGCAAGGAATAGCTAGAACAAGTGACAGATCTAGTCTCTAGTACTCAATAGCCATCGCTGTCTAGTACTATTGCTAGCATTAAATAGATAGGCACTAGATTGTCTAGGTCTAGCTTTGCATTTAACTTACTAACAGTGCAGTTATTTTTTAACCATCTTTCTTAAGTTTCACGTATCAAGTACGTATACTGTCATTATTTCCATTACTGTTACAAAATCTGCGGCTAAAAATGTTCGAGAACTTTTATCTAGGAATTGAATTTGTCACCCTTAGATTTCGAATAAAGACTAGTTATTAGTAAAGCCATATTCAGATCATAAAGTTACTTGTAGGTAAACGTTATTTAGATATCATTTAAACTCCCAGTGTGGGACAATTCTATGAAACAAAAACATGTCGATAACATTAGAACATGACTCCTAGCTCAAGACTCCAAGATAGATGCAAAAACGCATTTTTATCACAAACAATAAAGGTTCAAGCAACAATTACTGCTAAAAAACTGTTTACACACACAATTCCGGTCTGTTCGTCCGTTTTATAGATAATAACTCGGAATCTAAGAATTACCGTAACAAGAGAAGCCGCGGGGTGGTCTAATGTATGTATTTATTTCAAAACTCGATACTGTGTTACCTACAGCAATGTTTTGTTTATTCACATTATTTTTTTAGGAAGTTAGATTAGTTTTTCTAGAACTTTGAAAGTGAAACAAGTTATCATCTGCCTAGCTTTTTCTAAACAAGTTGGGGTTCGGTTCCAGTCTAACCGATGAGTACTAACTATCTGGTCTCCTAAACTCAGTCGGGTAACGTGATACCTATTGGTAAGATAGGTTGCCAGTCTTTCTACAGCCAAAGATCTTAAAATGAGGGCCGGAACTCAGCAATTTTAAGTGCCTTCCTGAACACGGAGGAAATCGTCATGACAAGATAGTCACCCATCCACCAACAAGCATAGTTTAACCTTATGATCGATCGGGGACGCGTGCGGCTATTACTTGGCCAATAAGTGAAGTATAAGTACTTATGCACGTTATTTAGCTAAAGTACACTATTCTTGATAATGAGAGTATATATTCACCAGCACTGGATTCGAGCGTCTAAATCACCACACTTTTTGTAGACTGATTGAATTCAAACTGTTCCTAAATATTTGCTTTACAAATTCAGGCTAAGATAAAGACGGTTTTTGGGTCTTAATTTCGTAACACTGATATATATTTTTGGAGGCTTTGGCATTCACTGTGGTCACGTTTTTTTTTGAGTTTGATTGACATTTGAACTAATTATCTTCATTTTGGAATATTATTATTTTCAGAACTTTTTAATTTGGGCTTAGTGTTTTTTCTTGCTGTTATAATATTTAAGCACGTGATAAAAATATTTAAATGGTAGATAAGAATCTGTTGGTAATGC
This sequence comes from Helicoverpa zea x Helicoverpa armigera, assembly GCA_033682625.1. Lineage (NCBI taxonomy): Eukaryota > Metazoa > Arthropoda > Insecta > Lepidoptera > Noctuidae > Helicoverpa > Helicoverpa zea x Helicoverpa armigera. The sequence continues at coordinate 12,055,624 of JAWIIS010000029.1, read as the reverse complement.
AACAAGAATGGCGGATAATTGTACTACATTGATATGGTAGCCTAAGAAAAATATACGATGTTTTCTTTGCTTATCGGACTGTTCAAAGAAAATAGGGATGCTCCTGTTTAGTTAAAAGAAAAAAACTATAGCTTCTTTTACATTAAATAAATTTTGGGTTATGATTTTTTAAATAAAATAAAAAAAAAAATATTGCACAGTGCACTAAATATTTCTTATAATTGGACAAAAAAACACCAAGTGTTTTTAGATAATATCTACCTTTTTAACCGACTTCCCACAAAGGCGGAGGTTCTCATTGCAAATGCTTGTTTTCTTCTCCTCACTATATTATCGTAAAAAAAACTTATAAAGAAATATAACAGGAACCGGTTAGTATCTTTATCCAAATATTTTGGATTTACATACGCAGGAACAATGTATTGGGTATCTAACGATCCCCCTTTTAAAAAAAATCCAAATCTATTTAGGTGATACTATAAAAAATAAAGTGTGTTAACATAGGCTATCTAGGCAGAGCTGTACGCTCGCCTTATCTAGGTTCAACGCTCACCAAAAGATAAAAAAATATACCAAGCGACTGTTTCCTTTATGTAATATATTTATGTATATGTGTATATATGTTAGATTGTGCTATACTAGGTTAAGCGGCGGCGGGTAAGGCCTGGATTTTGATTGGTAGGATTTTAGAAAAGGTTTTTTTCCGTAGAAACCGATGTATTTAAAAAGTGATTGGGCAATTGATTAAATCTACTTCTAATTGATTAAGTCTTTATTTAATTTTTATAAAAAAGCAGGGTAAATTTTACCATCGCTATTTATAGCTATTTCTTATCCCGATTTCTCAGTAGACATATTCTCTCTAAATAACTTTTTTTACGACTTGATTGACTAATCATATTTGGAGAGACAGTTAATACTTTTACATACTTCCAGTAATTCCCTCAAGATGACAAAAACAGTCTCTACCTTGCTCGTTTTACACGATTTGACTCCAAAACCTTTATTACATGCCAACGGCGCGAGTAGGTGACAAAGCCAACCCCCAATGGTGGCAATATTCACGAAGTAACGAAAGAAGAGCGGACGTCCCATTGTGTAGGTAGGTCAGACGCCTTCTTCTAGATCAAATTCGTATGGTGACTATGACAAAAACTATCAGTTACAAGTGAAATAACGAGGCGTTGGGGTTCTTTGAGACATCTGTCGACGATTTTTGTTATTACAAAAACAAAATCGGCTCCAAAGAACAGTTACGTTCCTCGTTCCACGCTCAACCGAATTTTACTGGTACTTTCTTAGCCGATTTTTCGTTATGGCACCTCCGCTAGTCATTTTGTTCTCCATGGCAATATTATTAACCCTTGAACGGCCGGTAACCTGTCAGTGCGTAGTTAGGTAGGATTTATATCTGAACGGCTACCTGTGGCTTCAATCTAGATCAACTAACTGCCGCGGTGGGGGGTTAAAGGGAGGGGGTACTCTGAAATCTATGAAGTATATAGTACATGTAGAATTTTGTTTGGTATTTACTTCTTTTTTAACTGTAAATTGATATGTGATCGTCAAAGCAGTGTATTTCAAAAATGTGTAAGAAGGTTTTTGATTACAGGTACACATTATGTTGTTGAAATTGTGATAAAAATTGTACAATTTATAGCGTTAATTTTTAAAATAGACAGACTTTTTTATTGACTCGTAATTTGTTCTTTTGTTTATCTTGTTCTATTTACTCCAATTTTTTCGTTCCTTACCCGTAGGAAACGAATAGTTATTTATAATAAAAACCAATAGTAGTTGAGTAGAACCGCTATATTAAACCCGGCTCGTGTTACTGACAGAAGTTGGCAAAACTAACTCCGTTCCAATGTAAATATTATCGAAACGAGACGAAAATCATAGGACACTACAATTTTATTAGATATCGGTCTTTAAGAATCTTAATTTACTATTGAACTAATCATTATATTTTTTTAATTAATCGACTAAAAAAATACAGGCTGAATAAAGACGTGACAGTGCTTAAATCACACAACATTAAAACAAAAACTTTCGAAATTGAAAACGAATATGGCGGGAATCTTAAAATTCTAATATTTTAATTAAATAATACAACTATGTGTCTATTTTATCTATACCAGAATAATATTTATTCTCTGCACTCTTAAAGTTTAAAATGACGGCATTTTGACGCGAACCCTTTGCGTCCCATGGTCTAGTCTATGGTACGTTTATAACACACTGATAAGAATAGCTAACTTTATCGATTTTTTTCATTGAAGTTACCAAAAATATTATGAACGCTAAACCTTATTAATTTTGACTTTACAACATGCAAATTATTTATTTTATAATAGGTATTATAAGCCCAAATATATGGTTTTAGTCTGTAATATAGACCGCAAAATACTTATTTTTAGAACTTGATTTTGACTGGCCTTATTTACCTTGCTAGAAAGATTATTTTGGCACTATACCATACCTAGTACCTACCTTAAATTTAGTGAACATACCTTCGGCCAGACCACAAAATAATTTTAATATTACCTCATAATTAAGAATTTAAATAAGCTACGACTGAATTTTGAGTACTGTTTCAAACAGGAAAATAGGTAATCTGTATAGGCCATAAGGCCAAAAAGAGGAATAACATTCTTTGAAATGTTCTAGAAATTTTCCAAAGTAGACCTGACAGAATATGCACTTTCTCGTACTAGTAGAAATATAGAGATCTACTTCCCTCAGACAGATTTAAAGTAGCCTATGTCCCTTCTCAACAAGAAACCTTAGGTACAAATCGGTTCAGTAGTTTTTCATAAATACCGGACAAACATATAGTTATTTTCGCATTTATGATTTAAGACAAGATAAATAACTACAGGAATAGCATATTATAGCGGAATAGCATGTTATAAATAAATATAGTCACAAAATATTTTCAAATTCTAGTTAAAAGTAACGTGAAGTCTCGAGAAAGACGCATTGGTGTCCGAGCGACTTTGACTTGCAAGGGACATATTACATATCAACAAAGTTTCCATATATCAAAACGAGCGATTTGTTAAAACTTATGGATCATAGAGTTAGTATAGACTAGTCGGTTTCTTAATATACTTGAAGTAAAACTCAAATATTGGACTGCAAATTGAAGATTGAGCATTATTTTAGTTAATAATATTGCATTTAGTTACGGCGTGATCCGTTATATCACATATGTAAAACTTATAATCAAGTAGTATTTACTGAGTTGCATCACTAAGGGTGGGTTGCAACATTTTACTATAACGATATCAAGTACCGTATACTTGCCGCCCATTGGTCAAATCAGCGATTTGACCATTGAAAATAGTTCGGTAATCGTTATAGTGAAAAGGTACAACCCACAGTAAGAATAATACATTTTATTTAAACGTTCAAGCAACACAATTAATAAAATTGCCAAGCTTACCTTACAAAACAACGTTAACAGCCAAAAATGTACATCTATTTCCAAAACAATAAAGTATTAACAAATTTAATAACACTAGTATTTACAATTTTCCTAGAACAAACCGCTAATTACACGTAGGTATACTAAAATTATCCTTATTTACATAGTGTTTGAGTCTATTTTCCTAGTAACACGGTATAATCTAGGCAGGACGAAACGCTATTGACCTATAGAAGGACAAGGTTAGGTCTGTTTACTTCGTTTCTTACATTTTGTACTTAGATCCTGCGAAAACAGGATAAGAATAAGGAACAAAACCTTGAGGACGCTTGTACCTAGTTATTGTTTTATCCCTATCTCTGTTATTGTTTTGTCTTGTCTTTAATTTGAATTATGATGTGAAATAATTCCGTTACATATTTCTTGATTGTTTTAATTAACAAATAACCTAATGTTATGTAGTAAAATTGTAACTGAGTAAGCAAAAAACACTTACAATTTTTTTTCACATTGTGTAAAGCGTTATGTAATGTGTTCAGTTAAATCCACAAGACCGTTTTATTACTAGAAAAAATAGCCTTAGTTTATTTTTCCTTGCTTTAATAATGTTAAGAATATTCATCATTTTTCTATTAGAATATACTTTACAGTTAGTAGGTAAAAGAGAAAGACTATAAGTAAACGCGGCTTACAATTAACTATTAATTAAACTAAAGCTAAACCTAGGAAAATAATAATTTTACCGACGCGAACATGTAGTTTTTAATGTATTTGGTGTAACGTTTTGATAATTATAATCTGCAAATATGTTAATTATAGTAATGTGTAGATATTAATATTGTGTATGCATTTGAAGATACCTACTACTTAATTCCAGCGGTATTGCTTAGGATTCTTGGTGTTAATTTTATTAAGGACACTCCATTTGGCATTTGAATAAAACTGTCATCATATTTTGAAAAAGATTGTTGTTTTGCAAATTGAATAGAAAAATATCTAGGCGTTTTGTACATATTATGTATGTAGGTATATCCTTTCTACATTTATTTTTGTTAGAAGTTGTTTTGTTTAAATGTTAATTAATAATTTTATGTACACAGTAATTTCATTCAATGCGAGACATTTTCAATTCTGTGGTCCCTAAATTATGATATAAAGAGCCTGTTGTTACGTTTAAAAAATCTCCAATCACCGTTAAAAATCCTAAATATTACGAGATAATTTAAGCAGTCCTATTTTTATCTAGCTGCCAGGTAGACGCACGTGCAAAATTATGAGTCCGATCGGTTGCGCAAATAGGTCACTAAATATGTAAATATTTTACAACAGAATCCTGTAGACTATCTAGTTTAAGTTAATATGAATACTCCAGCTTATGACGAAGAAAAAACAAAAATAATGTGATCCTCTTTATATTAATTACTTAAACTATTGAAGGACTTTATTTTAATTCACTTAAAATATCGCGAGAAAACCTGGATGTTTGTAGTCTGAAATGGCCAATCCGCCTTGAGCAAGTGTGGCGATTAACGCTCATTCCTTTCATTCTCAGTATGAAATGAGGCATATATGTATCTTAAATTAAAAGATAGCCTCATTAAGATATTAACATAATATCTTAGAAAATAAGAAACAATTATAGGAATTTTGTTATTTAGTTATTTGTATTAAATAAGCGATAGTTAAGTATTTCAGTAAATTAGACTTTGACCGCGGTTTAGTATAATTAACTACCTATTGGTTTATAATTTACACAAGTTATAGGCACACAAAATATGACTTAGATTAGTATTAACAATGAAGTCTTAAAAAAATTGTGTCTAATTTTGTTAAGTACATTAAAAACTGTTTTCCAATTTACATTTTTATTTCAACTTTATTGGCCTTACATGCAAAAATATTTTAATTTAACTTGCAGACTCAAATTCACAGCTCAATGTAGCTTAAACCTAGAAAGAGTTGACAGTTTCAGTCACGTGGCTTTCGCTGTCCGTCCGTCGCATTTTACATATTAATACTATGAGATATATATTAATACTATGAGATATATATTAATACTATGAGATATATATTTAATCCTGCCACGGAAAATTGAGTCTTTAACCATAGGTATAATAAAATTAATAACTTAATAATATTGGCAAATGACTAACGCGTTATCAACTTAGCTTGCATTAGAACTATTTTTAAATGCACCTAAGTTGAATGCACTTTTATATAGGTAAATAACGTTGTATGCACTTGGTGATTGATAAAGGAAAAAATGCATTTTGTAGTGACTTGTTTAATGAAAGCGTGAAGTGGTTAAATGCAGTTTTTTTTAGTTTTTAGTAATGAAATGTTGTTTTGTTAAGTTTATGTTTTTGTAAACTTTTGTTAAGCTTTGTAGTTTTTTCCTTATTTTGTTCTTTGTTGTGTAATCTTTATATTGTTAATAGCAATAAAATTAACCTCTTTAGTTCTTCTGTTCCTATTTGAAACTTTGATGTTTAGTTATATTTTAAGGGGCCGTTTGAAAATCTTAAGTTAAATTGTGCACCTTCAATTTAATGTAATGATTAGTAAAGAGCACTATTTATGTTTTCAGGAAACTATAGTTAAGTTAACAACTTCTTTTGACATGAAACTCTTGATATGATAATTATGAAAACCTATTTATATGTTACTTATTTTAAGTTAGATATCTCAAGTTTGATTTATAAAAGGATTATTAATTTATGAACAAATATGGGTGCGACTACATGTTAGGTCTTTCGATATTGTAAAATATATCGAGTCTAATCTAATTAAGCGATTACTTAGTTTCACGTCACTTTCAAATTATCGTTTTTAATCAGTCATCTCTAAGTTATTTATAGACAAAACTGTATCTAGTTTTAATTAAAGTATTCACTTTAAACTGTAAAGTATTAACTCCCAATTATTATTAAATGAGCACTTTGAAAGTATGTTGTTAACACAAAATGGTTTTCTGAAGTTGCCGAAAGAATTAAGCTTCTTAGTAATCGAAGGCGCAATTTTAAAGATAAAAGCGGTTATTAGGAACATGAGACATTAAATATTTTTGCGAAATGAAACATAAATTGTAACACAAGAGCGCGCGTTGTTCAGAAATGAGGTTATCCGTATAAGTCTAACACATTTTTTTTGTGCAAATAAATTTATCTGTATGCCACGACCTTGCTCCCAGATATCGCCAAATTTTGCTAGTCCTAACGTCACATTGATAACTAGGCAATCTAGAAAAACTTACCGGAATAAATATGAATATAATAGTAATAAATCCTCACAGCACAACACTTTGGTCACAGTACGTAATAAGTAGGAATGTGTTAGCGGATCATGTGTGTCCCTCGGGTGCAGCGTCGCAGGCCGCGGTCGGTATGCACATCGCGCGCTCGCCGGCAGCAGCCGACTGGCGGCGCGCACGCAACCCGCGCTCCCCGCCCCCCCGAAAAATACAACCGCGAAAATATGGCGGGATCCGACACGCAAAAACTGAAGGGGTGCGCTCCGCGTTCTCTCGCTGAGGTTCTATGCTAATCCATCGTGTGCTTCGCCCTTTTTTCCGGGGAGGGGGGTGGGGGATGCAATTAAAAAGCCGCGCGTGCGTGTGGGGGCGCGATTAGAAAGGAGACGGCGGACGGAATGAGTCTGTCACCGCTTTTTTTTACTTTTTTCCTAGTCTGGCATTTTGTGTACGAATGCCTAGGTAGACTAAATCGATGGCCTGTCTGACTAGATTATTGGCTGAGTACGGCGTAGGTAACTTAGATAAATTTATCGCTCCGTTATCTAAGAAATGAGATGATGCGCCATTTTTTTAGAGTCAATGTTTATTAATTGCATTTGTGTGTTGAGAGATATTGCGTGTTATATGTATCGTCTAATTAGTTATTCATGTTTTATGGCTTGTATTAGGAAGTCTTGTGATAGATTTTTGGATATCGACTTAGGAACAGTAATTAAAACGCAATCAGATTCTTTGTAAGTACAATTTACAATTTTAGCAGATTCTTATTTCATACTTTCTTAGCGGTCACCTGAAAACCCTACACACATAGACGCAAAACTTTTGCATTTCACAAAGTTCAAAATGCGACTTTCTTTCTTAGCTAGCCCAGCAACAAAACTGCAAATTAATTAATATTTCAACGTCGGACAATGGCGAGACGTTTTCAAAACCTGCTCACCTAATCTATGGTCCATTTTGAAAGGACAATGGTGTCGAGATCAAAGGGGTGTTTGCAGGCTTGCAGCTCGCTCGGTGCGGGTTCGAAGCTCGGCTTGCAACAAATTGTGGGAACATACAGAGGGTTTAGATGGACAACGGCGATTTTGCAGTTATTTTTAATTATTAGATGTACCGTTGGGAGATGGCGATCTATTATGGCAGTTGAAGGGTTGCTATTTAATGTACGAGTAATTTGGATAAGAGATTGGATTTTTTTTAGAAGTCAAATTATGCTTTGCGGGTTTGTAAGTCGTCTCAATATTTTTTTGGCTTATTGTACTGATAAAAAATTACTCATAGTGCCAAATCTATGACTTTAGCAAAGTTTGTCTATTTATCTATTAAGTTGACATTGATACTTTTACTCATAGATAAATTGAACAGTTTATCTATTTAGCATTGACCTATTTTGCTTGTTTAAATAGTAGGAAACGATGGATATTTTGCTAGTCTTAATATACCATAAATATGACTGTACAATGTATGTTACACTTATTGGGTAGGTAACTTATTAAATGTAATTAATAGGAGTACAAATAATTTTTTCGTACACCTTAGGCGATGAAGTACCTAAGAAAAATACCTCTTACTTTTCTTGAGTAAACAGGACTTCAATAAAAATCCTAGAGGAGAAAAAAAACTTAAAAAAGGTAAAAAAACTAGTCGTAATTTAAATTGAAGATAAAAAACGTCTGTCCATATGCAAAAATTGTGCTAGACCAATAGTTTAGCGACACACATAGATAATTTGTTTTTAGCGATAAGATAAAATTCGCGATAGTTCTAGTTTCAGAAAGTTCTAGGTCAACGTATTAATACGTAATTTTTTACTATCAATTTCCTCCATTACTAATGAAGTGTATGTGTAATTATAATTTAACACTACAATTATTTTTTTTGTAACGTCAAATCCTATTGTTTTCGTTTTTAATTTGACGTAATTTTTAAATAAATAGTTAAGTACATAATATCATCGTAGTTAATGTCCTACTGCTGGGCTTAGGGCTCTCCTTATGTTGAGACGGCATTTAGTACCTAAGTAATTTTTTTGAGGTATTTGCTCCGGTCCATATACACCTAATAATACCTAAATTATTTAAACATAAAATAAGACATAAAAAAAACAAACCTTTTAAAATATTTAAATAAAATGTTGACATCTTAGAAAAAAAAAAACAGTTACGGCAAAAAGTACGAAAAATCCGTTTGGCTATAATAAATTCGTGTTATTACCGACTCGTAACGAACACAATGCTAAGGTCAGCCGATGCAATCCTTCCACGATGGTCATTATTTATGCAAGATTTGTCTAACGCGAGGTCCGCGCCGACCTGCAGCTCACCTAGCCCCTGCATCCACCAGACCACATTTACATAACAATATACAACCCAGGGGCAGCTAATTGTACACATATTAAAATCAGAATATCTATTGACCATTCACATTTTTAATATGCAAATTCATCATCTTCATAAAATTTTAAACAGTTCCCCACAAAAGAAAAAATACTTTAAACTTCCAAACAAATTCTTATTTTTACTTCCGCGTTACTAAACGAATAAATTAAGAGTTTAATGTGAGAAAATAAACGGATTCCCGTACTTTGTGCCGTAATTATGCAGAGGACTTACCTTTTCTATCGGCCGCCGACGAGCGCACAAAAATGTAACTCAACAAAAACAAACAACAAAACTTCAACAAAGTCACTATATGAGAAGCGAAGTCCGGTAACAGAACACGACGGACAAATAAACAAACTTAATCCGACTGTTGACAAATATGCACCAATAAAAACTATTCGGATAGTAGAATTGGGATAGAATTAGCGCGAGGAGGAGTTGGCGCGAGGCGACCGGCCGGCCAATCCGTCAGGCGACCGGTCCACACACGCACGTGACGAAACTTCGCTCCAACTTCCACCGAAACTTTCCCCGACACGCGTCCCGATAGTTCCGCGCCGCGCGCCAAAACCTAACTTTCAAAATTATTTTTTCTTATGACCGAACCCGTAATTCCAAAATTTAATTGCGGCTGTTAATTTTCTATCTTTTTTGTGAGTAAAGTTTTTTTTTTCCGAGGCGTCCACCCGTCCGGTCGGGTCCGGCCGGTCTGCAATATTAACACGAGCCGCGTCCACCTTTTGTAATGAAACGTTCACACATGCTTCCGCATTACCGTCCCGATGCCATCAATAATGAAGCCGGGCGGGAAAAAACAAAACGGGGCACCTCTCCCGGCGAGGCGCCCGCCGACACTACAGCCTCCTCGTCAAAGATCAGAATTGCATATCTGGGTTGCGTTAATGAGCGGGGGTAGGGGGTTCGTGGGGGGGTCGAAAAAGTGGCACCGCTCGCGCGCGAATATAAATTCATCGCCAAAAAATCATTACGCGGGGGGTGGTATTACGGGGCTTCGCTGCGCGGGTTCGTCCGTATAGTTTTTAAATCGGGCGCTCATTCGGCGCGGCGCCGCGGCGGGCGGAGGCCGCGAGTGCACCGCGCCGCTCCCTGCACCGCACTATGCCCAACTAGCACGCATGCACTCCTCGCGCACACTTCACCAACTGCCAAGTTCAAGCGTACTCACCTACTAGTAGCTCTACACTAACTCTCAGAAAGCTAGCATAGGAATTAGTATTCAGAAACAGAAATAAATAAATAAAAGAAAATTAATGCGTCGTAGCGAGAGATGGATTGATTTTTTTCAAACGGAAAGAGAAAAAAGAGGTTCCCCGTGTATGCAAATTCCTCTTTTCGACGACGATCGTAATCAATTTGTGCGTAGGAAGTAAGCACTTCCGCACGCACACAAGCACGTTAGCACGCACGCACACAGACGCGGCTCAAATTAAATCTAATACAAAATTGCGTTTTATGTTGATGCTAGTGTAGATGTGTGTAGGGGAGCACAATGCGAACTCGCGGCGTACAGTCGAACCCAACACCCTGATTAGAAAATTAAACATTACCCATTAAAATTATTTTTCACTTTTTACAATCAATCGTAACTAACTTGATTAAATATATAAACTAAGTATCTAACTATAATAATTAAATAACAATTAGCCACACCACATAATGATCAACACTACTTAGTACTTTATAATATTATAAACGTAAATAGTACGAACTAATATCAAAGTTATGCATAGTTTAGAATATGTGTTTGCACGGCGTGTTGGCGTACCTAATGTAACAGGTGTCAAACCGCCCATATGGAATATATACGTATGTACATGATATTAGAAATGGCTGACTAATACCTATTCTATTTTGTACATAACTGTTAGAACGTACGTTTTAAACTACAGATTTTAAATGATTTTCAATGAAATTAGATGAAAAAAAGTAAAAAGAAACTGACAACCATAACCTAAAATTTTGATTTTGCTAAGACAGAGATGTTGGTCAGTAAATCAACTTTGTTAATTAGAAAAATGCCATTACCAACTAGTCAAATAAAGTAGCAGCTATAGTCCTTATAGATAACGAAAGCCTAGAAATAGTTACGGTAGATAAAAAGGGTCTCCTTTGAGACAAAACAAAAACTACTTCCCACTTCCTGATAGATCTGAATTTGATTTGAATTAAAATATTTAATTTTAAATTCCCAGTTTTGTTGTTTCAGCTGCTAATTACATGTATCTTTTGCCATTTCGATAAAACCTAAACATAAAAATATTAAAAGTACTTAAGATTCAGTATCAAAAAGATACATTTGAAATGCGCAAGAGCAACGAAAAAGAGAGTCTATACCATTATGTCCTATGTGAATAAATAGGTATCATTCTTAAATCAGTCCGTGATTGAGAAATAATGCGAGCTTCTTAATCTAAATATCATTCAGTCATCATTAGGTTTTGCCTAATTCCTAAACCTCTACCGTCTTACCACAAAAACTTTTAAACGTCAGTTTATGCCTTGTCTAAAAAAATGTCAAATTATGACGTTGACATATGGTTCATTTTCCAGCCAAAAATTTATTAGACAAGTGTAAAACAGGGTTTAAAGTTTTTGTAGTAAGGCCCATAGTTTCTACACTTAATTAGTGCTTCCCAAATTACATACAACAATAGAACTAATCAAAGCTACAGAAACATTAGTTGATCAGAGTTAGCTCATTACGACAATAGCCAACAATTCTTCATCGCGACTGTACTTTAAAACACACACAAGTGTAATGTTAAAAATGAATTACCAACACATAGGCGCGCCTCCCTCCCCGTTATACTCATTTTCATTTCGATGTTTTTGGGTTTTTGCGCAGCCAGGGGTGGGAAAACCACCCTGTACCCACACCCTCGCCCTATGAAAATAGGATATATTTTTATGTTTTATTTGCCCGGAAGCCTGTGCTTAGTTGCATGTTTATTAGAACTTTTTATTAGTAGAGAATGTACTGTTTTTTGCCTTTTTTCCGGGTTACTCGGTATCAGATGATTTGCGATGACAATTCTATGGGTTACAGTCACGGAATGTTTGTTTTTACATTACGTGTTTTATTTGTGGCTTTCGATTGCAATGAACTAATATTTTTTGGGTCATCTTCAAATCGAAGGTTGAGGAAGCCCCTCTTTTTATCGGTCGATTACTATTTTCATGGTATAAGCTTTTTTCCTGGTTGTAATATTCTCGTTATAAAGAAATTTTACTTATCTACTAATTAAGGAAAAAACATTCCAATTATTTAATTTAACAAAGCCGTAAAAAGTATTACGTCAATAAATCAATACTTAAAAAAGTCTAATTACAGTGATATACATCGAGTAAATTACAAGTCTTTTACTAGTGCAAAATCTATGGTTATTTTATATAATTCAAACAGTGCGAAAATATTTAATGACAAATACGTAGCAAAAAAATCGTTTTGTGTATTAATTAATGATTATTAAGACATTGTATTTGACGAAAAAAAAATCAAAATGTTATTTATCTGTTCTGTAAAAAATGTAGAATACAAGAATGTCCTGCTTTTACTTGTCTTTGCCAATTTAGCTATGACAGTCGGTACCAGATAAAATACTATATATTGAAACATGATCTAATATTGGGTATATTATATTGAAACAGGAGCTACTATTTATAAAATATTTATGTTTCTGATTTGTCATTTCTTACTTGAAACAATAAAAAAAGTAATTAAAAAAGTCTTGCTAAAAATTAAGCTAATAAGATCTAAATGTTATCACTCCAAACTTAATGCACATCATAGTTTAAAGAAACTATGATTGAACAAAATCCCATGAACTGTATTAATTACAAAGCAATTGAAGGTAAATGCTTCCATTGATGGAAATCACAAATTATCGTCTGATTCAACCAAACACTCTAGTTACTCTAGTCCTTTTGACTTAAATCGACATAAATCTAGAAATTTATCATAACCAATATTTTTTTAAAGTCCTAAATCTTATTTATTTCTCCTAAAAAGTTTACTCAAAACTCAATTATTTATTAGAATTCTACTTAAACCTAGACACTTTAAAACCTTATCTGCCTAGCTTTTTCCCAACTGTGACTTTAGTTTGCTAGTGGCAATCAAATCAAAAGTCTAATTTCGACAATCTTATTTTGAGCATTTCAAAACTAAATAAAATATAAACAATACAAATTAAAAAACAGATTTGCCTAATCAAAAACGTCATCAAAGACGAATCCACAAAAAAATGTGTATATCCATATGTGTAAAAAACCTTCTAAAACCCTCTAAGCAATGTGGACAGACCCCCCGTCCAAGTATAGCCTCACACGTAGAGGGTAGAAATAAAAATAAACCATGCTACGCAAGGGGTTATGCTCGTAGCAAACTACGTAGGCGCCTACGAGTTTCTGTAGCCGGCTACGAATGTGTGTATGACAGATGTAGCTAGATATTTTTAAGTATGGTTAGAAGTTAGTATTTTATGATGAAAATATAGTTCTTATAGGTGGTTTGTAAAGGGTAATATTGACAGTGAAATCTATGATATACTTTGACAAGTAATTAGTTATAAGCTGGAAAAAATATAAATATAAGTAAGTGTATTCATCATCATCATCCTCTACCGAGCCTTTTCCCTTTCCCCTATGTTGGGGTCTGGATTCCAGTCTTACTGAATGCAGCTGAGTACCGGTATTTTACTAAGAGCGACTGCCTATCTGACATCAACCCAGTTACTCGAGCAACTCAATAGATACCCCTTGGTAAATGGTTGTCAGACTTACTGGTTTCTGACTACCCCCAACGACTGTCAAAGATGTTCAATAATGTTGGTTTAAAAGGTATACTTAGAAAATAATTAGTTAATGAGTTTGACAAAAAATAGTGACTAAAAATATTAGGTACGGGAAGTTATACTAAAATAAATTTTATTTTACTCAAATATGTTTATCAATGAAATGTGTTATGCATTCCAGATTAGTTGAAAATGAGTGGTATTCAAATAGCATGCGGTAATTAAAAACAAATGCAATTAATCATTAAACATATTTGAGTTAGACGCATTTTAGGCAGTTTTGAATTATTTTGGACGTAAATGAACATGGAAACGAACGAGTATCTATTTTTTTCGGACTTTATTTTAAGTGTACTCTGCAAGTCAAAACTAGCAGAAATTAGGTACTCCTTTACCTTTCTTTAAACAATTAATTTTATGAAAAAAGTTGTTCAAGTTTGACAGTCTTCCTAAATATCGAGTCAATCGTTCTCATTTTGCACTCTTGGTTTCTGGGTCTTCGTAAAAAAAAGTTAAAATGATCAGTTCGCAGGCCCATTTCAGAGGCAAATGCAAAATAGTAGAAAATATGTAAGTTATTATTAACCGCTTCCCAAAAAATGAGAGGGTCATGTGTTCGACCGAGTTCTGTTTATGTTTATTACCTGATTTTTCTGTTTTTACATGAAAGGGTGTATTTCACATGGTGGTGTCATAGTCATCAGTTAATAATCTGATGATGGAAACGTCTGAATCAATTATACAAAACAATTCTCAAAACTGGGATCCGTTGCTGAATCTGGTCTCCACTGTTTCTTATTACCAGCCATAACACTTGGAAGAGGTGAAAGTTGACTGTATTTGGAGTTGCTGTCCAATGTTATTGACGTGAAAAGGTGCTAATCTAGTAAGAAATGTATTGACTCTGAAAATAGTAAGCTATTTTCTTCACTGTCGTCACACTCTAGGCAGAGTGGTCGTGGTCGTCATCCACATACGATATCAGGGGTGGTAGTAAACTTCATCAATCTTTGATTAATTATTAGAGGAAAATATACTAAACATGAGGATTGTCTATGTATGATGCTAGCGAGCAATCTGCATCTTTAATTCCGCAAAAAGTGTTTTATTTCTGGTCCAAAGGCTCCATAAGAAAATTATAATTGAATGAACCATTGAGTGTTCTATCGTAAATCGTAAAGAACTCACTCGTTTGACACTCTTCGATACGCTAGATGGAGTTTTTACTCTCGAACCATGCTTGGGTTACATGAAAAGCCGGAAAAATTAAATTAATTGGATTATTTAGAAACAAAAACATAATCCTTTAAGTCGCTAAGGTATTCGATTATCATATTATTCAATAAATACTAAAAAGTGTTTCAATATCACGATAATGAATCATTTCGATTTTTTTCTACAGTTTCCAGCCTAACTTGGACTCATGTAAATTATTATTTTTTTCGACAATGGACGTCCGTTATGAGCATAATTAGAAGTTATTTCTTATGGTTTCACCCGCATCCCGAAAAAACTACCCTTACCCGGATAACCTTACCGTACCTCCTTTTGTCCAGTAAGTAGTTTGTAAAGTGACAGATTTTTTTGAAATTTTGTTTTGAATTTTGTCTTAGTTTATAACAGACGAATAGTGTAATGAAATGAAATATGTATGTAGTAATAGATTATTATATACTGAAAGTAGGTAATGGTTTCAGAATAAAGGGCTTTATTATTATTAGTTTCTATCAACACAAAACAGTTTTTTTTTCTTAATTTTTCCTTTTTTCAATATTAGTTTTTAGTTTGCCCAGTCTATTTGCTCAGTCAAATTATGTACAGTTTTTTTTCAGCATCCCATTTTCCGGGTAGTAATATTTTCATAGCGAGGTGAACTAAATTGGTGTTAGTCGAGTTAGTTACCTAACGCGCTTTGCATCAATTACTTTCACGTTCAGATAACTCACTTAACTGAACATTTTCAGGTGAAACGTAAATAACTACTAAACTACTAAGAACTTAAACTTTTTGCTAGTTTTAGGGAGATTAAAGTTGTATTGAAATTCATTAGAACATTAGGGATGCTTTGATAAAAAATATTAATTTATACCATACTCAAAGTAGTAAGTCTAGTAAGTCTTGCTCAGATAACTGGGTTGAGGAGGTCGAATAGACAGTCGATCATTGTAAAACACTGGTACTCATCTGTCTGTTAGACTGGAAACCGACCCCAACATAGTTGGGAAAAAAGAGGCTCGGGAGATGGATCATAATAGCCGCGTCTTACGCTTCCACCCGCGTGCCAAGGGAAGTCCAAAATTGCCGCACCCGGGTAAAAAGGTGCCTGTGTCGTGTCTCTGTGGTGACTGTCTCTGGTTTATAGACTGTCTGTGTATCAAATGCTTTGCATGAAAGCGCGTCAGACAGGCAGTTATGTTTATTTGTATGCAATCGTTTTTAAGTATCGTTATTTATGTATTTTCTTTGGGCCCCAGTTGCTTAAAACCAGCTTGGTAAATTTCTAAGGATATAGTAAATGATGTCTTAGTTATAAACTATTTTAGTTATAAAGTAAGACATCATTTACTATACCCAATTTAAAACTTTAGAGCAAAATGATTTTAAAACTCTTTTTTATATGGAATGCAATAAGAAATGCATATTATAATTGAGCAGACAAAGTTGCGGTAACAAGTTAGTATAGTAGATGCGTTGATGAAAAGCATCATAGAATTCATTAAAATTTCCTTTCAGAATTTTAAATTAATATCTTAACACATCATTACCCATATTTCTTTATAATCCTTTTAATGAATATTCCATACATTCAGTATCCATTACCTAGAACACTCGTCACACACACATACACACACACACACACGGGCGTATGTTTAACATTAATCAACTACCGTCCAAGTACACATCAACCACCATTTTTGCACAAAAAAAGTTACACCCGAAAAACAGGCGTATTGGCGATAAAAAGAGATAAAACAACACGCACACATGTAGCCGAAATGAAAAGTAGTCATTTTTCCACCAATAGGGTTATTACTGTAAAAACTACAGCAAATGAATTTATTATACATCGTGTGGGGTTGGGCACGCCCATGCCACCCCGATAACAATATAATTTTATTTTTAATATGCCGATAACATATAGGGATGTTGTCGAAGGCTGTGGCTCCGATGCGAGCCCGACGCAGAGCTGCCGGCTTTTTAAATTCACTAATAGGATATTATTATGTAGGATTATGTTTCAGGTGATTGCGTTACAGGAAATTGACGTTGTACGCCTGAAAGGATGGCTGTTTCGAAAAATTTTTGATAGCAAAATTCATTAAAGGGGCTTCTGAAAATATGTAATATGAGATCTAGACTATACGATTAAAACACGATTTAAATTCTAAAGATAATTGACATAAAGTAATCTCAATTTATAAATTATACCTATACAGGTAATAAAGTTTTAAAAGTTTGTCATATAGTCGTATTACCGGTTCTTCAATAGCTAGGTGCATGGTGCTAAGGAGTGTGTCTTATGAAGAAGAATCGGCAAGAAATCCGTAGACACTCTTTTCCAAACAGAATATTGCCAATATTATGACTTACACTATACTTGAAATTGTATAGAACTTAAATTCTAAAGATTATAAAATCATTGAAACTATTTTAGCTAATCACAATATGCACGTTAATTTCCGTTATAATTAATTGCACAAAAATATCAGAGCAAAACTTCGATTTTTCGACTGTTCGATTTTTATGATAAAAAAATATCATATTTCAGCAGTGTCTAAGACAATAATGATAATGGGTTTCTCTAAGGAGATCATACAGGTCTCTCTCCATTCCTTCACTGACTATTGACACTGGACCGAGAGAGGACCGAAGGAGAGATGACTGGCCGAGGGAGAGCTCTCCAAAGCACGGGTGTATTAACATGAACTTCCAGAATCCCGACTTATTTGATGAAAGTTGGTACTGATTTGCTCCTTGTGGCTGATTGGTACTGGGCTAAGGGGTAACCTAACATAGACTGGAAGCCGACCCCAACATATTTTTTTAGCTGGGAAAAGGCTAAGCAGTTGATGATGGTTGTAATAAGGAAATAATTGTCGTTTATTACCTGGGTTGGTGACTGCAACTGCCTGAGTCGACCTGTAACACGAAAAAAGTAACATTAGTGTATAAATCAGTATCGTAAGAATATGGGATGTCTCGATTAGAAAAAAAAAGGAAATGAAATACTTAGATACAACAAAAATTCTGACCCTGAGGGAACTTTAAGCTGCACGGGAATAAATATGCTTAGTATGCTATGTATTTAAAACTTACGATGAAAGCATAATATTATTAAATATTTTATTTTTTGTTAGAATTATTTTATTTGTGTATATTCGAAAAAAATTGGGTGAAACAACCTTGTATTCTTAATACAAGGAAATTATAGTATTTCATGTATTTATTTCTGTCAGTCTTCTGTCACATTATATAAATTCGCAAATCATCATTACAATTAATTTTCACTAATAGGTATCTAAAACCTGAATTTACAGCGTAGTTTAGTATTTCAAAATTGAATGAATATTGCCAAACAGCTGTACAAACTTAGTTATTTTATCGAATCTATTAGAATTTTTGAAACCAACTGTTTCAACTTAGACCAGTTTCCTTCAATACACGAACAGACAATACCATATTTTATGTATGTATAACGTACATACATATTTACTTAAATACTTTACTTGTGGTACATTTAGACATTCAAGGTCAAATAGGGAGTCTAACTAGGAGGAAACATTCTTAATTATTTGTCACAAATTAATTATAATATACCTGGTAAATAATTTATTTGTTACCTGTTAATTAGCGTCATTTTAATGCATATTTCTTATGTTATGTAAACCTCTGATTAGTTTGAGGAAAAAATGGAGAAACTATGTAGTCATTACCTATTGTTATTATTGCAAAAAAATAAAGAAAATTAAATTAAATTTAATTATGTTAGAAAAATATATGAATTAATGTTATAATAGTAGAATTATAATTTATTTACAAGTACCTACATAACATAAAGTTGGATTGTGACTAATTGACAGAATTTTATTGTACACATATGTGAAATAGTTATAGAATGCACATATTAACGTTGTTTGCTGCGCAAGAGTGGATCTAAATAACAACATTACACAACTGTGTAATTGGCTTGGGCCGTTCTATTTAAGATATATAAAAAATACTGCATCTATGGCTAAATCTAAGAGAAGAGGTAATTTTTTCATAAAGAAATGGAAAAAAATATGAAGTGACTTTTATTAAGAAGCAGTTTAAGACATCAGTTTAGGCATTTATGAATGTTGTCCTATGGAGAAAAACGGACAAAAATCTCCACGGTTCATTTAAAAAAATAGTACTAGTAAAAGAATTTTAGTATCAAAACATAAATTCGCTTGATACGCAAATCCATTCAAATGAAACATTGTACTAATCCAATACTGTATCAGCATTCTCTAATCTCTCATACATATCATATAATCCCATATTAAAAAAGCAAAAAAAAAACTCTTAACGAATCCGATTTACCACGTTAGGAAAAGTCATAACCCAATTTCGGGACTAAAAACCTAGTAAATGGAATATACGAATGTCATGTGGAGACAATATGAAGACTCCACGCCCAAAGTGGAATTTAAATATGTAAGGAATTAGGAGAGGGGTGACCCCCCCAGGGTGGGGCGAGGGGGGCGCGGGAGGTTTTTCAAAACTAGAAAGAGATGAACATCGTGCGTTAGTATCGCGAACCGGGGTTTGGAGTTGCAAGGGATTGAGTTAGACGGATCAGTCTTAAGATTTATGCTCAATCCTTCTCCGTGTAAGAGGCCTGTGCCCAGCAGTGGGACCATGAAAAGGCTGTACCGACGAGGAGTCTTGGGATATCAAGTCTATCAAACTCAAAGACACTTTTTGTCTATGTATCTCTGTTCTACCACCAAATGCAAAGTTTTTATGTCAACTTACTTATCATTTCATTACTAGGATAAATTAACTAATTCCTGAGAGTAAACATATTTATCCTGTTTCAATTGCAATATCAGTTTCCTTAATTAACAATTCATTTCACTAGAAAGATTGATTCTCATTATTTACTTATAAAAACTGCTTCTTTTTGTAAAGATTATATGGTAAATAAAAACTTGTAACTATGCTTGTATGTAATTCTATCACCACCTGGACAAAATTGCAAAAAACACAAACTCATCATCCTCCGAGCCTTTTCCCAACTATGTTGGGGTCGGCTTCCAGTCTAACCGGCTTCAGCTGAGTACCAGTGCTTTACAAGAAGCGACTGCCTATCTGACCTCCTCAACCCAATACCTCTTGGTTAGACTGGTGTTATACTTACTGGCTTCTGACTACTCGTAACGACTGGCAAAAAACACTAACTTGTTTTCATTTCTTTTTTCTTATATTATCTTGCTTTTAACTCATAATATCTTAAGACTTGTCTCCACATACGACCCACTGTATATCGCTCACGCACGCGCGGTAATGAGAGCGCGCGGGGGGAAGGTAGTTAGACAATTTTACAACTGCGCCGCTCCGTTTTTTGGCGTACTCTCGTCGCTAGGTGTATGCGCATAGATTATGTTAGAAGATGCGACGGGTAACGGGGTTAGAGGTTTGTGCCTATAGTCGTAGAGTCAAAAGTTGATGAAGGGTGAGAATTTTGGCACTAAACTGTTTCCAGTTTTTATGGTTACTTGGTCAAGACGAAGTCATTTTGCTCTCAGTTGAGAATGAGAAAGAGCAAGCCTTTTATATATATATTTATCTTTTTAATGTACAACCCTTTTTAATTTGTTCTGTTTCTTTCCGAGGCATGAGTGTCCCAGAATAGCCATAACTCATTCCTATCATAGAACACTCGATACAAGAACTAAGTCCCAGAATCAACGTTATCTTGCAATGAATCCATTTGAACTAATATTCAATTATTCTCTCACATGACTCATGCCTCTCTTCCAACATTTAATAGGTAAGAATGCATTACTACACAAACGTTAATTACAATACATATCAAAAATATTTTCTGCCTAACACAGCAAACACAACTCTCAAATCTCACTTACCCTACCCACTTTACTTGTCGCATCTACATCCCTAATCTTTGTCACCATCTGTAGGTGCGCACAAATTTGCATATGTCGAAATAATTTAGGGGGTAACTCCACACTCGTAGGACGCTAATGTAAGCTCGTATCGGCACCGGCGGAATAAGAAATTGCCGTAGAAGCGACATTCCGCTAACATTTTTACGTTTATGTTCCTATTTTTATGGGCCTAAGTTGTAAAGGTAAGTTAGAACTGTAGTAATCTTGCGAGTAAAGCGGTTGTTAGTGGCTTTAGCCGACTGTGGGGAAGGAAGTTACGGAAAGTTATGTTTTTTTTGTCAAAACCAGGAAGTCATGCTGTTTTGAAAGTAGCATATAATAATACAATAACATACAAGTCATTAGGTAGTAGTATTCCTGGTTACAAGTACTTATGTATCTACTGCGTGTAAAAGAAAAAGTATTTAATTTTCGCCTTCATTTACATCTCGCCAGCGGGCGATATAGTTTAATTAAACAATTAAAATTAGTTTAGTTTTAAGCTACTGGTAGTTTTAACGAAACAAAACAATTTATTTTGAATTAGAAATATGTTTATATGTAAAATCTCTCCTTTACAGTCATAGCAACGTGAAATTGATATTTCAAAACTAAAACTAAATTCAGTAAGGAAGCCTGTGCTTACCCTATCTAATATCACTTACTAAATGATATGTGAAACACGAGCCACGCTGTGAATCCTTGCAAATTCTATTCAGAGAAAGAACTAACGTATAAGCTATTAAATTAACTAGCGTCTATCAACGGTTTTACCCACTTTCCGAGGGAACTATTTTCTGCATATAGATTCAGATTCAGATTCAGATTTATTTATTTGTAAAAAAATAGATAAAAAGTGGTCTAAATGTTATTCGGATAAATAAGCTGTATTATTAAAATCATTCGGTATTTTTTACGTGAAAGAGAAGTAAACGTCCTTAACAATATAAGTAGGACTCATAATGCATGTACTCAGATATCTATTGTACTCAATCTTAAAATATGCTACAACCTATTAAGCATTTAGTTTTTCTTTACATAATAGTCTAGCCTAGTATTATATTTTTCCAAACTCTGTTGGGGTCCTGTGACTTGCTTAGTATGTCCTGTCTAGCTGAACTCCTCATAAAAGCTATCTACCTAGACATTGGACGAACCTAGACATATGGTATATACACCACAATATACATATGTATCTTATAAAAACTTGAACCTAACTCTATAAGTAATCAATCCTAGATCCTTCCTAACCAAAATCACAAAAGTAAAAAAATAACCAAAATACATCGACTCTACATCGGGTATTTTGCCTTTATGGCAACTCTACCTCATTTATAACTGTTCTAAGTCTGCTAAAGGAAAATTTTCGCTCATAACGCTCGGAAAATAACGCGAGGGAGAACTCTAGTAATTTGTCGATACTCTACATACGACTCTATAATAGAGCTATAGAGCTACACTCTATGTACGAAGGCCCTGATTGAAAAATTAGGGACTAATGTATGCGTAAATTAGGCCGTAATAAGAATTCAGAGATGTAGGTTTCTGGGAATTCGCGAAGGAAACTCTTTGTGGCAACGATATTCTGGGAAATTAATACAGGGAAAAATGTTTGATGTGTGCAGAATTCTTGGATTAATGTAGCCTTTCTTGTTGATCAAAGATCTTTATTTACATTGTTTAGTTTGTACTTGCTAATATTATGAATGAGAAAGTTGAGTTGCGTCAAAAATAAACTCACAGTTTGGAAGAGATAATCTACTATATGGCTCATATTAAGCTATAATTTATTTAAATTACAAGATCTATTGGTAAAATAATATTCTGTTTTCCTTATACTATATGGTGTTATAAAAATACTAGCAGCTATTGACTCAATCAACACGTTTCACACCAAATCACAATCGCCCTTCAAAACTAAAAAACAAAGTTGCCGAAAAAAAGACCACCACACTACCCATTCACTGCGAAATAAAAAACATGAAAAAAATGCAAAAAAAAGACAAAAAACGCGTTACATGGTAATTGAAGTACGCTGTAGTGAAAGTGAAATGATTTTTTGGACTTTTTTTTTCAGTTCACGCATCCAAACTGAAATATTTCGGTGGAAGCCTTTATTTTATCAGGCGACCGTTAGAATCGAGCCGTCCGATGAATTTTTATTCACCCGCTTTGTATAGAAAGTGAAAACCCGATTTGTTTTACTCTCCCCTGTTTTTTTGTCGGTGTTTGTAAATTTCGAGGTTTTACTTTTAAAGTGGACGTACGATTTATTTATAATATTATTTTTATGAATGGATTTAGAACCGTTTGTGAATTTTCCGGGTTAACGACACTTTTTTCATATTGTATTTATTTAACATTTTTGTTTTTGTCTTTTTCTACGTTCGTTGTATTCAATTTGCACTATTTTTTTGTTTGATTATTTGTGTGCTCATTCGTAAACCAATCAGATTTTAATAGTGAGTAAATAATCTCATTTCATCTGTACCTCATTTTGAATGCCCTTCTACTAAAAAAAAACAACTATGTTGCTTTGGATATCATCATCGTCCTGTTGCTCCTATCTTAATTTTATTTGAGGTAGGCGTAGCATGTTTTCTTCTACCAATCTCTTATATCTACTATCATCTCACAAATAACATTCTTTCTAGCTATATCGACTTTCACACAATCTTTATTTTTTCCCCTTTATTCAAAGTCAAAAGTCAAATCGTTTATTTAATTTAGGCCTTTACAAGCACTTATAAATGTCAAAACCATACATAAACTTGACTCTAGTTGCCCATTCTAAAAGTAGCTTCCTATGGAGAAGAACGGGCAAAAAAGTCCATGGTCGTCCCCTTCCTTTATTTTATATCCATCAACGTCCATGCCTTCATCACAACATGATCCTCACTCCTCCGCACCACATGCTCATGCTGAGGGACGTTTTCCACATAGTTTTTCTGTTACTTTGTACTAGTATTAGATTATTTCTGCCACCAAAGTCTCAGAACCAGCCTGTAATATGTTGGAAAAGTGCCCAATAAACGACTGTAAGGATCGTCTGTTGTTATGTATGACTCATTACAACTAGGTAACGTGTCTGTAATGTATAATCTTCAGCAACTTAGTTTATTCGAATAATGTGCAATATTTTAGGTATTGTTTATGGAAAAGAATGTACTATGCTTATTATAAAGCTGAAGAGTGTCTGTTATTAATGTCAGGATCTAATGGTCCGATTTGAAAAATTCCTATAGTATTTGATAGACCATTTATCGAGGAAGGCTTCTTTTTCCGGGTTCGTTTAGAAGATCCCATTTGACGCAGATGAAACTGCTAGTAGAAGCCAGTAATTCTTGAAACTGCAAAAATCTTTTCATAGAATGTTGAATATAAAAAAATTAGCATAGATTGATATATATATATATATTGATAGGGTGCAAATAAAAAGCTCAACTTGTAGACAACATATGGGACTTTCAAAATGTCTTACCTCTATTGCTGTTCTTATACCTCCCTCAATATGAGTCTGTCAAACTTAAGCAGCAATAGTACAAAATAAAAAGAGAGTGAACGAAAGAATTCGTACTCCCCCCAACTGACGTTCAATCCGGAAACCCAGTCTAGACGTTTCATAAACGTCTAGTTATTGGTTAACAAAATAAAAGATTCAAAGAACATCTCCTGTTTTTATGGAGAATTGGATGCACTGCATTCGTTGGTGTTTTATCTTAGTATTTGTTTTTTTCTTTAACGCATAAAATAGTTGAAGAATGATAAGATAGTGTGTACTGTAGCTTGTGTTAATTTTTGCAAAACTAGCTGGTAAGTATACCTAACTTATATTATACTCCCAAGTTTTAGTAACCCAAAACTATTATTTGATAGGGTCACATTTTATTCGGTTAGAGCCTTCATTCTTTCACAAAATTGACATATTTCTACTAGTAATGTCTAAAAATACATTTTTTAAATTTTAGTATCGAATTATAATTTCTGAAACCTGACAATTGTTAGCAATTTAACAATTTTCCTGTTTAACGGTTAAACTTGAGACGATTTCGTTTATAAGCTTTTAATGATTAGTTTTTTCTAAGCCGAAATGTGTCATGCTGAACACAGAAAATATGTTACTTAAAACAAAAAATGTTTCACACAGTACCTGCTTTATTTACTGTTGGTCTCTTATAAGTTCAGCATCCTTTAGTTTTTTTTCAATAGCTTTCCTTCCTATTATATTTTATTGCACTAGCTTCCGGTAGTTTTTTCTTTGTCCCATGAGAACAGATAACAAAAAGCCTAGAATTTTTCTCGATAAACGGACTATCTAACACCGCTTTATTTTAATCGGACCAGTACTTTCAAACAAACAAACTCTCAATCTTTATATTATTACCATAGATTACCAATTACATGAAGTCACCCTCCGTTTCCCGCAATCGTCCGTCGAAGTCACCCTTAGATATGGGTCAGTATATCTTGAGCAAGGCTCCCCTTTCACCCTTGTAAGTCTACATGTGTTCTTACACTGTGGGTCAGTGTGTTAGCCAGCGAGTGTAAGATATATTAATTGACTGACAGAAGCCGTGAGATTGTGATAGTTGTGAATAAGGTATATAATATAAGGCTTAAGCTGTAATGTAATATTAGATATTTATAGATAGCAATATGAACTAACTCTTAGATATGGGTCAGTATATCTTGAGCAATGTTCCCCTTTCACCCTTGTGAGTCTACATGTGTTCTTACACTGTGGGTCAGTGTGTTAGCCAGCGAGTGTAAGTATGGTGTAAGACAGATTCATTTTACGAGGTGAAGGCGTGTGATTTTGTTGTGAGATTTTCATAGTTTTAGTAAGGTATTAAGGTTTAGTTGTAGTGTAAAATAGGGTATTTATAGAAAGAAAGAAACATTTAGTAAGAATATGGGTGTAATAACTTGTAAGTTTATAGGAACCCAGTTCTAAACATACTTTGCCACGATCAGACGTACAAATTTTTACTGTTAGCAATATTTAACTTAAATCTATAATGTTGTTAGCTTTATTATTGTAAGCAATATCATAAGTATTTGTAGTATAATATTATAAGTATTTGTAGTTGAAAAATAATATGGTAACGATAGTGATTTTTAGTTTAAGTTAGACTAATTGCTTAATAGAGTATGATAATAAATTGTACAGTTACTGTTTCACTATCTTCAAACATATTTCTGTTCGTATACAAAACTGGCTTCATTCTGTATAATTTATATCCTTCAAATAGGCTGCGAAGGAGGTCAGTTACCTACAATGCTAAGTAAGACATTATTTACTTGCAGGCCAGAGATTTTCGAGGGTATCACGTGAAAGATTTGTAGCGCGACGGGAAATATATATTTTTGTATTTTCTTTCTTAGAAAACTGCAAATCCGTGTGTAGTTCTTAACATATGTATTTCTTCCTTGTAAAGTAGATAATTTATAGGTGCGGTCATGTTTATTTGAAAGTATTGTATAATAGCTTAGTTATTGTAATTAATAAAAAATTCAAAGCCATTTTTTAAAACCCGTAACGTCGAAGTTTCATGCAAAATTTTTGGAAAATATTTCTAAAAGATATGACTTAGGTACTCAACCTATCTACTAATCTTGAATCATAGTGAAATGAGGTACTATACCAATATGCCAATGACTATATAAGTTTACAACAAGTTGTTGAAAAAAAGGCGTACAACACAAAATAATAGGACACGCCCATACAAAAAAGTAGCCGACACCCCCGGAAATAAATATATGAACAGATACAATTTTTGAATTCATAATTAACTGGTTACCAAACGTATAACTTTGGCAATATTTGAGTAGCTGCAACATTTCTATCGAGCCTTCCTCGGTACATGTGTATACGATCTAACACGTAGGAACACACGACACCAATGTAATAAAAATTATATGCTCCAATTTACGATGCCGGGGGTAGGGGTATGGGAGGCCAAAAAATTCCCCCCTTTCCCCCTGATTGCGGGATCGAATCTCGCTAAACGGGTGTACGAAAAATTTCGCAGTGGGGGTGTCCCCCCGTGGCGCGCAATACATTTTTATCATTATCCCTTTCTCACTACTATGAGGGTATTTGGTAATTATTGTGTATACGTATATATTTTTTGTCGGGTTTTTTGCATGTTTGCAGTTTTTCGGGAGTGGGGGCGGTAATTATGATTGGACTGTGCGTCCAATGATTACTTATTGTGTTTTATATTTTCATTTATTTTGTCGCTTGATTTATTTAATTGGATATGTTGGTCTCTCGTGGTTATTGCTTGTTCGTATAGGCTCGTACCCCGGCTTTGTTTAGTAGTAATTGGTAAGACCAACTTTTGGTTTTCACGATAATTTGGGGAGTTTAGCTTTTCATACTGTTCTGAGAAATTCTAATCGAAGAATTTCAAGTAATATCGAGTAGGAGTGACCAATTTCTTCATTAAAGATTCCTGGAAATGAGCCTACGTTTGAGGACTATTACTTGGAGTCCCTCAAATTATTCTCCCACGTAGCGTAAGATGATCAATTTTTCTCTTTGATTAACAGATTAAGTAATGATCATTTGGAATTATGTGAACGCTATCTTCAGATAGGTGGGTTATTATTTTAATCCGACATGCCTAGTTTTAAAATTTTGAAGTTTTTAAAAATATGTATCGGCCTATCAATCGTATATTGCATATTTTTTGTTTGCAATCTTTACTTTAGCCTCAATCGATTAATTGCAACGAATTGAGTGAAAAATGAAATGTATTTGTATATAAAATACTAAAACAATACGCTATAAAATTGAGCCTCCACATTATTTGGATATCGGTAAATAAGTATAGTTAGCTTTTATTTCTTAATTTTAGGCTATGTTATAGCAGATAACATAATAGTGTACAAGCGTACGCGCAGACTTAGACACAATCTCTATTCCTTCACTCTCAAAGCTAGACGGGACGACAATTCGACACCACCGGAGAGAGATCAGGCGCAGGACCGACATTTACGTGCTTTCCGATGTACCAAAAAATCTTGAAAATAGTCACCCATCCAAAAACAACTTAACTTTTTCATCTATATACTCGTTACTTAGGAGACGCAAGTCTCCCAAAACCTCCCATCTTCCTTCTAACCGAAGTAAGTTTAACTTAGCCTTGAAGATCAATCGATTGCGCAGTAACTTAACTACGACTGTTACCAACAGTTCTATTACTGATACTGTTGATAACGTTTTATAGTTAACTTAACCTTCCATGTTTAACTGGAGATCAGATAACAATCTATTTTTGGTTAAACTTGCGTATTTAATAAATATTATTTTTGGGTGTGATTTTTTTATTTGCAAGAATCACTTCTCTTTTTGAACTTAATTTTATTTGTAAATTGCTCTAGAATTTTTCTAAGTAATTTTTCCTAAGTGCAAAAATAGCGATTCCTGAAATTAAAAATAAAATGAAATAGACAGAGCATCACCCTCTGACATCTCAATCCAAAATACCCACGCCATTAATTTGTTCTTACCCTAATTAACTTACCTAATATAATTATAACATTTTGACGTCACGGCTTCAAAGAAAAATCAATAGCCCTGTCTTTAGAATGTCCAAGAAAATTGTAAGCTACGCGCTCGTAGCCGCGTAGTACTACGGCGTAGCCGGTGCCTACGCAAAAACAATATTTTCTAACGGTACGCCCGTTCCTAATTATATTCTTGGATCTCTCAATGAAAAGTCTACAGTTGAAACTTTTATATATTTTTAGCTCAATTTTGTATAAATTGAGGTCTTGGTTGAGTATGTTTTTTTGAGTTATTTTGTGCTAAGTTATTATGCTTTTTCTTTCGTTTAGTTCATGAAGGCACCTTTTTAAAATCAGTAGTCCAAATTGTATAAACTACTGGCTTTTTACTAACTACCGCTACATATACTCTTAAATCAAGTAAGTGTACCTAAGTCTTGATACTTTTTGGCATCATCATTTCTCTTCATTTTTAACCGTCTCCCCAAAAAGATGGTGAGTATAAAATAGGCTGTTTTTTTTCTGTTTGAGTAAACTTACAATTCCAAAGATATGAAACCACACGAGAATAAAAAGCCAATGATGTTTAAGTT